>CM065802.1:35538238-36738238 GCA_033398695.1 Orobanche coerulescens
ATTCAACACAGGAGTGGCCATCGAAAAAACTAGATGGATAAGACCAGATATTTGGTATGAGTTTAGTTTATTTACGTAACGGCAATATAAATTATCAATGCCGTTTTGTAGGGGTGTTCAAAACTGGATATCCGGACTTTCGGATATCCGAAAGTTCGGATAGTAGATTTTGATATCCGATATCCGTATCCGAATATCCGGAAAAAATATGAATTTTATTTGGATATCCTTATATTCGAGAAAAAAATTCGGATTTGGATATCGGATATCTGAATATCCGAAAAAAACTTCGGATATGGATATCGGATATCCGAATATCCGAATACCTTCTATTATTTAAAACATATAAAAATAAAAAATTTAGGATTTTTCAGATATTTCGGATATCTCAATATCCGATTTTTCTGAAAAGTACTATCCGATATCCGAATCCGAAGTTCCGGATATCCGAACTTCGGATATCCGAATTTTCGGATATCCGAAACTTCGGATTTTCGGATATTTCGGATCGGATATCGGATATCGGATATTTTTGAACACCCCTACCGTTTTGTATGCTTTAGTCTACAAATTATGGATTTTTCTAGTTAGGATTGGATTAAGCCTGTCATATCGTAATCTCTCCCCATATATATAGGGATAATCTTAATGAGAATAAACATCTCCTGTCCTACTCTTATTCTAATTATTTCCACTTCAACAGTTATTTCCATTTTTTAGAAAAAAAAAATCAACTTTTTTTTTCTTACGCCATTTTTAATACTAATTGATACTTTTTCATTATTATTCTATGTATTATTATTATTTTATATTATCTCTTATCTAGTTGGTAAGTTTTTTAAATAAATAGGTAGAAAATGATAGAAAAGTTAGTCTCCAATTTGTTCGTCATGTTTTAAATAATTTCTTATTTATTTAATGATATCCAGTTTCCTACGAATCAGTGATATAGTATATAAATTCAATGTATCTTCTGAAAATTACCAAACACGTGGAGAAATCAACAGTGGAGCTAAAAACAGTAACTTGGAATTGGACCGGAAGAAAAGACAAGGAGATGAAATAGGGTGACTACACGGGATGAATAGAAAACCCTCGAGTTAGGTTATTACGGTTAAACTTCGATAAATGAATGTTCGATAAACGAATAACTTCGTCAAATGAATAATTTTTTTCTGTCCCAACTCTTTATAACACGTTCAAATTTTCTTTCTATAAATGAATAATTTCACTAAATGAATATTTTTGTCCGGTCCCGATCATATTCATTTATCGAGGTTTTATTGTAGTGAAAAAAACTCATAGGGCTTCGAGTGTTTGTAGAACCATTGGGTGACACCAAACTGTGTGTATTCTTGAACGTGCTTCATACCTAAATTGAGTGATTAATAAAATTTTAAAAATTGTGTTAAAGAAAAATTGGAAACTAAATTTTGGAACTTGGAAAATTATATATGAGCTAATCATGATCTCATGATTTCCACCAAATCGTATACATTAGTATATAGATTATTTGTGTATTGACAAAAAATATTAGCATTTCGAATGTATTTTGATTATGGGGTGTCTTTGTTTTGTACAAATGGTATTGTTCGGTGTCGGGGAGAGGAAACATAGTTTACCCCAAAGTGAAAATTAAAGATTTTAAATGGCCACGGGTACATAGGCTGATCTGTTTCATTGAAAAAAATAGAGTTATGCCTTAATAATATTGGCTCGTTTAAATTTAGACCTTTTTTGTCCGAACCGTTTACCTCGAAGCTCGTTTGGACAAATCAGTAGGTTAACGAAATTAACATGCTAGCCTGTAATTTTTTAATAAGTATAAATATCTTAAATTTGTTTTGTATTATCGCTTATAATAAAAGAAGATTGGTTTTAAGTATATATATAAATATTTTTTTCTCAATTTTTGTACATTCATTGTTAAACATTATTATTACAATATTCGTTTGAAATATGGTACATTTTAGAATATATAAATTTATAAAATCAAATCAAGCCAAACTAAGTCTTATCCCACTATAGTATGGTTGGTTATATAAATATGACGTCTCAAATCAGCTCTATGCTGGGTCATCTCCTTTTTTAAGTTTATATGTTGCATGTGTTTTCTAATAGTTTCCTTACAACTCTTATTCGACAAACCTCTCTTGTTTTGACCCCGCTTTGTGTCCATAGCTCTACACCTCCTCATTAGATTTTCTCGCATTTTGTCCTTAATTGGGGTCACCTCTTACTTAACCGGATTACTTTTTATTTATAATTTTATCTTCGGGTGACTCCACAACATTCTCATTTCTGCCAATATCATCTTATGTACATACTGGTACTTCACAGCCGTACACCTTGATCCATAAAGCATTGATTGTCTAATTGCCATCTGGTAATATTTATCCTTGAACTTTTTAAGAACCTTTTTATCACGTAAACTCCCGATACACTTCTCCATTTGCTCCAACCTACTTGGATCCTATGGAGAATATCTGAATCCAATTCCCTATTATTCTGAACCCTTGACCGCAAATACTTGAACTTTTTCAATCCCTTGTGCTCTTGTTTGATATATTTTTAGTAATATTTTTATTAGTATATATATATATATAATATATAATTGTGTTTTTTGCGTGATGATTTACAATTTTTACTGTATATTTTTATTATTTCATTTATTTAGAATTTTCGATAATTTTATGTTATTTTTTGATAATTAATTATAAGTAAATTATATATGCAGTTTAACCAACCGGTACAAAACATATCAATCGGTTCAAGGGCCATATCTTTCCAGAATCCAAACATATACATGAGTGGTCTCATTTTATTCGCCTCGTCGAGACGATAGTTCGGAAATAAAATTCACCCAAATCCGAGTTCGTATAAAGAAGTTATGGCCGTTCGAAGTTTGGAGGGCAATTAAACACGCAGACCAATGATATCGTGTCAGGTGAAAGCTGGATTGGACAAGTTAAGTCAACTATAGAGTGACATCATCCATGACATCCCAGTGCATCTGTGTCATTCTAGTCGGCTGCCATGTCAGCAAAAGCACACGCCAAACACACGTCAACATGCTTGAGCCAATCATAACGTGCCACGTGGCGGCACACGTCAGCAAAACACACGTCTGACATACGTCCGAGCTAGCTCGATATTTTTGGCCAGTGACACCACCCGCACGTGTTGCACACGCGCTAGTCCATAATCACCAATTTGGCGCGTGTTGCACCCGCGCGCGTCAAAAAAGCTCCACGACCGTTGATGACGTGGCAGATCAGATGGATTATTCTGGGGTTACTTTCATATTTGTTTGAATGTGTATTTTTGATGAGTGTTGTATTAAAATAATTAGTGATGTGTTTATTTATTATTTAGTGTAAGTTTATTTATTATTTAGTTGTATTAAAAAATTCTAAAATAGTATTATAAATAGGAGATGGTGTTGAGAGGAAAAGAGAGAGAAGAAATAGAGAGATGATATTGTAAGAGAGAGAAAAAAATATTGTGTAATAAAATTATATTTGAAATATAATATTGTGATATACTTATTTGTTTGTGTTATTATTATGAGTGAGTAATCTTCTTTTAGTTGGGTTATGATGAAAACCATGTCTATATTATTATTAATATTTATATAATAATTCCAACTATATATTTTTAACAATTATGATTTTTGCTTCAATATGAGAATATTATCACGTATTTTTTATAGTTATAAATTTCCCATTACTTTGCGATTATTGATATTAGTTAATTTCTTTGATTATTTATTTTCTATTAAGTTGGATACATATAATGCTTAGAAATTATACTTTTCAAGCGAAGGAAAAGCTATATTTGAATTATAATTGTGTATTTATTGTTAAATCTTTAGGGGAATAGTGAGATTGATTTCAAAATATATTCCTTGAATTTCTTAGAATTAATATATAAAATAAATAATAAATAGACATCGGTGGATTCTAAACCCTAGTAAATTATTTAAAATCTATTTATCTAAAATTCACGTAAAAATTATTATTATCTATTGCAATTATTTCAATCATTCTAACTATCAAATTATTTGGGACTAGATTAGAGTTTAATATAATTTGGTTTAATAGGATTGAAATATTTTTACTTCACCATCATAGTCCTCCTTGTAGAATCGACCTTGCACCGCATTTCTACATTGAACGAATCATACGCTTGCGAACATTAGACTTTAAAGAATCAACAACTCCCATACTTACTACTGCAGCACTTGTACCTCTCTTCTTGTTGAAAACAGTGCATGTACTCCATTTTAGTACAATTATTTTAAATCCTTTAATATCCGCTTCTCTTCATATCTCTAACTTTGCATTGTGTCGTCCACTAAAAGGAAGACATCTATAAATAACATATATCATGACACATCATCTTGAACATATATGGTGAGTTCTTCTCAAATGAGAGCCTTTATGTAGTCCAAGTGTAATGATGAACTCTTTATTCTCTTATCCACTCGTTCTAACCGATATCATCACTCCTTCATACATGTTCTTGATTGCTTCCAAAATCTTTCAAAGAATACCGCGTTAATTCGATCATACGTCTTTTGTAAACGAATGAACACTATATTAGGGCCCTTTTGCTTGTTCCTACAATGTTCAACCAGTCTCTTAATAGAAAACTAACTTCCATCTTAAATTTACCTAGCATGAATCCGGATTAGTTCTCAGAGATAATGGTGGTCTATCATATCCTCCTTTCACGAATTCTTTCCCATAATATGTGCAACTAGTTTAAATGTTAGACTTAAGGGTTGAACATGTTTAAATTTTAAATTTTACATAATTTTTTAACAATCTTAATTTATATAACCTAATAGGGCCCCTTCTTAGACGGAAACATGTTTTTGTGATTTCAAATTGTTTAATCCGAAACCAACTACACTTATCCTTAAACTAGGGACAGTAATGGACGGGTCGGTGAAGACTCAAACCCGTCCCATAAGATGAACGGGATGGGACGGGTCGCGGGACGGGACATGTCGACCCGTGTAGGAAAAATTATTCAAATTTAATAAAATGAATATTTTGATGAGTTTTTTACCCAGTATTTCATTTTTACAATACATATTATTTATAAAACTTGTCATTATTAACATAGAAATGTAAGATTTAATAATAAATGTATAAAAACGTATATAAATCTATAAACTATATAAAAAATATGTTAAAAAAATAAAAAACTGTACCGAACGAAACGAAATGATCCATACATTGCCGATCCCTACCTTAAACTACCCCCACCAGCGCATTTAACATCTCAAAAATGATGCTAACATTACCAACTGTCATGCTTATACTTGTTTGTCTCTATTCGTCATCCTAATTTTCGGTTGTCCGGAAAAAGTTAAAAAGTTTACTTGAAATCCACACCTTTAGTTTATTAACCCAACGGCGATCACACCCGTCCACGTACTTTCCCCAGTTCTATTCGTTCTAAATCGCTTTCCCCTTTTTTTTTTTTCTTTTTTTTTTTTCAAACCACACAAGAAACAGAAAGTCAGACAAAAGCAAGAAAAAGAATTGAGCACACACTCGAGAATAAAAATTTCAGCTTCAATTTCACTCACAGTTGCAAGTTCGTCTCTTCCATCACTTCGTATATTTATATATATCTACATCATTTGTTATGTATAGGTCTCCGAATAAGCAAGCAGCGGTGGTGTTTTGCTCTGTTTTGGGCTTCGATCCTAGCTGGAAGTGAAGTTTTCTTGGTTCAGATTTGGGTTTCAGTGATTGGTTGAGCTGGTAATTAACTTGCGTATTCGAGGGAAGTCTTGATTGTGGGAATTTATTGTTTTTTTTTTTTTTTTTTGGTGGGTTCGATTGGGAGGTGGAGTTGTTTACGCAGAATCTAGGGTTTTGCTTTTTTTTTTTTTGTGTGTGTGTGTGTGTGCGGGGGGTTCTGGTTTCGGAATGGGAACCGTACGAGGGGTTTGCTTGTTTTTTTATATGGGCCCCTGATCGAAGTGAGAGTTCTTTTTAAGTTATTTTTCTAGCTAAGTTGAGTTTGGGTTTCGTTGAGATTCTAGGTTTTCGATTTTTTTTTTCCCGGATATATATAGGTAGAAAAGTGAGGACGAGCTGCTTGAAGTGATTAGATTGTTGTATTGCCGGGGAGTAGAGTAAAATGTTCTATTCACAATTCATATTGGCGAAAAAGGGGCCTTTAGGAACTATTTGGATAGCTGCGCATTTAGAGAGGAAGCTTCGCAAGAATCAGGTTGCTGATACCGATGTCGGAGTCTCTGTAGGTAAAACTATAAAATTTTGTCTAATTTATATATTTTAATCATTCTTGCCGTTTTCATGCTTATTCTTTTGAATTGATGTTCACTTTTGGCTCGATGGCGTATATTAAATGTGCGGATAATTATGTTTGGAGCTGTTACAAGAGTAGGAAGAAAGAGAGATAAAGGAAGACGGGTGCCACGGTTTGGGGCAGTTCGTTATCTTTTCCCTGTTAGGCTTGTATTTTCATATTTGGAATCAGAAATGGGAAAAGAGTAACCGGAGCCTTAATTTGTTGTTGTTGCTTGCTTCCTGTAAGGGACGGAAGTGGTGATAAATTTTATCATTGAGAGTCGGTGGGGGGGTGGGGGGTGATGTTTGGATAATTGAGGACTGAGGTGCCAGTTTATACCGTTTAATTCGTTCAAGTTAAGTGCAAACCAGATTCAGGCCATTTGATGAGTTTTGGCGCCAGAGAATTGTTCTAGGATGTCTTATACCCTGTTTGTTTTCAGTTGGAGTGTTCTGGGAAAAAACTTAATTGGTAGTTGATCTTGCCGTATTTGTTTCTGCTTGATGGTCATTCTAGTATGTTTTATTAAACCTCTCTGGGGGTGGCGTATGCTTTCATTGGTTATAATTTATTGTACTTTGTTCCAAGTGGTTGATCCTGGATTGCAGTATATCCATAATAGTAGGAAAAAAAAAGGAAATGAATTGAATCGTGAGAGGTGGATTTGTAACTGACCTGGACATGCTGAAACCGCGATAGCTAGACACCCAAAGGAGGTTGAACGTTCAGACAGAGGCTGTTTTTGCATGGCAAAAGGCACCAACTTCGAAAAAGTATATTTGTGGTCCTCTCATGTTTGGAAATCGTAATTGGCTGATACTGTTGTCCTCATTCTTGTTTTGATTTTTTAGCTGATCATTGACCACGCATACAGAAGTAAACCATTTAGAAACTTTTCCAAAACTATTTTACCCTTGGTTTAACATAAACTTGTTATCTTGTACAGACTCGATTCTTTCTCCCGATGTGCCTATTGCGCTTCGTCTGTCGAGCCATCTTCTTCTTGGTGTGGTGAGAATATATTCCCGAAAGGTCACCTACCTCTTTGATGATTGCAGCGAGGCTTTACTCAAAGTTAAGCAGGCTTTTCGTTCTGCTGCTGTGGATCTTCCTCCAGAAGAGGCAAGGGCACCATATCACTCGATCACCTTGCCAGAAACTTTTGATCTTGATGATTTTGAGCTGCCGGATAATGACCTAATCCAGGGGTTAGTTTGAAAGTAGTAAATAATGTGTTCCCTGAGAAAACTATTCTATTTCCCCGAGTTTTATTATCTTTAGGGATAATTGCAGAAACTACCCTTGAGGTTTGGGTTGTTTCCAAGAAATCCACCCAACTTTGAACATTATGAAAACAACCCTTCAGGTCTGATTCAGTCGTACATTTTGCAGCAACAACCAGTAGTTGACCTGACCTGACAGAATGTATTATAGTTATTTTACAATTACACACCTCAACTTTTCAAAATATTACAAATATCCCCAATGTTTTGTATGACAATCTGTAATATTTAGGCAAATGAGAGTTGTAAATGTATAATATAGACACAAAATGGTGGTTATTTGTTATATTTAGGAGAATTGAAGGATGTAACTGTAAAAATATTTGATGACATCGGCAATTTCCATTAGTGGAGCTAACTACACTGCAAAATGTAAGTCGAATGTAACCTCAAATGTGGTCTTTGTAATATCCAAAGTTAGCTCTTTATTCCTATTATTATTATTATTATTATTATTATTATTATTTTTTTTTTTTTTTTTTTTTTTGTAATTTGGTCAAATCTCAAGTGTAGTTTTTGTTATTATCCCTTATTTTTATTATATTTAGGAGAGTTGAAGTATGTAATTGTAAAAATATTGATGACATCGACAATTTCCATTAGTGGAGCTAACTACACATGCAAATGTAAGTCGAATATTACCTCAAGGGTGGTCTTTTTAATATTCACAGTTAGCTCTTTATTTATTGTTCTTTTTTTTGGGTAATTTGGTCAAATCTCAAGAGTAGTTTTTGTTATTATCCCTTATTTTTATTATATTTAGGAGAGTTGAAGGATGTAATTGTAAAAATATTTGATGACATCGGCAATTTCAATTAGTGGAGCTAATGACACATGCAAAATGTAAGTTGAATATAACCTCAAAGGTGGTCTTTGTAATATTCAAAGTTAGCTCTTTATTCCCTTTTATTTTTTGGTAATTTGGTCAAATCTCAAGAGTAGTTTTTGTTATTAGCCCTTATTTTTATTGTCTTTCGTGCAACATAGAGCAGAAACGCTGTTAACTTTTTTTTTTAATAGATTTCTGAGCTCATTAGACTTTAGTTCTGCTGGTTTTATGTTTGTGCACAACTGACTTGGTAATCACATGGTTTCATTATCAATATGACTAACAGATAATTGAGAATTGTTCTCGCCAGTTATAAATACGTTTGATGTTGATGTTTATAAACAACTTGACCTGCATCGTTGACCTATTTTTCACCACAAAATTTGGGATGATTTTTTTTCTTCTTATATTTTAACAAATTCAACTACTCTGTGTCTAACAAGTCAACTGCAATTTTACAGTAACTTCGTTGATCATCATATTAGTTCAAGAGAGCAAATCACACTTCAAGATAATATTGATGGCTCTGGTTATTCCACGTCAAAGTTTGGCCTTGATGGTTAGTGCTGTTCCATCATCTATAGGAATCTGTAAATAGATACACATTTTCTTCTCTCTACATATTTTGAGAAGGGAATAGCTACTCAGAAATTAACTATTTACGGAATTTTGTATTAAATGTTCTCAGAGAGATTTGGCGATGGTGATGCTTCTGGTCTGGACCTTGATGAGGTACGTCACACTGTTGATGGCGTCATCATGTTTTGTTTTCTATTATACGTATGTACTTGATTGGTTATATTAATTATATTTTATTATTGGTATAACATGTTAAATCTAGTAGTTCTTGCATATTGTAATTGATTTTTCTTCTAAGATGCACTCTAGACTCAGTATAGCAATTGTATCTTGCCTTATTGAAACCTGGAAGTGACCATACCTCTTTGTGCACATTTTAACTTAAATTATATGGACTACTTTTTTTTTTTTTCCATTTTTTCAACGGCGTACAGGAATTATTGTTGGACAAGATTGGTTCTGCAGGACATGCAAATGAGAGGTTAGATCCCACATTAATCATTTTGTGGCATTGCAAAAATCTGGTCCTTTTCCTTTTCTCAACTTATACGTGGTGTTTAGGATGTCAGTGGCCTTAAATATTTATTCTACGGTATTATTAACTGTAATTCCTAAAAACTGATTTTTCATGTTATAAATTCACCCATAGGATGCTTCTCATGGTCTAGGTTAGAGAGGGTGCATAATGCATTATAAGCTATCCGCAGGTTAGACAATATCCCATTGTTGTTTTGTTTTAGTGGAAGTGATACGTTTGATATGGGGTTCATACAGAACAGTTATGATTGGTGAAAATTTGAGTCATCAAACTTTCTGGTTGGTTGGTGATGGTGGCTGTGTCTAATTCAGTTATGTATAAAGTATGTGAGAAAAGTTTTTGCTATTTTCAAGAGCTGGAGAGAAAAAGAGAATTTATGTACATATCCTTCTTTCGATGCTATTATAAGTGCATTGTTATCTGGAAGGTATCAAGATAGATTTAATGCTTTATCTGCTATAGATTTACATATGTTAATGCTATTATAAGTGCATTGTTATGTCCTCGTACTATTTTGTATGTTGCCAGTTGCCACTACCAACAATTATTGATATGTCCCTTGACATTTGATGCGGTTGATCTTGAAATTATCTCAATCTTATCCCTAACTCTATCTTATTCGTAATTTCAGGTCTGACCCTCAGGCCTCTGTTGGAACAGTCGCCACTCTCACACAAGATGAGCATCTGGAAACTACGACTATCAATTCCGGGACAATGGTAGTTGCCTTGGGGGCTCTGAAACCGTTTCTTAGATGGTTGAGGCTGTAGTATATTTTCAGAATATGTTATCTTCGTGTTGCAATATATAAATTTCATACCAATTCTCTCTTTTAAGGCTAATTACAAAATACAAATAATATACCTTTGAGGTTTAGTCTAATTACAAAAAAAGCCAGCTTTCTTTTGTTGTAAAAAATACAGATGCGGTCTTGATATCTGTTTGCTTTTTTATAAATTGCAACCTAAACATGGGGATATTTGTTAAGAAATTGCAATCTGCATGGGGTATGGTCTTTCAAAATTACAGATACCATCTTGATACGTGTGTGTATATATCTAAGGATAATAGCAAAACTACCCCTGAGATTGAGTAATTACAAAAAAAGCCGTAGAAATTATAAGTTACAGAAATCCCCTCGAGGCTTGATTCTTTTTTACATTTTGATGAATGTAAAGGGAGTTTTTGAAATGTTCTCTCGATTAGAAGGACGAAAAACATAAGAAGCAACCGAACCTCATGGGATCTTTTATAATTTTGAAAATTTTATGGATTTTTCTGTTACAAGTTTGATTAGGTCAAGCTTCAGGTGTAGTTTTTTGGAAATATATCCCTTTCTTTTATGTTGGTTTCCGTTGCAAAAAGACGACTGAAAATTTCGGCCGAATTGAATAGTTCATGATTTGTGATTTTTTTCCTTACCGCAGGTTGAAGACGATGATGACGGTGATGATCCCATGGAGTATGCACAGGCTCCATCTACTCCTGGATTAGTCGAAGAGCCAAACTTATCCAACGTCCAAGAGGTGTCCGATCATCTAGAAACAGAATGTGACTTAGTGCAATCTACCATGACTGGAAGTGCAAAAAACATCAATTACGGGGATAAACAAGAAGTCAGTTGGTGTTCTCATAATAATGCGGACTCTGATGCAATTCATACGGTGCTAATGGAAGAGAATGGAGATACATGCAATCTTTCAAAGGAATTGGGAGAATCTCCTGTTGAAGCTAACTCGAAACATTTTTCAGTGGGTGATTCTTCATTAGTATCTAAGCATACTTCCGATTTATCACGAAACCCAGATTTGGAATTGGCTTCTAAATCGAAGGATAATCATCATGGTCCCAATGAAATTTTATGGGATAAAGAAAGTGCTTGTGGAATTTCTGAAGGGGTGTCGGCGAAAGATCAGGGTTTACTTGCAACTGAAGTTCCTAACAGTGTGGAGATTGAAAGCAGTGGGGAGAAATCATGTCCCACTTACTCAGATTATGCTTCAAAAAACCAAGATGGATCATTGAACATTGATGTCCGTGTAAAAGTTACATCGATGGAAGATCTATTTCTGCGGCCATGTAATTCCATTGTGCAACAACCTGATATAACTTCTGGATGCGTAGTACATGCTGTCCCTGATGTGCAATCAAATGTTGCTGCTTTAGAAACTTCTGGAAGGGAGGAGACGGTAATACTAGGTTTGTCTGTGAAGCTTAAGACTTGCTAGTTTAAATACCCTCGTTTTTTTGATGCACTATATATTCCATCTTGCTAAATTGTTTTTTAAGGAATTTTTGGAGAATTACCACTGAAGAAGAGTGGCTTCTTTTTAATATTTAACGTTTTTGGTTTTAGTTGTTATGTTTTGTATAATTTATTCCTTAGGAGTTACTAATGATTGATAAGACTCGGGGAAATTTCCTCCCTCAAATTAAAATCAAGTGGATCATTGAAAACGGATAGGAGTTAATCGGAACAATACATGTAATCATGTTAAAAGAGAAAATATGGAACAAAACATGCTTTTGGATGAATTTAGGATGTCTTTCTGCTACTTGCAAAGGGTACTTGGTCGTGGAGAAAAGAGAAAAGTATTTCTCTGTATCGAAATTCTTTATTTGATAACTGGCCTTCGTCTGATCAGGTAAAGAAAGATGCATAATTGATAGTTCAGAAGGAACTTTGAAGGAAAATCACATACAAGAACATGGAACACTAGAAGATATTCATGCAGCTTCCGGCGAGCCCAACAGTCAAGTGCATAATGCAAATTCACATGATTGGCTGGTTGAAAATCTAAATAGTTTCACAAAAACTGAGCTGCCTGCCCCTGAAAAGCTCCTGTCAGTGCCAGAAGTCCATGTGGATCTACATCAAAACATGCTTGTAGAGGGTAGCCCTAAAGCCTTTGTGGGGCATGGTGAAAGTGATGCTGTGAGCAAAATTATATCAGGCAAGAAACGGAGTTTTACAGGAAGTACACTAACAGATCAGAGTCTAAATTCGATGGAATCGTCAAGACTGGTCCGTTGTAAAAGAACAGTTGAATCTAACGATGATTTGTTATCCTCCATTTTAGGTATATTACTTGCTCCTTGTTTTACTTGTTCTGGGGACTTGTTTGTTATTGAGCGGTGTTTGATTTATGCGATTATTGCTTCAGCTGGAAGGTCTTCGGTTTTGAAAGTAAAGCCCACACCTCGTCTTTCTAAGGCGACATCCATGAAGCGTACCTGTTCGGCTCCACGTCGTGCTCCCAAAAGAAAAGTGCTTATGGATGATACAATGGTTTTGCACGGCGAGTATGTTCGTCTTTTTTAAATTTGTTTTAGTGGTTTAATTACAAAAAGCCCAGATGTCTTAAAAATTACGAAAAATCCCTCGAGGTTTGATTCTAAATCACACGTTACCCATTATATTTAAGATAGAATCGAACATCAAGTTTCTTTCTTTTGTTGGGAGTGATTTTCTAAAACCTCTATAATTACCTCAAACCTCATTCCTTTTAGCAAAAACCTTTTTATTTCATGTATAAGTTCCTTTTGACGCATGCCTTCACTCTCTCATGAACTTGAACATTTTCCAAGAGCCCATAAAGTGTTAATGCATTAGCCAATAATCAAAATATAATCTACGCAGAGTATGTTATGCATCTCTTGTAATGATTAAGATAATGGTGTTTATTGAGGCTTTATCACTTTATCTATTTCATTATGTGTTTATACAAAGCTTTTTTCTAAATGTATTTCGTTGTTTATAATTTCTATTCACATTGTATTAAAGAGTTCCCCAGACCTTGGCCTATGCTGAATCAACTATCTGTGGCTAGCTTCCTGCATTTTAGCATGCGACTTGTTTACTAGGTTATCCATACTCTTCTTAAAACATATTGTCTTTGCTCCTTGATAGTTCAATAAGGCAACAACTGACAAACACTGAAGGCATACGTCGTGTGAGAAAGAAAGCTCCTTGTACACTCCCTGAAATTGCAAGTATTCAGAAACAATATTTGGAGGATGGATTTTTTCTTGAACCATTATTCACTGGTAAGTTTGCATGCCAGAATGCTACTTGGTGTTTTTGGATTATGCTGTCCTGTTATGTTAGCTTTGAGTGCTTGCTACCTATGCCAGTTCATGTTCTCTTCAGATTGACCCTGTCATGTGGCTTTTCTATAGTTAATACTTAAGACCTCTGTACACAAAAATGCTTTACTCAGAACCCAATTTACTTCGAAAATACAACCCTTGAGGCTTGAGGGTTTACACGCGTCTTACATTTTGGACCCGCCGTTAGTGGAGTTCATGGAAATTGCCGACATCATCAATTTTTTTTTTTTTTACAATTATATCCTTCAAACTTCTTGAAATATTACAATAAACTCCAACCTTTTGTCTTACATTTTACAATTGCATCCCTCAGTTTTCTTAATAGTTAATAGTCAATATTACTGATAGATAGACGAAAAGTTGGGGCTGTGTGTAATATTTAGCAAAATTGAGGGGTCTCTTGTAAAAATATTTGACAACATTAGCAAATTCCGTCAGATGCACTAACACTTGCGCGAAATGCAAGACGAAACCATATCTTGGGTGGTTTTTGTAATTTTCGAAGTTAGCTGGATTTTTTTCTTGGTAATTACAAACCCGGGATAGTCTTTGGAATTGTTCCTTTGACAATGTACGTGTACTTCTATCGGTACATAAACTGTTTCAGTCTTTTCACGCTGTTACTTCGATTTTTTTCTGCCAGGCATGTCACTTGAATTGGTATCTTTGCGCAGTCAAGCTTGTGATTTAAGTGGAATCGCAGTTGTCAAGAATGATCTTAATGGTGCTTCTCTTGAACCTGTACCTGAGCTGATGTTACCTTCCGAAAATGACGAAAATGTTAATCCCCTTGAATCAATGTTCGAGCCTATGTTAGATTCTCATGAAGTGAAAAATGATCATTCACTTGCAACTTCATTTGAACCAAATGTAACATCCCAAAATGATGAAATGAAAGAAGATTATGAGATGAATGAAGAAATCGATCTCAGTAGAGAAATGACTAAACCTACCACTGACATGGAGGCTGTTCTTTTACAGCGAGGGGTTTCGTTAGATGTAACTGGAGTACAAACAAGTGAAGAAAATGATAATACGGCAAATTCTACTGATACTTCTAGACTCGAGCCATTGTACTCCATTGAAGATGCTTTAGCTGGTATAGTTCAACCGGGTTTGATAACTGAGACCGTTGATACAAACACTTGTGTGAATGCGGACGCATCAGCTGTTCTACATGCTGAAAAGACTGATATACCCTTGGTTGAGTTGGATTCTGCAGTGAAAGATGTTGACAATGGGCAAGCCACTAGCAATAATGAGCTTAGTACAGGGAAAGATGGTGATATTTATGATGGATTTAAAAATGAACCTGACTCAAGGGGTGATGTTCTACCAGAGATGTTGGAAGATGGAACTACTGGTGAACTCCATGGTGACAAGTTACGCGAACAATTTATAATGGTACGTAATTTCATGAATAATGGTGAAAATCCTGAACCTCCAGAAGTTTATCAACAATCTACGATGGATGCAGAAATTCGTGGTTTTGATCCGCATGATCAAGAGGTAAGCCATTTCTTTCCTCAGCCATCTTTTATTAGTGTTAACTTGGTAGGTTTGCATAATAATTCATTGCATATGTTCGATCCTGGGATTTCAAACAAAGTTTCTTTTGATGACCTGGATTGTGTCTCAGAATTTCTGCTTTCAACAAATTTTGGGTTGTCCTTTTTTTTTTTTGAAAGAAGAGTAGAAAGCATATTCATGATTTATTTTATCAACTGCTGATAGTACGGAAACCAATCATGATAAGGCTTCATAGTTCATACCTAAAAAACATGTACTTTTGGTTGTATAACCAAGAAAGAAGTACTTCCCTGATATTTGGGGCCTTTGAAACTCTATCTACTAGTTCTAGAATTCTCTGGTATCAGAACCGAGATTTTGGGGAGGACATATATTTTTTATTATATCAAATTCTAGAGAATACAATCAGAATTTATACGCAGCTAATATGAAAGTAGGTAATCTCCTAGATGCCATGATTAAAGCAACCCTACCTAATTGAATCAACAACAACAACATCTAAGCCTTAGTCCCAAAATGATTTGGGGTCGGCTAACATGAATCAAACTTTGAAACCGTCAATAATCGTTACATAAATAACATAAAAGGAAAAAAGAGGGAAAATGTAGAGAAAAAAGCAAATAAAAAAAAGAGAATGAATGTAAAAAAAAAAAAAAATCCTCAAAAATAAATTAAAAGATAACATGAAATAAAAGAAAATAGGAATTAAAAAAAAAAAAAGGAATCAGACTCCATCCACCATCCGTATTCTTTCCCGCCACATTTGCCTCTCCATCGCCATACTTTCTCCAATTCCAAGAAACCGCATATCATTATCAATCATCTTTATCCAAGTTTTCTTGGGTCTTCCTCTACCTTTCACAACTTAATTGAATCAACATACAGAAAAATTTAGATCTAGAGATAATTAGATGGAAATGTACCAGTTTATCTACTTGTTCATGTCCTTTCTCCGGTTCAGGTTCATGGATGTACAGAGTGGTGGGTGCTTTTTCTTTTCCGCAGTAATTCTTTTGGAAGTATGTCTGGAATTCTCTACCAGTTATGGTAGTGTCCTTTTTCTCAAGGGGTACACTAGGTGGGGGTATCCGAGTTTTTGAATTCATGGTTTCAGTTCCATCTGATCGTTTTTATAAATCTGAGTCACTCTCTAAGTCCGAATTTGATGTTTACGGGAGCAAATCTACACGTCCGAACAAACGAATCATTTCCTTGAAACACATCAAAAGCATCATCATTTTCCCACAAATCTGCCCTATCTTTTCCTTCTTGAAGTGAGGGTCGAAATAGGAATGTTTCCGAAGAAAGTGACATCCATGTTATTGAAATCCATTCTTGAAATGGGATCAAAACAGTTGTACCCTTTTGTAGTGCATTCGACAAAAATGCATTTTTTAGCCCTACGATCCAATTTTCTACTTCCAAGATCAAGATTGTGAATGGATGCTGTGCAACCAAAGATCTTTAGTGGACTTCGAGAACTAAGTTCGATAGTGGGAAGAACTTTTTACTAATTTTTAGAAGTGTTTGAAATTTTAAAACTCGAGATGGCATCATATTTATCAGATAAGTTGCTGTCATCACTCGAGATGGATAAAGATATGTTGATGTTTACCTTTTCCTGAATCAAAAATCTGAATGAATAAATGACTGTTTTACCCTCAAATATTTTCATTCATTTAAAATGTCATAAAATTAACTGATTTTTTTAAAATAATTTGTATAAAATTTAAATTATATTTTTTAAATTATTTTAAGTCATTTAAAAGGATTCAAAATTTTAAATTTTGAATTTTCTGAATTAAAAATCTACCATAAATTTAATTTTCTTAAAAAAATTCTGAATTTTGAATAATATATATTTGTTATAAATTAGTTTAAAACCTTTTAAGAAAATTGATTTTCCAAAATATTCTTCCCACATGTTATAGATATTTTCACATACCGTAGATGATTTTTTTTTTTAGATTTCAAAATAATTTTTAGATTTTCCAAGACATTTTTCAAAAAAAAAAAACAAGTAAATAATTATATGACAATCATATGAAAATAATTCTAGTATGTTTTTAAAAAACTTTTTAGCAATCCAACATTTTTAATTTTATGTTGTAATTTTTAAGTGAATTGAGATAACACATTAGTCAGATTTTTTAACCTAAAGGGTAGGGGATGTACTTTTTTTGGCTTAATGGGGACAACACATCCCTTGCCAGCTTACCGGCTAAGACACTTGCTGTGCGAATAAGCCGCAAGTAAACACTCTAAAGTGCTGTGCGAATAAGCCCTTCAAAGCATTAAGACATATTAAGTCAAAAATAAACACCCCCTAAGACTTAATCTAGTGGTAGTTGTGGAGTCTCTGCTGGTGAGTAGAGGTTGGGGGTGTTGACGTCTGGTTTGGTCAACGTCACATGTGCTGATCGGGACAAATGGATCGAAAACACGTAGAAAACAACAAATAAAGTGGAAGATATTTGATCACTAAATTTTATTAATGACCTTTTTATAGCATAGAGCCGAGCAGAATAATGTGTGCCGGTCTATCCGGTTTGCTTGTTGATTACAAGTCTTTTTGTTCTTTTTCAGTATATCTCAAATCTCTCTTTTTTCTCTCTCTTATTAATGCTCAAAATCCAAAGATCCCTTTTTACTGTTCATTTCTTCCATATATAGACAATCTGGGCCAGTGGAGAGATGACAGCTGGCGCATGTTTGGGGAATATGCCCATAACACTTGTCAGTCTGCATTTAAGTCTTGGACACGTGGCGGCCTCTAAGGAGTGCCTTGGGAAGGGGCGTGACTGCATGCGTTAATTGGCATGCGGGTCTGTTTCGCCGACCTCCGGTGATGTCTATCCGATAGGGTCGGTCCTCGGGCCCCCCGCCGCTCTGGTCGGCTTCGGGTCTCCTGCCGTTCAGGCCGGTCCTGCCGTAGTCTTAAATCGGGACATTTTCGTCCTTTCTCTGCTCGGCCTTCCTGGATCAGATGCCGGGTCGGCCTTGGAGTCACCGTCCGTTCCGGTTTTCAGCGAGCCCGGTTGGAAATCGGGTTTTGTCGATCGACTTGAGTTACGCTCGGCCGGTTTAGCTGCTTGGAGTGCCTACGTGGATTCTGAGTAGGATGGGCTACCAACAAGGGCCCCCGAGTCCAGGGCCGTGCCGAGCTGGCCGGGGCTGGAGTCGTTTGGTGTTGAGACCGATCTGGTTTGTGAGAGGATAAGACCTTTCGAACAGACGTCTCTTCGGGAATCGCGTTGCACCGCTTCCCTGGTTTTTAGGGGTCATCATGTAGGGGGACGCGTGGCGCAAGAATACTGGGCGGCGCGCTCACGCGTTCTCGAATCACGCGACGGTTCAGTAGAATTTCTCGCTTCACGCGCCTGGCATTTAATGCCTACATTTCCCCATAAATAGATGTTGTCTTCTCTTTCAGTGTTTCCTCCGCCATTTTTACGTATTGTTGCAGAGAGAAAGAAATTTTTTCGGCGACTTTTTCTTCTCCGATTTCACCGACCTTCCCGGTAAGCTCGCTTTTCTTTCTATTTTTCTTATCTATTTAAGATGTCGGAGACAAGGGACGAGACAGAGGTGGTTTTGGCCGTGTCGCCGGACCGCACGGGTGTGGCGGATCTATCGATTGGCGAAGCTCCCGTCGACTGGAGTGTTGAGGAAGAAGGAGACGACTTTGTGAAGCCGCCGGGATCTGGAGAAGTGGAAATGGTGGCGCCGCTGATAGTTGTCGGAGAAACTCCGGCAGAGAGAGTCGAGCCGGTGGTGGCCCGGGCTCGCCCTCGTCCGGCCCCTTTGGTGGAGGCGAATTGGGACTCAGCTTCGATTCCGAGTAACGTTACGGAGGAACAATTAGCGGCCTGACGGCTGCGATTTAAAATTCCGGCGAGGGTGCAGATGTTTGCTCCGAATCCCGAGGAGAGGCCCCACAGTCCGCCCGTTGGTTGCACGGCAGTGTATTACCGCTCTTTACTGGCCGGGCTTCGGTTTCCGCTTCCGTTGACTCTTTCCCGGTGGCTAAGGCAGTGGTTCCTTCCTGTCCCCCAGATACATCCGAATTCCTGGGCTCGGGTGGTGGGCCTTTTTATTCTTTTTAATCAAGACGCCTGGTGGCAGCCTTTGAGGAGTTCAATGACCTCTATCTATGGAGGTTGGTTGGTAGGTCCTACGGCCGGGTTTTATCTGACGGCATGCTATGCACAAGGAGCTAGTGGGGGTACCCGAGATCATTCATAGCCGGAAAGAACAGTGGTTCTTTATCGGGGCCGTGGAGGAGTTCTTTGGATGAGTGGGAGCCGGGGTGATAGATGCCGAGTCATGCAGTTCTGTGCTTTTACGCCAAAATGAGTAAGTGTGGTATTTTTGTTTTTGTTCCTTTTTGTCTAACGCTCATCATTTGTTGCCTGTGCAGAACGCATCCCGGCGTCGAGACTTCTGCCGATTTCGACGACCGGTCGAGCAGCTTTTGGGCCTTCCTCTGGAGCAAAGGAAGTCTCATCTTTTAGTGTCCGAGGAGAATCTTTGGGCGGTAGGACTTAGAGAGACCGATCCGAGCACAATGTCTTCTTCAGACTTTTTTTTTTTTTTTTTTGACATGTCTTCCTTTTCCAGCTCCTAAGGCAAAGACTTCATCCGGTCGGAAGGAGACGCCGCCAGTGTGGTGGCAAGGCAATTGAGCTGAGCGGAGGAGCGGGCGGCAAGCGCAAGAGGGTGGAGATCGTGCTGAGGACAGCGCGAACAAGGCCGAGGGTTAAATCGCCCCGAAGTCGTAGTGTCCGCCCGACTCTGTCCAGGCAGACGGGAGGAGCCGTTATTGACTTGGAGGGCCATTATCTTAGGCCAACCAGAGCGGGTGGAGCCATGTGACCGGATGAAGGGGCGACGGCCGCTGGTTCTGGACTATGTCCGGCCGCCACCGACTCTGAGATGCTCACGGGTCCCTCCGGGTAGCTGCTTCTAGTCATATTCCGATCCGGGTTGGACTCCCAAGTGGAAATGATGACCAACGATATGGATCCAGTAGCAGATCCGGTTCGGAAATGCCACAGTCGGTAGGGCCATGTGCACTATGTGAAGGCCTCTAATGAGTTTCGGCCGTCAGGAGAGGCACAAGAAGACGGAGGCCGACCTCGAGGCTTTGCGGGAGGAGCATCACTGTGCCCTTCTTTGATCAAGTCTCTCGAGGGAGATAACCTCCCGAGGCGAGATGGAGCTTTTGGACGGTCGGGCCCTCAGCCGACATATGGAGGTCAAGGCCGAGGAGCCGTCTGCCCGATCGGGCGCGAAGCAGTGCTTCGAAATCCGGGCCGAGCACGAGGCTTATTTGAAGGAGACCAAGGCCCAGGTCGAAAGCCTGACCGAGCGCCTCAACACCTGCGAGGCTTCGAGCTATGCTAGGGGCCGTGCCGAAGGGGTGGAGGCCTTCAAGGAGACGCCTGCCTTTGAGGAGCTGATCAATCTAAACTACGTCTCCACTTGTTTCGAGATTTTAGATCTTACGAATGGTGGTAAGACCGTTCAGGAGATCGAGGCTTACATCACCTCTCAAGCGGCCGACCTTCATGTTGACATTGCTGGGGCCGACGAGCCGAAGACGGCCGAGGGTGAGGATGCCGGTCGGGCTCCGCAAGGCGAAGGCGAGGGGCAATCTTTTCAGGCGGCCGGCCGGGATGACGGGGCCGAGTAGTTTCCTTTAGATTTTGCTTCTAGCACGGCCTGCGTGCCTATTTTTGTTTTTCTTTTGTTTCATCTGATGTACGGCCTGCGTGCCAACCTGGTTCAGGTCTTTTGTAATCGTCTGTATCTTGTAGTAACGACTTGATGAAATAAGATCTTTTTTTTTTGCCGTTTTCGTTGTGCTTTTTTCGCTGTGCTTTCTTATAGTGCCGGAGGAGCCGGTCTTATGAGGTGCCGAGACGAGCTCGGTCTTATAGTGCCGGAGGAGCCGGTCTTATGAGGTGCCGAGACGAGCTCGGTCTTATAGTGCCGGAGGAGCCGGTCTTATGAGGTGTACCAGTATTGAGACAGGGAATAACATCAAATTCTCATTGATAATACCTTTTTAGATACATAGCGTTCCACGGGTAAGTTAATCTTTGGCCGTTCAGATATTCCAGCCGGTAGGCTCCATTCTGAAGGACTTCACTAACTTTATACGGCCCTTCCCACTTGGGCCTGAGCGGCCCGGGGTCCGGGCCCAAAACCCTCTTGAGGACTAGGTCGCCGACCTGGAATCTTCTCGGGCGAACCTTGGAGTTGTAATATTTTTCACTCCTTTTGTATACGGCGTTTCGCATTTCTGCCTGAGCTCGTTTTTCGGCAAGGAGGTCCAGGTTCACTTGGAGGGCCAAGTCGTTATCCTGTTCTTCAAAATGTGCTACTCGGTAGGTAGGTGCCCCGATTTCGACCGGGATAACGGCTTCAGAGCCGAAAGCCAAGGAGAAAGGCGTTTCTCCGGTGGCGGATCTATGCGTTGTTCGGTAGGCCCATAGGGTCCCTGGGAGTTCTTCTGGCCAAGAACCCTTGAGTTCCTCTAGGCGAGTCTTGAGATGTTGCTTTAAGATCTTGTTGACTGCCTCCACATGCCCGTTAGATTGTGGATAATAGGGCGTGGAAAAGTTATTTCGAATTTGTAGACCGTCGCAGAAAGATCGGAATTTCTTGTTGTCAAACTGTTTCGCATTATCCGAGACAATGGACTGAGGGATTCCGAACCGGCATATGATTGACTTCCATATGAAGTCGACTATCTTCTGTTCGGTTGTTCGTGCCATAGGTTCGGCCTCGGCCCATTTCGTAAAATAATCGACTGCGACGATTGCGTATTGCACTCCTCCCCGTCCCCTGGGCAGAGGACTGATCAAGTCGATTCCCCACTTGGCGAATGGCCATGGACAATATACGGACGTGAGGGCTTCCGGGGGGGATCGGATCTGCGGGGCAAAGATTTGGCACCGGACACATTTTCGTACGAGCGCAATGGCATCTTTTTTTAGATCGGGCCAATAGTAGCCTTGTCGGATTAACTTGTAGGCCAACACCTAGCCGCCGGAGTGGTTTCCGCATATACCCTCATGCACCTCTCTGAGGGCATATTCGGCTTTTGATTCGGATAGGCACTTCAGCAGCGGAACCGAGTATCCTCTTTTATATAATGCTCCGTCCACGATAGTGAACCGGGCAGACTGAGTCCGTAAGGATCTTGCTTGCGCTCGGTCTTCGGGTAAAATGCCGCTTTGCACGTATTGCATTATAGGCTGCATCCACCCTCGCGGTTCTGACTGTTCTGCTGCTTGGATTTCGGCCATCTCCAGGGCCGATGAGGCGTGATACCCTATGCTGACCTCATCCATATGCTCGGCCCTGGCGCTGGATGCAAGTTTGGCCAAAGAGTCGGCCTGAATGTTTTCCGTTCGGGGAATATGTTGTACAGTTTCCTGAAAACCTTGCAGCCGGGCTCGGGCCAGGTTGAGGTACTTAACCAGTTTAGGCTCTTTGGCTTCGTATTCGCCGTTGATCTGGTTGACCATCAACTGAGAATCACTCAGGATGGTGAGGCGGGTAAGGCCGAGAGAGGTCGCCATTTCTAGACCAGCCAAGAGAGCTTCGTATTCTGCCTCATTGTTGGTGGTTGGGAAACTCAGCGAATAGCCGAGCGTAATGTGCACTGGTCGGGACTAACGAGGACTATTCCCGCACCCGATCGGTCGGTAGAGGACCCATCTACGTAGAGTGACCATTCTTCCGATCGGTCGTCCTCCGGGCAATGCGGGCGTGAACTCTGCAATGAAGTCCGCAAGGGCTTGTCCCTTTATAGCGAGGCGCGATTCGTAAGTGATGTCAAATTGCCCGACGGCCCATTTTACCATCCTAGGAAACATCAGTCGGTGCATGACTGCTTTAATGGATAGTTGGTTAAGACGACTACGATGTTCCAAAAAGTAGGCCTCAACTTCCGGATGCCATTATGAGCGCATAGGCTTTTTCCATCGGGCATATCTGAGCTCGGCATCATGAAGGGCGACTCACATAATAGACCGGATGTTGCACCGCATTCTCCGCTCGAATCGGAGCGGCGGTGCGGAGTCGGAGACCGCGAGATATAAGTTAAGAAGTTCCCCTCGGGACGGTCTCTGCAGGATCGGAGCTTCCGCTAGGACTTTCTTGATAGCTTCGAAGGCTTTTTGGCAAGGTTCTGTCCATTGAAAATCCTTGTTCTTCTTTATCGCCTCAAAGAAAGGTTTGCACTTATCCGTTGAGCGGGAGATGAAACGGCTCAATGCGGCTAGGCGGCCAGTTAGGCTTTGCACCTTTTTGACCGAGTTTGGGGGAACAAGCTCGACTACTGCCTTAATTTTATCGGGGTTGGCTTCAATCCCTCTTTGGCTTTCCATGTAGCCGAGGAATTTTCCAGAACCTACCCCGAAGGAACATTTCTTAGGATTTAGCTTCATCTTATACTCTCGCAAAATAGCAAACATTTTATTGAGGTCATGTACATGGTCGGCCGAGCGCAGAGATTTAACTAACATGTCATCTACATATACTTCCATAGTATGACCTATCAAGCTATTGAACATTTTATTTACTAGGCGTTGATATGTCGCGCCGGCACTTGAGCCCGAAAGGCATCATCCAGTAGCAGTATAAGCCACGGGCCGAGTAGAAGGAGGTATTTTCCTCATCGGCGGGGTGCATTGGGATCTGGTTGTATCCAGAATAGGCATCCATGAAGCTCATTAGCTCGTGCCCGGCCGTTGCATCTACCATGTAATCGATATGGGGGAGCGGGTAGCTATCTTTGGGCGTGCTTTATTCAGTGGAGAAGTCAATGCAGCCTCCATAGGCTTCGGCATCTTTACCGTAACCGGTTGGCTACCTGTCGGGTATTGGGCTTCCCGAATAAACCCGTTATCAATTAGCTTTTCTACCTCCTCTTCCAGCCCTTTCTGTCGTTCGGGCCCCATCTTTCTCCTCTTCTGGACGACCGGTTTTGAGCTGGGGTCGATGTTCAGTCGGTGGCATGCCAGTTCCGGATCAATCCCCGACATATCAGAATGGGTCCAAGCAAAGACATCCAGATTTTGTCTTAGATGGAAGACAAGCTCGGAGCGGATCGGTTCTTGGAGGTTGTGGCCGATCTTTAGCCGTCGGGCGGGATTAGATGAATCCACGTTGATCAGGTCCAATTCTTCTGTTGGCTCAGCGTGGCGGATTTTTCCTTTTGGATTTTGATACCGCGGGTCAACGGGATCTTCTTCCAAGATCGGCTCTTTCTCGGGCCTACGGCCGCGGTCCGCCGCCTGTCCGATTCTCATTCCGGGGGTTTGCGCGGCCCCGGGACCGTCGGGCCCCCGGTCAAGCAAGGTGTGTCCCGTCTGTTGTACGGAGTTGGTAGTCTCCATTTCTTCCGGCAGATTTTCCGGGATGGCTTCTGCGGCGTTGATCTCGCGAGCCCGGATGCTGAGATTGCATTCCCGGGCAGCCCTTTGATCCCCTCTGTGTACCCCGACGCCGTCCGGGGTAGGGAATTTCATGCACAGGTGGTAGGTGGATTGAGTGGCTCTCAGCCTTGACATCACAGGTCGGCCTACGATGGCATTGTAGTCGCTGTGCACGTCGATGATCTTAAGGGTTGTGGTCATCGTTCTTCTGATCGGCCCCTGACCAAATTCCAGGGCGAGGTCAATTTCCCAATGGGAGGTGCGATATTGGCAAATCCGGATGTCCTCGTTGCAGGCCGGACATACGATTGGTCTACCTTCATCCTACGAAGGGTATGAAGGTAAATGATGCTTGCATAAGCCCCGAGTCCACCAATACCCCGTGGACCGGATCCCCATTATGGGCGAGTGATGACAAGTGCGTCAACGAGGATGGTCAGCCGCTGCGTCGGATTCCTCAAAAGTAGCCAGCAGGGGGTTTTGGGGGCTTCTTCGCCACCAATAGAAACCCTTCGCTCGGCGCTCGATTGATAGGAAGTGGTGGCTTCTCGGATGGATGCCTTTTTCTCGCGCTGACCGATGATCATCGACCTCGGTGCCCATAATTGTTAGAATTTCCTGGGATTTGGGCGGAGGCACCCGATCATTCTTGGCTCTCGGGTCGGCCCTATCTCGGCGATCCCGAGGCGGTTCCGGTAAACCGCCTCAAGCCTGTCTCGTCGCATACCGCGATCGGGCGTCAACGAGGTCTCGGCACTGCTGGTGTTGTGACCGCCGACTCATGATATTTACAAAAGCGGTCCGTCCATGTCCTTCGATCTTTATAGATCGCCGGGACTGGAGCAAGTTTTCGCTTTTATTTGATCGAATATCCCCGCGGCTCCAATGGAATATATTTCAAATAAATTGCCATGAGCTCGGGCCGCGATAGCTTTGAGTGGCGGAGTCACGAGGAAGAGGCAGGGTTTTATTTCCCGTCGGGGCTCTTGACGGGTCTCTTTGTAGTCACGCCTTTCTTCTTTCTTTTTATACGATCCTTTCTGATCGGAGGGCATGACTAACATTGGCGCCGGCATGGCTTCCTCGGCAGCTATGTGGGAGCTAGCGCGCTCCAAAAATTCCTGGTAGGTGTGTGGGACATTCTGGCACACCGTCCAGCGAAAGAAAGAATTTTTGTGAAGGCCGGCCTGGGCAATAATGGCCAGCGCATCGTCGGACATGGGCTCCGTCTCTAATATCCGTTTATTAAAACGGGATATATAATCTTTAAGGGACTCGTTCGGCCCCTGGATCACGGAAGTAATGGATGAGCGTGGGGCGACCCGCACAAGGGACCCCATGAAGTGGGATCGGAACGTCGCCGAAAGCTGAGCCCATGTTTGAACCGAATGATGGGGCAGCGTCCGATACCACCTCTGGGCCCTCTCCCCCAGAGTTAGGGAAAACATTCGGCATCGGAACGCGTCCTGAGACCCATGTAGATCCATCCAGGAATTATAATGCCCAAGATGGGCGTTAGGGTCCGTTTCTCCGTTGTATGGCGGAATTTGAGGAATTTTGAACTTCTCCGGGAGAGGTTCCGCCAGAACGCTAGGGGCCAGGGGACTCTCCTGGCTGTTGAGCCATTCCGAACTTTGGGATGGCTGGAGTTGTTTATTTTCGAGCTCCGTAAGGCGCTTTTTTAGAAACTCGATCTCGCTCGAATTATCGCCCGGAGTGGGAGGCATTATTTGCGTCGGATTTAGGGACGGGTGGGGAGCCTTCTCTTCCTTACGGCTCTGACTCTGGACAGTAGGAGCCGGTGCTGCCTTCTCGATTTTCCTCCCTGCCCCAAGGCGATCAAAAACGGACGGGGGGCGCGAAAGCTTACTTTTCCGTGAGGGATGTGAGCTTTCGCCGTGGCTCTCTGCCCTTTCGCCGGCGGCCGCAGAGGCCGTCCTTTTTCTGCTTCGCCCCGAGGCAGCGGGGCGGGCCATCTGAGATTCTGCCTCGAGCTGATCCTCGGGTTTTTGAAGGGTCCCGCCCCCTGTAACTCTTGCCATAAGGGCCGCCATGCCTTGGATGAAGGCAGGGTGTTTAAAGCATTCAACCACTTTAAGGAGGTTTTCTTCCTCCGTCGCGGGCTGAAGGTTTTTCGAACTGTCGTGAGACATTGCTGGTGAAGGGTCTATCTCTGCCTTTTCTATCGAAGGTTCCCCTCCTTCTAGCGCCAATCTGTTGACGTCTGGTTTGGTCAACGTCACGTGTGCTGATCGGGACAAATGGATCGAAGACACGTAGAAAACAACAAATAAAGTGGAAGATATTTGATCACTAAATTTTATTAATGTCCTTTTTATAGCATAGAGCCGAGCAGAATAATGTGTGCCGGTCTATCCGGTTTGCTTGTTGATTACAAGTCTTTTTGTTCTTTTTCAGTATATCTCAAATCTCTCTTTTTTCTCTCTCTTATTAATGCTCAAAATCCAAAGATCCCTTTTTACTGTTCATTTCTTCCATATATAGACAATCTGGGCCAGTGGAGAGATGATAGCTGGCGCATGTTTGGGGAATATGCCCATAACACTTGTCAGTCTGCATTTAAGTCTTGGACACGTGGCGGCCTCTAAGGAGTGCCTTGGGAAGGGGCGTGACTGCATGCGTTAATTGGCATGCGGGTCTGTTTCGCCGACCTCCGGTGATGTCTATCCGATAGGGTCGGTCCTCGGGCCCCCCGCCGCTCTGGTCGGCTTCGGGTCTCCTGCCGTTCAGGCCGGTCCTGCCGTAGTCTTAAATCGGGACATTTTCGTCCTTTCTCTGCTCGGCCTTCCTGGATCAGATGCCGGGTCGGCCTTGGAGTCACCGTCCGTTCCGGTTTTCAGCGAGCCCGGTTGGAAATCGGGTTTTTTGTCCGGTCCGACTTCAGGTTCTGCTCGGCCGGTTTAGCTGCCTGGAGTGCCTACGTGGATTCTGAGTAGGATGGGCTACCAACAGGGGGTTCGCCATTGGGTGTACATTAGAAAGAGAAGATATATTGGTGTATTTGTATAAACCTTGTTTTTACAGTAATGAATTCTTCTGGAAAAATATTACTATCAGTAAGCTATTTGTTATTTTGTCCGATATACAGTTGGGGAAGAGAGAGGTTATAGATGAGCATTTTTGCTAGAGTGCTGCTAGTACATATACGAAGTTTAATGATGGACATTTAATGTTTCCTCTGGCATTTTCTACTTGTATTTCAGTTGCATACATTTAAAGTTTTTTTGAGTTCCTGTTGCATTTCATTATTAATTATGTGTCTATGTGATGCAGGAATTGAAATACTCTGCTGCCGGAAATGACACAGGTTTACTTCTGCCCCACTTGTTAGATTTACCGGCTCACCAAGATTTTGAACAGGGGAACTGAAAAAGGAAAAAAAAAAGAACAAAGAAAATAATTTAAGATGCCACCAATGTGTCGGTCATCATCATCATCATCATCATCATCTGCAACTTAATTCCAACATAGTTGGGGTCGATGACATGAAAATTAGTGTTAAATAATCGTCAAAATTAGTTAACACTATGAAATCATGCAAAATAAAAAATAGCAAAGTTTTACGCCGGATGCCCTTCCTATCGCAACCTTCATACGGAGGATAAATGGGATGAAATTCGAATAGCCGTTATCATCATGAGTTTTTCCACTTGCATGGAAGTTGAGATAATTGTTAGTCATTTCGAAGTTTGTACTTGAAGCCTGTGAAGATTATTAATCATGCTTCCAGATTATATGCAGTACTTATTTTTATGTTAATTTCTATTATTTGGAAAAACCACTTAAGCGCAGTCTTGTCGATGTTGTTTCGGATTATCTGGCTTACATATTGATGGCCCACTTCTCCTGGGCTTTTCAGAGTTTCTAAATGTCGACGATGATGAGCTAAACGAAATCGCTGATGATCATATTCCTGATGATGATGATGATGAAGAGGCACAATTCACTGAGAACACTGGTTGGTCTTCACGCACAAGGTATTTCCCCTCCAACTTTTCTTTTAGAATATCATGAAGATTAGGAAATTCATTGTTTTATTATTATCTCTGTATTTTACTGTGTGGTCTATAAGGAAATGAGCTTGGTTTCCCTACCTTCTGCAAGTTTCTTTCTTCTTCTGCAAGTTTCCTACTCGTGAAAACGCTAGAGATTAGGAACAACCTCCAAACTTGTATACTCCCTGTATCCCAATTTGTTTGTCCCATTCGACTTTTTACGGTATCGAACGGGACACTTTGCCATAATTATCTCATGTTATATAAATATAATAATATATATAAAAGTGTATAAACTTAATCAATGTATTTTACTCCCTCCGTCCCACCGATCTTTATCTCTCACAACTTTAAATAATATATATTCATACCATCACTTTATACACCACTTTTCAGCTTTTCTTAAATCCCGTGCCGAAAAGCAAATGCTCAAGATGGGTGGGACGGAGGGAGTATAAGAAATTAGTGGTAAAGTTTTAACCAAACAACGACGAATGAGAAACAAATTGGGATGGAGGGAGTATCAACTAATGGTTTAGATTTAGAATAGTTCTAAGTTTTTTGTTAACGTGGACTCATACGGAGTAATGGAGGCAGGAGCAGAAATGTTTTGATTGTTCAGTTCGTGTTGATTTTTTCACTGTTTCGGCATCCCCATATTGAATGTTTCTTTTTATGCAGGGCTGTTTCTAAGTATCTTCAGACTTTGTTTGTCAAAGAGGTAGAATTCGGAAGGGAATCTCTCTCTATGGACAACCTCTTAATTGGTAAATCACGCAAGGAAGCGTCGAGGATGTTTTTTGAAGCATTGGTATTCTTCTAATCTTTTAACTTATTCAATAATGATGCTTCAATCTTTTAAAAGAATTGCATTTTATCTTATCTATTTAAATTAGAAGTATCTCAATATTTGGAACACCCTGTTTTACAAAAAACGAGGGGTTTGTTTGTAAGGTATACGAGAACCTTAAGGGGGGTGTTATTTGTAAATGTGAGATGTTTTTTTTTTTTTAAAAAAAAAAAAACTATCCGAAGTGACTGATAAAAGAATTCTCTGTTTTGCCCTTGAGATCTGTATGGTTAGCTTTATTTTATGTGCGCTTTTCTGACTTGTGAATATATACATGTTTACAGGTTCTTAAAACAAGAGACTACATTCATGTCGAGCAGTCTAATCCCTACGATGACATAACCATAAAACCTCGAAGTAGGCTGATGAAATACGACTTCTGACTTCTTTGCGACGGTCCGACTTAACGTGTTCGTGGAGCTGTTGGGTTCATTATTTCCTTGGTAATGGCCTCCAAAGTCCCTGTCTATATAATCTGTAGGTGAAAAAATAAAATAAAAAGTTGTAACCTGCAGAGTGCTGAAATCGGTCGATTATATCTGGGTATAAATCTGTAATGTAATAGATTATATACCATATCTATTTGTTGTAACTGAAATGTATATATAGCCTGTAAAAAAGCAAATTTTATTTTTCGAGGATATTTTTGTCGTAATTTTGGAATATCATGGGTAAAATTTATTAAAGAACAATTACATATTGCCGGCTCGGTTTTCGCACTTCCCGCCTACTTGGAAATGTATTGTAATATGCCTCATTTTTTTTTGTGGGTGTGCAGTTTTAGTACTAAATGGGTACTTAGGTATTTCATCCTTGATGGTCAAAAATCGAGCTAATCTAGGACTTGTCAAAATTAGGGTGTAATCAACCTAAACGAGCCGAATATGTGTGTTCAAACAATTTTATCAAGATTTTAAATGCTTCGTTTGATTTTGATTTATTAGTAATCTTGCCGAGCTAGAATGAAGTTTAGTTAAGCCGAATATGTGTGTGTTCAAACTTGTTTGGGATTTTATCAAGATTTTAAATGCTTCGTTTGATTTTGATTTATTAGTAATCTTGCCGAGCTAGAATGAGGTAATTTTGATTTTAAATGCTACAAATTGTTAATATGTATGGAATAATTACATATTCCACTTTTGTTGAATGACTCCAAATTAGGGCTGGGATTTTTACCCGAAAAATCGGATTTTAATAAGAACCCAACCGAAAAATTTGGTTCCGGTTCTGTTTTTTTATTATTAACTGGTTTCGGTTCTTAATTCGGTTCCTTTTTAATAATTCGGTTCCGGTTCCGGTTCCTGTTTTATGATGTTAGAAAAAACCGGTTTGAAACGGGTTCTATATATATATATTATATATATTATAATATATAATAACAGAAATAATATTATATATAAATTTTTACATAATATAGGTATTAAATAAAGCAAATTAAATGTATTTTGTTGAAAATATTACACATTAAATTCGGTTTCTACTCAAAATTCGTTTTTTTTTTTTTTACAAAATTTGTTTTTTTTGCACAATTCGGTTCCTAAAAGAACCGAAAACCCCAGTTTTTACACATTAAATTCGGTTTCGGTTCCTAATTCGGTTCCTGAAGAAAAAACCGATTTTTTCGGTTTCGATTCCTAATTCGGTTCCTGAAAAAAAGTGGTCAAAAATCAAACCAATTTATGTATTTAAAATCGGTTCCGGTTCTTTAATTTTTTACCAAGAACCGAACCGGTCCCATCCCTACTCCAAATAGTATTCATACCAAATACGTCTAGAAGTCAACGCCGGAAGTGAAATTGTGGCGTGGGTGTAATTATTCAAACAAACATTCATGTTAGCAAGCAGTTTGAACAATTACAATTTCGTTCAAAAATCAACATCAGAGGGCGTATGTGTAATTTTCAAATTGTAGGTGCTAATATATAATTGGAATAAATAATAAGGATGCTTTATTTAATTCTCTCTAATATGTGTTCAGTAATATTTATTTAAATTGAGATGAGTTTTGTTTCTACGAACGAACAAAATTATTTTTAAGCTTGGTTCGTAATATTAATGGACTGAGCCTATGACGAATTCTTTATCAATTGAGTTTGATTCGAGTATGGTTTGATTTTCGGTTCTAACCAAAATTATGTATATATCAAAGTTTTACATTACTGAAATTACTACAAATAGTAGTTACTGGACCAAATATGTTATCTTATATATATCCCTTTGGTTTTACTTCCAAATAATTATATTTTGAAAATATACGGTCGACATAAATCCAACAGAAATATATATATATATATATATATAGTGTAACTTTATTTTCAGAACTCTGTTAAGTGCGAAGCTGAGAACCGCACTCAGACTCCTAATAATACATAATGTAAATCATGTAACGATACAACCCTCTATCGATCATAACCCCTACTATATAGTAGGCTATATATATAGTAAGGTTATCATCGGTAGGCTATTATAGTAGGGGTTATCGTGAGAGGTTATCTCCCGTAATAAAAATTGTATTTTACTATAATACCCTTTTGAATTAATAATATTTTTTAATATTTAAAAAAAATCTCATTGGTTTAGAGGAGTTCTCGCAGTTCTCGCACTTAAGAGAGTTCTGAAAATAAAGCTCCCCTATATATATATGTATATATATATTCAACCGCACATTGATATGTCAATATTTTTTGTATGCGAATATGAAAATTACTATCATATATTTCCTCCGTCCCCAATAAATTTGCGTGTTTTGATTTTTATTGATCAAAATATATGAACTTTGATCATAAATTGCAATCAATATATATTTTTTAAATATTATTTTTTTTATAATTTTTATTCATATATAATTAAAATTATTAATGATAAAAGATGTATTTGAGACGATCAAAATTGAAATAGACAAATTTATTATGGACGGGTAATACCATTATTATTTAAGTCAATGCGAATTTAAAGACCGAGTTCCAATCTCTCCATTAAGCCCATGTGGCCCAACTTTTTGGGGACCGAAATGACAATTCAGCCCTTTTCATATATCCGTTGAACTCTTGCTCCGTCCCCACCAAATATGACCGTTGTAGGCTTTGCTGTAGCTCCACCACCGTTATATATCCCTCTATCCCCCCGCCCCAACTTCCACACCAACAATTCTCTCTCTCTCTCTCTCTCTCTCTCTCTCTCTAAATCACCATCTCTCTATAATATAAATATCACAGAGAAAAGGAAAATGGGTCTGTCAATCACCAGCGACGAATCCACCACCCTCACCCACAAAGTCTTCCTCCTCACAAACTACTTCCTCTTAGGCGCCGCCTCCAGCTGCATCTTCCTCACCCTATCCCTACGCCTCATCCCATCCCTAATCGGCGCTCTCCTCGTGCTCCTCCACATCATCACCATCGCCGGCGCCGTCTCCGGCTGCGCCGCCGCCTCCCACGGCGGATCCAAGTCCTACGGTGCCCACATGGTGGCCACCGTCCTCACGGCCATCTTCCAAGGCTCCGTCTCTGTTCTGATTTTCACCCGCCCCTCTGATTTCCTTGGACACCTGAAATCGTACGTGAGGGAGCAAGACGGCGTCGTGATACTGAAACTCGCCGGCGGGCTGTGCGTTCTGATTTTCTGCTTGGAGTGGGTGGTGCTGACGCTGGCATTCTTTTTGAATTATTACGCGTATGTGGAGAGGAGGGGCAATAATGGAAATAACAATAGTTATGGGATGAGGAGGAGTGGGAAAGTTCAAGATGAGGAGGATTTGAAGACTTTTCCTTTCCAGATTTAATTATTCTTTTAGTAGCATTTTTATTTTTAAAATAGAATTTATAAATGTCTATTTAAAACATATATATATATATATGTGGGTGATTATTTGTTTATTATTTTTTATTCTGAATTAAAATTAGGATGATTGAGTGATTATTTATCATCAACATATTTCTTATTTGAAAAACAAGGACTTGAGAAGAAAATATATAACATGATTTGAGGCTAGTTTAGTCCTTTTAGAGTAAGGTTCTTTCATAGTTTGCCCATCAAGTTTTGAAAAACTACAAAAACTGCAGTTATCTTTCGAAAATTATGAATACGCCCACGATCCTTGGTGGTTTTGTAATTAAAACCCTAAATTTTCACTCTCAATACAATAAGACTTGAATTGGTGACACAGCACAACTGCATAAAAAAAGGTACAAGGATGTCTGAAGAACAGGAAAAACACAACTACATTCAAATAATAAAAGATACAAACACTAACTAAATAAACGTCGTCCACTCAAAACGCGCACAACACACAAAAACATCGAAAACACAACGCACAAGAAAGAAATAAAAGTCCCGTCGGGTTTATATTCCAACTACTCTCCTTCCGAATGGAGAAGAGAGGACCCAAGCGAACCGGTACCTAGAGATGTTAACGGCCAATTGCTAGCCTAGCGGTTCCATGGGCTTTAGCCTAAACGGTCCATGCTAAAAAGTTCTGATTTAAACGGCCAGAAATATTGGCTTAACCCTAACTCCTAACGGGTTTACTAAACGGCTAAACGGCTAAATATTTAAAAATTTATTTTTAATTTTTTATAAGTAAAAACAATAACAATATATTTTATATATATAAGAATAACTATACTATAATAAATATAACAAAAAATACACTTTTATGTATATATATATATATACACTATATTAACAAATACAGTAATAATATATATTATATATAATATTAATATATATTATATATATAATATTAATATAGTGTATATATATATAATATTAATATAGTGTGATATATAATATTAATATAGTGTGTGTATATATATATATATATCGGGGGCCAAATTTAGCGGCGGCAGTGGTCAGGCCAAAAAGCCTGATTTAAACGGCCAGAAATATCACTTAACCTGGCTGATGTTAAACGGCCAATTTACTACTGAGCCCGTTTAACATCTCTGGCGGTACCTAACTTCCGATGCTTGATGCGGGTGGGGCAACTTTACCTAAAAACACACTCATTTTTTTTTTCCCTACACTCAAAGCTTGATCGCACTACCAAAAAGCCAGCTAATGGGCACAGCTGGTGCTTGCTTTGCTGCCTTTGATCTCTCCTCCAACTTTCTAATCCTAGGCGGCAAACCACATACGTAGTCTTGCGCCTTACGCCCCTCATCAGAAAGACCTGTTTTTTTAGCTGAAATTAGCATTTTCTCCATTTTTTGATTATTTTTTTCTTTCAATCTTGCAAAGGAAAATCGAGAATATTTTTGAAAATTATGGCAACATTTCGCAAAACGTGAATTTCGTAGGACCGTTATTGTACACCCCCATAAATATAGGACTAAAGTAGCAATTTATCTAAAAAATGAAGTTTTGGGTTATTTATAGTTCAAAAAGTTGCTGAAAATCACCAAAAAAAAATGTGAAGGAAAGTGACTCAGGAATTTTTTTTTTTTGGTATTTTTTTTTATTTTTGTAATAAGCCCTCAAGGGCTTATAATTTATCCCAAGATTTAATATGGCTGTCACAGGAAACTTCTTCTGACCTGTCAACTTCCCGACTTCCCATCTCGCCACTAAAAACTCCAAGATATCGGCGTAGTCCTTAGCCGTGTAGACCCCGATTCTCTGAGCCACAGCCGAGAAATGTTCGATCGTCTCTGCCATCGTACATTGTGTTTGTGAGGTTTGATAAAATAAACTGTTTTCTCCTGTTTGAGTTTTCCACAAATATTTTCAAAAACTTTGTTCATTTTGAAAATTAAAATGGGTTCAATCTCTGCCTTCTCTGTGGCACCATTTGATGGAAAAGGTGATTTTGCCATTTGGCAACAGAAAATGAAAAGCATACTTATTCAACAAAAATGTTTTAAAGCTATTGATAATTCTTTCGCCTCTAATGTGACGGCAGATAAAAAGGCTGAACTTGATGAGTTTGCTTATTCTGCGATTATCTTGAACCTTTCCGACTCTGTGATAAGAAAATTAGGTAAACATGGTTCGACTAAAGAGTTATGGGAAAAATTGGAAGAAATGTATACCGAAACTTCACGCCAAATAAATTATTCCTTCTTGAAAAATTTTTCCGCTATAAGCTTGATCTTAATAAAGACATTGATGCCAATTTAGACGTGTTTACAAAACCTGGTTCAAGATATAAAGTTAACGGAGATAAAAACATCGATGATTACACTCCGATTGTTCTTTTGAATGCTATTCCGCATTCTTATAGTGATGTGAAATCGCCATTAAATATGGTAGAGATCGTGTAACCTTAGATATTGTTGTAAACGGCTTAAAGAGCAAAGAGCTAAATTTGAAAAACAATAAAGGTCGCCTTAGAAATCTTGGCGAGGTCAATTTTGTCAAAGGAAGACCACAAAAGCGTTTTCAAAATAAAAAGTCTTCCAACACTCAAAATAACCAAGCCAACAAGAAAAAGGGCAATGACAAATTTCGGTTTAAACCTAGACCTAATAATCGTAAGTGTTACAATTGTGGTGAGTATGGTCACTATATTCAAGACCGCACTAAACCTAAGAAAAACCAAGAACTGATCAGCTAACTTAGTCGCTCGGTGAAAATCAGGTGATGTGTTTATGATTTCTGATGCTATGCATTCTTCTGTGAACTCTGTGTTAGCTGACCTTGGTGAAAATGATTGGCTGGTTGATTCTGGATGCACATTTCACATGACTCCGCATAAACAACTTTTTTCTAGCTATCGTGATTTGAAAAATCGATATGTGTCTATGCCGGATCATGTAAAACGAAATGTTGCTGGAATAGGAACAGTGTGCCTTAAATTAACTGAAATTCGATAACTTTGGAAAATGTTAGGCATGTTCCTCACTTAGCTCATAATTTAATGTCATGTGCATGTCTTGAAGATAATGGTTTTGAAGGTACATGGGCTAAGGGTGCTATGAAAGTTACGAGAGGTCCCAAAACCTTTTTTGTCGCCATTCGTAAAATGAATTTATACATTTGTTCCACCGTAAGTAACTTTTCCGTTAATGCAGTAATTGGAGATAAAATCAAATCGCATAAACGGTTGGTTCACATTAGTGGTAAAGGTCTTGAAATATTGCACAAAAATGGTTGTTTTGGGAATGATAAAATATCTGACTTACCATTTTGTGATAATTGTGTGTATGGTAAGCAACATCGTGCTAACTTTCCCCATTCACCTTCCCCGAACCCCCTAAGAGTTCAAATGTGTTTGAATGTCTCGCATGCCGATGTGTGGGGGTCGCCAAGTTTCCACACACGGCGGAAACCGATATTTTTATCCGTGATTGATGATTATTCCAGAAAGTCTTTGTGTTTCTCCTTAAGAACAAATCGATGTGTTTGACACGTTCAAAACGTGGAAAATTTTAATTGAAAATCGACTAAGAAAATTAAAATTTTGAGAATCGACAACGGCCCTGGAATTTTGCAATAATTTGTTTGATACTTTGTGTGCGGAAAGTGGTATTCAAAGGCATAGACAAAGACCCTACACCCTCAACAAACGGAATTGCCGAGCGCATGAACCGAACCTCCTTGATAGGGTAAGGTCTATGCTCGCCACCCGATTGTCAAAACGTTTTTGGGGTGAGGCTTTATCTACAAATGCCTATATTATAAACAGATCTCCATCTGTCCCTTTGAATGGAAACTATCCAATCTGTGTGGACTGGTAGTAATATTGATTTCTCAAATCTTCGTGTATTTGGGTGTGCTGCTTATGTTCATCAAAAGCAAGATAAATTAGAACCTAGATCGATAAGATGTGTGTTCTTAGGCTACCCGGAGGGAGTTAAGGGTTTTAGGTTATGGCTTAAGGGCGAACCAGGGTTTAAGGTGCTAATTAGTAGGGGTGTCATATTTAATGAAGATGAATTTCCTTGTCTTGAACATCCCGCACCCGCACCTGCACATGCCTAATCCAGAATTTGTTTCTAACTACCCTACCTTAAGTGAGGTGGAGCCTGAAAATGATGAAACTTTGCATGCTGAAAATGAAAATCATTCCGGGAATTCTAGTGATGAAGTAATTGAAAATGTTGATGAAAGTACTGAACTAACCAACTATCAATTGACGAGAGATAGGCCTAGAAGAGAGAATGTTAGGAGGCCTCATCACTTTGATGATTTTCATATGATGTCCCATGCTTGCAATGTGTTTGAATCTTTAGATAATAACGAACCTAAAAGCTACAAAGATGCTTTAAAATCTGAAAATGCTTCTGATTGGTTAAATGCTATGAATGATGAAATGAATTCCTGCATGTTAACCAAACTCGACTCTTGTTCCAAAACTCGAACATTGTTCTCTTGTGGACTGTAAGTGGTTATATAAGGTTAAAAATGAAGTAGAGAATATCAGATTTAAAGCTAGGTTGGTTGCTAAAGGTTTCACTCAAAAGGAAGGAATTGATTACACTGAGATATTTGCTCCTGTTGTGAAATTCACCACCGTGCGTATCATGCTTGCTTTAGTTGCTCACTTTAATTGGGAATTAAAACAAATGGATGTTAAAACTGCTTTTCTTCATGGTGAATTAAATGAGAAAATTTATATGAGGCAATGGAAGGTTTTGTCGACTCTAAGAAACTCCGATCACGTTTGCCTTCTTAAAAAGGCCCTTTATGGCCTAAAACAGCTTCCAAGGCAATGGAACACGAAGTTTGACTCTTACATGCTTTCTTTAAAATTCAAACGTAGCTCGCATTTAACCCTTGTCTCTATTTTAAAGTAGACTCCACTATTCCTATCTTCGTGCTTATCTATGTGGATGACATGTTACTTGTGAGTCCGTGCATAAAATTAATTGATCATGTTAGGTCTTGTCTTAGTGATCAATTTGACATGAAATACCTTTGAGACGCCTTAAAATTTTAGGCATGAATATTGTTAGAGATAGGAAAAACTTTTCTTTGTTTCTAAATCAGTCTTCCTACATAGAGAAAATACTTGAAAAATTTTCTATGATCGCCGTAAAACTCGCTCATGCCTCTTGTCGCCCATTTTCTTAAGCAAAGATCAATCCCCAAAATCTAGTGAAGAAGAAAAACAATGGAAAAATTCCCTACGCTAATGCTATAGGATCAGTCATGTATCTCATGGTTAGTACGAGACCTGATATAGCCTTTGTCGATTGCTTGAGTAGATACATGTCTAATCCTGGTATGCCTCATTGGGAAGCCTTGAAGTGGCTTCTCCGTTATTTGAAATCCTCTGTGGATGTTGGTATTAAGTTTTCTAAATCTGGTGATGGTGTTAAACTTGTTGGATATGTGGATTCTAACTTTGCTAATGATCGTGACAATCGAAAATCCACGACCTCTTATGTGTTTACCCTTTGTGGCTCTTGCATTAGTTGGAAATCTCGATTCTGTAATGTTGTTGCTTTATCTACAATCAATCAATATGTTGCTACAATCGAGGCATTTAAAGAAGCCATATGGCTAAAGGGTCTTCTGTCCGAAATTGGTTTTCTGAAAGAAAAAGTCGTGGTATTTTCGGATAGTCAACTGAATTCACTTTGTAAAAATCCTGTCTTTCATGATCGCACTAAACATATTGATGTTAAATTTCATTTTATTCGTGACATTGTTGAAAAAGGTGAACTTGATCTTGGAAAATTCCCTCGTAATTCAATCCTGCAGATATGGGCACCAAATGCTTGCCTTTGAGAAGTTTGTGTCCCGTGACCGATCCGAACTTGGTAACTCAAGACTAACTCTTAGTCTTTGCCTTCTTTGTGATGGCTTTACATTCTTAGTGAATTATTATATCTTTGTGATAGTCCTGCTTTCTTAGTGATTGCTTTTCTTTGTGATTACCTGTACTTACTGAGTGTTTTGTGTGTGCAGGTGATGCCTGGCGATGATGACCTCCGTCTCCCTTATGTACCCCGATGACTCATTTGGCCCAGGTGGAGATTTGTTGGGATTATGTGGCCCAAATGAATAAAATAATGAGGGCCCAAAAATAATCTATCTCCTGACCCACTTAAAATTGGACCGCCCTAATCCTTTTGAAGCGCACCATTAATTTGGATTAATCTTGGCCATTCATCCAGTATCTTTAATCCCGCCATTGGTTTATATTAACCCTACATATATAAACCCCCTAACCAAACCCTACCCTCATTTCCCTTTTCTTCACCCCCGCCGTCTGCTCACTCTCTACCTTATCTCTCCACCCCGATTTACTTTCCTTTCTCCTCGGTCTTTGACTCCGCTCTTCCGATGGAAAGTAATCGCCCGATTTCTTCTCTTCGTTTGGTTGTTCCGATTCTCCTATAAATCCTGCTTCGGTGGAGATGAAAGCACAACGAAATAAAGAGAGCAAGATATATCTTTTCCTTTGAATCCTTCTGCTTCTCAAGAAATATTTGAGGGTTTTCTGGGTGAGCTTTGTGAGAAAGGGATCCGATATTTCCGGGGTTTTTCGTTGCTTTGTGCTTCGATTTTGGTTTGGGGTTTTGGACCATCGAATCTTGCTTTGTGCTTGGATTCACGGAGGTTGCTTCCGGCTCGGTAGTGGGTCTTGTTCGAGGTGCCGGCCGCGGTCTTGTGAGTCCGGGACGTGGCTACGGGACGGAGGATCGAGCCGGCCGGATTTTTCCCGATCAGTGATTTTCTTCGGCCGCCGTGTGGTTTGATCTTCCTATTTCTTACTGTTTTTAAGTTTTTTTTTTCAGTTCTTTGTTTGTTTCGTAAAATTAGAAGTTGTGTAATCCCTAATCCCTATCCCGAGTAGATTCGTGTAATAGTTATATTTGTTATAATTATTGTAATAATATTTCCACCCGATTCGGACCAATACTCAACACTTCTTTTACTAAAACTCGGGAACTAAGCGTTCAGTTTCACACGGGGGCGGGACGCACCTTTCTAAAAACATAGAGGCCCAATGTATCTAATTAATTTACAGTGCGGGGTAAATGAATATTTTTAAAAAACACAGTGAGATGATTTGACTATTTAATCCACACATGTGAAAAATCCTTGAAATTCAGATAAGTAAAATAGGTAAAAAAAAAAAAAAAAAACATAACAAATTATATAACCATCTCACCATTCCTGAACCTATCAGATACTGCGTCGTATTCTCAATCTGCTTCATATCCACACGTCCCGAGAGATAGAGGTACTTATTAAGAAGGTCACCATGCCTGTTCTCCTGATCTCTTTCGACCTCTCCCTTAATTCCTTGACCTGATCGTGGAAGCCGCCCGATGAAGGGTCAGGAAGGAAGTCGCTGGGCTGCCAGCATTTCTCGACGGGCTTGAGATGGACCAAGATGTTTTGTTCGGCCCAGTCGTGCAGGGAGTCGAGGATTTCGCGTTTTTCACTTGGACATGGACTTCGCGGGGTGGGGTGAACGGCTTTTTAGCTTTTCCGACCTCTCTGTGTTGGACGAAAAGCGAGGATTTTTGTTTGTTAAGGAGATTGCAGTTGGACTGCGAATTAGCTACAAAGTTATGGATAATTACAAAATCATCCCCTGAGGTTTAGTCTAATTAAAAAAAACACTTGCCCAAATTTGCAAATAACCTCTTATCTCCATCTTGACCCCTTAATGAGGGGTACTTTTGTAAGCCAAAGTAATGTCGGTGGGTTATTTGTAATTTTGAAAGATAACTGTTTTTTTTTTGTAATTAAACTAAACATCATGGTTTGTTTTTTCAATAATGCAAAGCACAAGTGATACACTATTTTAGGTCTCAATTTGATACCTTCGAAAATTTAGGTTCTCAAATGCTAAAATTGGTAAATTTGAGATCCTATTTTAATGATTTAGCCAAAAAAACAACGTACTCAAACACACAATAAGAAAAAAGAAAGTCCCGCCGGGATTATATTCCTTCCTAATAGATAAGAGAGGACCCAACCGAACCGAGCCACTTCTACCGAAAAACACATTCATTTTTTTTTCCTACACTCAAAGCTTAATCTCTCTAGCAAAAAGCCAGCTAAAGGGCACAACTGGTGCTTGCTTTGCCGCCTTTGCTCGTGCTGCTCTCTCCTCCAACTTTCTAATCCTAGGCGGCAAACCACATACGTAGTCTTGCGCTTTACGTCCCTCATCAGTTTTTTAGCAGATATTAGTTAGCTTCTGAAATTAGCAACCAAAGGAAAATCAAGAATATTTTTGAAAATTATGGGAAATATTTTCAAAAATATTCTTGATTTTCCTTTGGTTGCTAATTTCGGCTAATTAATATCCATCCTTTTTTGTGTTTATTCGATTCAATATTGAGTTTTTATTGTGGAAAAATGACTTTGTTTTCGCATAAGAGTTTTGATCACAAAACGTTTCTTTATTTTCCCTTGGATTGGCTAAATTTTTCATCTTTATATACCAAGTCGCATTAGTTTGTCATTCGACACAAATTGATGATCAAATTAGATAAGTAGAAGCTGCTTGTTTCTATGGTATTCTTGTGATTCCTTTTGATTTGGTGGCTGCGTAGGTTTCAGTTTCTTCGTTATGGCAAATCAAATACAATGTGATATTTAGATTTTGAACCAGAGGGTCTTGATTCACATATTTGTTAACTCGTTGGTTTATTCGTGCGCTAAAACTAACGTGGTTTTCCTGACTTTTGAACATTTTAGGTTCTAGGCTCGTTTTTTTGAGAGTGCATAACTAGAATGGCCAACATTATGCCGATTCCTACTGAATCCTGCGAGATTGGTTTGATCGGTGCTGGAAAAATGGCAGAGAGTATTGCCAGATGTGTCGTCAATTCAGGGATTTTGCTTGCTTCCCGAGTCCGGACTGCACATCTTGGCACTGCTCGACGTACTGCCTTCGAATCATTTGGCGTGGAAGTCTTCGATAAGAATAGTCAGGTGTTCTCATGTTTCAATCGTCTCATTTTAGTTTTACCACATTGCCTTTTGTTTTTTCCTTCCAGTTTTGCAGCATGTAAGTTGAATAAAGCTTAAACGATGAATAAAAAAAATAAAAATGATATCCATTTTCTTTTATGTTATGGTTTTGTATTTGAGTTTATACTTAAATAGTTCACAAAGCTCAAATCTTGTTTTTGCTCGTTCTGGTCTTACCTGATTTAAGATTAAAGAGTCTCGTGCAGTTCACCTTGGATTGGTGGAGTTTGTTAGTTTCTCAACATAGAGACAGTTTTCAATTTATGCAAGATATATACTATCAGCTTGTATACAGTTTACCATTTAATTTTTTTATTATTTTTTTGGCATATCTGGAAAGCAGGTAGTCCAAGATAGTGATGTAGTTTCTCCGTGAAACCTCAAGTTGGTAATTTTCTTGCCTCATAACTTTGCTGTTATTTTCTCCTTTTCCGCTTCTCATCTAATTCTTACTCATTAATCTTGAAAACTAATTGCTTGGGCTGTTGAGAGGAGAATGAACTCATTAACCCTGCCTTTTCTATATGGATAGTTTTAGATAATATCACACATTGGTTAATTTCTATATTTTCACGTTTCATTTCAAATTATGTAGTCAAAGACGTGGTGCTGCAGTTGAGGCCACTTCTTTCAGAGAAGCAGCTACTAGTCTCTGTTGTTGCTGGAGTCGAGCTAAAAGATTTGCAGGTTCGTTCATTGGAATATTCTACTCGTATTTAATACATGCTCTCCCTACGAGCTTTACTTTGCTTAGAGTTCTCGGATGATTTTCAATTTACCTTTCCCATGCTGAACTTTAGAGATATTAGGGGCATTTTCGTTTCATATATTTCATTTCATGAATTCTATCTGAGACAACAAATAAATGATCCACATGTGTCACTTGGTACGTTCAGGAGTGGGCTGGTCACAACCGGTTTATTAGGGTAATGCCCAACAGCCCAGCTGCTGTGGGCGTTGCTACGTCTGATATTAAAATTTCTATCTTCTCTCCGTCTCTGTATAATCACGTGTATATCGTGAAGAAAGTTGGTTATCTGCACAGTTATTACTCTAGGGAGTGCACCAACTAAGGAAGATGGAGAATTGATCAGTAAATTATTTAGAGCAATCGACAAAGTGTGGACAGCTGAGGAGAAATTGTTCGATGCCATTACTGGCCTAAGATACTCATTTCCTTATATCTCGTGAAAGCAAAATCGCTTTTTACGTTTTGGGAGACGTCTGCTGAGATCTTTCGTTGGATGGCAGTGCAAGTGGACCGGCATACATCTTTTTGGCGATAGAAGCTTTAGCTGATGGAGACGTCACTACTGGCCTACCTCGTTGTAGAGAGACCGTCCGAATCGGATATAATATTACAATAATTATAACAAATATAAGAATTACACAAACACGTACAGGATAGGGATTAGGGTTTACACAACTTCTAATAAATGAATTAAAAAGACTAAAAAATAAAAAGGAGCAGAAATCGCAAACCAACGAATCAACGAGATTCAACCCACCTAAACCACCCAGAAATCAGCCTCAGATCAAAGCCTCAAACTTCGTCACAAAGATCTCCGATTACAGTTCACAAGAAGAAGAAAAATCAAAGTGTGTAAACAGATTATTTTTTTCTCGTTTATTGTGTCTCTCATCTCTCTCGGAAGGGATATATATATGTATATCAAAGTGAAGGACGTTGGGAGGATGAAGGAATCGAGAGCTGGAAATCCATGGCGGAAGACTTGGGATCGCTCGCAACGAACAGGAGAGAGAATCAGGCAGAGAGGGGAAAGGAAGCGCGGAAATGAGTGCTAGGGTTCTGGGGGTGGGTTTTATATAAGGGGGTATATAAGACCAATGACCACGATTAAAGAGGCCAACAAACGGCTAAGATTAATCTGGTCCTGGATGATGGGTTTGGGCTGCTTCCATGGATTCGGTTCGGGTCAACACTTAAGGTGGGATGCAGGAGAAAATACTTTGGGCCTTCATATTTAATTCATTTGGGCCCAAAATACCCAACATTTCTCCACCTGGGCCAAATGAGTCATCGGGGCAGTTTATAGAGACAGAGGTCATCATTGCCGTAGGACACCACCTGCACTCAAAACACAAAGTTCAAGTAATCACAAAGAACAATAAAAGCAATCACTAAGAAACAAGGCCATCATAAAGATAGCAATGCAATCACAAAGAAAGCAAAGACTAAGGGCTAGTCTTGAGTTCCCAAGTTCAGTATGTCTATTACCGACTTTCTTTATTATGGTGTTGTTTAAACTCTCGATGAGAGAGTAATGGAGAAAAGCGATTTTTTCTCCACATAAATGTAGATTCAATTAATTATTATGATAAATTTCCTCTCATTTTTGTTTTTATTATTATGATAAATTTTTAACTTCGACTAGATACATGTACACATTGTACAAACTGTTATGTACAGTTTGATATATTGTATGAGTAGGATATATCCGAAATTGTTATGTACAGTTTGGAAGTGGTATTGGGCTACACAGCCCATGGGCCTAACATGAGGGCTGACCCATTTACTGGGGCCTAGTGGACTTATCCAGGATACCGGGCCATTGCCACACTCCATCTCCATACTGCAGTTTCGCTTTATCCGTTGCTTTCTTTACTTTATATGCAGCTGTATCAGCTCCAGTTTTTTTTCAATTTCTTCTTCAAGCGAACACTCTCTTCTTCTCTTGAGACTAACACAACATTGCCGGGGAGGACTAGCTCTCGTGTACGGGAACGAAAGTCTTCGTTCGAAATGAACACATATGTTGCTTGCGTATGAAGCGACAACATCCATGCAGAAACATCATACAATATAACGGTGCAAACATCATTCTACTTGCGACTAGTTTTATAAACAAGTTCGAATTTCCGAAGCCCTTTGCCTTGTTAGCTCTCAGTTCCCCGTATACAAAGATTTTGATTTTGCCAAACATGTCGATACTTCGAAGGGAATGCCTCAATAGCGTTGCAATCCTCATATACGATGCCTCGACGTCCCTAGAATCTTCGTAGCTGTTGGGTAGTGGACAAGAGAAGTAGTCCCAACAAACGTAGACATCCAGATATTTGCATCCGAATTGGGATGGAGCTCTATCAATCGAACAAGTAGCTTCCTTCGCGGAACGCTCGCCGTTTCCTTGAAGTAGTTCTTGCCATTTTAGTACATGCGATGTCAAAAGCCCCATCTTCTTGGCCGAGTCTTCACCGCAAACGGCTATCGTTGTGTATCCGTACATAGCAGCCATAGAAATTTCCGGACTCATATCCTTGTCCCCACAAATACAAACTATATTCGCCGGCGTCTTGTGTTTATTCATCCAGAACAACATATGAACCAACAATTCTATGTCGGTGGCGTTTTCGACGTCTGCGACGTCAGCATAATATTGTTAATTATCATTATTATTATTATTATATTATTATTATTAATTCATCTAAAATAATAATAAGAAGAAGAAGAAGAAATAATAATAATAATAATAATAATATAATAAAAAGAAAGATAATAATAATAATAATAATAACAATGATACGTAACAATATTATGCTGACGTCACAGACGTCTTTAACGCCACCGACAAAGAATTGTTGGTTCATATGCTGTTCTGGATGAATAAACACAAGCCGCCGGCGAATATAGTTAGTATTTCTGGGGACAAGGATATGGGTCCGGCAATTTCTATGGCTGCTATGTACGGATACACAACGGTAGCCGTTTGCGGTGAAGACTCAGCCAAGAAGATGGGGCTTTTGACATCGCATGTACTAAAATGGCCAGAACTACTTCAAAGAAACGACGAGCGTTGCGGGAAGGAAACTACTTGTTCGATTGATAGAGCTCCATCCCAATTCGGATGCAATTACCCGGATGTCTACGTTTGTTGGGACTACTTCTCTTGTCCACTACCCAACAGCTACTCAGATTCTAGGGACGTCGAGGCATCGTATATGAGGATTGCAGCGCTATTGAGACATTCCGTTCGAAGTATCAAACATGTTTGGTAAAATCAGAATCTTTGTATACGGGGAAGTGAGAGCTAACAAGGCAAAGGGCTTCCGAAATTCGAACTTATTTATAAAACTAGTTGCAAGTAGCAAAAAGGATGTTGGCACCGTTATATTGTATGATGTTTCTGCATGGATGCTGCCGCTTCATACGCAGGCAACATGTGTGTTCATCTCGAACGAAGACTTTCGTTCCCTTACACGGGAGCTAGTCTTCCACGGCAATGTTGTGTTAGTCTCAAGAGAAGAAGAGTGTGGCAATGGCCCGATATCCTGGAGAAGAAGAGAGTGTGGCAATGTGTGTTCGCTTGAAGAAGGAATTGAAAAAAACTGGAGCTGATACAGCTGCATATAAAGTAAAGAAAGCAACGGACAAAACGAAACTGCAGTATGGAGATGGAGTGTGGCAATGGCAATGGCCCGATATCCTGGATAAGTCCACTAGGCCCCAGTAAATGGGTCAGCCCTCATGCTAAGCCCATGGGCTGTGTAGCCCAATACCACGTCCAAATTGTACATAACAGTTTCGGATATATCCTACTCATACAATGTATACATGTATCTAGTCGAAGTTAGAAATTTATCATAATAATTAAAAAAAAAATGAGAGGAAGTTAATCATAATAATTAATTGTATTGAATCTACATTTATGTGGAGAAAACATCGCTTTTCTCCATTACTCTCTCATCGAGAGTTTAAACACCATCAGAATAAAGAAAGTCGGTAATAGTGAACGGATAAATAAAGGCTATTGAAACATTCATAGACACTGATTTGACTGAACTTTGTAATAAACATTATTCAGATATAATGTCCATACGCAACGTTAACAATTATTTTTAACTGAATTTTCAATATAATAAAAACAAGGTCAGGTTTTCAAAATAAATCAATTTGACATATAATAGAACATGAACAAGCATTTAAACTTTATAATATTGTTTCTGATTTATTGTTCTTGCAAAGAAATAGTAGTACGTACGCCGTTCAGTGTCGTGCACAAATCTTGAACCTGCGACCTTAATGTTATTAGAGCGACGCTCTAACCAACTGAGCTAATATGATAAGTTATTTAGTGATTGAACAAAGAAAATTAAAAAGAAAAAATATTTATATTTAGATGAATTATAAAAAATCAGAAAAAAAAAATTAGCCCATGCATGGCTCGAACCTGCGACCTTCGGGTTATTAGCGCGATGCTCTACTGAGGATGAGGGAATGCTGTATGGGGGGGGAGGGAGGTAGGGAGGGAGGGAGGGATGGAGGGAGAGAGAGAGAGAGAGAGGGAGGGAGAGAGAGAGAGAGAGAGAGAGAGAGAGAGAGAGAGAATCCAGTACATTACCATAGTGAGAAGCTTGCTATTGCATTTGGGCTGCTGAAGACGGAACCGGGTGAAACCATTCGTGTTACGAAGAACTTGCACGTGTGCAAAGATTGCCATGAGGCGAGTAAGCTGATCTCAGAGGCTTATGATTGGGAAATAATCAAAAGGGATAGGAATCGGTTTCACCATTTCAAAGGCGGAGTGTGTTAAGGAGAAAGTGTCGAGAAACGAGATCCTCTATTCGAAAACGAAAGATTGAATTGATACAACACCATTAAAGAAAGAAAGATACACATGAGAAATGAGTGTAATGATGTATACTAGTCTGATATTACTAAAGGAATGGTTCAAATAGTGATTTAAGCCATTATTATTCATCATACCCTAACACAAACTTAGGGGAGAGAGAGGTGGAAGAATGCAGAGTTTAGCAAAGAAATCTAACTCTTAGAAAGTTCTTGGTTGCGCTTCGCAGCAGCGACAACCGCGTTCATCAGAGTTCCTCGAAAGCCAGCCTTCTCCAGCTCGTGAATCCTAGCTATAGTCGTACCATCAGGCGAAGCAACGTCATCTTTCAGCTGGCCGGGGTGCTTCCCCGTGTTTACTGCCATCGATGCTGCTCCTAAATACCTGCATCAGATTCAAATACACAACAATCATATTTTGTAAAATAAATAGCCATATTTTGTAAATGATTTACCATTTGAGAAGCGAGACCGAGTGAGAGTTCACGAGGTAGGCCAGCAATGATGCCTGCATAAGCTAAAGCTTCCATCGCCAAAAAGATGTATGTCGGTCCACTTGCACTGCCATCCAACGAAAGATCTCAGCAGACGTCTCCCAAAACGTAAAAAGCGAAATGAGCATCTTAGGCCAGTGATGGCATCGAACAATTTCTCCTCAGCTGTCCACACTTTGTCGATTGCTCTAAAAAATTTACTGATCAATTCTCCATCTTCCTTAGTTGATGCACTCCCCAGAGTAATAACTGTGCAGATAACCAACTTTCTTCACGATGTACACGTGATTATACAGAGACGGAGAGAAGATAGAAATTTTAATACCAGGCGCAGCAACGCCCACAGCAGCTGGGGTGTTGGGCATTACCCTAATAAACCGGTTGTGACCAGCCCACTCCTGAACGTACCAAGTGACACATGTCGATCAGTTATTTGTTGTCTCAGATAGAATTCATGAAATGAAATATATGAAACGAAAATGCCCCTAATATCTCTAAAGTTCAGCATGGGAAAGGTAAATTGAAAATCATCCGAGAACTCTAAGCAAAGTAAAGCTCGTAGGGAGAGCATGTATTAAATACGAGTAGAATATTCCAATGAACGAACCTGCAAATCTTTTAGCTCGACTCCAGCAACAACAGAGACTAGTAGCTGCTTCTCTGAAAGAAGTGGCCTCAACTGCAGCACCACGTCTTTGACTACATAATTTGAAATGAAACGTGAAAATATAGAAATTAACCAATGTGTGATATTATCTAAAACTATCCATATAGAAAAGGCAGGGTTAATGAGTTCATTCTCCTCTCAACAGCCCAAGCAATTAGTTTTCAAGATTAATGAGTAAGAATTAGATGAGAAGCGGAAAAGGAGAAAATAACAGCAAAGTTATGAGGCAAGAAAATTACCAACTTGAGGTTTCACGGAGAAACTACATCACTATCTTGGACTACCTGCTTTCCAGATATGCCAAAAAAATAATAAAAAAATTAAATGGTAAACTGTATACAAGCTGATAGTATATATCTTGCATAAATTGAAAACTGTCTCTATGTTGAGAAACTAACAAACTCCACCAATCCAAGGTGAACTGCACGAGACTCTTTAATCTTAAATCAGGTAAGACCAGAACGAGCAAAAACAAGATTTGAGCTTTGTGAACTATTTAAGTATAAACTCAAATACAAAACCATAACATAAAAGAAAATGGATATCATTTTTATTTTTTTTATTCATCGTTTAAGCTTTATTCAACTTACATGCTGCAAAACTGGAAGGAAAAAACAAAAGGCAATGTGGTAAAACTAAAATGAGACGATTGAAACATGAGAACACCTGACTATTCTTATCGAAGACTTCCACGCCAAATGATTCGAAGGCAGTACGTCGAGCAGTGCCAAGATGTGCAGTCCGGACTCGGGAAGCAAGCAAAATCCCTGAATTGACGACACATCTGGCAATACTCTCTGCCATTTTTCCAGCACCGATCAAACCAATCTCGCAGGATTCAGTAGGAATCGGCATAATGTTGGCCATTCTAGTTATGCACTCTCAAAAAAACGAGCCTAGAACCTAAAATGTTCAAAAGTCAGGAAAACTTGAGCGCACGAACAAACCAACGAGTTAACAAATATGTGAATCAAGACCCTCTGGTTCAAAATCTAAATATAACATTGTATTTGATTTTGCCATAACGAAGAAACTGAAACCTACGCCAGCCACCAAATCAAAAGGAATAACAAGAATACCATAGAAACAAGCAGCTTCTACTTATCTAATTGATCATCAATTTGTGTCAAATGACAAACTAATGCGACTTGGTATATAAAGATGAAAAATTTAGCCAATCCAAGGGAAAATAAATAAACGTTTTGTGATCAAAACTCTTATGCGAGAACAAAATCATTTTTCCACAATAAAAACTCAATATTGAATCGAATAAACACAAAAAGGGATGGATATTTTTGAAAATTATGGGAACATTTTGCAAATTAGCAACCAAAGGAAAATCAAGAATATTTTTGAAAATTATGGGAACATTTTGCAAAACCGTGAACTTTGTAGGACTATTATTGCTACACCCCCATAAACACAGGACTAAAATAGCAATTTATCCTTATTATCTAAGGGATAACTAAAAAATGAAGTTTTGAGTTATTTATAAAATTTTCAAAAAGTTAATGAAAATTACCAAAAAAAAAAAAAAAATGTGAAGAACTGACTGTGCCGGTGTTTGAAATGTTTATACTTTGAACTGAGTAAAGTGTTTTTTTGGTAATTTTCAAAGACCTCTGATGTTTTTTTTTTTGGTAAGAAGCACAAACCTCAAGGGGGTGTTCTCAATGTTACCTGGTTCGCGGTACGTTTCGGTACGCGGAACACGTACCGGGTCGTGGTACGCTACATACATCGGAACGCGGTACATTGGGGGTAGGCTTAGTCCGAAAGCTTTTTAGGATGCGGTACGCGAATTCATTCTTCACAGTACGCTAGTATTTTTTTTTATATTTTTTTTTTTATTATATATATTTGATCACCTATAAATTTAATTTATATCATGATATAATTATATATATTTCCTTGTAATCATATCAATATCATCCAATGTTTACAAAAAAATACACATTAAGTGTAAGTTTATTAAAAATTATGAGAAGATAAACCATAATATATAAAAGGAATAAGTTAAAAAAAGGGAAATAGTTAAATAAAAAGGTACAAAATGAACTAATCTGTTCTGGAAATTGAGCTGTTTGCATTACTTTAAAAAAAATAGAAAAAAAGAAAAAGAGGTTGGGCCCTTAGTCATACGCATTTTCTTTTTCCTCCCACCTGTTGTCTTCCTTCTCCAAGTCCAAGTCCAAGTCCAGTCCACCGGATATGAAGAAAGCCTACATATTTGGGGTCTCCGAATATGGAGATCCAATACGCGAATGCACCGCGTTCTGGTACGTGCGTTCCGGTTCGTGGGACGAGGGGGTGGTAGAGAATTAGGTAACACTGGGTGTTCTTATAATTTATCCCAAAACTTAATATGGCTGCCACATAAAACACTGACCTGTCAACTTCTCGACTTCCCATCTCGCCACTAAAACTCCAAGATATCGGCATAGTCCTTAGCCGTGTAGATTATCCCCTATGCCATCAAATCAAATCAGTTTTTATTGACTTTGGTGTGCAAGCCAAAGACAGCAACGTTGGGAGTCGAGTTGAAATTGAAAAGTGTTTCTTATTGTACTTCTTGATATATTTAACGCTTGAAAAATAGCAAAGAACTTAAAAAATCTCTTTAGTAGAGAAATTAAATCAAACATTGCCAGGCACCGTATTGCATTGAGCATACTTCTTCAAAAACAAAAAACTGTTTTCTTCCCCCAAAAATATAAGTACAATTTTCTTATTAGAAAAAGCATAATTTCAGTTTGCTTCCTATCATATCAATGATTTCTGGTGAAATATAGTGAAGATCATTTTTTTCCTCTCAAGCGAATCAAATCCAAATTCAATTGAAAACAAAAGGAATTCAAAGTAACAATCGGAAGAACAAAGAGATTATTGACATGCAGAATAATCAAAACTGAAAGCGCCACAAAATAATCGATTGAATCGGAAAACAATTGGCAAAAAATGAAAAAATTCAATTCCGATCACATAAAGACAAAATAAGAATCAATAATCGACGAAAATTTGAATGAACAAACATGATTAAGATTAAGAGAAAAAAGAAAGAATCGACCAACCTGATCGAGTCGATTTCGTATTGGTGTATAACAAACTTGATTTGATTACCAAAAATGTCTGAATGAATTAAGTTGTCTGAATGAATTAAGTTGGCTGAAAGAATTAAGCCGTTTCTTGATTTTTTCTGAATCAACGAGCTGAATGACAAAAATAACTATTTTACCCCTCAATAAGAATTAAGCACTGTTTGATAAGTTGTTTACTTTTTAAGCTGAATGGTATATTTATGAATAACAAAAACTAGTTGAACAACAAAACATAATTTTAAAAATTAATCAACATCACCAAAACTCTTCCATTGTTTCCAATGGAGCCAAAGACTTCTTATTCTTTGGTTCTGGATTATAATGGAATAAAACAAAATGACTCACTAAACTGGTTGCACTTCTTTTTCACATGAAGTACTACTCATTCCATGCAATTCTCGATGCAATTTTCATTTTGTATCATCCGGAAACAGCCTCTCTGTGTTAAGACAGGGGTAAGGCTGCGTACATCCGATCCCCCTTAACCCGCTTTTTGCGGGAGCCGTTGAGGCATTGGGGTAATGTTGTAATGTTGTGTGATCAACATCACCAAAACATAATGTCATAAATTCTTACAATATCATCAAACATAATGTCATAATTAAAATCCTTACACATCCAAGTTCGGACACAATTCTTAAACAAGACTATTACGCAGAATCCCCTCACAAAAAAAAGTGCAGAAGCTCTGTCAAAAAAAGGAAAATATGCAGAAAAAGTAAACAATAGCTAATAATAACCATTATCTTTATTGATGGTGGAAATACGCAGAAGAAACAAATAATATTCAAAAAAAAAAAAAAAACAAGAAAATACACAGAAGAAGAGCATAACTCCAGCAGATATCAACATATATTCAAAAAATAAACATATAAGAACATAAATCCATAAGATATGAACAGATATTGTTGGGAAAACAAGAACCCTGTATCGAAACAGCCGGGATATCCAATCCCTGTATCGAATGGTATTTGATAAAGAGGTTTGGCATATATGTCAAAACCTCTTTATCAAATACCATTCGATGGATCGATATCTCGCTTCGATACAGGGTTCTTGTTTTACCAACAATTTCCCCCTTTTTGACAATTTGCCAAGACTTACTTTCTTAACTTTTCAAGTCTTCTTGATGATGCCAAAACCTTCTTCATGAGGTGATCTTCTTTGATGTCTTCTGGCAGATTTCTTGGTCTTTCGTCAAAAGGTCTGTCTTAGTCTAAATGATGAACTGCTCGCAGGCGAGTTCGATACAGTTAAGGATTTTTACAACTTAAGCTTATGATTTGCGCGCAGGCACAATCTTACAATGTATTCTAAGCTTACAACTGAAATCATGAACTGTTCGTAGACTAGTTCGTACAGCTTTATTTTCAATCAAGTTTGTATACTTGAGATTGTTAATCAAACAATTTAAGTAATCATACATCAACCCAGTAGATTACGAGTTGTAATCTTTCAAGACAAACAAACACTTTTATTGATATACAAAATAAATTGAGTACATGGTTTGCTGTTTTGAAGAGAAAAATTACAAATCAAGAATAATATACAGAGATTTCAGCTCCTATCTGTAGTCCGCATGTCTCCATGGCTTTCTCCCTGGATCATTCTCGGTACCACGCCACCAGTTCTGTAGGGAATCGTTGCCTCGATCCTGGTATATAGCTCTTCCTTCATAGGATCGATCAAAGGCAAGAATCCAGTCTTCTGGATGGGTGATCCGATCTCCTCTTTTGTGTTTGGATTTCATCTCGATCTGGAGAGGGAGTTTTCCGTCTTCTAGCATCTTCGTAAATTTGTCTGCGACCTCCGCTAACGTTTTATAGTTCTTGAAGATGGCGGATTCCCTATGCATATAATCAATAATAACAGATCTTCCTGCCATCAATGATGTTAGCAGTTTTCTTTAGAGCAGGAGAAGAAATTTGTCCAGCCATTTGATGATTTCTTAAGAAAAAGTGCAAGAAAATAAGCGAAATATGCAGTAAAATGCAGAAAAGTATGTAGGCTGTTTTTGCTTGAGAACTCTTGAATTTGCAGAAAGCGTAAAGAGTCTCTAATGGTTGATTACTTAAATTGCAGAAAGCGTAAAGAGTCTCTTGAATTTGCTTGAGAACTCTTGAATTTGCAGAACTCTTGAAAACTGTTGATGTATGATTACTTAAATTGTTTGATTAACAATATCAAGTATACAAACTTGATTGAAAATAAAGCTGTACGAACTAGTCTACGAACAGTTCATGATTTCAGTTGTAAGCTTAGAATACATTGTAAGATTGTGCCTGCGCGCAAATCATAAGCTTAAGTTGTAAAAATCCTTAATCAGATCGAACTTGCTCAAGCAGTTCATCATTTAGACTAAGACAGACCTTTTGACGAAAGACCAAGAAATCTGCCAGAAGACATCAAAGAAGATCACCTCATGAAGAAGGTTTTGGCATCATCAAGAAGACTTGAAAAGTTAAGAAAGTAAGTCTTGGCAAATTGTCAAAAAGGGGGAAATTGTTGGGAAAACAAGAACCCTGTATCGAAACAGCCGGGATATCCAATCCCTGTATCGAATGGTATTTGATAAAGAGGTTTTGACATATATGCCAAACCGCATACAGTAAAGAAAACTGTATCGAAGCATTGAGGCACTATCCTGTATCGAAGACCTGCCTCGAATCAGCATATAGTGAAGCCCTTCAGTACAGCAAGAAGTCTTATAAAAGACCAAGTATGGAAACTGTCTCGAATCTCAAATACAGTTATCTTCCATACAGCTCACAACAGGACAAAGAAGGAATCTCCAGAAGTCAAGTCCCGTTGAATAAAGAAGTATTTAAATACTCAAGGATAAAGTATTTAAATACTGTCAGTCAACAGATCTTCAAATCCCGCTAAATCCGGATCGTGTTATACTCCCGTTGGAACGGAATCTCACTCAAACGGATATATCTCAACGGATATATATTTCAGAGACTATATATATCTCATCTTGGTATTGAAGATCAGTGACCTAACACCCAAGCTATCAAAACTATTATCAGAGCAAAACATATCTCCAAAGCTTACTGCAACTCAGATCAAAAGAGATATACAGTGCTCATCATTCTGAACAACACTTCATCAGCTGAAAGCTCTTAAAGTCAAAGTTGTTGTTCACCATCTGTTCTATACTCTGAACAAACCAAGATCAGCCCTGTGTGGACTGAGCAATCTGTGCTTTTCCGGAACTGTGTGTGAAGGATTTGCATTGAAGAAGACGAAGCTTCAGAACTGTGTGTGAAGAAGCAAGTCAAAGCATTAGCTCAAAACCAATCTGTGTGAACGGTTGAAGCTAAGATCTTTATATCAATCTGTGTGAACGATATATTGATTGTGTGTTGTTATAATTACGTAGTTGTGTACGTAGTAATTATAATAAACTTTTTACTCCTGTGTGGAGGACCAGTGGACGTAGAGGGGTTTACCTCAAACCACTTTAATTACTGTGTTATTTACCTTCAGTTTTTACTGTTTTAATAACTGTGATTAATTAAGTATACACTATACATTTAGTTGTTGTATCCACAGCAACCTACTGTATCTAAGACTTCCGCTACGCACTCAGATCCGTACAGTTTGTTGTTTAAACTATTTCCCAAACTGTATCCAGTATACTTAATGGCCAACAAATATGAACAAGAGGCATCATATTTAATTAAAAAAACATGATCAAGCAAGAGGCGTGAGGCGTCAGATCTGATAAAAAAACATGAAAAACGCACACATATTATACTGGCATTAGATTCCATCATACGCAGAAAAAAGAAGAAGAAGAAAATGGAAGAGGGAAGGAGAAACATACCGTCGTTGGTGAAGAATGCGATCGGAGGCGATGGTCAAGATAACTTCGTTCTTATTCTTGCGTGTGATTAGGGCTTGAGAAGGGGAAGGTTGGAAAATAAACTGAATCTGGAGGGGTAAATATCGATTTTGGTCCTTTATTGTGGTCTTCGTCCAATTTTGGTCCTTTAATGTGGCACTGACCGATTTTGATCCTTTATCTTTTGAAGTTGTCCGATTTTGGTCCCCTCGCCGAATTAGTTGATCGGAAACTGGCGAGTGAGATACACTCTCCGCCGGCGGACCAAAATCGGCAGCCTCGTAAGATAAAAGACCAAAATCGGTCAGTGCCACATTAAAGGACTAAAATTGGACGAAGGTCACAATAAAGGACTGAAAACGAACAAATGTTACATTAAAGAACTGAAAATAAACATGTCACATTAAAAGATTAAAATTGAACAAATGTCGAATTAAAATTGAATAAGTATCCGAAGTAAAGGCCTTACACGCATATATATACCTAGGGAAGCTAGGGTTAAACCTACGAAATTTAATAACAAATACACAAACTTTTAGAAAATTACAATTAAGTCCCTAAAAACAGAAAAACGCAAAATTGAAGGCCTAAATAACATTTTGTTGCCAAAAAATGACGGACCTCACCGCTTTGCGGTGATTCTTGTTCAGTGGGTCGATTCCGATAAGAAAAGGCCGAGTTCATCCCAAAATTCACCAATAAATATTTTCCACATATTTCAAAAACGTCCTTTTTCCAATAACGAGTGGCAATCTCATCCACTACATCACATTTACTGTTGTAGATGCAAATTTCTAATTTGTCCAAGTATATGCAAATTTCTACTACTTGTCGAGTGAACTACTTATTAAATTTCTGTTTTGCCGAATTATATGCAAATTAGATGCAGATATATAATAATAAAAAGGCAACCAATCATAACTTAGATTCAGATTCATCACCAACCATTGTTCGACGTGCAAATTCAATTCAAAAGCATTGTATTGAAGCATTTTCATTATCATTTCTCGAATCTCTTGAACTCTTGATAGATGAAGTAGACTTGTAGTCATTTTGCTTGCATTACCTCTGTTTCCTTTTCTATGCACCTACACCAAGGTAGCAACAATAAATAAGAGATATCAATAAATAAAAGATACTAACAACCGTGATTAACATACCGGCAATTTACTTAAACTTGTTGTTGACAAACTCATAATTGGCACATAATCGGCAGCAACGCCGTCGTTTGAGGTAGACAAATTTATCTAGTGCGACACATTATGTAATTAAAACATATAGCTATTTACCAAATTCACTTATAAGTAATGAAACATATAAGATACCTCACTACTTGTACTTGATGTTGGAAAACTCAAAACAGGCACAGTTTCGGCGGCACCGACAATACTTGAGGTTGGCAAATTTACCAAATTCACCTATAAGTAATAAAACATATACCTATATTACAAGTTGAACAATTAAAGAAATAAAACATATAAGTATATAACATATAAAATACCGGGATATTCATCATATCTTCATTTGTAACCTCATTCCTCAAGCGTTCTTGTTTCTTAAGTGGGCAACCTAAAATGTTATGTCCTTCTACCCCACAATGTTTACAATTACAACTTCTCTATTGCCTTTTCAATTTGTTTGGATTGGACTTTGATATCTGAGCTACCTTCCCTCGCGGCTTTCCTTTTCGACTTTGTGTAGGTTCATCAGCTTCTTTTCTTCTCTCTATTTCAGGCCTCCCAACTGTTCTACCCTCATTAGGTGGCAAAGGTGGTATGAAATTGGATTTTGCCCACTCACTCTTGCCATTTATTGGCATTATAAATCCTCCGTACACCTTCTTGTAAGTGGCAACATGATAACAATCGTTCACAAAATCCACCGGACCCAGTCCTTGCTCAGCAATAGCAGCCACAGCATGATTGCAAGGGATGCCACTTAAGTCCCAAGCCCGACACCCGCATGTCCTTCCCCAGATATCTACACTATAAAATTCAAATGGATAGTGATAATGATCACTTTTGACTGCAATCAAACCCCTCGTATTATCTATATTCTTCTGGAGGATTTTCATGATCTTGGGACAGACTAAACCCTTCCACTTCTCATTACACGTGTCGCTGTTCTTTGGTAGCCTCTTCATTGAAAGTCCAATCAAATTTACCCACATAGAAAGAATGGGGAGAGATCTTGCATCCAATATCATCTTGTTATAGGACTCGCAGATATTGTTCAACAAAATATCACACCGGGGGTATGTCCTAAAATGAGATCTGCTCCAATGTTTTGCAGGTTTGCTGGAAAGCCATTCCACGGCTTTTGGGTCAAGCTTACCCATTTCTTCCATTCTCAGTTCAAACTGTGGTACAGTAAGTGCTTGGCCACAATTCCGTAAGGCAATTTTGAAAGCATCCCCTCGAAAACCAGTAGATTTGAAGTTCGTATGCATATGCCTCAAGCAATGTCTTACTTCTGAACCTTCAAACATTTTATCAAATGCATTTAGCAAACCTTTTTGCTTATCAGACATAAAAGTCCACTTATTAAGTTCTTCCAAACCCAAATCAACTGACAGGATGTGTAAAAATCATTCCCATGTTTCATTACACTCCTTAATCACTACTGCCCAAGCTAGAGGAAAAAGGTTGTTATTGGGGTCAACACCAACTGCATTTAATAGAACACCACCATAAGGGCCTTTGAGATGTCAACCATCTACCCCAATTACTGGCCTACAACCTGCGTTGAACCCCTTTTTCACAGCCTCTAGACAAACATACATCCTATCAAATTTGTCGTCCCCATCTAAACCCAATAGAAACGTCGAACCGAGATTGGCCCTTTTCACCTCATCAATAAAATCCAACAAATAGTTATACTGGTCAGCTGGATCCCCGTGCAATTTTTTGAAAGCAGCCTCTCTAGTTCTAATTGCTTGTTGCCTGCTTATGTTAAATCTCATCTGTCTTCTGACCATCATTCTGAAACCCTTCATGTCCATGTTGGGTTGATCAATGAAATGGTCCTTATATCTCTTAGCCAACCAACTCGACTTAATGATTCTGACTTTTGAAGTTGTGATACACGTATGATTAGGGTTGTATTGGGCAATTCTGAATGTTTCTTCTCCATTCACCTTCAGAGCATGAAGCAACCATGTACATGGTTTCACTTTCTTTCTCCTTTCATTCCCACAACACTTTATATGCATTCTACCCTTGTCAATTTTTTTTTTTTAATTTTCAAATCCCTTCTTGTCTCTGCAGCATGAGACTTGACAACTTCACACAATATTGTCTTACTAGAGAACCGGTGTCCCACCTCAAATTGTGGATGAAATATATCAACCTCTCTAAAAAATTTCGACTTGAGTTTGAACTTTTGAGTGTCTCCCTCTGAATCTGAGTTCTCACTGGTGAAATACTCATCACTATTCCAAACATCAGACTCGACAATATCGGCATCGGAAGAATAAAAATCATCTCCTTTCATCTTGATCCCTTGCACTACGTTCTGAGTTACTATCATCAAAATGGTCCTTGTTGATTTCTTCTTCATCAACCTCGTAGCCGCTATCATAAAACGCATACTCATCCCAATTAATGCCATCATCATCTAGATCCATATGGTTGAACTCCTATACATAACATAAAGAATGGATCAATAAAAATAGTAAGCACAACATAACAGTATTAATTATTTACATAAAAAATAGCAAGCACAACATAACATAAAAAGCAACAAAAGAGTGAGGAAAATTAGCTGAAGCTATGAAAACCTTACAACTACAAGCATCTACTGACATTGTAAAACTACTAACGAAAAAGATTTTATACCTTGAGGAAATTCTCTCCAACTAAACGAGGTGGCAACAGCTGTGTTTAGAAGTGGGAAGAATCTGACTATAAACGATTAGTCTGGAGATGAATTGGGGATGAAGGGTTTGAGAATGAGAGTAGGAAGAATTAGGGATGAATGTCTGCTTGAGTAGAGAATTGGGGATTAAGGGTTTCTCGATGATAATAGGAAGAATGGGGGAAGGGGATTGTCTCGTTTTTTATTACGAAAAAATTAAAAGCGCGTGAGTTTTTGCCGGAGAGAGGAGAGTTTATTACAATCTCGACCAGAGGACCAAAATCGGACGGCTTCGAAAGATAGAGAACTAATATCTTTGGCCTCATGTGAACAGAACATTCCTGCGCCTGTAAATGTCACGATCTTGATTCTTTCGTGTATTCTCATATTTTGTTTAACACATCATCATTTCCTAATCTATTTATTAATTATCTAAATTACTATATAGTAAATAATATTACCTAAATTATTGGATGACGCTTAAAAAAAAAATCTGCACAATAAGCAAGCATATCCTTTTCTGCCGCTTAAAAAATAGGTCTGCAGAGGAAAACTATAAATTATGAAATTATGAAAATTGAAAAATTAGAAAAACACAATAAAAGTGATATTCAATTAGTTTTACATATGTAAAATAAAAGCAAGAAAAACAGAGGAAAAAAACACTCAGACAATTTAATTTCTTATATATTTGAAATATCTCTTTGAAAATTCATAAATTCAGTAATTATATAATTTCGTAAATATAAGTTTTTTTATTTATTTTGTTATTTTATATTAATTAAATAAGATTAAAACTAAAATAGACTAATTGATTTATTTCATAAGTTATTTGATTTATTTATAAATAATGATTAATGTAATATCCGCAATTTTCGATTTTCGGTAAAAAAAATTTTCGGCCGGAGTCCGTTTTGACGACTCGCTCATGACCGTTTCGTCATTTTGAGAATGATTAATTCTGCACTTTTTGTCATCCGAGTTCGTTTCGATATCGTTTTGTCGAGTTCCGAGCTTTTTAGCGACTTTTCCGCACTTGAGTTCGATTCTTGCGAATCTCGTCCGAAACTGTTGTTTCGAGTTTCTCGTAAGTTCATTTAATGTTATTATTCATGTTGCGAGCTTTGGTTTGGTGTTTCGATCGCGTATCGTGATTTTCGAACGTTTTGGGCCATTTTCGTAATTTCCCAAAGTTTTGGGTAATTACTTAGTTGTCGAATTAGAACTGCGGGTGGTGAATCGTGTGTTCTCTTAGTGATCGGATTCGTCTTTGCGAGTACTTCGTAACCGTATCTTGATTCGTACTCGGAGTTCGGGTTTCGGGTCGTCGTTCGGGCCGTCGGAGTTGGTCCCGTGAGTCATGGCCGGGCATCTTTGAGGCGAGCCCATGCCGAGTAACGTCTGGTAGTGATCGGCGATTCGTCGTAAGGCGATTACGTCGTAAGGCCACTGGCCGTGCGTACATAACGTTTCCGGCATTTCCAGGCAGTGAGTTCGGCCATGTCCGGTTACGTACGTAAGCCATGGCCGGTTACGTACGTAACCCGGCCGGCAGTCGACCTATTTAATGCCAGCAAACGTTTTTCTTCAGCCATTTCTCACTCTTTTTCTTCCCTTCCGCGACTGGAGCTTGGTTAATCATGGAGAGATGTTGTTGGACAATAAATCCATGAAGTCTTGGAGTTCATATCATCAATCATCCATCCTATAACATCCTCCGATCTACCGAATCAGGTCAGATTTCCTAGAAATCTAGTTTTGGGGAATTTGGGTGTTTTGGTTGTTTTCGTCCGTTTAATCCGATTTAACTTGGTATTAGGATGGATTGATGATTATTAAGATGTATTACATCTTTTCCCTTGTTATTCCATGGTTGGATCGTATCGATTCGTTGTTTTGGTCGAGTTCTTGATCGACGCCTTGAAGGTGTCCGGTAAAATGTCATATAAGGGTTTTCGGGCGTTCTACGATTATTCTTCCTCGTATGATCGATGATTTATTGATTATATGTTGTTAGGGTCGAATTCTTGTGAAGAACTCGAGTCGGAACCCTTCCGTTCGTCGTTTTCTTCAAGCTTCTCGATCGTGGGTGTATTCTTTTCCTTCGCCGGGGAATCGTAGGTGTTCGAGGTGTCCCGACTGAGCCGCGATTGTAGGAGTGTCCGGTATCGATTATCGAGGCAAGTATCTTGCCCATACATTACGTGTTTTGTGGATATAATGGTTGCTAAGTGTCGATATGTGCTAAATAAATATTAATAACCATCTTTCAAAAGAATCGATATATTTACCATCATGGTTTTTGTAAAGGTGACCCGTGTGTGTCGGGAATTAATGTGCTTAGTTGAATATGTGTGCTAGTGTCGAGTATAGAATCACCTTACTTTCTTGTGATGTCATTGCGTATGATTATGTCGTTGGTAAATGTAAAGTGTAATTCTTTTGTCAAATTATGTGCTTGGAGTCCCGTGGCTATGGATGAATATGTGAGTTTTTGGTGATATTGGTTGTGTCGTTCGGTGCGGTTGAAATCTTGTGCTCCCTTGTGAATTGATATAGTTCTGGGTCGTGAGTACGTGTTGGATAATTTGGCCATTCTAGCAAGGTACCTCGACTATATATTTTGTGTGTTTGACCTTTGAGAGTCGTGGTTTTGTATCTGTGAGTTGTTACTCTTCCACCTGGGGATGGCATGTGGCCTCTGGGGGCCGATACTAATGGGTACGGCCACGGAAGTGGACTTGGGTGCGTGTGTTGATGTTCTTCCACCTGGGGACGGTTCGACGGGACCTCTGGGGACCGATACTAATGGGTACGGCCGCGGAAGTGGTTTCCCACACGGGACGGTCCAGTCGGCCGGGCCTCTGGGGGCTGATACTAATGGGTACGACCACGGGTTACCAAGTGTGGTTTCTGTGATATTGATGTTGATGTTTTGATGATTAATTGTGATATTGTCCGGAGTATCACAATGCTTTGTGCTCGGGGTCGAGAGACATTATATATCGAGTCTTGGTGCTTGGCTAGAATGGCATAGGAATAATGTGTTATGTGTAATGTGTCCTTATAAGTGAATTGAAGTGGATGATCGGGTCGCGGACCATGTGTTTTGTGACCGTAATTGTAATATCCGCAATTTTCGATTTTCGGTAAATTTCTTTTTTCGGACGGAGTCCATTTTGACGACTCGCTCATGACCGTTTCGTCATTCTGAGAATGATTAATTCTACACTTTTTGACATCCGAGTTCGTTTCGGTGTCGTTTTGTTGAGTTCCGTGTTTTTTAGCGACTTTTCCGCGCTTGAGTTCGATTCTTGCGAATCTCGTTCGAAACTGCTGTTTCGAGTTTCCTGTAAGTCCGTTTAACTTTGTTAGACGTGTTGTGAACTTCGGTTTGGTTATTCGATCACGTATCGTGATTTCCGGGCGTTTTGGGCCATTTTGTAATTTCTTGAAAGTTACGGGTATCCATATCTGTAATGGTTGTCTCGACCCGTTTCTTGGTCGCGTATGACTAATTATGGTATTATGTTTTCATTTCGGGCCGTTGATGTTGTCCTTGAACTTTTCGTCGTGTTCGTTCTGTGCGTTTTCGGAAATCGGGTCGTCGAGCTCTGACGGTTGCGGAGGCCCGGCGGACGGTGGCGGGCCCACGGACGATTTGCACCGCCGGCCGGGCGGGTGCGCGAGCCGCGTAGCGCCTTTACGGCCGGGAAGGCTGCGCGCTGCCGGCAGTGTAGCGCTGTGCCGGTGGCTAGCGTCTGTATCGGGCACAGGTGGGTTTCGAGGTTACGGACTCGGTCGGGATCGGCGGGTAGCGCCTGCTGCTGTCGGTCGTAGCGCACGCTAACCGGCGAGGGTAGCGCCTGTGCCGCCGACTAGCGTACGTTACCTGGGTAAGTTTGTCAGTCCAGTGGCTACTGGACAGATCGGCTAGCGCGCGCAGGCTTCCGGCCGTAGCGCACGCTAGCGGGAGTCGGGTCGACAGGTTTGGTCGGCAGGGTTGGTCGGTGATGCCGGGTCGTGTGGGCCCTGGCCGAGGGTACTCGGACGATAGCGCACGCTAGTCCGGGAAGGCTAGAGCACTGTCACGGGGTTGGGTTTGAGCACTCGAAAGCTCTTCGGACCCGTGCGGCACTAGACTAGAATTGCCTCGATCTAGCTAGTAAGCCTAACTCACTCGGTTGCTAAGTATGAAAGGAGGGGTTTAACACTTGGGAGTTGAGAGAAAACTTCACTATTTCACAATCACTTACAAGTACAAGAATGTTGAGTCTTTGAGGGTTGGTTGCAAATGAGCCTCCCCCTTGCCTATTTATACTACTCCTAGAACCTAGAATCTTCCATTCCACCTCCTCACTTGGAGGGTTCTAGACCTATCTACAACATCCACATACTTCTATCATATTCTAGAACCTATCTCTAGAATTATCCACACAAGTCTACATACAAGGCTTACAAACACATTCTAGAGTATTCTACCAAGTACAAGGCATACAATCATCTAGAATACTCTATATCATTCCAGCACTACATCCTTCTAGGAGTTTCCTAGAGGCTTCTCTTCCATTCCGGGCGCCCGGCCCGTCTTTGTCCGTCCCGGCCCGTCCCGGCCCGCACCGGCCCGTCTCGGCCCGACCATCTGGGCCCGTCTCTACAATGTTCCAGACTCTTCCCGAACCTCCTGGACCAAGCCGGTCCGCTTCTAGTTGCTTCCGGTCGAGTCTTTCCTGCTGAGTGACTCCTCAGCTTTTCAATGTCTACTGCCCCCACAAGGCTTTTTCCGTCTAAGCCTATTATAGGGGGGGAGGGTCTCTCTCGCACCTCGCGCGCGCGCGCCCGCGCACGTCGGCCGCGCCCGGCATCCCATGCCCGCGTCCGGCCGCCCAGCTCGAGTCCTATTCCCAGACTCGGCCTTGTCCCGTCGTGCCTTGTCCCACACGACTGCTGCTCGTCCGACCTTGCCCGCGTCCCCTGCGCTGTCGGACAGTCCCGGACATGTCCCGTCCGCAATGCCCCTTGGGCGATCCGCTTCCCATAGCGGCGTCCGTGCTCCTCCCACGGCTTACTCGCGTGATTCTCCGTCCGGTCACGTCGTCCCGAAGGCTGACTCTTCACATGCAGCCCGATGCCATCCTTGGCGTACTGCTCGTGCTGGTCCCTCGGCACCCTGTGCGACCGTCTGCGCACACATGGCTCGTTGTCGACTGTCGGCCGTGACATTCTCCCCCGCCCATTTCGTCGACGTCCTCGGCGACGTGGCGGCCCCTCGATGAACCGAACTGCTCCAAGGTGGTAACTCGGCTCCTCCTCAAGCTTCCTCACGTACTTGAGTGCCGACATAGCTTGTCCCGAAGGCTCTGTGGTCAAGCGTATTTCCTGCAGCTTGGCTTGATCACACACGTACAACGCCCTCTTATGCGGAACAACTCCAACATTGTTCTTCCTCAGGAAGTCCATGCCCAATATTATGTCCCGATCATCCATGCTCGTCACCTTGAAGTGCACGCGCGGTTCCCACGTGCCTATCTTTAGTCGCACCCCATTGGCGACTCCTGTAACTCGAACGGGTGGTGCATTATTCGACTTCATCCAGCCCCGTCCCTCGATGACCTGAAGCCCCAACCTCTGTGCTTCAGCCTCGTCAATGTAGTTGTAATCGGCCCCTGTGTCGACCAACGCCTTGACGGGTTTCCCATTGATCAGCCCCGTCGCATACAGCAGATTTCCCTCAAGCGGTGCTCCGTCCCGCGATGCCATCCCTATGGCTGAGTTCAACACTTGAAGCGCCATCGATGTCCCATCACCCTCGGCATCGTCCCGTGCCTTGGTGTACTCCATGGCGGCTACCCTCGGAAACTTCGAGCATTGCCTCGTCGAATGCTCCGTGCTCCAGCAAATCTCGCATTTCTTCTTCTTCGGACACGCTGCTACGAGATGGTCTCGCACTCCCGCACCCATGGCAAGTCCGAGCCCATCCCGACCGCTTGCCATCCTTGGGCACAGCCATCCTCGCGCCCCTATCCGCATTACCACAGTACGACTTGTCCTGCGTACCGATGCCGTCCTCGTCCCTCCTGGACTTAGGCTCTCCCCGGCTGGTTTCAACTCGATCAGCCGTTCCGCTACCGCAATCGCCTCGGACACGTTCTGTGCCTTGGCCCGCTGCACCTCCAACTTTGCCCACGGTTTTAGCCCATCCACGAACGCGAACAAAGCTTCCTGCTCACTAAGGCTAGGCAACTCCAGCACGATCTCCTGGAACTCCTTCACATAGTCCTTGATCGCCTTGCTGTGTGTCAACTCCTTCAACCTAGCCCGGACCTCAAACTCAACATTCTCCGGGTAAAACTGCCGCTTGAACTCGGCCTTGAAATCCTCCCATGTCTCCATCCGACATGTTCCACGCGCGATCTCTGTTTCGCGCCTTCTCCACCATAGCAGCGCCACATCTGCTAAGAAGAATGGAGCCGTCTGCAACTTGGTCGCATCATCTACTATCCCCGATGCACCAAAATAACGCTCCATGTTCCACAGGAAGTCATCCACTTCCCTACCATTCCGCGATCCTTGGAACGAACACGGCCGGGGGATGTCGATTCGATGGGGTGCCGCACCTTTGGTCCCGGCAAGTGGGCCATCGCCCGCTAAATGCAGTCTTTGTCCTTCCTTCGATGGTCTCGATCCTCCCTATGATCTCCTCTCGAAAGGCTGCGATCATCGATCGAACCTCCTTCCTAACAGCTTCAAGGATCTCCTCACACAACTCGCGTCGCAACGCGTTAAGTGTGCCCGTCACCCGGTTCTCAAGCTCCTCCAACGACTCGCTCATCTCCGTCACCTGGTCGGCCACGTTGCTCCATACCTCGAGAGCATCTGCGTGCTTGCCCATGGTTTCCTCCAGCCGAGCCACTCGTGCTTCCATGGCAACACCTCTTTCCACGGACTTGTCCTGGCCGGGTTGAACTTTGGTGACGCTGGATGTAGTCTCCATCGGTCCTCCTTGCACAATACCTCTCAGCAACGTCTCAATGCGGAAGTTCCTTGAACCACTAGCGTGGCTCCGATACCACTTGTCACGGGGTTGGGTTTGAGCACTCGAAAGCTCTTCGGACCCGTGCGGCACTAGACTAGAATTGCCTCGATCTAGCTAGTAAGCCTAACTCACTCGGTTGCTAAGTATGAAAGGAGGGGTTTAACACTTGGGAGTTGAGAGAAAACTTCACTATTTCACAATCACTTACAAGTACAAGAATGTTGAGTCTTTGAGGGTTGGTTGCAAATGAGCCTCCCCCTTGCCTATTTATACTACTCCTAGAACCTAGAATCTTCCATTCCACCTCCTCATTTGGAGGGTTCTAGACCTATCTACAACATCCACATACTTCTATCATATTCTAGAACCTATCTCTAGAATTATCCACACAAGTCTACATACAAGGCTTACAAACACATTCTAGAGTATTCTACCAAGTACAAGGCATACAATCATCTAGAATACTCTATATCATTCCAGCACTACATCCTTCTAGGAGTTTCCTAGAGGCTTCTCTTCCATTCCGGGCGCCCGGCCCGTCTTTGTCCGTCCTGCCCGTCCTGCCCGCACTGCCCGTCTCGGCCCGACCATCTGGGCCGTCTCTACAATGTTCGAGACTCTTCCCGAACCTCCTGGACCAAGCCGGTCCGCTTCTAGTTGCTTCCGGTCGAGTCTTTCCTGCCGAGTGACTCATCGCCTTTTCAATGTCTCGCCCCCACAAGGCTTTTTCCGTCTAAGCCTATTATAGGGGAGGGTCTCTCTCGCACCTCGCGCGCGCAAGCACGTCGGCCGCGCCGGCATCCCATGCCGCGTCCCGCCCGGCTCGAGTCCTATTCCCGGACTCGGCCTTGTCCGTCGTGCCTTGTCCCACACGACCGCCGCTCGTCCGACCTTGCCGCGTCCCTGCGGCTGTCGGACGATCCGGACATGTCCGTCGCAATGCCCCTTGGGCGATCCGCTTCCCATAGCGGCGTCGTGCTCCTCCACGGCTTACTCGCGTGATTCTCGTCCGGTCACGCCCGTCCCGGTGACTCTTCACATGCGGCCGATGCCATCCTTGGCGTCTTGCTCGTGCGGTCCCTCGGCACCACTGCGGCCGTCTGCGCACACATGGCTCGTTGTCATCGTCGGCCGTGGCAAGACGCTAGTCTGGCCCGAGATAAATTTGGTGGCGATCCACATTTCACTTCGTTTTTCACTTCCTTCCTTCTCCGTCGCGAATGGCGATTCATGGGTGAAGCCATGTTGTTTAACAACAAATCCATGAAGTTCTTGAGTCCATAACATCAATCAATCGTCCGTTATCATCCTTTGATCCAGCGAATCAAGGTAATCTTCCTTAGAACCCTAATTTCGTGAATTTGGGGATTTTTGCATTTTCGTCCGATTCGTTCCGTGTTGTTGATTAATTCATGATGGGTATGATTAATCTTGGTAGTATTCTTGTGTTTAACATCATTTAATCCATTGTTCTTCGTCGAATCGAAGTATATTTCTTGATTTCCTTCGAATTGACTTTTTGGGGGATTTGTCCCCGATCTCATTTTTCATCCGTTTTCGATGGATTGATTATGGTTAAATGATGTTGTTAAACATATTCTATGGATTGTATATCCATATTTCAACTTGGAATTCCGTTTTCGTGATTTGACGGAATGAATCGTGTTCTTGGCCGTTTTGGGGGAAATCCGTGAACTTTCGTCATTCGTTCTTTGAATTCAACGGCTTTGAGTCGTGTTATGGAATTCATTTCATTGTTATTATTTGTCCTTCGTAGTTTATGAACGTGAGTTGGAGTTCGGTGGAGTCGGCGGGTTCGTAGTCGGTTCGGGCCAACCTACTTCGGTCGATTCTCCGCGTTGTTCTTATTCGAGGCAAGTACCTTGCCCATACTTTTCTCGTTTTATGGATATGATGATCGGTGGTCGTCTTGATGTGTTTGGTTTGAAATGAAGTTTCAAAGAATTTCGGTTTGGCCTCGTTAAAGGCTTTCTTTCAAAACGAGTGTGATTTGTGAACGGTGTTTTGAGAATTGATTATGATTTGGTTATTTTGAACGTTGAAGGATTTTATGATGATACTCCTATTGTTTAAGTTATGGAATCGTGTATTCCGTATTTAATCTTGTTATTGTATTTTTGAAGAGTTTGATAATGGTGTCGAGTTAATGGCCATCTCTAGTGAGTATTCTTAATGAACTTACATTCTTAGCATGTTAGTATTGCATGAGTAACGTGTGTGTGTGTATGCTCACTGCGGGTTAGATCCGACGGGGTCTCGGTAGGGCTCCACGAAGCTGTGGAACCGCGAGCTTGCTTTTAACCACTGTGGGTTAGATCCGACGGGGTCTCGGCGAGGATCCAAGGCGTGGGTCCGCGGTTAATTGTGGTGCATTTTGCAAATGTGATTTGATATTGGCATTTCCGGAAATGAGTGCTTTTGAACGGTTTTCATGATTGCATGCATTGACTAAGTGTGTAAGAGGTAAGTTGTTCGTTTGGCTTACTTGGCTAGGATGGCACTAGAGTATTTTGTTGTTTGTGTTAAATCCTTTATTTGTGGATTTTGATGTTGGAAGACGAACCTTGTGGTCGTTCTTGTGTACTGTGAGTTGCTAAGATTTGGGGCTAAAATCCCAATGGTTTTATAAAAGTCGTTTTACGGATTTGGGGCTAAAATCCCAACGGTTTGGTAAATGTCATTTTTCGGAAAGTAAACCTTTGGGGCGGTGACCCCTTTTGTCTTTTGGATTTTGAAAAGTAGGATTTGATAATCCTAAATTGTTTTCTATTAAAACTCTCGATGGCATTCTAAACCGTTTTATAAATTACTTCCATTGATTTATGATATTTCGATTTTGAAACGTTTTCTCAAACCCTTGCCTCGGGAAGTACTTTTCGTTTCGTTTGGATCTTTGAGGATCCTCGGTTATTGTTATTCGTGGAATGTGAATTGTATGGCTCGTATTTGCACTTTGTTCTTGCACTAGCAAAACAGTGGAGTTTTGCTAACCCCGAGTATTCGGGGGTGGATGTCTTTTTGCATTCGGGTTTTGGAGCATAACACGGGGTCGGCACGAAGGATGATGAAAGATGATCGATACTAATCACATGAGGAACCGTACATCGTGTGTTGGTTCGGTTGTACTTTATTTTCATTTGCTATATTGTTCCGTTGTGCAGGTGTGGTTGTATTTTGTCCCGTGGGCATGAGTTGTATTTGAGATGTATGTATTTGTGGAAAGACCAAATCTGTCTACTGATTCATTGTATCCTTTAAGTCATTGTAGAGATGTTAAATATTGTTACAAGCCTGGTAGATCCTCGAGGAGAGTGTCTACGGCGTGTAATATCCCCAGTGGATTGGGGTGTTACATAAATGGTATCGGAGCTTAGGTTGAGGAAAACCTAGGTGTCGGGTCAAGTCGTGTTGTTTGAGTCTTGTTTCGTCGGATTTTATCGGTAGTCGTGTCATGACGCGTCGTTTGAGTTTGTTGGTCGTGATTAGTATCGTGGGGCGATCATCATCTTCGTGCGACTGTGGAAGTAAGTCTCCCTTCTTTGTGTTGTGCCTCGTGTGACACGAGCTATTTTTATGATTATTTGTTAAGTGGTGGAATCCTTATGTGAATTTTGATTTCACGATATGTATTTAGTCGACTTTCGTATTTGATTTATACGAGGAGTGTAAATCGCTTGTGATGTCTTTTTATTGTTGTTTTTCTCGTTGATGATGATTTTCGTATCGATTTGCACGTTTTACAAGTCTCTCGTGGAAGCTTTGTGCTTATACGCGTTCGACTTGTTCACTAGCTTGATCTTGGGAGAGTATTTTATCGGTGGTTCATTACGAATGTGGTATTTTATCGTTTATTTCCGTTTAAAGACATATATTGTCTTGATTTTAAACGTTTTGATGCGTGTGCTAGGAGTTGTTTTAGTGAACGTCGGTATGTGTGAGTTTTGGGCATTCTGGCCTATTGGATTTTTGAAAACCTTGAGTATCTTAGAAAAATAAATTTCGAGACACACTTTTCAGATGAGTTATTTTCTTGTGGTACATCCTAGGTGCCACAATACATTTCAAAAATTTTCTACCTCGAGGACCAAAATGCTTTGAGATATTTTCAATGTTTTAGAAACACTTTTATTTAGACCCGAGGGTCGAATATTTTGAAAGTTTTCATTAAGAGAAAGTATCTTCATTCTTATCAAATGCGAAATGGTTCTCCAATGTCTCGATAACGATGTTTCACGTTTGTACTTTTTTGAAACATGATACTCAAGATCAATCGGTGTTCTTCTAAATTATTTTCAAAATGAGGTTTTCGTTTTTAAAACCTATCCATTCCCGTTTGAGGGCTGGGTATGTATGTGTGATGTTCGCGTTGTCATTTTGATACTTTCTCCCGAGTATGACCGAATTGGCGGTGTGAGCGTTGAGTCGCTTTCCACACATTTGTTGTGTTAGCCCCCTGTGGGAGGCGGGATGTTGGTGTTGAATATTACCGCCTCGTAGTGATTCCTGCGTTGTCGCGCATGTGCGAGCTGTTAGAGCTTGGTTTGGTATGACCGTGTGCATCGGTGATGGTTCCGTTATGCGTCGGTTGTTTAATGTCTTGTTACCTTGCTCCCGTTTTGTGAATTTCGTGGACGAGGTCGGAGGTAATGCCCGTACTATTTTGACTTCTGTATTTTCTCTTTCTCCAGTCTATCGATTCGCTCATGTTCGTTGGCACTTTATGAACTTGTTCTGTATTTCGGTTTCATCGTTCGAACGAGCTGTGATCTTGTTGTGGGCCGATCTAGTTATCGATGTGACTTTTTTTTCGAGTTCGGTTCGATTCTTGTGAACCTTGTTCGGGAGTAACATCATTTGGTTCTACTAGTCCTTTTATTCGAAGGGATCGGATTTTGAACTTCTGTATATTCTACTTTGTCGACTCATTATGTTCGTTGACATTTCTGAGCTTGTCCTGCCCCTTGTTTTGTTTATCGAACGAGTGTGGCATTGTTTCGGAATAACTCGTTTGTCGTTGTGACTTTTTAATTGATATTCCCTTTCCTGTGGATCTTATGTGAATGCACATCCTGTTGTTTTCACCGGATCATATATTGTCTCGAGTCGAGATGTGAACCTTGGAGTTGTTGTTTGAAATTTTATTGTTCTTCGTGATTCGAACATGATTCTTCGATTTTTGTTGTCTCGATCGTTGTGGTTTGATCGTTGATTGTTCGGTTTTTATTGACCTCGTTCCGTGATTGGTGAACATTCAGGCTCCTTCGTAATTCCCTTCAGTTCGGGAAATTAGTTTCGTTTTCGATCTTCCAGCCCTTAGGCGGTGGGATTCCGTGTTTGTTCAGCGGTTGACTCGCGTTTTGATTGATGTACCGTTGGGTTGGTCAATCATATTGATTTTTGTTTGTTGTGTTTTGTGATTGTCGGATAATTGACTTGGCTATATTATCCGTTTGATGACGCTTGTCACTTGTTGGTTTTATTATATCCCTAACGGCGACGTTGTGTTGGTCGCCGTGGGGCGTGTTTTCACGCCGTACATTCCTTTGCGTTGTTTGTAACATTTCGCCGTTGGGCGTTAGTTACGCATTCTTGTGTATCTCGTTGAGTTTTTCCTGGCGGAATATTTCTTCTCCCTACTTGTTTTAAGTTTCGGGACGAAACTTCTTTTAAGGAGGGTAGAATGTAATATCCGCAATTTTCGATTTTCGGTAAATTTCTTTTTTCGGACGGAGTCCGTTTTGACGACTCGCTCATGACCGTTTCGTCATTCTGAGAATGATTAATTCTACACTTTTTGACATCCGAGTTCGTTTCGGTGTCGTTTCGTTGAGTTCCGTGCTTTTTAGCGACTTTTCCACGCTTGAGTTCGATTCTTGCGAATCTCGTTCGAAACTGCTGTTTCGAGTTTCCCGTAAGTCCGTTTAACTTTGTTAGACGTGTTGTGAACTTCGGTTTGGTTATTCGATCACGTATCGTGATTTCCGGGCGTTTTGGGCCATTTTGTAATTTCTTGAAAGTTACGGGTATCCGTATCTGTAATGGTTGTCTCGACCCGTTTCTTGGTCGCGTATGACTAATTATGGTATTATGTTTTCATTTCGGGCCGTTGATGTTGTCCGCGAACTTTTCGTCGTGTTCGTTCCGTGCGTTTTCGGAAATCGGGTCGTCGAGCCCTGACGGTTGCGGGACTGGCCGGACGGTGGCGGGACTGGCCGGACGATTGCGGGCACCGGCCGGACGGGTGCGGCAGGAACCGGCGTAGCGCACGCTACGGCCGGAAGGCTGCGCGCGCTAACCGGCAGGTGTAGCGCACGCTGCCGGGTGGCCTAGCGTACGCTATCGGGCCTGGACAGTGGGGTTTCTGAGGTTCTGGACTCGGTCAGGATCGGCAGGTAGCGCACGCTGCTGTCGGTCGTAGCGCACGCTAACCGGCAGGGGTAGCGCACGCTGCTGTCGGTCGTAGCGCACGCTAACCGGCAGGGGTAGCGCACGCTGCCGGCCGACTAGCGTACGTTACCTGGGTAAGTTTGTCGATCCGGTGGCTCTTTGGGCCGGATCGGCTAAGCGCGCAGGCTTCCGCCGTAGCGCACGCTAGCGAGTCGGAGTCGGCAGGTTTTGTCGGCGGGGTTGGTCGGTGATGCGGGTCGTGTGGGCCACTGGCGAGGGTACTCGGCCGATCTGGGCGATAGCGCACGCTAGTCCGGAAGGCTAGCGCACGCTAGTCTGGCCCGAGATAAATTTGGTGGCAATCACATTTCACTTCGTTTTCACTTCCTTCCTTCTCCGTCCATGAAGGGCGATTCATGGGTGAAGCCATGTTGTTTAACAACAAATCCATGAAGTTCTTGAGTCCATAACATCAATCAATCGTCCGTTATCATCCTTTGATCCAATGAATCAAGGTAATCTTCCTTAGAACCCTAATTTCGTGAATTTGGGGATTTTTGCATTTTCGTCCAGATTCGTTCGTGTTGTTGATTAATTCATGATGGGTATGATTAATCTTGGTAGTATTCTTGTGTTTAACATCATTTAATCCATTGTTCTTCGTCGAATCAAGTATATTTCTTGATTTCCTTGAATTGACTTTTTGGGGGTTTGTCCCGATCTCATTTTTCATCCGTTTTCGATGGATTGATTATGGTTAAATGATGTTGTTAAACATATTCTATGGATTGTATATCCATATTTCAACTTGGAATTCCGTTTCGTGATTTGTGGAATGAATCGTGTTCTTGGCCGTTTTGGGAAATCGTGAACTTTCGTCATTCGTTCTTTGAATTCAACGGCTTTGAGTCGTGTTATGGAATTCATTTCATTGTTATTATTTGTCCTTCGTAGTTTATGAACGTGAGTTGGCGTTCAGTGGAGTCGGCGGGTTCGTAGTCGGTTCGGGCCAACCTACTTGTCGATTCTCGCGTTGTTCTTATTCGAGGCAAGTACCTTGCCCATACTTTTCTCGTTTATGGATATGATGATCGGTGGTCGTCTTGATGTGTTTGTTTGGTTATTTGAAATGAAGTTTCAAAGAATTTGATTTAGCCTCGTTAAAGGCTTTCTTTCAAAACGAGTGTGATTTGTGAACGGTGTTTTGAGAATTGATTATGATTTGGTTATTTTGAACGTTGAAGGATTTTATGATGATACTCCTATTGTTTAAGTTATGGAATCGTGTATTCCGTATTTAATCTTGTTATTGTATTTTTGAAGAGTTTGATAATGGTGTCGAGTTAATGGCCATCTCTAGTGAGTATTCTTAATGAACTTACATTCTTAGCATGTTAGTATTGCATGAGTAACGTGTGTGTGTGTATGCTCACTGCGGGTTAGATCCGACGGGGTCTCGGTAGGGCTCCACGAAGCTGTGGAACCGCGAGCTTGCTTTTAACCACTGTGGGTTAGATCCGACGGGGTCTCGGCAGGGATCCACGAAGCTGTGGGTCCGCGGTTAATTGTGGTGCATTTTGCAAATGTGATTTGATATTGGCATTTCCGGAAATGAGTGCTTTTGAACGGTTTTCATGATTACATGCATTGACTAAGTGTGTAAGAGGTAAGTTGTTCGTTTGGCTTACTTGGCTAGGATGGCACTAGAGTATTTTGTTGTTTGTGTTAAATCCTTTATTTGTGGATTTTGATGTTGGAAGACGAACCTTGTGGTCGTTCTTGTGTACTGTGAGTTGCTAAGATTTGGGGCTAAAATCCCAATGGTTTTATAAAAGTCGTTTCTGGATTTGGGGCTAAAATCCCAACGGTTTGGTAAATGTCATTTTCGGAAAGTAAACCTTTGGGCGGTGACCCCTTTTGTCTTTGGATTTTGAAAAGTAGGATTTGATAATCCTAAATTGTTTTCTATTAAAACTCTCGATGGCATTCTAAACCGTTTTATAAATTACTTCCATTGATTTATGATATTTCGATTTTGAAACGTTTTCTCAAACCCTTGCCTCGGGAAGTACTTTTCGTTTCGTTTGGATCTTTGAGGATCCTCGGTTATTGTTATTCGTGGAATGTGAATTGTATGGCTCGTATTTGCACTTTGTTCTTGCACTAGCAAAAGCGGTGGAGTTTGCTAACCCCGAGTATTCGGGGTGGATGTCTGTTTTGCATTCGGGTTTTGGAGCATAACACGTGGTCGGCACGAAGGATGATGAAAGATGATCGATACTAATCACATGAGGAACCGTACATCGTGTGTTGGTTCGATTGTACTTTATTTTCATTGCTATATTGTTCCAGTTATGCGTGTGGTTGTATTTTGTCCCCTGCGTGGGCATGAGTTGTATTTGAGTTGTATGTATTTGTGGAAAGACCAAATCGGTCTACTGAGTCATTGTAGCCTTGAAGGCATTGTCGAGATGTTAAATGTTGTTACCAGCCTGGTAGATCCTCGAGGAGAGGGTCTACGGCGTGTAATATCCCTGAGTGGATTGGGGGTGTTACAGTAATGGTTGGGTCGTGGACCCCGCGTTTTGTTAACGGATTTGCATTTTGGAAAAAGAACTTTGGGGTTGTGACCATAAATGACTTTCGAGGAATTAAGAACTTTTCAATTTCAAATGTTTTCAAAACTCCCGAGATTTGGAAGTGTTTTCAAAGTGCTTACTTACTTCGTTTCTACTTTCAAGACTTGAACTATTTTTAACTAAATATACCTCGGGAAGTCTTTCGTTGTATTCTCGGAATGTGTTGTGTATGGCTCGTTTTTGCACTTTATACTTGCACTAGCGAAACAGTGGAGTTTTGCTAACCCCCGAGTAATCGGGGGGTGGATATCTGTATTGTGTCCAGGTACATATAGGTTTTCGGGAGCAAGACACAGGATCGGTACGAGGGATGATGAAAGACGAATGATACTAATCACACGAAGGCCAGTTTTGGGTTCAGTTAGTCGGAGTCCATTGTATTGTCTTTTCCGCTGTCTTATTATTTGTGATGGTAATTATTTTACCTTTGCGTGGGTATGAGTCTGGATGAGTTTATGTATTTTTATTTGTAAGTCAGTGTCGAAAGACCAAATCGGTGTATTGGTTCGTTATTTTGATTCGTCGGTATGTAATGTAATGTGTTGTTTTGATGTCTAGCCTGGTGGATCCTCGCGGAGAGGGTCTGCGGCGTGTAATATTCCCGGTTCGATCTGGGGGTGTTACATTTATGGTATCGGAGCCAGGTTGAGGAAACCTAGGCTGTCGGGTCGAGTTATGTGTTGTTGAGTCTTGTATTGTCAGATTTTGTCTGACTGAGTCGTGTCGCGACGCGTAAATGCAGGATGTCGGTCGTGATTAGTATCAGGGTGCAGCCATCATCTTCGTGCGGTCTGTGGATGTAAGTCTCCCTACTACATGTTGTACTACGAGCTATACGAGCCTGTATGATTCTGTGTTATGTAGTAGTATTTGAAGGTGCATCGTGAGTAAGTGACATATATTTGTTAATTCCCGTTTTGTGCTAGAATGAAGAATGATATGGCCAAATGTATCCTTGTATGAACTGTTTTTCTTGCAAAAGCAACAACTTTGGAATTTTTAGTTTCGAAGGCTTCCGGGGAGCCACGTAAATTTTTTTAAATGTTCTCCAAGGGAGAAAAAATTTTGATTTTTGTATGATGACCTTAAGGTCGAAAATTTTTAGACTTCAAACTACCGATATTTCATTCTCATCTCATACTATAAGTTTTCAAAACTCGAGTTTTTAACTCAAATGAGGTCTTCAAAATATACTCAATACGTGACTCTCGTTTGTAACTTTTCGGTTTCATGAATGTTGGTCAGAAGATGCGTATTGATGATGCTCTCGTTGTTGAGCAGTGGTGCCAGTTTTATGATTAAAATAGTAACGTGAATGTTGAGTCCATCGGTATGTATGTGTTGAGATAGTCCTCTTTATTGAGAAGTAAAATTTTCGTTTTTGTAGGATGATTTTCTTTTGATGGTTGCTTGTGAGATGTTATAATTATGTGAATCGATGACATTTAGACTCGTATGTTGTTGCTTATTTGTAACCTTCGAGTCTAGTATTACCTCATATATGTTTGCAATCGTGTTGGTGATTAGAGCAGTTAGCACAGGCTTAATACGAGCCTAACACACGCTAACGTGGCGTGTTTAGCGCACGTTAATCTTTGTTGTAACGCGCGCTAATCAACCTGGGCAGAGGCTATGGAACCGCATTATAGCCGTTAGGTCTAACTTTTACGGCCAATCACCTATAGTTGTATTCTCTACGTGGTGTCTAGTGATAACAACTGTTGTGCGTGAATGTGTGTTAAGACTTTTCGTATTGCTAGGTGATATTTGATTGTGTTTGATGAATTGATAAATTATGTCTGTTGTGTGTGTTCAAAAACACTTTCCTGGAAACTTCACAAAGTTCTGACGGTTCGATTAATCGGCGGCTCCATGTATACTTTGAAAATTATTTGGAATTGGCAAGCCGGCCTTGGATTCTCAAATAAAACCTCGATGGTATTTGAAAGAGTTGTTTTAAAGTACATGTAGACATTTTGTAAAATATTACCGTCGTTGATGTTTATGAAGTGTTGGGAGAATTTTCGAAAATGATTTTTAACGTATTGTTGTATTTTCAAATAATTCGAGTGAATGATTTTCAAAAATCTTTCACACCATAAAAATATTTTATTTCAAAAACCAATGCGATTTTTATTTTCAAAAAAAAAAATATAGTGAAAGATGAAAAATCTCACTCGATGTAAAGTTCAAACTCGGATTTGGAAATGTTAGAGTATGTAAGAATGATTTGATGATCTTGCATGGTTAACTTGTTAGTTGTTAACGGTGATGATGATACGTAGAGGCATGATGACTTCAAATGATTTCAAATGAGACGGTTAAAGTATGTTGTTTACAAGTTTTGATGAAACAACCCGAGGTACCAAAAGTACTTTTAAAGTTTATTTTAAATACCATACAAATCCAAGGATTTTCAAAAGATTTCCTTTAAAAGGATACCTCGTGGATTTTCTTTTCGAGTTGTTATTGGTTACCGTATGTGATATGTCGTCTTTGAGTTGGTACTTTAGTATAATATTTTGCGAAGTTGTGCAATCGTATTGAGTGGGAATCCGCTTAGTATGCGATGGGCGAGAGACGATCGTGACCACGATACTAATGGCCATGAAGATCGGATGTGGACCAAGAGGATATGGTCTATTCCGGACTTCGTTCTCGTTGTTTAGGTTTCGGACGAAACCTCTTTTAAGGTGATATGATGTAATACCCACATTTTCTTTCTTTCTCTTGTTTCGTCCAACCGTATCGACTTCATTGTGTTAAATCGATGCTTGACTCAGTGTTGTTTCTCACCTTTATCATTCGAGCGAGTTCGATATTGTCCCAAATTGATCTATATATCGTTGTGACCTTTCAAAGTTCGGAAGATTAGTATCTTATTCGATATTACAAAAAATGGGCGGAGGAATTGAGTATTTGTTCAGCGATTGGCTCGCGTTTTGATTGATGTACCGTTGGGTTGGTCAATCGTATTGATTTTCGTCCGTTGTGTTTTGTGATTGTTCGGATAATTGACTTGATTGTATTATCCATTTGATGACGCTTGTCACTTGTTGGTTTTGTTATATCCCTAACGGCGACGTTGTGTTGGTCGTCGTGGAGCGTGTTTTCACGCCGTATATTCCTTTGCGTTGCTTGTAACGTTTCGCCGATGGGCGTAAGTTACGCGTTTCCTTGCGTATCTCGTTGAGTTTTCCTGGCGGGATATTGCTTCTCCCTACTTGTTTTAAGTTTCGGGACAAAACTTCTTTTAAGGAGGGTAGAATGTAATATCCGCAATTTTCGATTTTTGGTAAATTTCTTTTTCGGCCGGAGTCTGTTTTGACGACTCGCTCATGACCGTTTCGTCATTTCGAGAATGATTAATTCTGCACTTTTTGTCATCCGAGTTCGTTTCGGTATCGTTTTGTTGAGTTCCGAGCTTCTTAGCGACTTTTCCGCACTTGAGTTCGATTCCTGCGAATCTCGTCCGAAACTGTTGTTTCGAGTTTTTCGTAAGTTCATTTAATGTTATTATTCATGTTGCGAGCTTTGGTTTGGTGTTTCGATCGCGTATCGTGATTTTCGGACGTTTTGGGCCATTTTCATAATTTCCCAAAGTTTTGGGTAATTACTTCCGTTGTCGAATTCCGAGCCTTCGGGTGGTCGGAATCGTGTGTTCTCTTAGTGCTCGGATTCGTCTTTGCGAGTACTTCGTAACTGTATCTTCGATTCGTACTCAGGTTCGGGTTTCGGGGTCGTTCGGGCCGTCGGAGTTGGTCCCGGCCGAGTCATGGCCGGGCATCTTGGGGCGAGCATTCGCCGAGTAACGTCGGTAGTGATCGGCGATTCGTCGTAAGGCGATTCGTCGTAAGGCCACGGCCGTGCGTGCGTAACGTTTCCGGCATTTCCAGCGGTGAGTTCGGCCATGGCGATTCGTCGTAAGCCGTGGCCGATTCGTCACGTAACGGCCGTGATCGGCTTTATTTAAGGCCAGCAGACGTTTTTCTTCAGCCATTTCTCACTCTTTTTCTTCCCTTCCGCGACTGGAGCTTGGTTAATCATGGAGAGATGTTGTTGGACAATAAATCTATGAATTCTTGGAGTTCATATCATCAATCATCCATCCTATAACATCCTCCGATCTACCGAATCAGGTCAGATTTCCTAGAAATCTAGTTTTGGGGAATTTGGGTGTTTTGGTTGTTTTCGTCCGTTTAATCCGATTTAACTTGGTATTAGGATGGATTGATGATTATTAAGATGTATTACATCTTTTCCCTTGTTATTCCATGGTTGGATCGTATCGATTCGTTGTTTTGGTCGAGTTCTTGATCGACGCCTTGAAGGTGTCCAGTAAAATGTCATAGAGGGGTTTTCGGGCGTTCTACGATTATTCTTCCTCGTATGATCGATGATTTATTGATTATATGTTGTTAGGGTTGAATTCTTGTGAAGAACTCGAGTCGGAACCCTTCCGTTCGTCGTTTTCTTCAAGCTTCTCGATCGTGGGTGTATTCTTTTCCTTCGCCGGGGAATCGTAGGTGTTCGAGGTGTCCCGACTGAGCCGCGATTGTAGGAGTGTCCGGTATCGATTATCGAGGCAAGTATCTTGCCCATACATTACGTGTTTTGTGGATATAATGGTTGCTAAGTGTCGATATGTGCTAAATAAATATTAATAACCATCTTTCAAAAGAATCGGTATATTTACCATCATGGTTTTTGTAAAGGTGACCCGTGTGTGTCGGGAATTAATGTGCTTAGTTGAATATGTGTGCTAGTGTCGAGTATAGAATCACCTTACTTTCTTGTGATGTCATTGCGTATGATTATGTCGTTGGTAAATGTAAAGTGTAATTCTTTTGTCAAATTATGTGCTTGGAGTCCCGTGGCTATGGATGAATATGTGAGTTTTTGGTGATATTGGTTGTGTCGTTCGGTGCGGTTGAAATCTTGTGCTCCCTTGTGAATTGATATAGTTCTGGGTCGTGAGTACGTGTTGGATAATTTGGCCATTCTAGCAAGGTACCTCGACTATATATATTTTGTGTGTTTGACCTTTGAGAGTCGTGGTTTTGTATCTGTGAGTTGTTACTCTTCCACCTGGGGATGGCATGTGGCCTCTGGGGGCCGATACTAATGGGTACGGCCACGGAAGTGGACTTGGGTGCGTGTGTTGATGTTCTTCCACCTGGGGACGGTTCGACGGGACCTCTGGGGACCGATACTAATGGGTACGGCCGCGGAAGTGGTTTCCCACCTGGGGACGGTCCGACGGGGCCTCTGGGGGCTGATACTAATGGGTACGGCCACGGGTTACCAAGTGTGGTTTCTGTGATATTGATGTTGATGTTTTGATGATTAATTGTGATATTGTCCGGAGTATCACAATGCTTTGTGCTCGGGGTCGAGAGACATTATATATCGAGTCTTGGTGCTTGGCTAGAATGGCATAGGAATAATGTGTTATGTGTAATGTGTCCTTGTAAGTGAATTGAAGTGGATGATCGGGTCGTGGACCCTGTGTTTTGTGACCGTAATGGTTGGGTCGTGGACCCCGCGTTTTGTTAACGGATTTGCATTTTGGAAAAAGTGTAATATCCGCGTTTTCTATCCTTGGTAATTTCTATTTTTGGTGCATATTCGTTTCGGACAACTCGCCTGGCACTATTTTGTAATTCTGAACCTATTTTGTTCTTGGAGTTTTCCGTTTAGACGGGTCTTGATTATGTTTTTACGTAATTTCATGTTGAGTTATATTTTGTCGCATGTGTATCCGATTGTCGCTAAACTCGTTCGATTTCGTCATTTTTCCTATTTTCATGAGTTCGTATGGTTGAGTAGAGCATGTTGTGAGTTTCGGATTGTTAATCCGACGTTGTATCGTGATTTTACAGATGTTTGGGCCGTTTATGTAAATTCCTAGAAGTTTAGGGAAATTGTCCCTTATTCGACTTTGGTTGTGTACCTCAGATCGTTTTGGGTTCCGTACTTCCATTTCGTGTTATTGTTGCCCAAATATCGATCCCCGTTGCTTTTATTCTCCTTCCGATCATTTTTCGTCATTTTGGGACCCGAGGGGTGTGGGCCGCGGCACAAGGATTGTGAGCCGCGGCACACATCGCCCATTGTTGCCTAAACAAATCGTACTGCGTGCCGCGGCACAAGGATTGTGCGCCGCGGCACACAAGCCAGTCAAGCCGCGCACACTTGTCCGGCCGCGCACACCCGTGTGACACTTGCCGCCAAAATCGGCCAGACAAGGCCGCGACACCTGGCAGTTGCCGCGGCACATGCCGAGTCCGAGCCGCGCACACTTCGGATGAGCCGCTGCACAACGAGCGGCCACCACCACTGGCACAATTTTGGGCTCTGTGCCGCGGCACGCTTTATCCGAGCCGCGCACACGGCGCGCCGGCCGCTATACCAGCGTTTTATTCAAATAAATCCTCATTTCCTTCCCCCTTCTTCAACCGTGCGAGAGAGAGAGAGTCTTGAGAGGGAGAGTTCCTCCATACACCACTTATTTGTGTAGATTTCTTCATCTCTCTTCGATCGGGTGGCTCGGATTGCGGATCTAACTCGTGGTTTTCGGATTTGAGTGCTTGATTATTCAAGAGGTAAGAATTCCTTTAACCCTAGTATGATTCTTGGGGAGGGTTTGGTGGTGATCTTGTGTTTTAATTCGAATTAACCGATGTTGTTCTTAGGTTTTGATAGTATTCTCGCGACCCATGGTTTTCTTGTTTTTGATTGGGGTGAAATCCCGTTGTTTTACTATTGACCGATTTCATTTCCCTATGCACTCTTGGTGTCCGATGAAGTGTCCCAACGGGTAGAATTAGGATTAATTCTTACGTTTCCGCGTTATTGAGACTTGTGTATACCGTTATTGTGTTATGATTGGATTTGGGAGGATTGTTCGGACCGAAACCTATCCCGTCGTCGTTTCCTTCGTTTCGTTTCATTCAAGGCAAGTACATGTATTACATTTCGTTATGTATATTGTGATTTTCGAAATGAATGATGAATGGTGATTTTTGGGTGCGTGAGTTGTGTCCTTCCACCCGGAGTGTCCGACGGGATGTCTGGGGGTCGATACTAAGGGGTACGGCCGCGGAAGTGGACTTGGGTGCGTGTGTGATTGAACTTCCACCCGGAGTGTTCGACGGGATGTCTGGGGGTCGATACTAAGGGGTACGGCCGCGGAAGTGGTATCCCACCCGGAGTGTTCGACGGGATGTCTGGGGGTCGATACTAAGGGGTACGGCCACGGGATACCAGTTGTGATTTTGTGATATCGTGATGACTGAAAATCGATGTGTTTGCCAATGTAGTATTCCGGAATATATATGTGGCAAATGACCTATGTTTGAGATGATTGTGTAAAACCGTATTTTTGTATATAATGTTGTGTAATTGTGTACTTGCACTAGCTATTCGAATGCTAACCCCTTAAATGGGGGAAATGCGTCTTATGCATTTCTGTGCAGGAGAGCCGAGGAGCAGGCACTGGCACGCACGCGAAGGATGGAACGGCTTGATGATAGTGGCTCGAGTCTGTATTGTTTAATTTTATGTTTTGTCATTGCATATGTCGAGTATTGGAGTTAAACTGTTTATCCTTGAACTTGGTTTAAGTCCTAGTACGGCAATTGATATCTACATTATGTTTTATGTACTCGTTGAAATGTTTTGGCGAGGCCACGGCCCTATTTACTTTTGAGTGCATCTTTGGGTTTCCATTGTGGTTATGTGTCATGTGTTAGCCTGGTAGACCTCAAGAGGGTTCTACGGCGTGTAATGTCCCATTTGTGAATTGGGCGTTACATTTATGGTATCGAGCTTAGGTTTTGAATACCTAGGTGTCGGTGAATTTTGGGTCCGCGATTACGTCATTAGAGTCGGTCGTTGAGCCAAATATCATCATGCTACCGTCTTTTCGTGCGACCCGTGTCGTAAGTCTCCTCGAACTCTTATATCTCGTAATTCGTTTTCTTACTGCTCGAATCGTGACTTGTGTTACCAACTTTGTGAATTGTGAATCTTTCGATCTTGTCCTTTTCTTACTTCCTTCAAGATGTTGAGAGGTCGTGGTAGACCGGCTAGGGGATGCGGCCGAGGCCGTGGTCGGGTGCGATAATGAAGAGGGCTCACTTTCTCGCCTCTGCGGACTCGGCCTCTCACTCGGTGCCGTCGGGTAATAATGCCGACGCCGGGTCTCTGCCGTACTTCAGCAGCTTGGTAGCCCAACTTACTCGAGATAGCTCGGGGTGGACGCCCGAATCCGCCCCCGACACCTAAGAGGAGGCTAGTAAGTGGCTTCAGACGGTGACTAAGATGCACCCTCCTCGTTTCTCCGGATCCTCGACTCCCTCGGTTGGGAGCAATGGCTCTTTCGGTTGTCCAGGACCTTCGACGCCGTAGCTTGTCCTGAAGACAGGAGGGTACATATTTCCCAGTACCTCCTGGATAAGGAAGCTGCGGAATGGTGGGAGGCCGTTGTGCCCAGAGACCGTCGAGCTACTTGGGAGGAATTCAAGGCTGCTATGGAAGCAGTATTGTCCGCCGCTACCAAGAAACGCAGACTGTGGAATTCTTCACCGCTACACCTCGGGACGTGCCTATTTCTCGTGCCATCATTACTTACAATCGGCGGTTGGGTTTCGTGAGAGATCGAGTGAGGACGGAGGCCGATAAAATCCGTTACTTCAATATGCGAATGAAGCCGCATATTAGGCAGTATGGCACCGCTCATGTGTGCCACTTTGAAAGAATACCGTGATCGCGCCTAGCGATCGAGATGGCTGCTCCTAATCGAGTCGGTTTGAAGCTAAGAAGCGTAAGACTACCGGTGGATTCTCGACCAGGAAAGGTGGTCGCCGAGGTCTCGCTCGCCTTACACCCGGGAAGAGACCGCTCACCCGGTGGGGATCTCGAGTAATCGTTCACCCATTCCGCTGCTTCTCGTGGTGGTTTGTTTTAACCGCAACCAATATGAGCATTTGATGAAGGATTGCCCTTTTCCTCCAGCTTATTTGTTTTACTTGCGAGGCAAGGCATCGGGCGACTCATTGTGAGAGAGCCACCGGGGTCGCTAGAGCTCCGACTACCACTACCGATCGGAAGGATCATAGTACTCTAGCTACTCGGGTTCTACGGGGTTCGGGTCGCGGTAGAGGTCGGGACAATGGATCGCCGCAGCCTCGAGCTCGGTTCATCCACCCCGATCGTACGATGAGGCGCACAGAGGAGGCAGACATTCCGGTGGCGTCAGTACCACTCGATCCTTACTCATCCAGCTTCCGTGCTTTTTGATTCGGGTGCTACCCATTCCTTTATTGCGTCGGATTGTGTGAATCGTATTGGCTTTAACTGCTTGTTTGAGTGTGAACCGTTTGTGGTGGCTACGCCTAGCGGGGATCGTATGGTTGGGGACCGGGAAGTTAGGGATTGCCCCGTGAGGATCGGGAGCCGAGATTGGCCCTCGAACCTCATCGTTATCGACCTCTAGGGTGAGGATCTAATCTCGGGACGATTGGTTAGAGCGTCACGGCTATCATGAACTATCGGACTCGTACTATTTCGATCGTGGCCGAGGATGGCACCGAGCATACTCGCTTACCGTAAGCCGGGTAGATCGGGGAGCGTGATTAGCGCCTTGAAGGCGATGAAACTTCCGAACCGTGGTGTGTCGCCATCGGTGCTATGCTCAAGGCGGAAGATGGTGGGGTTGACATGTCGTCAATTCCAGCTTGTTAGTGAGTATCCCGATGTCTTCCTGCACGACTTGCCGGGATTACCACCACATGAGAGGTGGAGTTCCCTATCGATCTAGAGCCGAATGCGCCCCTATTTCTCGAGCACCGCACCGTATGGCACCGTCGGAGATGTTAGAGTTGAAGAACCATTGGGAGAATTGTTAGATAAAGGGTATATTCGACCGAGCGCATCGCCTTGGGGTGCGCCCGTATTTTCGTTAAGAAGAAAGATGGGTCGCTTCGTTTATGCATCGATTATCGAGAATTAAACAAGTGACCATCAAAAATAAATACCCTTTGCCCGGGATTGACGATTTGTTTGATCGGCTTGGGGCGGCAGTCTTTTCAAGATTGATTTGCGATCGGGCTACTACCGATTGAGAATTCGGGACGTCGATATTCAAAGCAGCCTTCGGACGAGATATGGCCATTACGAGTTTGTGGTTATGCCTTTCGCCAACTAATGCCCCAACAGTTGTTCATGCAGTTGATGAACAAGGTTTTTATTTATTATCTTGACAAGTTCGTAGTCGCTTTTATCGACGATATTCTTATCTATTCACGAGTCGGAGGATCACGCCTTACATCTCCGAATTGTGTTAGACACTTTGAGGACGGAGCAGTTGTACGCGAAGTTCTCTAAGTGTGAGTTTTGGCTCGAGGAAGTGACGTTCCTCGGGCACGTGATTTCAGCAGAGGGAGTTCGGGTAGATCCGCAGAAGATAGAGGCAGTGATGGCTTGGGAGCCGCCTAAGAATGTGAAGGAGGTGAGGAGTTTTCTGGGTCTCGCCGGCTATTACCGCAGATTCGTTGAGGGATTTTCTAAGATCGCTAGACCACTCACTCGGTTGCTCCGAAAACTCGAAGTTTGAGTGACTGCAGACAGGGTGATGCTTTGACGAGTTAAAGAGACGTCTGACTACCGCGCCCGTTTTAGCATTGCCTCAGGGGAACGAGGACTTCGTAGTGTATAGTGATGCTTCGGGCCTTGGTCTAGGGTGTGTTTTGATGCAGAGAGAGAGAGTCATTGCTTATGCGTCCCGCCAGTTGAAACCTTACGAGGTGAATTATCCCACGCACGATTTAGAGTTAGCTGCGGTCGTTTTCGCCTTAAAGATCTGGAGGCATTATCTTTATGGGTCGTCTTGTAAGATTTTTACGGATCATAAGAGCTTGAAGTATATCTTCAGCCAGAAATAATTGAATATGAGACAGCGTAGGTGGTTGGAACTAATCAAAGATTACGACCTCGAGATACTTTACCATCCGGGTAAGGCTAACGTAGTGGCCGATGCATTGAGCCGAAAACCAATGGCTTTGCAGATGTTAGAGGTACTTACACCGCAGAGTAAGATCCAGAGAGATTTCATCCGTCAGAATATTGAGGTTTGGGTTCAGAGAGTTCAGGGCCAGTTATGTGCATTAGAGATCACTTCGTCCTTGACTGATGATATCAAGGCGAAGCAATTTGACGATCCGTTTTTGGTCCAGCTGAGGAAGGATGTGCGGAAAGGGAAAGCCCCTGGATTTGTGGTTCACGATGATGGAGTTTTGAGGTTTCGCGGCAGACTTTGTGTACCATGTGATATTGGGCTGAGACAGAAGATCTTGAGCGAAGCTCATACCACGCCCTACTCCATACATCCTGGTACGAGTAAAATGTATAAGGACGTGAGGAGTAACTACTGGTGGAGTAATTTGAAGATGGATGTTAACGAGTTTGTGGCGAAGTGTTTGACCTGCCAACAGGTTAAGATTGAGCATCAGCGACCGGCGGGGCTGTTACGACCACTTCCTATCCCGGAGTGGAAATGGGAGGATATTTCTATGGATTTCATTACCAATATGCCTAAGACTCGGACGGGAATGAACATGATTTGGGTCGTTGTTGATCGACTAACCAAATCAGCTCATTTTCTAAGTATTAAGGACACTTGGGGGCCGGAGAGGCTTGCACGAGTGTTTGTTGCGGAAATAGTGAGATTGCAGACCCTAAGAGCATTGTTTCGGATCGTGATGGCCGGTTCATATCACATTTTGGCAGCCGTTCATAGAGCTTTGGGAACCGAGTTGAGACTTAGTACATCCTACCACCCCCGCATGACGGACAGTCTGAGCGGACGATACAGACGCTAGAAGATATGTTGAGAGCCTGTGCCTTAGATTGGAAGGATGATTGGGAGACACACTTGCCGTTGATCGAGTTCACGTATAACAATAGTTGGCATGCCTCGATCAAAATGGCACCATTCGAAGCGTTGTATGGAAGGAGGTGCAGATCACCGTTGTGTTGGGATGATACTTCGAGCTAATCGGCACGAGCCCGATCTCGATAGTTGAGACGAGGAGAAGATTACCCCGATTCGTGGTAGATTGCCGACGGCCCGTAGTCGGCGAAGTCTTATGCCGATACACGTCGCCGACCGTTGGAGTTTGAGGTGGGAGATCACGTCTTGCTTAAGGTGTCGCCGACGCGGAGTTTACCGCTTTGGTCGGAAGGGTAAACTTAGTCCGAGATTTATTGGACCGTTCGAGATTCTAGAGAGAGTTGGAGAGCTTGCATATCGGTTAGGCTTGCCGCCGTCCCTGAGCCATGTGCATAACGTATTTCATGTTTCCCAGCTTAGGAAGTACGTATCGGACCCTAGCCATATTATTGATTTTGGAGAGATCGAGTTGGGGCCCGACATTACCTTCGAGGAGAAGCCAATTCAGATCTTAGAGCGTCGGGTTAAGCAACTCAGGCACAAAACCATCCCTTTGGTCAAAGTGCAGTGGTCGAGGCATGGATCCGAGGAGGCCACATGGGAAACAGAGGAGGGTATGAGGTCGATATACCCCGAGTTATTCGTGTTGTAAGTTTCGGGACGAAACTTATTTTTTAGGGGGAGATAATGTAATATCCGCATTTTCTATCCTTGGTAATTTCTATTTTTGGTGCATATTCGTTTCGGACAACTCGCCTGGCACTATTTTGTAATTCTGAACCTATTTTGTTCTTGGAGTTTTCCGTTTAGACGGGTCTTGATTATGTTTTTACGTAATTTCATGTTGAGTTATATTTTGTCGCATGTGTATCCGATTGTCGCTAAACTCGTTCGATTTCGTCATTTTTCCTATTTTCATGAGTTCGTATGGTTGAGTAGAGCATGTTGTGAGTTTCGGATTGTTAATCCGACGTTGTATCGTGATTTCTGTATGTTTGGGCCGTTTATGTAAATTCCTAGAAGTTTAGGGAAATTGTCCCTTATTCGACTTTGGTTGTGTACCTCAGATCGTTTTGGGTTCCGTACTTCCATTTCGTGTTATTGTTGCCCAAATATCGATCCCCGTTGCTTTTATTCTCCTTCCGGATCATTTTTCGTCATTTTGGGACCCGAGGGGGGGTGTGGGCCGCGACACAAGGATTGTGAGCCGCGGCACACACATCGCCTGGCTTGTTGCCTAAACAATCAGACTGTGCCGCAAAGACAAGGATTGTGCGCCGCGGCACACAAGCCAAGCAGCGGCACACTTGTCCGGCCGCAGACACACCGTGTGACACTTGCCGCCAAAATCGATCAGACGCGTGCCGCGGCATGCCGAGTCCGAGCCGCGGCACACTTCGGATGAGCCGCGCACAACGAGCGGTCACCAACCACTGGGCACATTTTTGGCTGTGCGGCACAGTTTATCTGAGCCGCGGCACACGGCGCGGTCAGCGCTATACCAGCGTTTTATTCAGCGAAATCCTTCATTTCCTTCCCCCTTCTTCAACCGTGCGAGAGAGAGAGAGTCTTGAGAGGGAGAGTTCCTCCATACACCACTTATTTGTGTAGATTTCTTCATCTCTCTTCGATCGGGTGGCTCGGATTGCGGATCTAACTCATGGTTTTCGGATTTGAGTGCTTGATTATTCAAGAGGTAAGAATTCCTTTAACCCTAGTATGATTCTTGGGGAGGGTTTGGTGGTGATCTTGTGTTTTAATTCGAATTAACCGATGTTGTTCTTAGGTTTTGATAGTATTCTCGCGACCCATGGTTTTCTTGTTTTTGATTGGGGTGAAATCCCGTTGTTTTACTATTGACCGATTTCATTTCCCTATGCACTCTTGGTGTCCGATGAATTGTCCCAACGGGTAGAATTAGGATTAATTCTTACGTTTCCGCGTTATTGATACTTGTGTATACCGTTATTGTGTTAGGATTGGATTTGGGAGGATTGTTCGGACCGAAACCTATCCCGTCGTCGTTTCCTTCGTTTCGTTTCATTCAAGGCAAGTACATGTATTACATTTTGTTATGTATATCGTGATTTTCGAAATGAATGATGAATGGTGATTTTTGGGTGCGTGAGTTGTGTCCTTCCACCCGGAGTGTCCGACGGGATGTCTGGGGGTCGATACTAAGGGGTACGGCCGCGGAAGTGGACTTGGGTGCGTGTGTGATTGAACTTCCACCCGGAGTGTTCGACGGATGTCCGGGGTCGATACTAAGGGGTACGGCCGCGGAAGTGGTATCCCACCCGGAGTGTTCGACGGGATGTCTGGGGGTCGATACTAAGGGGTACGGCCACGGGATACCAGTTGTGATTTTGTGATATCGTGATGACTGAAAATCGATGTGTTTGCCAATGTAGTATTCCGGAATATATATGTGGCAAATGACCTATGTTTGAGATGATTGTGTAAAACCGTATTTTTGTATATAATGTTGTGTAATTGTGTACTTGCACTAGCTATTCGAATGCTAACCCCTTAAATGGGGGAAATGCGTCTTATGCATTTCAGGTACCGGGAGAGCTGAGGAGCAGGCACGGGGCACGCACGCGAAGGATGGAATGGCTTGATGATAGTGGCTCGAGTCTGTATTGTTTAATTTTATGTTTTGTCATTGCATATGTCGAGTATTGGAGTTAAACTGTTTATCCTTGAACTTGGTTTAAGTCCCCTGCGTGGGCAACGAATTGATATCTACATTATGTTTTATGTACTCCGTTGAAATGTTTTGGCCGAGGCCACGGCCCTATTTACTTTTGAGTGCATCTTTTGGGGTTTCCATTGTGGTTATGTGTCATGTGTTAGCCTGGTAGACCTCAAGAGGGTTCTACGGCGTGTAATGTCCCATTTGTGAATTGGGGCGTTACAAAAAGAACTTTGGAGATGTGACCCTAAATGACTTTCGAGGAATTAAGAACTTTTCAATTTCAAATGTTTTCAAAACTCCCGAGATTTGGAAGTGTTTTCAAAGTGCTTACTTTCTTCGTTTCTACTTTCAAGACTTGAACTATTTTGAACTAAATATACCTCGGGAAGTCTTTCGTTGTATTCTCGGAATGTGTTGTGTATGGCTCGTTTTTGCACTTTATACTTGCACTAGCGAAACAGTGGAGTTTTGCTAACCCCCGAGTAATCGGGGGGTGGATATCTGTATTGTGTCCAGGTACATATAGGTTTTCGGGAGCAAGACACAGGATCGGTACGAGGGATGATGAAAGACGAATGATACTAATCACACGAAGGCCAGTTTTGGGTTCAGTTAGTCGGAGTCCATTGTATTGTCTTTTCCACTGTCTTATTGTTTGTGATGGTATTATTTTACCCTTGCGTGGGTATGAGTCTGGATGAGTTTATGTATTTTTATTTGTAAGTCAGTGTCGAAAGACCAAATCGGTGTATTGGTTCGTTATTTTGATTCGTCGATATGTAATGTAATGTGTTGTTTTGATGTCTAGCCTGGTGGATCCTCGCGGAGAGGGTCTGCGGCGTGTAATATTCCCGGTTCGATCTGGGGGTGTTACAATTAAAACCATTGTTTCTACAATTTCAATAATATTTTTAATAAGAATATTTTGATTTATTTAATTGATTAGGACTTCAAGTACTTTCTTAGTTATATATATTCAATACTTCTTTTGCAATACTCCCAAGTAGGGCTGTGATTTTTACCCGAAGAACCGAATTTTAATAAGAATCGAACCGAAAAATTCGGTTTCGGTTCTGGTTTTTTTATTATTAACCGGTTCCGGTTCTTAATTCGGTTCCTTTTTAATAATTCGGTTCCGGTTCCGGTTTTATGATTTAAAAAAAACGGTTTGGAACCGGTTATATATATATAATAATAATATTATATATAAATTTTTACATAATATATGTATTAAATAAAGCAAACTAAATATATTTTGTTCAAAATATTACACATTAAATTCGATTTCTACTCAAAATTCGGTTTTTTTTTTTACAAAATTCGATTTTTTTGCACAATTCGGTTCCTAAAAGAACCGATAAACTCGGTTTTTACATATTAATTCGGTTCCTGAAGAAAAAACCGATTTTTTCAATTTTTGGTTCCTAATCCGGTTCCTGAAAAAAAGTGGTCAAAAACCAAACCGGTTTATGTATTTAAAAACCGGTTCTGGTTCTTTAATTTTTTAGCAAGAACCGAACCGATCCCAGCCCTACTCCCAAGCATCTTTCATTTCAGTTTATATTTATTTTTTTGATATGTCTGATTATAGTGACTGACTAATATAAACTAACTAATTAGTGTAATATATAATATTTCCGCGAGATATTAGGTTTAAGTTTTTAATATATAGTGCAAACTGATATATTAAATATGTCTTTGATTGGGATTTATGTTGTTAATTAATGAAAATATGAAATATTTCTATAAATATAATCAATTCTTTCGCTAAAATAAAAGCAAGAAAAACAGAGAAAAAAAACACTCAGACAAATTTGTTCTATGTTAAGTCTTTTCCTTTGAAAACACATAATCGATTTTGTCTTTTCCGCCTTCAGATTTCTTAATATTTAATTTTTAGATAATTCTTAATATTTTTTTGTTAATTTTACTTAATCCCTTCAAGTTAATTTCATTTCCAAGTAAGCTCAAATAACAGTATGTTAAAAAATCTACATATTTCTTGAGATTCTCAACATGTATAGTTTATACTAATGCAGAATACGTTGAGGCTAAATGGCAGCTTCTCATGCTTCGGCTGCCACATGTATTCTGCTGGTGCTTCGTGTGCTTATGTGTCATCCTTTCATGCTTCAGCTGACACATAATCAATTACTCGCCTAATCATCATTGCATTAATTACATTATAATTATACCTCAAATAACTCCTACCTACCTTATTAATTTCTACGAATTGAGGAATATGAATTATGAATAAATAGGAATTCATTATACTAGTCATTCAGACCCGTGCGTTGCACACGGGCTCTATCTAATTGGTCATAGTGTAATGTGTGGTATTTATTTTCGTCATTAAGTTTGTAAGTTGTGATGGTATCACAACTTTTGTAAGCATCGCATGAGTTTAAGATGAATGAGTTTAATTAGTTGTTTGGTGACTTTTATATTTAGACCGAGTCATTCAGACCCGTGCGATGCACACGGGCTTAATCTAAATATTCATAGTGTATTGTTCAACACTAATTTTCGTCATTACATGGGCTGTATATAAGTGTTCATAGCGTAATCTTTGGCACTTATTTTCGTCATTATATATCTAAGTTGTGATGGTATCACACCTTTTCTAAGCATGACACACATTTAAAATAGTTTATTGACATTAAAAGAGTATATGTGAAGAGACTTTTTTCAAGATGCTACATTTAAAAGAGTCTCTTCACATGTAACTTTTTAATATGTATAAGTTACATACTAAATGTCAAAGGGAGGTTAAACGCTTACGGTTCTTCAAAATAAATGTAACCCTTATATAAAATCGTAACAAAATGGATATTCACTATATTTTGAGATCTAGCTTGTGACAATTAATTATCCTTTTGATTTATCATATCAAATACGGTAGTTCCACATTACTACGCTTAATTAATCGAACTTTATTTTATGCACAAAAACCATTTAAGTTTCAATATTTTTTATTGTTGTGAAAATCGGTCCAATATTGTTAGTATATTTAATTTGTACCAGGTTGCATATATAAATATATTTGAAGACATCAATCTCAACATATAATTTTTCTACTCTTAATAACTAATATAACAATTTCATTTTGCCAAATTTATTTGTCATTCTACAAATGAAACTAAAATTATATTAAGATAATCAATTAATCTCCATAATGATATTACTTATTGAGTAAGATTTAAATTTAATTTATAATAGATTATATAAATGGTATATCTATATTGTTTAAACTACATAAATCGTCAAAATGATATTATTTATTATGTAAGATTTAAACTACAAGAAATTATATAAATGATAAATTCTCAAAATAACATAATCACTTAATTGCCGATACTAATTGTGGATATGATTACCCGAATCATTAATACGTATTTGTTTTATCTATAGTCTATTGCTTTGCACCATTTATGGATAAAGATGATAGTGTGAAGATATTTTTATTATATACTACCATTTTCAATATGTAACATCGACATAACTTGCACAATCATATCAAGTATCAAAGTCACGCAATATTTCAAGACGTTTAATTAAGAAAGTGACATTAACACACCGCAAGACAAAAAAACTAAATTAAGAGCAAAAATATTAAAATGCACCAACAAAGTGTAGTAATAATTATTGACTAAAAATTGAACTCGTCACATTATTTTCAATAAACTTACTTGTTAACGAATCAATAGTATTAGCCCATTTATCGGTATTACATGAAGCAAAATATTGCATGTTTAATTTGTAACATATATTAATATGAATGCTAAGTATTCATCCCACCGATGGCCATGGCGTCGTTCTTGTTTTTGTTGTTGTTCTTGTTGTTGTTGTTGTGTTTGTCGTTGTTGTTCATTGGCCATTTTCATGTTTTGTTCTTGATACAATTTTTGTGACTTCTCGATATCTTTCTTTAATGCTTCTTGACGCGCTACAAAAAACAATTAGATATAGTTGATCGTTAGTAACTTAAATACAGTTAATCAATATATTGCATTTTCGATCAAAGTAAAAATGTTCGTGCATGCACCGCATAATTGATAAGACAACGATGTGTAGGATCTCTTAAACCATTAGAGAAGATGACGTTACTACCAAACCTCCTAAGCACCATCTTTATCTCCTACATTGTTACACACACAAAACACACGTGAAATTTACATAAAACAATATAAATCAATATGCTAATTAGGCTAGACGATATGATGCTTACTTTACCACCATAATAAGTTGTGGCCCAATGCGCACGCTGTGTGGAGGAAGTTGTGTTTTGTTGTGTGTGATTTTTGACACATTATATAGTTGATAAAATATTTGTAACTCATGGACGGGAAGGTAAAAAGACTAACACTAATTGGTGTGTTTAATTTATGCATTCATGGCACCAAACACTTCATCTCCACATTTCACTTTCAATTCGTGAGCCATTTATTATAACCACTTTACATTTATAACTGACAAATGCTTCATATACTTAACATATAAATGGCCATTATGTGAATATTCATTGTACACTTAACGAAAGTTGCTTGACATGCCTGGAAATCAATGTGGAATAACAAATATGATACAATCAATTCATCAAGCATTAATCATGATCACTTACATTTATAAGGCTTCTTAATCTTTATATATATAAGATTACAGAAATATTTTACGTTTTCATTAATTAAAAAATATAAATTCCAAACAAAGAGAATTTAATATAGTAGTGTGCACTATATATTAAAAACTTAAACCTAAAATCTCACGAAAATATTATATATTTCCATTAATTAATTAGTTTGTATTAGTTAGTCACTATAATTATGTATATCAATAAAAGAAATATTAACTAAAAGAAGTGTTGAATATATATATATATATATATATAATTAAAAAGGTACTCAAAGTGATTTCTTAAATAATTTTAAGTGATTTTTTATTTTTTAAGTTTTAAAAGATTTGTTAATTTATCTACTTTTGAAATCAACTATATATATATTTGAAAGTTTTGAATTTTCTTTTGTATTATCCAAACAATTTATGTATTCTTTTCAAATATAAGGATTGAGAAGTGCTTTATTTTAAGTTATAAGTCAAGATCTATTATGTATTTCCAAAAGTTTTTTAAATTCCAAAAACATTACTAAAACTAGCCACAATTATTTAGTATAATTCTACATATGGAATTGTATTAAAGGACAATACATATATCGTTTATTCAAGTATAAGTTCTTCTTCACTTTGGTATCATTGCAAACTCATAAGACCGACCAAGAATATGAGATTAATTATTGGACAGACAATGTCATCTCACCATCTATAAGAAATTAAGGACTTCTCCGAATGAATCCTCAAAATTGTAGATGGTGAGCTGGGTGAAGAAGTCGATAGAGAAATCTTGATTGATATTCTTGATATTTACTAATCTGGAATGCCGAAGATCATATTATAGCCATTGCTGAAAGCACTACCATTTATTTATAAGTAACTTTCCATAAAGTAATTTTCTGAAGAAAGAGCAACCGTGACGCCAACAAACGACATTGTGGAGAGAGTAAACGATTACGTGATGTCTATAATTTAAAAAGACAAACGGATATCTCAGTTCTGATAGTATATGCAAAATTTCTGCGACCTCTAAAGTCAAAATCAAGTATATTCAATGAATTTTTTTGAATAGCATCAACTGTTCTAGAATTCCAAATCACATCTTGAAATCGTAAGTTAGAGTCTCAATTATGCTAATTCAAAATATATATCAATCATCAGGATTATGAAATATCACATCATTAATAATTATCCAAATCCGTAACCATATTATTGAACAAAAAATTCGGGGAACAATTTTGAGAGTAAAGTACTTATTCCACAATTGATATTAAGCCCGTTAGATAGCAGATTACCATTTAAATTTCAAATACGTCAGTTCTCACTTATTATAAGCTTTACCATGACTATATTTAAGAGTCAAGGTCACATGCTCTCTCATGTCGGTATGTATCAGACCAGTATTCGGTCATGGTTAGCTTTACGTAGCCATATCAAGAGTGAAGATCAGGAAAGACTAGAAATCTTTTGTTGCAATGAGAATGGTGTAATTATAAACAAACAAATAATGTAGTTTATAAAGAAGTATTATGAAATTTATAATGAACGATTTACATATTATATTTACATAAGCGTTATTTTTTGTGTTCCCGTGTAATTACACGGGTGTTATACTAGTAAAGGACTAAAAAATATATTTTCTCGAATCTGGAGCGTCTTTTTTTTTTTAAGGGTAGAGTGCGTCTTTTTGTGTCTCAATGTGTACGACAACCTTATCTCCCCCTATATATTAATTATAAAATCAATTTAAACATATATCAATAAATAAGTTTATACTCGATATCATATTTTATTGGGTTCTATCTTTTATAATACCAAATCATAAAAATAATCATTTACACTATTTGTTCTTAATATTTACATTTAATGTTCACATTTTTAGCGAGATAGATAACCAATAATTCTAACTACTTAAATTTAATTCATTAGATATTTTATAACTTTAAATGAATTTAGGTAGTTTAACGGGCCATACTATATGGATTTGAGATGGGAATGAGTAGTAAAAATCATATTTCAATTTGATACGGTACGAGTACGAGTTATGAATTATAAAGGGATCTGGATGGCTGAACCTTACACTCGTCATTTGGGGTATTACTATATGGTTATAACACAAACGAGTAGTAAAGTCACTCTTTACTTGGGTTTGAGACGGGTACATGTATATAAATTTTAAACGATTTTAGTGGCCGAGCCCTAATATTATTATTTCGGTACATCCGTTCGCACAGTAAACGATTTCTGATGATTGAACCATAGCTAAATATTAATGTATTTGTTATATTTATACATATAAGTTATAATATATTGTAATTTTCGTCGAATTTCTGACGGGTTGGATAATAGTTTGAGCTGAGTGAAAAACCCCAAAATGGCTGAGCAGAAATTTTATTAAGCCCCTAATAAACAATCAGATATAGGCCCCTGTTTGATAGTTGGCGTTTTGGCCTCAAAACCTCCATTTTAGAGGTTTGACCCATTAAATAAGCTATTTCATCTGTTTGGTAAATAGAGGGTGAAGAGAGCTGATTGAGAGTAATCCTCCAAAATACAAAAAGTTGCAAATTGAAGCGTTTTCTCCGGAGGATTTGATTTCTTCCCATTAAATTACATATTTATCCCTTATTTCCCCCTTTTTTATTAGGTTTTGCAAGTAACCCTTTTCTATTCTCCACCTCGCTGTTCTGTTCATCGTCTTTGCTCTTTCTTCACGTCGCACTTCGCAATTCGTTCATCTTCGTTTATTTCTATATGTAAATATAATCCTTCTCTGTTGGAATTTATCTACTGTATTTTGATTTTGAAAGCCTATGTTCTATATGTTCATCTTCGTTTAATTCTATATGTTCATCTTCCTTCTCTCGTTTATTTCTATATGTAAGAATTAGAAATTAAAGATGGGGGAGGGGTGAAATTTGTAATTTGTGAAATGTGTGTGTGTCAAGTATGGGTGATTTGGACAGTAGGCAGTAGGGAAAGGAGTCGTAGTCCACATTCTTGCATGTCAGTGTCATATGTGCTTAATTAAGATTTCTTTGCTGATCATTTTTTTTTTTTTTTTGCAGAGCTTCAACTACTTATCTTCACTTCAAAAGTATATTGATCGGCTTTTGCAATTTGACAGGTAACATTTCTAATTGATATAAAAGCTTTTTGTAAACTAATTTTATGGAGAATGCCTAAGTTCTTTCATTCACTTTCAAATAAAAAAAAATTGAATAAATTGCTCAAGTTAATAATACTGTCATTTTGTATAGTTAGATGAACATGATACATGAGTTCTTTATATCTCTTTGTGTGTGCTATTAATAGTTAGATGGAACCAAGCAAAAAAGTGCATAATGAAGGTGGTGTCAAAGAGGTGGGGCGAGCTAATTGGTCCAACGAAAATCTACATGTATTCTGTGATTTGTGCATCCAATTTGCAGCTAGGAGTAAAGGGAAACGTGGTAATACAATTTCACAACGAATTCCGTGGAAATTGTTGGAAATGGAATTTCAAAAGAGGACAGGTTTAGCGTATGAGAAAAATAAATTGAAAAATAAGTGGGATTGGATGAGAAATCGATAGAGCCTTTGGAAGTCATTGAAAGGGAAAGAAACTGGTTTAGGTTGGGATCACGAAAAGGGGACAATAAGTGCTAGTGAAGACTGGTGGAACAAAAAAATTGAGGTCGGCTCATGACCAACTCCTATTTACATTATTTCATTATAAGATATAAGTAGAGTCATCCTAATTTTATTTTTTAATATCTTTCTTAATAGGAAAACTCACTCTTTAAAGTGTTTAAAGATGAAGGGATTGAGCCTGAACTTAAATATAAGATGGAGCAACTATTTGCAGTCTAAGTTGCTCAAGGGGTCCTTAAAGTTACTCCAAACATGGTTAGTTCCCAGAAGGCTCAACCAGAAATGGATTCAGACTATGTCCCTACGCCACCAAATGGTTCCAATTTTAGTTATGCTTCAGATTTCTTTGCTGGTGAGATGAATGAGAATGTTGATATTCCTAGCAATGGCAGTAATAGTGATTGGCAAGAAGTTTGGGATGATGACACTACCCCTCTTCATTCTCCCACTCCTTACCAGCATTGTAGTGAACTTGTAATGCATGAAGGTAGAGGAAGCAAAAGAGCTAGTGAGAGTGAGCCTTTAGGGAGCTGTAAGAATTCGAAGGCAACTGGAAAGGTTGAAGGAGGTAAGTTGTTGGCAGAAAAACTTGAAGTTATGGATTTAGTTGCTAAATATAATGGATTACGACGAAAGCGACGTAGAGAGGATGACGATTTTTGGGACATGGTGGCTTGTGCGATAAGCTATATGTGCTTGTATTATGTCAAGTACATAGTTAAAGAGCCATGCTTTACTTCTTTTTTAACAGGAGAGAAATGGATGTTTGAAGTTTTGAGTGGTCATCCCAAGCGTTGCTTCAACATGTTTAGAATGATGCAAGACACATTCCGGCAATTATGCATTGATTTATAAAGTAAGCATGGTTTGCTTCCATCTAATAGAATGTCTACTCTTGAGAAAGTGGGTATATTTGTTTTTATTCTTAGTAAAGGAACGAGCAATCGAGATGCCCAAGAAAGATTTCAACGTTCAGGTGAAACCGTGAGTAGAGTTTTTAAAAAAGTTCTAAATGCTATTGACAGTTTGGCAAGAGAAATAATAAAACCACGGGATCCTGAATTCAAAGAAATTCCTTCTAAAATTTCTTATGATACTCAATATAACACCCCAAACTATGCAGATATTACAGTGTCGTGGACCCCAAATGGGATCCACCAGGCGAATGAAAATTAATGAATTAATTAATATAATTGTAGTACACTATATCATTAATTACTCCGATGAGGAGTTTCAAATACAACACACCCAGGAAATACAGAGTACATGTATATTTTATATGAAGATAAAATATACAACGCTGAATAAAAATGAATATCCAAACGGAAATCTGCAGCAAAAATAAAATGAAGAAACATGAATGACTGAAAAGGACTGGGGGCCCCTACTAGTATCACTGGGACCCCTCGCCGTCAATGTTCTTTTCCCGTGCTTTAGCCTTGCCATGACCTGAAAACAACATCCCCAATAAGTCGATTCTGTAATAACAATCCTTAAGAGTTGAATAAACACAATCATGATATATCTTAATTATGAAAGTAAGCTGAAGAGGGGCATCGTAGTACGCCCGTAATGGGACGTGCAAGTGCACAAGACGAGTGTCCGGACACACCCGTCCTTGTACCTAATTAGTCTCACGGAGTAACTTTACCGTGTGCACAGTCCATTGTGTCGGTGAACCCTTCACATGACTATCGTGTGCCCGACTAAAAATTCAACACATAACCACCCGGCCACGCAATATGAACTCAGAAGGTCACTTGAACAAGAGTGACCATGATGAATATTAATGAATAACAATCCGACAAGGGTCAAGAATGACTCACCGAGATGAAATAATAATGAAATGAATGATAGCTCACTCAAATGATTGGAACTGTCGTTCCTCGTGAATTGAATGATTAGTTTGATAATTATAAGTCTCAACATGATTAGTACACTATGAATGAATTATGATTATGAATGAACAACAACGAAAGGAATGAGTATCCTTTTAACCGAGTAAGAATTAACTTACACAACACCGGTGAAGAATGTCCTTCCTCGAACAAACGTCCTAAAATGAGATGTCTGTCGCTCGAACAACCTTGAATAACACAATTACTAACAATCCGCTTAATAAACGAATCAAACATGATCACAACCAACTCAAAACGTCGATACGACAAAACCAAATTTATCGGGGCATTATAACAAACACGTTGTAACCAATCTTCGATTGTTTACAACCAATCCTCAATTATATGGATACCAAACCTCCAATGAGTGATTCAATCCAACAAAACATCTCCAACACAATCAATAATCCAATATGAATACCCAATTTGAGATTTCAATAACATCTAATCGAAACCCCCAAATCCAAATCAACATTCAAAGTGTTCTTCGAATAGTCCTTCAACAATCTAATGAATATTCATACAAACTCATAATCATATGTATACCTCTACATATATCATGATTATAACATCTAAAACATCATATTCCATCATAGAATCGAAATCTAAGGTTTGGAGAAAATTACCTTTTGAAGATCCAACCTTTTCGATTCATCAAAACTATTGTTAATCGGCTTCCCAAGCTCCACAAACAAATGAAGATGATGAAACCCGAACACACAAGTGTTTGATGATGAAAAATCTCTCCCTCAAAACTTCTCTCTCGGAACCAAAATGATGAAAGGGTGAAATGAGCATAAAAATCTCGTCCAAGCCTTTATAAACTGCGCAGAGTTGCGGTCGTAACTCTACCACCTTACGGCCGTAACTTCCCAAGTCAACGGCCTTACGGCCGTAACATCCATTCCATACGACCGTAATAACGATTCGTCAAAAAAAACCAACAATGCCTGCACTGACCGGGTTACGGCCATAACCAAAGCTACCTTACGGCCATAACAACAACACATACGGCCGTATCATGCCGAGCTTACGGCCGTAAGTTGTCTTCGTCAAAAACACCCTCCTGCCCAACGAATGCATGCTACGGTCGTAGTATCCCAAAACATACGGCCGTACTCTTGTGCTTACGGCCATAACTAAAATGACTTACGGTCGTAAGTTGTCTTCATCCAAAAAGACACCAATTCTACGAATGCATGTTACGGCCGTAATGATGACCAGTTACGGCCGTAACTCACTGCTGGAAATGACGAAAATCCGATAACTCCGTCTTCTCGTTACCAGTGATGAATGATCTGACATATGATACTTGTATGAATGTAACTGAGTCCAAAACATGCGATAAATGATACTTCCAACACAAGACTACCAATCACGATGATTATGATAATACTCTCGTCTCAATTCTCAAACGAAGATGAATGACGATCGGTAACTGATACACGACTAAAGTACGCCAACGATGAATATAAATGAATGAACTTGAAAGATGAATGATTATTAATGAGTGAAAATTTACCGAGTGACAATTACTGACTGAATGATAATGAATGAATTTACAACTGGGGATTACATACCCCCCCCCCCCCTTAAAAAGAGTTTCGTCCTTGAAACTAAGGATCAAACAACTCGGGATAACTCTCCCGCATACTATCCTCGGTTTCCCAAGTAGCCTCTTCGACTCCGTGTCTAGACCACTGAATCTTAACCAAAGGAATCGTCTTGTTCCTCAACTGTTTGATTCGCCGCTCTAAGGCTTGTATAGGACACTCCTCATACGAATGATCATCCGCGATATCGATTTCATCGAACTGAAATATGTGACTCGGGTCGGCAACATACTTCCGCAATTGAGAGACGTGAAACACATTATAAATTCGGCTCAACGCCGGAGGTAAAGCCAATCGATAAGCCAGACTGCCTACTCGATCCAAAATCTCAAACGATCCAATGAATCTCGGAAACTTTCCCCGCTTCCCGAAATGGAAGATACCTCGACTCGGGGATACCTTGACCAAAACATGGTCACCTGCCTCGAACTCTAATGGTCGACGACGATTATCTGCATATGATTTTTGTCGACTCTGGGCGGTCAACAAACGACTCCTGATCAAAGCTACCTTCTCGCGGGCGGCTATAAGCATATCGGGCTCGGTGCCGATTGATTCTGATAAGTCATCCCAACACAAAGGAGATCGACAACGACGACCGTACAAGGCCTCGTAAGGTGCCATCTTAATCGAAGCATGCCAACTATTATTGTACGTGAACTCGATCAACGGTAGTTGAACTTTCCAGTCGTCTTTCCAATCGAGGACACATGCCCTCAACATGTCCTCCAATGTTTGAATAGTTCTCTCTGATTGTCCGTCGGACTGAGGATGAAAAGTTGTGCTGGGATTAAGCTGAGTTCCCATAGCACGATGATCTGATTTCCAAAAATGTGACACGAATCGCCCGTCACGATCAGAAACGATACTCTTAGGAGTACCGTGCAATCTCACTATCTCTTTGATGAACAACTGGGCAAGTCTCTCGGGACCCCACGTATCCTTAATCTCAAGGAAATGAGCTGACTTAGTTAAGCGGTCCACAATTACCCAAATTGTATTCATGCCACGATGACTCGTCGGCAAACTCGTGATGAAGTCCATTGAAATATCTTCCCACTTCCACTCTGGGATAGGGAACGGTTCAAGTATACCCGTCGGTCGCTCATGCTCTATCTTGACTTGCTGACAGGTTAAACATCTCGAAACAAATTCTGCGACTTCTCGCTTCATATTACTCCACCAGTAATTTTGTTTCAAGTCTTTGTACATCTTGCTAGACTCCGGGTGAATGGAATAAGGGGTAGCATGAGCTTCTCTCAAAATCGAGTTTTCCAACTCGTCATTCTCCGGTATGCATAACCGATTCTTAAATCGCAAAAGTCATCCCCGTGGACCACAAATCCAGGGGCTTTCCCCTGAGCCACATCATCTCGAATGTGCAACAAAGATGGGTCTGAACCCTGATTCACTCTGATCGCCTCCTCGAGTGGCGATGAAATCTCTAACATGCAAAGTTGTCCTTGCACTCGCTGTAACCAGACCTCGATCTCAGGTCTCAGAAATTCCTGTTGAAGTTCTCTCTGAACTGTTAAACGAGCAAGCATTTGCTCCTGAACGGATTTACGACTCAAGGCATCGGCGACCACGTTCGCCTTACCCGGGTGGTACTGAATCTCAATATCATAATCTTTGATTAGTTCCAACCACCGTCTCTGTCGCATATTTAACTCATTTTGAGTAAATATATACTTCAAACTCTTATGATCAGTGAAAATCTTACAGGTGATGCCATAGAGATAATGACGCCAAATCTTCAACGCGAAAACCACGGCTGCTAGTTCCAGGTCATGAGTCGGATAATTAGCCTCGTAAGGTCTCAGTTGCCGTGAAGCATAAGCAATTACTTTTCCGTTCTGCATTAATACACATCCAAGACCGTGCCCGGACGCATCACTATACACCACGAATCCTTCTGTCCCTTGTGGCAAGGAAAGAACATGTGCTGAAATTAAACGGCTCTTGAGTTCGTCAAAACTCTTTTGACATGCGTCAGACCACGTGTATTTCTTATCCTTCCGCAAAAGGTTCGTCATAGGTTGAGCGATTTTAGAAAATCCTTCCAAAAATCGTCGGTAATAGCCTGCTAATCCGAGAAAGCTTCGGATTTCCTTAACATTCTTCGGAGGTTGCCAATCTCGGATAGCCTCCGTCTTCTGAGGGTCGATGAGTACTCCGTCTGATGAAATCAGATGTCCGAGAAACGTCACCTCGGACATCCAAAACTCACATTTGGAAAACTTTCCATAGAGTTGCTCTCGTCTCAACACGTCGAGAACCTGATGAAGGTGAACTTCGTGCTCCTCTCGGTCACGAGAATAAATCAAAATGTCGTCTATGAAAACAACCACGAACTGATCCAAATAGTCGATAAAAACCCGATTCATTAACTCCATGAATACCACAGGTGCATTAGTTAACCCAAATGGCATTACTACAAACTCATAGTGCCGATAGCGTGTTCGAAACGCCGTCCTTGCGATATCCGACTCTCGAATTCGCAACTGATGATACCCAGATCTTAAGTCGATCTTGGAAAATACTAAAGCTCCCTGAAGTTGATCTAAGAGATCATCAATACGGGGTAGAGGATATTTATTCTTAATCATCACCCTGTTCAACTCTCGATAATCAATACACAAGCGAAATGAACCGTCCTTCTTCTTGACAAATAATACTGGTGCTCCCCACGGGGACGCACTCGGTCGGATATAATCCTTCTCGATCAAATCCTCCAATTGATTCTTTAGTTCCTGCATTTCGGTCGGGGCCATCCGATACGGTGCCTTCGATAATGGGGACGTACCAGGCTCCAACTCTATCGTGAATTCCACATCTCTCGGTGGAGGCAAACCAGGTAACTCGTCTGGAAATACGTCGGCATATTCTCTCACTACAGGAATATCTGCTAACATCACTGATGATTTCTCGGTCTTGGTCATATAGCACCAATAACCAACACACCCCTGATTGAGTAGTTTTACCGCTTTCATCAAATTAATGACTCTACCGGAACAGCTGGGATTACCTCCCTGAAATACACATTCGACTTCATCGTCTGAAATAATAGTGACCATATGCTTACGAACACTGAGGATGGCATCATGACGATCCATCCAATCAATACCCAATATGACATCGTCCTTAGCTAAATCCACCACGATTAGGTCCGCCAACCAATCACGGTGATTAAGCTGAATCGGATAATTCTTAACCTCACGATTTTCGATAATTCTTCTACCATCTGGTAGACCAATGACATAAGGCTCACAACTAGTAGCACTACCCAGACGTAGTCTACTCAAACATGACTCGGAAATGAATGAATGTGATGCACCAGTATCAAAAAGGGTACACACAGGTTGAGATATAATTTCGAGTGTACCTGAGATCATCCGAGCCTCCGGATCGTCGGTCCTCTTCATCTCATAAATTCGGGGCTTGCCGGCCCCCGAACCGGATGCTCCCGTCTGATAGCTTTTGGTTCCGCCTTTGTTTGCTCCCGTCGTCTTGAACGACGCGGACTGAGTGGCCTGATTATGAACAACTGACTGCTTCGGGGCCTGAGATGACGCCGGAGTAGGTTTGGAGTCTCTTCGGCAAAAACGGGCCTTATGCCCAGCAATCCCACAGTTATTGCACGTGATAGTCTGCCTCGAACACTTAGTGCTGAGATGACCATGTTCTCCACAGTTGAAACAGGTGATGGCCGAACTGGCTGCTCGGGACTGAGATTCCGTGGGTTTCGGCGCCATAAGAGGTCGCTCAAAAAAAGTAGAGCCCGCACGAGGCTTCTTGATGGTTGTCTGACTGCCTTCAGACTGATCACGATTCTTTGACTTCTTGCTAGCAGATGAAGGTTGTTGCTTAGCAATCTCCTTAGCAGTAAGCTCATAAGTGAGAGCTTTCTCGATGAATTCGGCCAGGGTGGTGCAGTTATGATTAAGCAACTACATCCGCATACGAGGTTTCAACCTCTTACTGAAGTACTTGATCTTATCCGTGTCGGAGTGGATAATAGATGAGGTGAAAGGAAGAAGTTCCTGAAATTTCTCGGCGATGGTGAGAACATCATCTTCCGCTGAAGGGTCGGGAATGAGTAATTCTGATAACTTGGCCTCCCTGATTGGGTCCGGATAATACCTCTCCATCATGAGAGTCTTGAATTGATCCCAAGTACAAGATCCGTCGGTGGGTTTCAAAGATAACCACCAAGAGTGAGCGCTCTTACCCAGATAGTAAGCCGCGGCTGAAACTTTATGCCCTTCGGGACAATCCACCATAGCAAATAACTTCTCAAAATGTTCAAGCCAGTGAATTATATCCGCCGGCTCGGATGAACCCTCGAAAGTAGGTTGTCTCTGGCGAGAGATGTCGCCGATAATACTGCTCACACTCCTCTCTTGACCCTGAGGTGGCGGCGGAGGAGCCTGTTGATTCTGAGTAGTTGAGTTATGCATCGTCTCCATGAGGCGTGCCATCTGAGTCATCTGGGCCATCATGCTCTGCATAAACGCGAGTGGGTCAACCCGAACACCTTCTGAATGAGCTGTGTCCCGGGTGCGACTCCCAGACAGTGAATGATTATTTCAAGGTGAATGAGTGGCAGCGCCGCTGCTCGATGAATCAGCATTATTCCTTGCATTCGCGCGTGTATTCACACGAGCTCCCGGGTTTCGGCCCACACCGCGGCCTCTTCCCCTGCGTCATCTGACAGCTCTTTCCATACTGAAGTAGGAAAGTCACATGATAATTATAGATCCCGCATGAATATCACATTATGATTACGTTATGAAATGATAATAGTGAGCATACGCACTCTAACACAATGATTACATGAAGGATCAACTCAGGTGACATGATTATCTGATGAAATTCTTGAAATGATTATTTTGAACAAGTTAACAAGATTAATGATACGATACTTAAGATCCACAACTGATCAATGAAATGAACTAAGTGATTAATGAGTTAACAAGATCGACATGATCAAAAATGAAAATGGTGATTGAGGATTGTTGACTGTTGAATGATGAATGAGTGATTCGTATTGCTAGAAATTATACCATGGCGTCAGAAATCTTACTGTTCTTTTGGTCTGAGGGTCTCGGCTCTTGCACAGGTCATACGTGACGCGAAAGTCCAATGATACTAGTCTGATGAACGATGATTTCAATGAGACATGACTCGGAAGGTATTATTCAAAACCACGCTCCGATACCAACTCTGTAACACCACAAATTAGGCGGATATTACAGTGTCGTGGACCCCAACTGGGACCCACCAGACGAATGAAAATTAATGAATTAAATAATATAATTGTAGTACACTATATCATTAATTACTCCGATGAGGAGTTTCAAATACAACATACCCAAGAAATACAGAGTACATGTATATTTTATATGAAGATAAAATATACAACGCTGAATAAAAATGAATATCTAAACGGAAATCTGCAGCGGAAATAAAATGAAGAAACATGAATGACTGAAAAGGACTAGGGCCCCCTACTAGTATCACTGAGACTCCTCGCCGTCAACGTTCTCTTCCCGTGCTTTAGCCTTGCCATGACCTGAAAACAACATCCCCCAACGAGGTCAATTACACAGAACAACAATCCTCAAGAGTTGAATAAACACAATCATGATATATCTTAATTATGAAAGTAAGCTGAAGAGGGGCATCGTAGTATGCCCGTAATGGGACGTACAAGTGCACAAGACGAGTGTCCGGACACACCCGTCCTTGTACCTAATTAGTCTCACGGAGTAACTTTACCGTGTGCACAGTCCATTGTGTCGGTGAACCCTTCACATGACTATCATGTTCCCGACTAAAAGTTCCACACATAACCACCCGACCACGCAATATGAACCCAGAAGGTCACTTGAACAATAGTGACCATGATGAATATTAATGAATAACAATCCGACAAGGTCAAGAATGACTCAACGAGATGAAATAATAATGAAATGAATGATAGCTCACTGAAATGATTGGAACCGTCATTCCTCGTGAATTGAATGATTAGTTTGATAATTATAAGTCTCAACATGATTAGTATACTATGAATGAATTATGATTATGAATGAACAACAACGAAAGGAATGAGTATCCTTTTAACCGAGTAAGAATTAACTTACACAACACCGGTGAAGAATGTCCTTCCTCGAACAAACGTCCTAAAATGAGATGTCGGTCGCTCGAACAACCTTGAATAACACAATTACCAACAATCCGCTTAATAAACGAATCAAACATGATCACAACCAACTCAAAACGTCGATACGACAAAACCAAATTCATTGGGGCATTATAACAAACACGTTGTAACCAATCTTCGATTGTTTACAACCAATCCTCAATTATATCGATACCAAACCTCCAAGGAGTGATTCAATCCAACAAAACATCTCCAACACAATCAATAATCCAATATGAATACCCAATTCGAGATTTCAAGAACATCTAATCGAAACCCCCAAATCCAAATCAACATTCAAAGTGTTCTTCGAATAATCCTTCAACAATCCAATGAATATTCATACAAACTCATAATCATATGTATACCTCTACATATATCATGATTATAACATCCAAAACATCATATTCCATCATAGAATCGAAATCTAAGGTTTGGAGAAAATTACCTTTTGAAGATCCAACCTCTTCGATTCGTCAAAACTATTGTTAATTGACTTCCCAAGCTCCACAAACGAATGAAGATGATGAAACCCGAACCCACAAGTGTTTGATGATGAAAAATCTCTTCCTCAAAACTTCTCTCTCGGAACCAAAATGATGAAAGGGTGAAATGAGCATAAAAATCTCGTCCAAGCCTTTATAAACTGTGCAGTGTTACGGCCGTAACTCTGCCACCTTACGGCCGTAACTTCCCAAGTCAACGGCCTTACGGCCGTAACATCCATTCCATACGGCCGTAATAACGATTCGTCAAAATAACCAATAATGCCTGCACTGGCCGTAACCAAAGCTACATTACGGCCGTAGCAACAACACCTACGGCCATATCCTGCCGAGCTTACGGTCATAAGTTGTGTTCATCAAAAACACCCTCCTGCCCAATGAATGCATGCTACGGTGGTAGTATCCCAAAACATACGGCCGTACTCTCGTGCTTACGGCCGTAACTAAAATGACTTACGGCCGTAAGTTGTCTTCGTCCAAAAAGACATCAATTGCCGTAATGATGACCAGTTACGGCCGTAACTCACTGCTGGAAATGACGAAAATCCGACAACTCCGTCTTCTCGTTACTAATGATGAATGATCCGACATATGATACTTGTATGAATGTAATTGAGTCCAAAACATGCGATAGATGATACTTCCAACACAAGACTACCAATTACGATGATTATGATAATACTCTTGTCTCGATTCTTAAACGGAGATGAATGACGATCGGTAACGATACACGGCTAAAGTACGCCAACGATGAATATAAATGAATGAACGTGAAAGATGAATGATTATTAATGAGTGAAAATTTACTGGGTGATAATTACTGAATGATAATTACTGAATGATAATGAATGAATTTACAACCGGGTATTATACTCGATACATGCCACATTCAAGGTGAGTTTTTAAATAAAGCTTTCTATCGATTTTTATATTAACTTTGCAATTATTTTTTGTTATGTTTCTATAAATTAATTTTCTTTTATTGATTAATATTTTCTTTAAAATAAGGATTGCATTGGTGCTATTGATGGAACCCATATAGATGTTATAATTCCAGAAGAGTATCAATTGCGATATAGAGGAAGAAAAGGGACACCAACCATCAATGTTTTTGCAGCATGTGACTTTGATTTGCTCTTTACATACGTGTTAAGCGGTTGGGAAGGATCGGCTTATGATTTTTGTATTTTCCTGGATTGCATCAATAATCCAAGTCTAAATTTTCCACATCCCCCTCCTCGTAAATGTGGTTATTTTTTTAAATTTTATTTACATAATTATTGCATCGTATAATTTTAACATTGTAGACATTTATATGTATATATGTATTTTTATATATAGGTAATACTACTTAGCTGACAAAGGGTACCGTGAAAGACATAGCTACTTGACTTACCCTAGGACAAGGTATCATACATCAGAGTTTCGAGGTGCAAATCCAAGAGGTTCTCGTGAAGTTTTCAATCGAGCTCATTCATCTTTGAGGAGTTGTATTGAAAGGGCATTTGGTGTTTTAAAGGCACGATGGAAACTATTGGAAATTGTGCCAAAATACTCAATGCAAGATCAAAATAGAATAGTTTGTGGTGCATTTGGGTTACATAATTATATCAGATTAAGTAAGGCTTCTAATCCAGCATTTAGGATTATTGATAATGATCTTAATTTTATTCCTCCTGAAGCAAATTACATTCATGTGCAAGAAGATGTATTTCAGCAGATGAGAAGTAATGAAATGGCTCAACTTCGTGATGATATTACTACTAGTTTGATGGAAGCAAGAAGAGAACATCAATGGCGGCGACAACTACCACAAGAACATCGAGGACAACTGACTTTCTTGAAACTTCACGTCACAAACTCCTTTTTCAAATTATGAATTTTTTATTCCTTGTTTTGCTTGGATTAGAAATTGCGAAGTTTGTTTCAGTACTACTTCACAATGTTTGGTATAAATGTTCAGTACTTCCTTGTTTTGCTTGTGTATGTGAGTTTTATTTTTATTTTTTTTAAAAGGCAACCCTTTCTATTTTAGTGATCATTGCCACAATTGATGTTGGTTAGCTAGTATGTATATGCGAGCTAACTTAAAGTTGGAGGGATTGCTCACAATTAGTTTTAATTAAATTGTATTAAGAATATGATTTTTTTTATAGGCAAAATAGCTCTACTAGGGACTCAAGTTTGTCATTTTTATCAGTTAAGGGACTAAAGTTTGAAGTGTTTCATATAAGGGACTCAAGTTACAAATGTTTAACCCGTTAGGGACCCGTTAATTTCGTCCCGTTAAGTTTTAACGGACGTTTTAACGGACTGATCTTTGAGGGATTTTTTGACACATGGCAGTTTATGATTCATTAATTGAATGATGATTATGACAGAAGTCTCCTTCGTCTCCTTCGTCTCCTTCGCCATTAAAAGGCTTCAAGAAACCCTACTGGCCTTCGTCTCCTTCGTCTTCTTATCCTTCGTTTCCTTCGCCATTAATAGGCTTCAAGAAACCCTACTGGGCTGCGTTTTTCCAACAGACCCGAGCAGACCTAATGGCATCAGGTACTTCTATGTCTATCAAATCGAAGTTATCTTGCTATTGCAACAAAGAATCTCCCGTTCGAGTTGCTAAAACACAGGCTAATCATGGGCATCGCTTTTACGGTTGCGGAAACTATTGTATGAAGGGTGAAACACAGTGCACCTTCTTTAAATGGGTTGATAATGAAGAAGATTCTTCTACAAGGTCAAAAACAGGAATGTGTTACAGGTGTGATTTTTTTGAAGGCAGAATTACTGAACTAAAGGAAGAAATTGCTGTTTTGAAGAACTCCATTGAGTTTGAGAAGAACCAAAAAACAGAGGAGAAGATAAAATATGATTTTATGATGTTAAAGTTGAAATTTATTGGTATCATTGTTAGTGCAGTTTTTATTTATATCATTGTTCACAATGGTGGTTTGGATTTGTAATATTTGTTGGAGATGATAATGTTGTATCATTGTTCTTGGATTTGTAATATTTAATGTTATGTAATGAACAAATTTCTTGGAGATGATAATGTTGTATCATTGTTCTTGGATTTGTAATATTTCTTGTTAGGTAATGAACAAATTTCTTGGAGATGATAATGTTGTATCATTGTTCTTGGATTTGTAATATTTCATGTTATGTAATGAACAAATTTCTTGGAGATGATAATGTTGTATCATTGTTCTTGGATTTGTAATATTTCATGTTATGTAATGAACAAATTTGTTGGAGATGATATATTTCTTGTGTTTTTCAGTATTTGCCAAACAGTAAGTAAATATAAATTCAATACTGTATAATTTCAAACCGCATAATTTCATTACAAAATAAATGAATATCCATTCACTTCACTTCAAAAATATAAATTCATTCAAAAACATAAACCATAGCCTAAATTCATTCACTTCAAAAACATAAACGAATATCCATTCACTTCACTTCAAAAACATAAATGAATATACATTCACTTCACTTCAAAAACATAAATGAATATCCATTCACTTCACTTCAAAAAAAAAAATAACAAGTTCATTGACTTAAAGCTACACAGACAACACAGAGTTCGTTGACATAAATCACTTCTTCATGGTTCTCCTCCTGATTCCCAGTGTCTTCATTTTATTTTTAGTAGGTGTAGTCAGACTCCTTGTATTTTGTGCTGGGCAGGTTCCTTGTACAAGTGATTCCTGTGTTGATTCTGTGGGTTGTGTAGGAATAAGAGCATGTGACAGTACAAGTGATTCCTGCTGCATTCCATGATCTACTTGAACAGATGCCTCCACACCTTCAATGTACACACCAAAGCCATCAGGAATTTCATCTCCAAAAACATGTCTTGTACCTTTCATTTTCCTTGTATATGTTGATGGTGCTTTCTTCTCTTTCAGTGCTTTCTTATGTCTTGGTGCTCTCATAGAAGTTGTTCCACCACCACTCTTATCAACCTTACATGTATGCACAATAAAAAGATAATGAGTAACTGACATTTGAAAGAAAAAAGAGCATTTTTGCATTTAAAATTTATACCTGCTCTCCTTGAACTGGAGAATTTTTGCAGCTTCTTTTGTTATGCCCCAATTGCTTGCAATTGGTGCAATGCATTTCTCTTCCTTTCTCAATTAACTTCACAGTAGAACCCACCTTCCTAGTCTCCTCATTCAAACCCTTCCTTCTGGCTTTTTGAGGCCTACCAGGCATCCTTCTTTTTGGTGGTGGCCTTATAGGATCAGTTTCATTCCTTGGCCACAAATTCCTCCCATTCATACTGCTCATACACTCTGCATAAGCTTGTTTGCACTTATCCACCATCAAGCTTGAATCAATATATTTCCTAGGGTCATCATTGAGGTAATATATTGCACTAACAGCATGGCTGCAGGGAATTCCACTTAACTCCCACATCCTACAGCTACATGACCTAGCCTGAGTGTCCACTACATAACCATCTAACCCCATTCTGACCTCAAACTTGTAGTTCCCATTATATGTTGTACAAAAACACCTATGCTCATCAATATTTTTTTCCAGTCTAGTAAGTATCCTAGGACAATACTCACCTTGCCATTTCTCTACAACCTTTCTTCTCCTCTCAAGTCTTTCCTTAACCCCATTCCTAATATCCTCTAACATGTCAATTATGGGTTTATACCTAGCATCTACAATAGTCCCATTGAAACACTCACATAAATTGTTGTCAACAGACTAACATTTAGAAAAGACAGAGAAAAAACCTCTGCACCATAATTTTGGATTATGTCTCCTTAGCCACTCATGAGCACCAGCATTGAGCACCCTTATATCCTTCATGACAGTCTCAAATTATTCAGGAGTTGAGCTCTTTGCTGCTGTCCAGAAAAGGTTTCTTAGCTCAGATCCTGCAAAAAGCATCAGAACAAGTGATTGATTAGTAATTACCAGTGCAAACAAGTGATTAATATTTAGTAAGCATCTAAGCAATTACCAGTGTATAACTTTCTCAGGTTTGAATAGATATGCCTAGCACAACATCTATGCTCAGCATTAGGCAATAGATTAGCAATTGCAACCTCAAGGCCCTTTTGCTGATCTACAGTAATATAAAAAACCAGTTTAATACAAAATTGGCAGTAAAAATACAAATTTAAGTTAATTACAAAGCAATTAAAAGAATTAATGATTACCAGTAATTAATGTTAGACCACTTCCTTCATACTTCAAGTCTAAGTCTTCTTTGAGAATTTCCAGAAACCAACTCCATGAATCTGTGCATTCCACCTCAACTACTGCCCAGGCCACAGGAAACATCTGATTGTTGGCATCTTTACCAACAGCTGATAGTATCTCTCCACAGCAATAGGATTTAAGAAAAGATCCATCCAAGCCTAACATTGGTCTACATGCATCTTTCCAGCCCTTCTTCAGTGCATAAAAACTTATGTACATCCTTTTAAATGTGGCTGCTCCATCTATCCCCTGCCTGAACACACTGATCCTCACAGTATTACTCCCATCTGATTTTAAAATCTCCCTACCATAGCTCCTCAAATAGCTGTAATGTTCAACTAGTCCTTTTTGAACCTCACACAATGCTTTTTTCTTGGCTCTATAACACTGTAATCTAGTTACAGTGACCTTTTACTTGTCATTCACATCCTTCTTGAAATCTTTAGACTTCCATGTAGGGTTAGCCCTAATCTTATCCCCATACATCTCAGCCAACCATTTTGAAGTAGCCATTCTAACCTTAGCCTCTCTACAACATCTATGATCATCATTAAGGGTTTTAATCTGAAAAGATTTTTCATTTTTCATCCAACTAGCATATAAGTACCATGGGCACCCTTCCTTGCAAATAGCTTGGAGCTTCTTTGGCTTGTTTGTTGCATATTTAATTGCCAAACCCTTGGCTACTGCATAACTCCTTATAGCTTCCTTGAGCTGTTTATGATTACTAAACCTCATACCAACTTCAAACTTGATCTTATGCATCTCACATTTAGGGTTAAATGTTGGGTAAGTCACTTTAGGCTTCTTACTTACTGCCCCATCCTCACTGCTAGTCTGAGTATCATAGTCACTTGAACCAAAAGGTTCAGACTCATACCCAGCAGCCTCAACATCCTCACCTATTTCACTATGAACCTCTATTTCACCACCATCTGGTTCCTCAATTGGGTTTTCAACATCATTAGGAACAATGTAGTCTTCATTTAAAGTATTTAAGTTTTCAGATTCCAACCCCTTTTTCAAAGCTAACATTCTCTTCCTTATTTCATTTAACTCATCATTATCATCATCATCAGAGCAATGCTCCATGCTGTTTACATCACTCATATTATCAAAGTCCAATTCCAAATCATCTTCAGTGCCTTCTTGTTCTACATTATTATCAAACTCCACTGTTTCATCCACCTGTTCAACATATATATTTATTTTGTTTCCATCTTTAGCCTCTCCTAATAATGTGGGGATCTGGTCATCACTATGAAGTAACATCAAGCCTGATTCCATTGGCTTCGAAGGTGATTTGAAGTGCAACTTGCACAGACCAATATAACCCAAATCTTTAACATACCCTAGCACCTCAAAGTAACTAACTAGGTCCACATCTACATTGCTGATTATTTTAATTTCCCCATCATTATAAGTCTTTTGCAATTTGTTAGGCAGAACATATGTATCAGCAAAAGTACCACCATGGTGTATTTCTAGTGTAATAACACTATCCATTATAGCCTACAAACATTAATTACAATTCAATAAATACTAATCAACAAATGTATGAAGAAAACCCTACTCTTTTTTTGGAAAACAAGGGAACAAAAGTGAATAACTTACCTGGAATCGCAAAAGCCCTAAATGTTCTTGGAATCGCAAAAGCCCTAAATGTTCTTGGAATCGCAAGACAAGCACGAAACAAGCTACTCTGATTTCCTGAACAGCAACACTTCGTGTAATATCCGTAATTTTTCCATTTTTAGCAGTTTCCATTTTTGGTGTATGTCTATTTTTATCGACTCGCTTGTAACCGTTTCGACATTTCGAATCTACTTTGTTCTTGGAGTTTTTCCATTTGGTCGAGTTTTGATGATGTTTTCACGTAATTTCATTTTATGACATGTTTTGCCGTATGAACGTTCGATTCTTGTAAAACTCGTTCGTTTTCGTTGTTTCTTGGTTTGTACAAGTTCGTATGGTTGAGTTGGTCATGTGGAGACTTTCGGTTTGTAAATCCGACGTCGTTTCGTAATTTTCGGGCACTTGGGCCATTTTTGTAATTTCCTAATAGTTTAGGGAATCTCGTTTTCGTTGTCGCATTACGAACCCTCCGGTGGTCGGAATTGTATTTTCTTTCAGCGCTTAGCTCCGTTGTCTTGTATGCTTCGCGTCTATGTTCCTGGATTCTGGTCTCGTCGTGCGTTTCGTGTTTTATACCCTCGGCGGCCTTACCCGATGTGACATCGCAGCCGAATCTTGTGTAGGTAGCGCACGCTACCCCTGTTCCCTTGCGTGCGCTACCGATGTGCAGTTAGCGTATGCTAACTCCCTATTGTTAGCGTACGCTAACGAATGGTGGCAGTAGCCACTGGACTGTCACGGCCCCGTTAGCGCGCGCTACATATGAAGATTAGCGTGCGCTAACTCCATTGAATTTAAGTCAGCGGACAGTTTCAGAACAACAGTTTATTTCTTTTCTCTTCGTTTCATCGACGTGCGACCTCAGAGACGATTTCCACCAGTTCTTTTCGGAGTTCTCTTCAAATTCCATCACAGTAGAATCGAGCCATCACATCATAATCAGCATAATCATCTTTCATCAGCCGAATTAAAGGTAATTCCTCAGGAACCCTAATCTTGACGAATTTGGGGGATTTTCGGGATTTTAGGGTTTAGTTCCGAATTCTTCATCTATATTATGATATTCTTTACCGGTTGTGATTATTGAGTGATTCTTATTCCAACTTCCCTGATTTTAATCCGCGAATTATCGATACGGGGAGATTTTGTGTAAACCCTCGCCCGTATCGATTGATCGTTCATCATCGTATCATGTAATCGGGGTTATGGGTGTATTCCATTAGAGTATTGTTGTCCGTGGGGACTGAACTGTATTGGTCCTTCGTTTAGGAACCGTCGTTTTCCATCCGGATCGTTCGTAGTCGTGCTTCAACTCCATTTCTTCAAGAATGTCTCAAAGGCAAGTACTTTACATTTGTTTACATGTTCTAGTATTTGAATTATGGCTGTATCGTGGTAGTTGTGGATGGTTATGTGTATGTTCGCCTAGGGATGGTCCGACGGGGCCTCTAGGGATACATATTGCCGTGAGTGTGCGTATCGCGAACTGTGGTTAGCCACCCAGGGATGTCCGACGGGGCTCTGCGGGGTACGGTGGCCGTGAGTCTCGTACCAACGGTTAACTTTGAATTGTGATTTGTTGGAGATAATGTGTTTGTGATTGTGCATTGTAAATATTCCGGAATATAAAATGTTTTCAAAAATGATTTTTGGCGCATTATTCATCTGATTAGAATGTAGTTCAAATGGATTGTACTTGCACTAGCAGTTGTCGCTAACCCCTTAAATGGGGGAAATACTTTTTGTATTTCAGGTATTGATCGTGGGGACAAGCGAGTAACCGAGCCGTACGAGGATGATGGGCAAGCATGATATTGTCCAGAAGTCGATTATTGGTGTCTTGTCAGTCGAATTGTTATTGATGTCTGATTTTGGGATTCTGTATTATAAAATTTGTTTAAGTACTCGAGTACTTCCGATTTGAATTTGTTAATGTTGTGTTCCTGTTTTGGGATAATGGTTTTGATGTCAGAATTTTATTTGTCGGTTATAGTCTTTTATTTAGCTTGTCGTTTTATTTATGATGGTTTGTCGTTGTCGAATGTCTTGTTTGGTACGTTAGCACAGTGGATTCCACGGTGGGGTCCACGGCCGTAATATGCCCCAATGTCTTGGGGGTGTTACAGAATATGGTATCAGAGCTTAGGTTTATGGATACCTAGGCTGTCGGTTATTTGGGTCTAGTTAAGTGTCGTTTTTGGGACAGTATCACTGCTATGCCATCATCTCAGTACGCCGGTGCTCGTAAGTTTTCCAAACTTGACTCATTTCATCGCTATGTTCTATTCCTGTCTTGGTATCTTATTGCGTTTTGCGTTTGAATTGTACTTACCCGTTGCTTCTTCAGAATTCCTGCTGGTAGAGGACGCGGACGCGGTCGCGGACGCGGTAGGGGACGTAGCGCAGCCGGTGGGGCGGCCATGTTCGATCACTCGGGAACTGATTCGGCGATGCCTTCCTTGTCGAACAGTATTCCCCCTAGTTCCGGAGGTCAGCAGGACCAGTCTGCTAGCTCCGGTAATGCACATGAGAATGTTGGGGTGGCCAACATTTTGCAGCAGGTAGCAAACCAGATGACGCTACTGACTCAGGCCGTTCTAGTCGGCCAAGCTAATGCCAACCCGGTTCCGCCTACTGGATCCGGTAATGATAAGCTACTTCAGGACGTGATTCGTATGCGTCCCCCGCAGTTTGATGGTGCTTCCGACCCTTCTGGTTGGGAGAATTGGCTATTCGAGATGGAGAAAGTGTTTGAGGCTGCTAATTGTTCCGAGGAGAGGAGAGTACCCATTGCTCAGTACTTCCTTGCCAATGAGGCAGCAACGTGGTGGCAAGCGGTGAAACCGCGTGACCGAGCAGCTACGTGGGCAGAGTTTCGGGATCTGATGGAAGACGCACTCGTCTCGCCGCTGAAAGAGGGGAGGATCCGAGCCTTCTTTGAGGCTAAACCCCAAGATGTTCCTATATCTCAAGCTATCAAAGACTACAATCAGCAGTTGCTTTATGTGAGAAACCAAGTCCGCGATAAGCTTGATAAGATCCGCCACTTTGATATGCGGATGAAACCGAGGGTGCGCCACTACATGTCTGGTCTGGGGTGCACGACTTTGAAAGAATATCAGAATAAAGCGATGGCTTATGAGATGTCGTTTTCTGCGACAGACACGGCAACCGAAGGAAAGAAGCAGAAGACCTCCGGTCAGTTCTCGGGAGGCAAGTCAGGAGGGTATCCGAAGGTTCAGTCTGGTTCGCGAGTCTTCGGGAGTCAGTCGCCATCAGTTGGTCGAGGAAACGGTTCTAGTGCCGCCTCGCCGGTTCCGTTCGTGGTCCTAAGTGCTTCAACTGCGATCGTCCGGGCCACATGATGAGTGAGTGTGATAGGCCTCCGATTCGGTGTCTTGCTTGTGGTCGTATGGGTCATCGTGCTAAGTTTTGTACGGATGCGGCTCGGGCTCCGATTACTCGGATATCGGCCCAGTGCGGGAGAGGCGAGTGTGAATCGAGGCAGCAGGTTCCTCGGCAGCAGAGTTTTGGTAGAGGTCGAGGTCGTGGTCAGCCTTCTAGAGGGGGAGCTTCTAGTGCGGAGTCTGTTCCGCCCCGTGTGTATGAGATGAGGCGAGCCGGAGATCCCGACGCGACGGTGGCTACAGGTACCGTCCACATCCTTGATCATCCTGTTTAGTATTGTTCGATTACGGTGCTACGCATTCTTTTATATCTATGGATTGTGTGCGTAAATGCATGTTGATTGCCTTGTTGCTTGTGAGCCTTTTGTTGTTAAACTTCCTAGCGGGGATAGCATCGTGGGGGATCGTGAGATTAGGGATTTTCCAATAAGTATCGCGGGGAGGGTTTGGCCTTCTAATCTGATTGCGGTGGATATTAGAGATGAGGATTTGATTCTAGGTGAGGATTGGCTGGACCGTCATGGAGCGATCATGAATTATAGAACGAGGACTGTCTCGATGCTAGCCTCCGATGGTACTGAGCATTATTTTGTGGGACGTAAGCGGAGTAGCCAGAGATTACTGATCAGCGCCTTGAGGGCGGTGAGACTCCTTCGAGGAGGTTGCACGGGCTATTGGTGTTACGCTTTGAGATCGGAAGAAGGGGGAGTCGAGCTATCATCTATTCCGGTAGTGTGTGAGTATCCTGATGTTTTTCCAGACGAGTTGCCGGGTTTGCTGCCGAATCGAGAAGTTGAGTTTACCGTCGATTTGGAGTCGGGGGCAGCCCCGATTTCTAAGACGCCATACCGTATGGCGCCTGCCGAGATGCTTGAGTTGAAGAAACAGTTGGGAGAGTTGCTAGACATGGGGTATATTCGACCGAGCGCTTCACCTTGGGGCGCACCGGTCCTGTTTGTGAAGAAGAAGGATGGGTCACTTCGTTTGTGTATCGACTATCGAGAGTTGAACAAAGTGACCATCAAAAACAAGTATCCGCTCCCGAGGATTGATGATTTGTTTGATCAGTTGCAAGGGGCAACTGTATTTTCGAAGATTGATTTGAGATCGGGGTATTATCATCTCCAGGTGAAGGATACCGACATTCCGAAGACAGCCTTTCGGACGAGATACGGTCACTACGAGTTTGTGGTTATGCCTTTTGGGCTAACCAACGCCCCAGCCGTGTTCGTGCAGCTTATGAACAAAGTCTTTATCGAGTACCTCGATAAATGTGTAGTCGTCTTTATCGACGATATTCTGATTTACTCGAGGAACGAGGAGGAGCATGCCCGTCATTTACATATTGTGTTAGACATTTTGAGAACTCAGCATCTTTTTGCGAAGTTCTCAAAGTGCGAGTTTTGGTTACGGGAGGTTATGTTTCTCGGTCATGTGATCGCGGTCGAGGGTGTTCGTGTGGACCCACATAAGGTAGAGGCAGTGTTGGATTGGGCGCCGCCCAAGAACGTGAAGGAGGTCCGCAGTTTTCTGGGATTAGCCGGGTATTACCGCAGATTCGTCGAGGGATTCTCCAAGCTCGCTCGATCGCTGACTCAGTTGTTACATAAGTCAGAGAAGTTTGTGTGGACCGATAAGAGGCAGAATAGTTTTGAGGAGTTGAAGAAGCGGTTGACGACCGCTCCCGTTTTGGCTTTACCGAGTGGTAATGATGGTTTCTCTGTTTATAGTGATGCTTCGGGCCAAGGGCTCGGATGCGTACTTATGCAGCACGGGAGGACGATTGCCTATGCTTCCCGTCAGTTGAAACCGTATGAATTGAATTACCCTACGCACGATCTTGAGTTGGCCGCAGTTGTTTTTGCATTGAAGATTTGGCGTCATTACTTGTATGGCTCGTCGTGTCAGATTTTCACCGATCACAAGAGCCTAAAGTACATTTTCACCCAGAAAGAGCTTAATATGAGGCAGAGGAGGTGGTTGGAATTGATTAAGGATTACGATCTCGAGATCCTTTATCATCCGGGCAAGGCTAATGTGGTAGCAGATGCCTTGAGCCGGAAATCGGTATCGCTTCGAGCGCTTGAGTTACTCACGGCCCAGTCGGGACTTCAGCGAGAGTTTATGAGGTTGAGCATTGAGATTGTACTGCCGGAGAGTTCCGGGCAGTTGCGTACTATTGAGATTTCTTCATCTCTGGTCGAGGACATTAAATCGGGACAGTTGGAGGACCCGATGTTTATTCAGCTTTGAGAGAGTGTAGGGAAGGGGAAAGCCCCGGGATTTGTTATTCATGAGGACGGAGTGTTGAGATTCCGAGGTCGGTTGTGCGTTTCGAACGACTCGGAATTGAGACAGAGTATCATGCGAGAGGCTCATGCATCACCTTACTCGGTCCATCCGGGCTCGAGTAAAATGTATAAAGATCTGAGGAAAAATTTCTGGTGGAACGATATGAAGAAGGAGGTAGTTAAGTTTGTGGCTAAGTGTTTGACTTGTCAGCAAGTCAAGATTGAGCATCAGCGGCCAGCCGGATTTTTGAAACCACTTCCCGTTCCGGAATGGAAGTGGGAGGACATCTCTATGAATTTTGTCACGAGTTTGCCGAGGACGAAGACTGGTATGAATATGGTGTGGGTGATTGTAGACCGACTAACTAAGTCGGCACATTTTCTGGGCATCAAGGATACTTGGGGTCCAGAAAAGTTGGCTCGTATTTTTATCGCTCAGGTAGTGAGGCTTCATGGTACGCCGAGGACTATTATTTCAGACAGAGATGGCCGATTTGTATCGCATTTTTGGCAGGCGGTACATAAGGCATTGGGGAGACAGTTGCGTTTGAGCACTTCGTTCCATCCCCAGACCAATGGGCAGTCCGAACATACCATTCAGACGTTCGAGGATTTGTTGCGTGCGTGTGCGTTAGATTGGAGTAGTGACTGGGAGGATCATTTGGCCTTGATTGAGTTTACTTATAATAATAGCTGGCACGCGTCGATTAAGATGGCACCGTATGAGGCACTTTATGGCCGACGTTGCCGATCACCGATATGTTGGGATGAGCCGTCCGATTTGGTTGGCACCGAGCCGGACCTTATGTTGGAGACGAGGGAGAAAGTTGAATTGATTAGAAAGAGGATGTTGGCTGCTCAGAGTCGACAAAAGTCTTATGCGGATGTTAGGCGTAGACCCTTAGAGTTTGAAGTGGGAGATCATGTCCTGTTGAGAGTGTCCCCGACGAAAGGAGTTTTCCGTTTTGGGAAGAAGGGGAAACTCAGCCCGAGATATATTGGACCTTTCGAGGTATTGGAGAGAGTCGGTGAGTTAGCGTACCGTTTGGCGTTACCTCCGTCGCTGAGTCATGTTCATAGCGTATTTCACGTTTCCCAGTTGAGGAAGTACGTTCCGGACCCATCCCACATTATTGACTTTGGAGATGTGGAGATCGAGAAGGATGTTACGTTTGAAGAGAGGCCCGTCAGAATTTTGGAGCGTCGCGACAAGCAGTTAAGGCACAAAACCATTCCTTTGGTTAAGGTGCAATGGTCGAGGCACGGAGTAGAAGAAGCGACGTGGGAGCTAGAGGAGAATATGCGTTCAAGATACCCCGAGCTTTTTGATTCTTAAGTTTCGGGACGAAACTTTATTTTAGAGGGGGAGAATGTAATATCCGTAATTTTTCCATTTTTAGCAGTTTCCATTTTTGGTGTATGTCTATTTTTATCGACTCGCTTGTAACCGTTTCGACATTTCGAATCTACTTTGTTCTTGGAGTTTTTCCATTTGGTCGAGTTTTGATGATGTTTTCACGTAATTTCATTTTATGACATGTTTTGCCGTATGAACGTTCGATTCTTGTAAAACTCGTTCTTTTTCGTTGTTTCTTGGTTTGTACAAGTTCGTATGGTTGAGTTGATCATGTGGAGACTTTCGGTTTGTAAATCCGACGTCGTTTCGTAATTTTCGGGCACTTGGGCCATTTTTGTAATTTCCTAATAGTTTAGGGAATCTCGTTTTCGTTGTCGCATTACGGACCCTCCGGTGGTCGGAATTGTATTTTCTTTCAGCGCTTAGCTCCGTTGTCTTGTATGCTTCGCGTCTATATTCCTGGATTCTGGTCTCGTCGTGCGTTTCGTGTTTTATACCCTCGACAGCAGCTTACTGCTGATGTGACATCAGCAGTGCTGAACTGCTGTGTAGGTAGCGCACGCTACCCCTGTTCCCTTGCGTGCGCTACCGATGTGCAGTTAGCGTACGCTAACTCCCTATTGTTAGCGTACGCTAACGAATGGTGGCAGTAGCCACTGGACTGTCACGGCCCCGTTAGCGCGCGCTACATATGAAGATTAGCGTGCGCTAACTCCACTGAATTTAAGTCAGCGGACAGTTTCAGAACAACAGTTTATTTCTTTTCTCTTCGTTTCTTCGACGTGCGACCTCAGAGACGATTTCCACCAGTTCTTTTCGGAGTTCTCTTCAAATTCCATCACAGTAGAATCGAGCCATCACATCATAATCAGCATAATCATCTTTCATCAGCCGAATTAAAGGTAATTCCTTAGGAACCCTAATCTTGACGAATTTGGGGGATTTTCGGGATTTTAGGGTTTAGTTCCGAATTGTTCATCTATATTACGATATTCTTTACCGGTTGTGATTATTGAGTGATTCTTAATCCAACTTCCCTGATTTTAATCCGCGAATTATCGATACGGGGAGATTTTGTGTAAACCCTCGCCCGTATCGATTGATCGTTCATCATCGTATCATGTAATCGGGGTTATGGGTGTATTCCATTAGAGTATTTTTGTCCGTGGGGACTGAACTGTATTGGTCCTTCGTTTAGGAACCGTCGTTTTCCATCCGGATCGTTCGTAGTCGTGCTTCAACTCCATTTCTTCAAGAATGTCTCAAAGGCAAGTACTTTACATTTGTTTACATGTTCTAGTATTTGAATTATGGCTGTATCGTGGTAGTTGTGGATGGTTATGTGTATGTTCGCCTAGGGATGGTCCGACGGGGCCTCTAGGGATACGTATTGCCGTGAGTGTGCGTATCGCGAACTGTGGTTAGCCACCCAGGGATGTCCGACGGGGCTCTGCGGGGTACGGTGGTCGTGAGTCTCGTACCAACGGTTAACTTTGAATTGTGATTTGTTGGAGATAATGTGTTTGTGATTGTGCATTGTAAATATTCCGGAATATAAAACGTTTTCAAAAATGGTTTTTGGCGCATTATTCATCTGATTAGAATGTAGTTCAAATGGATTGTACTTGCACTAGCAGTTGTCGCTAACCCCTTAAATGGGGGAAATACTTTTTGTATTTCAGGTATTGATCGTGGGGACAAGCGAGTACCCGAGCCGTACGAGGATGATGGGCAAGCATGATATTGTCCAGAAGTCGATTATTGGTGTCTTGTCAGTCGAATTGTTATTGATGTCTGATTTTGGGATTCTGTATTATAAAATTTGTTTAAGTACTCGAGTACTTCCGATTTGAATTTGTTAATGTTGTGTTCCCGTTTTGGGATAATGATTTTGATGTCAGAATTTTATTTGTCGGTTATAGTCTTTTATTTAGCTTGTCGTTTTATTTATGATGGTTTGTCGTTGTCGAATGTCTTGTTTGGTACGTTAGCCTGGTGGATTCCACAGTGTGGGGTCCACGGCGCTGTAATATGCCCTGAATGTCTTGGGGGTGTTACACTTCGTACGGTGGTTAAAGCCGAGAACTTCAGATCGCCGTGAACTTCAAATCGCAAGGTCGAACACTTCTGTTTCCCAAGGAGCAGAGTCGCAAGGTATAACTCGCAGGAAGAAGAATCGAAAGGAAGGAGAAGGGCCATGTGTCAAAAAATCCCTCAAAGATCAGTCCGTTAAAACGTCCGTTAAAACTTAACGGGACGAAATTAACGGGTCCCTAACGGGCTAAACATTTGTAACTTGAGTCCCTTATATGAAACACTTTAAACTTTAGTCCATTAAGTGATAAAAATGACAAACTTGAGTCCCTAGTAGAGCTATTTTGCCTTTTTTATAATTCAACAAGTCAATTCATTGATTAAAAAAATTCAATGTATAAATTATAGAAGAATAAAAAAATGAGTTATATGAATAGAAAATTGAATCTTTAATAGTACGGAGTATTAAAAAACTAAAATCTTTAGTACTAGTAGTATATATAGGAGTATTTTTTGGTTGAATATACTACTGTATATACAAATAAAATTCAATTAAATAATATCAATACTCTAAGGATCATATATGTCAATTTGCTTATTTTAAAAGAAAACAACTATCAGTTATCAACTAATATTACCAAACAAGTTATAATAATCCGCCAATGGAAACAGCTAGTCAAATCAGCTAACACAATCCGCTAAAATAATCCGCTATCAGCTCGTTACAAAACAGGGCCATAGTTGAACCAATAAGTCATAAGCCCCATTCAACCCATTAAGTCGTTAGTAAACAACCCCTAAGATTAAGAGGAAAAAGAAAGAATCGACAACCTGATCGAGTCGATTTCGTATTGGTGTATAACAAACTTGATTTGATTTGAGAAAATAATACTAATAACAAACTGAAAGAGAGATTATATATACACAAAAAAAAAGTGCTTCGCCTCAGAACCTAAATCAAGAGCGAAAAGGAAATTTAGTTGAATTTTAGCCTAAATATAATTTAAAGGTAAAACTGATTTTAAACGGTAGAACTTTACTTTTTATAGCTCATGGCTAGACCTAAAGAAAAAATAAATAAAATATTCGGATTATTGAATTTTGCATATGTAACATCAATGCAATCAATGTTACTAGGGTGTGACCCGTCGAGCATGGGGAATCACTTAACATTATAATTTATAAATATAAATTTAAAATTAATTTTAGTAGAAATAGCTTGTTTTGCCCTTTTAGATATAGTAATATTCTTTTATGTCCCAAGTTTAGTAAAAACTCTTTTGATACTCAAATTGTCGAAGTTGACCTTTACTCGAATAAAATTCGAGTCATATATTGTAATTTCGAGTAACATAATTTCGAGTCAACTTAAAAAAAAACAATATTGAGGAAGGTTGAAAATATGAGTTACCGGAGTCCGAAAATTCGGGTTACACGAGACCAATTCGTGTCACCCGAATACAATTCGTGTTACATGAAATTCATTCGTGTAACAAAAAAAATGTCTTTCACGACATGTGCAGTGAGAGTGTAAGAGTGTCTTACACGATTTTTTTTTTTTACATGTCCCCCGAATGAATTCGGGAGACCCTTTTTTTCTTTTTTTTTTTTCTTTTTACATCTCCCGAATGAATTCGGGAGACCACCTTTTTTTTTTTTTTACATCTCCCGAATGAATTCGGGAGATCTTTTTTTTTTATTACATGTCCCCCGAATGAATTCGGGAGACCCTTTCTTTTCATTTTTTTACATCTCCCGAATGAATTCGGGAGACTTTTTTTTATTTTTTATTTACATGTCCCTAATTGTATTCGGGTGACACGAATTGGACTCGTGTAACCCGAATTTTCGGACTCCGATAACCCATATTTTCAACCTTACTCAATATTATTTTTTTTAAGTTGACTCGAAATTATGTTACTCGAAATTACAATATATGACTCGAATTTTATTCGAGTAAAGGTCAATTTCGACCATTTGGGTATCAAAAGAGTTGTTACTAAACTTGAGGCAGAAAAGAATATTGTTATATGCAAAAGGGCAAAACAAGTTTTCTCCCTTAATTTTATGAATATTTTATGTCAAAGTGACAATCAATTGAAATTTTAGTTTACTTACTAGTCACGAATATTAAGTTATAAATAGTTATATCTGTGCATGGCACTTAATGGCGTACTAGTATTTTTTTGTAATGAACAATATATCAAAAAGAATAAACAGAAGTTTCGGATTTAGTTTCCGTTTGGACGAACACACAAACAGATAAGTAACTTTCTGGCATTCAATAGATGAGTAAAGTTTCTAACTAGAATTGGTATTCAATCAATTTATAACCTTCTTGACTGATAACTATGAACAAGCACAATCAACACAATTTTTATTGAAGTCTTACCATCAAAGGAGAATCAAAGGAAAAATTAAGGTATTATTTTTTAAATTTTATTTTTTTGAATAAAAATATACAATCTAAATTTGAATTCACAAAAAAAAGTATTTAAAGATAATAATTTTAACTATACGGTCAAAACACCTAAACATGTGTGTCAAAAAGTCAAACGACATCTAAGGAAAAATGGAGAGAGTATATTCTTGTTCTCTCTCTCTCTCTCTCTTTATATATATATATATATGTCTTGGGAACCCGCGGCCACTATTTTCAGTGCGCAATCTGTGTATAATAATTAATAAGATGGTTTGGGTCCTAAATCACATGGAACAGACCTGCGCCCACACCTACTATAATAAGTTCAAAGTAGCAGTATGTTGAACATATAATGACATTGCAATAAATCAGAATAGCAGTATGCTAACATATATAATATTCACTACTTTTATACATTCGATACACTGCATATACAAACAAACTATATTGCTTCTTATGTTCCAACCCAAGCATTGATTTTTTTTTTTCTGAAATTAATATGATTTTTATTTTATATTCTTAGGCACATCTAAGCAAATTCTTGGAATGAAAATCTCCAGGGTAGGATGATCAAGAAACTTTGGTTATCTCAAGAACAATACATCGACAAAGTTCTTGAAAGGTTCAATATGAGCAAGTCGAAGCCGGTCAGCACTCCACGTGCGGGTCACTTGAAACTCAACTTTGTACAGTGCGCCACAAGTGAGACAGAAAAGATGGAAATGCAAAAAGTTATCATATGCTTCTGCAGTGAGTAGTCTAGTGTATAATATGGTACGCACTAGACTAGATACGGCTCATGCAATTGCTGCAGTTAGTCATTGTCTTTCCGATCCAAGAAAAGAACACTGAAAAGCAGTAAAATAAATTTTATGATATCTTAGAGGCACTTCTAGATCTTATCTAAAGTTTGGAAATAACTTTGTCCTACTAGCATGATATATGTATGCGGATATGGCTGGTGAGGTTGATTCGAGAAAATCCAAATCTGAATACCTAATGAGACTTACAGGGGCCTATTTTGTGGCAACAAAACTTCAAAAATATGTGGCATTATCTATTATGGAGTTGAGTACATAGTTGTGACGGAAGCTCCCATAGAGATGTTGTGGTTATGAAAGTTTCTATATAGTTGGGCTTCAAGCAAACAAAAGTACATATTTTAGTGTGATAGTCAAAGTGCAATTCAGTTGAGTAATAATTTGAGTTTCCACTCAAGATCACAGCATATTAATGTGAATATCATATATTGGATCTGACATGCACTTGAAATAAAATTAATGCAGTTTCACACTGATGATAATAGTATTGATATGCTTATCAAGTCTCTATCCCATATGAGGTGGACTTTGTGCTGCTGATTTTTCTATAAACACAAAAGTTCTTCAAACAGCAAAAGCAGAGAAGTGCAAAGAAGTACGTGCATAAAAGTGCATGAGTCGAAAAAATATAGTGTATTAAGAGAAGAAAAGGAGAAAAAAATAGAGAGTATTTTTTGTCTCCTTTAAAAGAGTTTTCCCTATTTTTTTTGTTATTTCAAGTTAAACACTTGAGATATTTGTATTCAGAGAGATATACTTTTGAGAGTTTTTGTATTCCATATTTATTTAGGGAGAATTTTATAAGCCTACTACAGTCATAGTGGAAGTTTTTCAGACTAAGGCACACCTATGATTTTGTTCGATTTGGTTTTATGTAAAAAAATTCTCGTGTCTTATTCATTCCATTATCGCAATTTCAAATCCAGCTATTGAAAAACATTTATCATAATTCCTTTGTCCATGTATCATTTATTTCTGATATTCCCTATTTTTCTTGTTATTTCAAGTTAAACACTTGAGATATTTGTATTCCGAGATATATCCTCTTGAGAAGTTGTGTATCACCTAATTTATTTAGGGAGAATTTTATAAGCATACTACAGTCATAGTGAAAGTTTTTCGGAATAAGGTCCACCTATGGTTTTCTCGATTTGGTTTTTTCGTGTAAAAGGATTCTTGTGTCTTATTCATTATATTATCGTATTTTTAAATCCAGTTAGTGGAAAAATATTTATCGTAATTCCTTTGTACACTCTAAAATCTTCTTCTAAGTTTGTAATGAATATCTCAACTGTTCGCATGAACTTGATACCGGCTTTGAGATTTTAAAATTAGGAAAATTGCATAAGGAACAATATCGTATCTTGGCTATAATTGCAATAGACATCCTTATAGTTCCAACTTCAACTACGATTTCTGAGTCTGCTATCAGTGCAAGTAAAAGAATTTTAGATGATAAAAGGACATTTCTATCTCCCAACTATAAAGATCTTAGTATGAAAACAAAAAAGGGATGAAGTCGAAAAATGATGCTCGTTAAAATATTTTTTAGCTATAGTACCATGGTGATCGAAGATCGAATTCGTCAAGGATCAATATTATGAAAGTTTATGACTATTATAGTCGCGATATTTTGGACTTTATTTAAATGATGATGAATTTAGATTGAGTTGAGTTATACTAATAAACGCAAAAAGAAATAAAACAACTAAAACTTAACTCTAAATAACACAAGAATGGGGTTGTGAAAAACTCAAATAAGAGAAATAGATCCTAGGACATGCTTTCTCTCAATTAACGCTCATGAGTTCAATTAGATACTTAAACTTTTTATCGAATCTCAATACTTATAAGAAAATCATAAAAGAATTTTAACTTCTTTTGAAACAAGTTAAAATATGTTTAATTCTCAACCTTAATCTTCTAAGCATTTGAAAACCGATTTCAATAAAAGCCTAGGATTATGCTTCCTCACAAACCTTTTCTACTCTTTTGAAGCTAATTTTCATTTGTCCTAAATTTGACTCATCAATGATCAACTATCTTCTTTTAGATCTCAAGTTAGTCAAAATGTATGCATAAATATTGTTATTTTATTCATAAATAAATTAAAATAATAAATTCAAGAACAAATAAATAGAAAAAATAGATATATTAATTGCAATTCATGAATAAAATCAAAGCTAAGAAACTATATAATCTAAAGGAGTTTAGCCAAGAAACATGGCTATAAAATTACAATAATAAAATTGAACATATTCATCGATTAAAATTAAAAAAAAATAGACAAACTATACTTATTGTGAATCTTGATCCTTACTTCCTCATTTTTATTGTTTTCTTGAGTCTCCCAATAATAAAAGATCACTAATTTTGAAATTAGGAGATTCAATTTATAAATAAAGAAGTTTGAGCTCTGCTTTAAGATTGTCGGGAAAATATTCGGATAAACAACTTAACCGTTAATAAGAAAACGAAATAATAAGCGAAATCCTACAAAATGATTGCCACTTACAAAATAATAAAAAATATAAATATGAGCGATATATAGAGAGAACAACGAAATATTAATGATTAACCACATCCAACATATGACTTCAAGATAAGTAAGGTAAATAGGATACGTAAGAGGGAAATGTGTGGGTTTTGAAAATTAGATTAAATTTAATAAATTAATCTATTTTTTAAAACCCAAGTCCAACCTCAATTCTTTCGTCCCCTTCTTCCCATTTTTGCGAAATTCGATAATCTAAAAATACGGAAAAAAAATATCTATTAAATGAATCGGGCCGGATGGTGTACCAAGCAGAAATCGACTTGAGCCCGGTAATTGACTGCACACAAGCTGCAGATATTGAGACCAGTCCAGGTACGGCCCAGCCCAATATTTATGGGTCAGTCTCAATCTCAATTTACCCACCCCAGCCCGCATCTGATCCGGTCCAGAACCGGCCATCCCCTTACCGTTGGTCAGCTATAGCCTCTAATCTTTGAAAATAAGGACTGTGACCATACAAAACGTAAGAATAAAGGAATAAACCACTACTAGTGTATAGCCCAAATTCGGACGGGTTATCACTTTACATGGTAACTAGTGTATAGATCGTCGAAACTCAATGAATAATTACTTTATATTGTAATTTATAAGTATCCTAAAAATAATTTAATACTTTGTTAGGGTTCAGCCACTTACAATCGTACCGCAGCGGAACACACCAATAAACAGAAATAATGAGGATGAAATTCAGCCACACGAACTCATTTAGAATTTATGTACTTATACTCGTCCCAAACCCGATTGAGAGATAATTTCTCCCTATCTATTTGTTGTTTGTATAGAGTACCTGAACAGATGTCTGTTAGAGCTAAAATCTGAGAAAACTTTTCAGTTCCACCCTAGGTGCAAGAAGATGGGCTTGGTTCATATTTGTTTTGCAGATGATTTGCTCTTGTTTGCAAAGGGAGATATCAGATCAATAAGGAAACTTCTTGCTGCATTTAACAAATTCTCAATTGTGTGAGGATTAAAAGCAAATGAGACTAAATGTTGTATCTATTTTGGTGGTGTTAGTGAAGCTGTGCAAGACTCAATTCTCCGTGAGTTTGGTATGACAAAAGGAGAGCTTCCTTTTAGGTATTTGGGAGTGCCCATCTCTTCTAAAAAGCTCTTTATTGCATAGTGTCAACCACTCATAAAGAGGATTATGATCAGAACTGATTGTTAGTCCTCCAAATTGCTATCTTATGCAGGAAGGCTACAATTAATTAAATCTGTTCTGTTTAGTATCCAAGCTTACTGGTGCCATGTTTTTCTGCTTCCTTAGAAGGTAATTAAAGCTATCCAGGCTACATGTAGAAGTTTTCTTTGGTCTGGAAAGTCTAACCTAACCAAGAAGGCATTGGTGGCATGAGATAATCTATGTTTGCCAAAGGTAGCTGGAGGGTGGAACCTCCCAAATATGTAAAGCCATGCACTATGTAAGCAGCTATGGAGCCTTGCACAAAAAAAGGATAAGTTATGGATTAAATGGGTCCATGAGTACTATATAAAGGGGCAACAAATCAGTTTAATAAAGATCCCAATTCAGGCATCATGGGTTATTAAGAAGATTATTGGAGCTAGGGAACATCTAGCTAAGGTTAATAGTTTGAGCCTCATTGAGTTGCCTCAATTCTCCATAGGCAGAATATATTGTGAGATGAGGGGTGGTGTTCCTAAAGTCTCTTGGCTCAAGCTTATCAGTAGGAATTTTGCTCCTCCCAAAGTTATTTTTATCACATGGTTAGCTGTCTTGGGCAGATTGGCCACATGTGATAGATTGGTGAAATTTGGTATTCATTGTGATCAGGTTTGTATTCTATGTTTGCAGAATGATGAAACACTAAATCATCTTTTCATTTCCTGTCCCTTTTCTGCTCAAGTATGGACTCAACTTGCTGTGTGGAGTGGAACTCACAGAGATAGTAGAAACTGGAATTCTAAGAAGCTTTTTATGATTACGCAGTGTAGATCTAAATCATGTAAACAACTTCTCTATAGGATGGTGTTGTCAGTGGCTGTCTATTAGATTTGGAGTGAAAGAAACCACTGAAGATTTCAAGCCATGTATTCTACTATCGATACAGTGGTTAGACGATGTCAATTCCAGGTTGCCTTATGTGGAGCAAAAGACCCCAAAGTGTTGAAGCTGCTAGATAGTTAATGTTATAATATGTGTTTTTATAGCTTGTATTACTTTTTGTGTTTGTACTTTCATGGTTCTCAATTGGTAATAAAATCTCACTTTTACCAAAAAAAAAAAATGATGGTAAAATACATATTGAATATATGAATGAATTACCCAAATCTATTAAAATAATCAAATATAAGTTGTTACAATAATTAGGTGTTATGTCTGACTTTAACAAAATTAAAATTCGCTTAAATTGTGAGACATTGATAAATTGGACAAATTAAATATAAAAATAATAAAAACTTCAGAAAAAAGATGATTATTTATCTGGTCAACTCAATAATTGCCCAAAATTCATTTCCAATAAAATAATAATATTTATTAACCAACCCAATAATTGATCAAATTAATTGCATATGAAAAATGTGATGGTAAAATACAAAATGATCGTATTATATATATATATATATATATATATGTAAAAGTAAAGCTACTTATTTCGTCAATATAAAAATTGACTCAATTAATATTATACAACTTTGTTATGCTCAAGCAGAAAAAATATTGATCAAATTATGTTTTTTAATAAAATAAACTATTAACTAGTTGTGCAAAATAATTGTGAGGTGCAAAAATGCATATTGTTTGTGAGTATTTATTTAGGTTCTCCAATCGATGGAGTCTCATTTTAAACCGATGTGGGATTTAAATTTATATATAAATATTATTAATACAAACCTAATAATTCGCCAAATTAAATTTTCAATGAAAATAAAACTTTTCATTTAGCTTAATAATCGACCAAATAAATTCGCCAAAATAATTATGGAGTAAAAAATAATATTAATTTTAAATATTTATTTAGCTTCCCAATCGGCAGAGCCTCATTAAGATCGACGTGGTATTCAAAATTTTAGATAAAATACAAATTTAATAATTGGTCAAATTAGATTCTCAAATAAAAAATAAAATAATTTATTTAATAAGTGATATTATTAATATTGGCCAAACTAAAATTTTCAATTAAGATAAAACTACTAAATAAAACAGATGCGCTATTCAAATTTTAGACAAATAAATTAATATAATTAATAATTGATCAAATGAAATTTTCACTAAAAAATTTAACTATTTATTTCTCCAACTTAATAACTGGATAAATTAAACACAATAAAAATAAAATTCTTAAGCTTATATGTGAAATATAAATATGGAACTGAAAAATACACATTAAATTTTAAGTATTTATTTTAAGTTCTTAATTGATGAAGTTCTATTTTAAATCGATGTGGGATTCAAGATATCGAATGCTATTTATTTGGATTGTCTTTTGGTTAAGTATCATTTTAAATTGATGTGGGATTCAAGATTTTAGATAAATAGGAATACAAAATTAAGAGAATGCCACGTAGGAGAGAGAATTAATCCAATATATCGAATCCGTAACGCTATTATATATATATATATATATATATATATAGAGAGAGAGAGAGAGAGAGAGAGTTACAAGTAAAAATCGAAAAATAATTTAATATTTTATTAGGGTTCAGCCACTTCGAATTGTACTGCAACGAAACACACTAATAAACATAAATGATGAGGATGGCACTCAACCATCCGAACTTACTAAAAATTTGTGTACTTGTACTCGTCCTAAACCGGATTGAAAAATAATTTTAGTACTTATTCCAGTTCAAAATTCGTACATAGTAACATATATAACAATGAGAGTATGGTTCAGTCACTCAGACCCGTTTAAAATCTATATACGTATTCATTACAAACTCAATTAAAAGACTTTATTACCCGTTTATATTACGAATCCCTATATAATATTCGCTAATTACTCAACATATTTTAAATTTATATAGTTTACATAACTAAATATAAATTGCTATAGTAATTGGTTAATCCATCTTAATAAAAACTAACCATTGTAAAGTAAAGGTTAGAAATAAATATTATAAATGACAAAATATTAAAAATTAAATTTCTAGTATACGTTTGGTATTATTTAATCTTCAAAACTCTTTACAATTTATATACCTGTACTTTGATATGAGATTCGAGATTTTAGATAAATAAAAATAAAAAAGATAAAAAAAATCATGTAGGCGAGAAAGCTAACGTGATTGCTATAAGATACTTTATATATTTATTTGAAAGTGAAGAGATCGGTTTATTAAAAAATAAAAAAATATTTACATATATAAATTAGATATGAAAAAAATACGTATACATTTGGGCCATTGAAATTTACTTAAAAATTTGCCAAATTAAATTTTCTAGTAAATAAAATAATTCATTTGGCCAACTCTAACCAAATTAAAGTGATGGTGTAAAATAATTATGGGGTGGTAAAATAAATATTTATTTAGTTAATTTAGTAGAGTGTTATTGAAAATCAAGGTGAAGTAGAAGATTTAAATAAATAAGAATCTAAAATATAAAAATACCACTTATGAGAGAGTTAACATGATGTTCCGGATGCATAACGGTATTACATATATATATATATATATATATATATATTAAAATTATATTTTTAATCAAATTTATTAATTAATGTAAAAAATTCGCTAGTTATACTTATTAGTTAGGTTCAGCAACTCGAAGTTCTTCACCGACGTATACATATGTATTTTATTCTGAGTATTTATTTAGGTTATCCAATCGACAGAGTCTCGTTTAAAACCGGTGTGGGATTTAAATTTATGTATAAATACTATTAATACAAATCTAATAACAGGCCAAATTAAATTTTTAATTAAGATAAAACTATTTATTTGGCTTAATAGTCGGCGAATTAATATTAGCCATATTATTTTTCTCAATAAAATAAAACGATCAAATTTATTGTGTAAAATAATTATGGAGTAAAAAATATATTTTATTTTAAATATTCATTTAGATTTCTCAATCAGCAAATCCTCATTTAAGACCGATATGGTATTCAAAATCTTAGTAAATAAGATTAATACAAATTCGATAATTGATCAAATTAGCTTATCCAATAAAAAATAATGTAATTTTTTTGGAGAACTTAATAATTGATATTATTAATATTGGTCAAATTAAAATATTCAATTAAATAAAACTACTAAATAAAACAGATGTGAGGTTCAAATTTTAAATAAATAGAATTAACATAAGTTTGATAATTGACCAAATTAAATTTTCACTTTAAACTATTTATTTGTTCAACTTAATAATTAGCCAAATAAAACACAATAAAAATAGAATTCTTAAGCTCGTGTAAAATAACTATGAAGTCGAAAAATATACATTGAGGTCTAAGTATTTATTTAGGTTATCCTTTGGTGAAATTCTATTTTAAATCGATGTGGGATTCAAGACATTGAATTCTATTTATTTAGGTTATTCATTGGTTAAGTACTATTTTAAATCGATGTGGGATTCAAGATTTTAGATAAATAGAAATCTAAAATTAAGAGAATGCCACATAGAAGAGAGAGTTAATTTGGTGCTTCAGATCCGTAATGATATTATATATATACTAGTGTATATCCCGTCGAAACACTTTACATTATAATTTACAAGTAAAAACCTAAAAATAATTTAATATCAGGGTTCAGCCACTTCGAATCGTACCGCATCGAAGGATGGCACTCAACCACCCGAACTTACTAAGAATTTATGTACTTGTACTCATCCTAAACACGATTGAAAAATAATTTTACTACTTATTCCAGTTCAAAATTCGTACATAGTAATATATATAACAATGAGAGTATGGTTCAGTCACTCAGATCCGTTTAAAATCTATATACGTACTGATTCCAAACTCGATTAAAAGATGACTTTATTACCAATTTATATCACGAATCTCTATATAATATTCGCTAATTACTCAACATATTTTAAATTTATATAATTTACATAACTAAATATAAATTGTGATAGTAATTGGTTAATCCATCTTAATAAAAACTCAATCATGGTAAAGTAAAGGTTAGAAATAAATATTATAAATGACAAAGGATTAAAAATTAAATTTCTACTATACGTTTGGTATTATACAATCTTCAAAACCCTTTACAATTTATATACATGTACTTTAATGTGGGATTCGAGATTCTAGATAAATAAGAATAAAAAATAAAAAAAATTTGGGAAATGAAAAAAATGAAACGTGATTCCGACTACCCGAGGGTTCGGAAATGACATGGATAGCAATTACCCCATAACTTTGGGAAATTACAAAATAGCCCAAAACATCCGAAACACACGATACACGATCGAAACATCAAACAAAAACTCACAACACGCATAATAACATAAGATGGATTTGCGGCAACCCCGAAACGGCGGTTCCAAACAACGATTACGAGAATCGAACCAAATAACGACGGAAAAGATATTTAGTGCGGAATTGAGTAAAACAAGTCCGAAATAAGCTCGGATGACAAAAAGTCAAGTATTAAATATTCTCGAAATATCAATACGGTTACAAGCAAGTCACTGAAAATGAAGAATACACCAAAACAAAAAGTACCGGAAAAGAAAAATGCGGATATTACATTTTACCCCTCTAAAAATAAGTTTCGTCCTGAAAATTAAGACACAAATAACTCGGGGTACCTAGCACGCATGCTAACCTCGCTTTCCCAAGTTGCCTCCTCGACACCATGTCTCGACCACTGCACCTTGACCAATGGAATGGTCTTATGCCTCAGTCGTTTCTCACGGTGTTCCAAGATCTTCAAGGGACGCTCCTCGAAGGTAATATCCTCAGCGATATCGATTTCACCATAGTCGATGACATGACTAGGATCCGGAACATATTTTCTCAGTTGGGAAACATGGAAAACACTATGGACGTGACTCAATGCCGGAGGCAACGCCAAACGATACGCCAACTCGCCAACCCTCTCTAGAATCTCAAAGGGCCTAATAAATCTCGGACTCAACTTTCCCTTCTTCTCGAAACGGAAAACTCCTTTCGTCGGAGACACCTTAAGCAAAACGTGGTCTCCCACCTCGAATTCCAAAGGTCAACGACGAACGTCGGCATAAGATTTATGTCGACTCTGAGCAGTCAACATCCTCTCCCGAATCAATTACATCTTCTTCCTCGTTTTTAAGGTGATATCCGGTTCGGTCCCGACCAAATCGGACGCCTCATTCCAACAAATCGGCGATCGACATCACTGCCCATAAAGCACCTCATACGGTGCCATCCTGATCGATGCGTGCCAACTATTGTTGTATGTGAACTTGATCAACGGCAAATGCTCCTCCCAATCATTGCTCCAATCGAGAGCATAAGCACGCAACATATCCTCAAATTCCTGGATAGTGCGTTCCGACTGCCCATCCATCTAAGGATGAAAAGAAGTACTAAGACGCAAACGAGTACCCAACGCCTTATGTACCACCTGCCAAAAGTGCGATACGAAACGACCATCACGATCCGAAACAATAGACCTCGGAGTACCGTGAAGCCTCACAACCTGCGCGATAAATACTCGAGCCAATCTTTCCGGACCCCGAGTATCCTTGATGCCCAGAAAATGTACCGATTTGTCCAGACGATCCACAATCACACAAACCATATTCATACTAGACTTCGATCTCGGCAAGCTTGTGACGAAGTCCATCGAAATATCTTCCCACTTCCATTCTGGAACGGGAAGCGACTGCAACAACCCGGCTGGTCGCTGATGCTCAATTTTGACCTGCTGACAAGTCAAACATCTCGCTACAAATTGTGCGACCTCCTCCTTCATATCGTTCAACCAAAAATTCCTCCTTAGGTCCTTGTACATCTTACTCGAACCATGATGAACTGAGTAAGGCGTAGCATGGGCCTCACGCAAAATACTCTGCCTCAATTCCAATTCGTTCGATACACAAAGCCGACTCTGGAATCTCAACATACCATCCTCGTGAATCACAAACCTATGAGACTTTCCCTTAAGAACATTCTCTCGGATTTGAGTAATCATTAGATCCTCCAATTGCTTCAGTTTAATTTCATCTATCAATGACGACGAAATCTCCAAAGCGCACAGTTGCCCGACAACTCCTGTCAACAAAATCTCAACACTCAACTCGATCAGATCCCACTGAAGCTCAAATTGAGACGTCAGTGTCTCAAGCGTCTTCAATGCAACCGGTTTCCGACTCAAGGCGTCTCCCATGACGTTCGCCTTGCCTGGATGATAAAGGATTTCGAGCTCATAATCCTTAATCAATTCCAACCACCTCCTCTGCCTCATATTCGACTCCCGCTGAGTGAATATGTACTTCAAACTTTTATGATCGGTAAAAATCTGACATGCAGAGCCAAATAGATAATGACACCAAATCTTGAGCACAAAAACAACTGCCGCTAACTCCAAATCATGAATAGGGTGGTTGAGTTCATACAGCCTCAACTGTCTCGACGCGTACGCAATAATATTGTCGTGCTGCATCAACATGCACCCAAGACCCTGACCCGAAGCATCGCTATAAATGGCAAAACCCTCGTTGCCACACGACAATACTAAAACCAGGGCTGAAGTCAAACGCCTCTTCAACTCCTCAAAAACGACTGCCTTTTGTCATTCCAGATGAACTTCTCGGATTTCTGGAGCAACTGTGTAAGTGGCCGAGCCAGTTTCGAGAACCCCTCGATGAACCTACGATAGTAGCCAGCCAAACCCAAGAAACTACTGTAATATCCGAAATTTCTACTACCCATTGTTAATGATATTTTATCCGAGTTATGTTGTACAGTGTGGAATCTGTACAGTATGGATAAAACAATTGAAGGACTGAGACCTATGTATTTGTATAATTACTGTACTTGCTCGACAATTACAGTTGAGGATATTGTGTATCGTATGAGAATGTTATTGGAAGGAGTATGTGTAATTGGTATGTCGTATGTTCGTATTCTGTATGTTGAGACGTTGGACAACAATAGCTGAAAATCGCTAAGGATAGCATTATTAGCGCACACTAATATACATGACTAGCGCACGCTATCGTGTAGGATTAGCGCACGCTACGGGCATAGGTTAGCGTACGCTAGTACAGACCAGATCAGAAGGAATCTACGTGTGGACCCGGCCACTTTCGGTGCATGTTCCGACAAGGTCAACGGATGTTTGTTATGAAGGATTAGCGCACGCTAATGCATATTGATTAGCGCACGCTAATCAGGTCGGCCCAAAGGAATCTTTACTTTGTCAGGTTACTTTCGGCATGTGGGGACACGGGGATAGGTGCAGACTGTAGCAAGTCAACTATGAGTAGCGCACGCTGTGGCTGAAGGCTTGCGTACGCTAGATAGAGGCATTTACGTACGCTATTGCATGGGCATTGCGTACGTAAATCATTGTATGCAGTAAGGCAGTAGCCTCTGGACTGCGATAGCGCACGTTAACAAAGACAGTTAGCGCACGCTAAGCATGTAACGTACGTTAAATGAAGATGTTAGCGTACGTTAATAACATACATTATATATAAGTGCAGTTGGCCATTATTCGTCATTTCCATCCTTTTCTTCATGTGAGCCGATAGAGAGAGCCTTGAGAGGTATTTGAGGTTCCCAAACACTGAGAGATGATGATCTTTAACAAGATTAATATGGAGAGCATGCATTGTTCTTGAAGTTATTCATAATTCTTGGAAAGGAGTTCAATTGTTCTTCTTCTTGGTTCATCTATACAAGGTAATTTCGTATCCCTTTGATAGTGGTTCATTTTTAAGGATGATTACTTGTGAGGAAGCGAGTTGGATTATCTTGTGATGATGTTATATGAGATCTAATGGGATTTTGATAAGAGTTCTCGGATGTTAATTAAGATTCTCCATACTTTAAGAATTGTGTTTCGTTTAACCGATGAAAAAAGGATTTCTGAAGTATGTTGATTTCATATGAATCATGATATGAGGTTGTATTCCAGATTAAGTATGATATGATTCTTGTTAACGGGTTGGTCTGATTATTGATGATGTCGTTGATATCTTCTTCATGATGATATATACATCGGGCTATGTAGTTTTGAATGTGATTTGGGACATCTCACGTTCTTGAAGAACTCTTGACTAATATGATATGATGTTGATATTTGAGGAAGAAGATGATATGTGAATATATGAATTGGATTAAGAGTTGGATGATTACCTATATGTTAAAGGATATCGGACTTCGTTGTTTTGATAGCTATGAACATGGTTTCGAATCACTTAGTGTTCTTGATAATCGCCCTATGTTGATCGGAATCTGAAAATCATGCATCCGTACAGCATTAGCGCACGCTAAGCTTACGAGCTAGCGCACGCTAAAGGGAGCTACTTAGCACACACTACGTTATGCGTTTAACGTGCGCTAAGTAGGCAGACACTGCAGTATTTTCATGTTATGGTTGTGAATTCGTACTGGTTTGAGTTGGATTGTTCAGGCTTATGTTTAACCGAGATGTCGTAGAACTGTTGGTTTTGTGGATTGGTTATGTTGGTTATTGATTATTATCGGATTGTTGCTTATTGATTATTGCCATAGGTTGTGGTAAGTGATCGGTGATTAGAACCATGCTTTGCGGTCATATTCGAGAATGTTCGTAGATTGCATTGATCAGGGCCGAGGGACTTGTAGATCACGACAAGGGAATTAGTAACGGCTTCATCATCGTCGTGTTGGCATCAAGGCAAGTTATTACTTGCTCAGTTTATAATATTTAATGAATGGTTTCAGTTTCATTTCATTTATGATGCATATAGCAATGATTATTATTGTGAACCCTGGAGATTTTGATTTTATGTTGTTTTCCGATCTTGCGAGTTAAATCATAAGGTATATGATTTATTTCGATTATTGGCATTTTGGGTATCGAGGATACATTATGATAAAGACGAGGATATGAGTATCTGCAGTCCATGGTACGTTTGGATCGCCGAGCATTGCGGATAATCGTCGGTGATGATTTGATCGAGATTGCTCCCGAAGGACTCGGGGAAAGTATCCTAAATTGATTCGGTTTAGTGTTAATGATTTTTGATCATGCATTTTATCATTCATGTTGTTGAACATGAGGTCGTCCTAGTTGATTTGTCATATTGTCGTTCATGTTGTGTTGTTCATGTTGATGAACATATTGAGTTGCATATGTGTATGCATATTGTATTGTTTATGTTGTAAATGATCCGATGGGATCATAAGGATCTATGCTGAGGGCGCTGGATCGGATGTCCGCCATGCGTTGGTTCGACGGGATCGTCATGGGGATCTATGCTGAGGGTGCTGGATCGCTGGACAGGTTTTCCACCATGCGTTGGTCCGACGGGATCATCATGGGGATCTATGCTGAGGGCGCTGGATCGTTGGATTACCCAGTATTATGTTGATGGAATCATGTGGATTCGCATCGTTGGTTTTATATGTGTTCTTGTGCATATGTATATTGTTGGTTATCCACCTCATGTTGATCTAGTAGGATCATCAGGGGATCTATGCTGAGGGCGCTGGATCATGGGATTTCCATTGAGTATACACTGTTGTTATGTTTTGAGCATATTGACGTTGTCATATGAGTATGCATTTGTAGGTCTTGTGTTAGGACTGTGCCCGTATGTTGCATTGATCTGATCTAGGATTTGACTGACATGATTATCGTGGTATTGTGCATCTCGAGGTATGTTCCGTATTTCCCTTGGTATTTGTTTTTAATGGGCAATTGGTTTCCGTGTCGAGATGTGTTGATGTTACCCGACGGATTTGGGTTGGACAGAGTTAGTAGATTTCGTAACAGTGAGTTATGATGATGTTTTGAGAACCTTGGGTACTGTGTGAGATGTGAATTTTGGTAAGGTTATGACGATAAGATTACATTGGTCGTATTCTTAGGTTGTATTCTCATTGGTATGTAATTATTAATGTGATGTGACGGTTATCATTGTTGGATATTATGGCTGACCCCGTCATGTGCTTTCTTTTTAGGTTCTTGAGGTATAGAGATTCTAGCGGTCGTGGAGAGATGAGCTTCCCGGAGGATACTGGCTAGAGCATGTTTTTGTGTGAATTTCCTGATCAGTTATTGTATTCCGCTGCTAGAGTATTTTTAATTGTTGGTCTTTTCCGCTACGTGAGTATTTTAAATGGCCTTTTGGTATCTGGTAACTTAGGTTACTTTGACAACCGTTATCTAAACTATTATGTCGGTGCGTGTAAGCGATAGCTTAACGTATGTTTTTAAACTGTTGAGTTCTGGCATGTCAGGCCTTGTCCTTTCAAACGAGATTTGTACGACGGTTTTGATAAACAGATTTTATATAGTCTTCAAATGTTTTTTTTTTAAAAATAGTACCGTCGTTAGCCTCTTGGGCGGTTGTAAATGTTGCGAAAATTTCTTTTAGCTTTGTGGGTTCCATCTCGGGGCCCACGGCGCTGTAATATTTTTGGTTAAATCTGGGGGTGTTACAGAATATGGTATCGGAGCTTAGGTTGAGAAAACCTAGGCAATCGGGTCGAGTTAGGTCGTGCTTATGGCGTGTCATTCGAGTTGTCGGTTGACAAGTGTTTGAGCTCTGGGTTTTGTTGTTCACTCGGGCTTATGCGTTATGCGATTTACCAGTGTAGTACTGGAATTGTTGTAAACTTTTCCGAATAGTGTTACCATGTTCCTTCGGATAGAGATGTGTTGTGTTCTCGAGTTGAACTGAGTTTGCAAAATGTGTGTTTTGAAAATATCTGTGTCGAGTATTTTCTAGAGTTGAGACATGTGCCAGTATCACGGGGAATCATCAGCTTCACGATCTGTAAGTGTTTGGATTTTTGAATTGCATTGAGATTTATTGCTGTTCTAAATTGATATGCTTTGAGGTTCAGCAGAATATTATGCGTCACAATATGAGATGGCAGAGTTGGGACCGAATTGATGATTTGAGAAGTTATGATTTTGGAAATCAATATGTCGGTTAGATTTCAGAACAGAGTTGTGCATTTGGGGGAAATATTGTGTATGGTTGAGAAGAATATGTAGTCATGTTAGTACATTTTGAGATATATGAACTGTTTTTGAGCATTTGAAAATGATACTTTTCAAAAATGTTTCACGGATGTTTTAGAGAAAATAATTTTGGGCCGAGACCCAATAGATTTTGAAATAGTTTTATAACTCTGGACTTGGAGTCCGAAAAAGGGTTTTCTACTTTTTAAACTTCTTGTAATGTGAAACGGGATGTAGGTTGAGACCTAATGTTTCAAAAAGAAAGGGGGCTTTTACATGTTTTCTAAAACTCCCGAGATTTGTAAAACACTTTACCAATCGTTTATCTATTTTATTTCCACCTTTCGAGATTTTGGTTTACTTATTCAAATGAGACTTCTCGGAAAGTCTTTCGCTGTGTTGATTTGTTTCAATGTTTTGTCAAAGCATATTTGAGGTGATTCAGGATGAGTTAATCATTGACATTGCGAGTCATATGTGGAAAATGAGTTTTTGGTTGGAGTTTATATATTGAAATTTTGGAACTCTATCGTGTGGTTTTCCGATGGAATATCAGTGGATATTAGTGACAAACCGAATTGGTATACAGGAGTATGGATGTGGTCAATCATTTGCATAGTTTTCATTTTAAAACTCCAAAATCGTGTGGACTCGAAGGAAACTGTTATCGAATACTTGGCGTTAGCGAGCCAGTTTAATTTTTCGAAAATTGATTTCGTGGTCTTATGAAAATTTATGTTTGAGTTTTGAAATTTTTGAAAGAACTTTCGAAAATTTGTCTTTTTGACAAGATTGTATGATTTCAAACTGATTTTGAAAATGTGACTGATAATACATACGCATTTAGTGCATAGTGGATGTCATGGTGAACTTATGAATGTGTCTTAGAAACTGGGTAATACATCGGTATGGTACGATGTAAGAGATTCGAACTTTAGTATGGTAGTTTGGTTATCCAGGTAGGATCGGTTGGTTGATCGGATAAGAGAAATATGATGTTGTTGTAGATTCATACACAAAATGTAATTTTGGAAATTTGGATTTTGTGAAATCGGGACATATGTGCTATATGATTCCATTGTTATGGTAGTAGTGTGATTTTTACCATAGTGATTTTTTGAAGGATTTCTTTGTAGGTGTATATTTGGGGATCGTGACCCATGCTGGTTGTTAAGGATATTGAGTGGTCATTCCCGCTCTAAGTATGATTTGGTATGTTCGTCGGTTTGTGATTGGTTGTTCGTATGCCGAGGAGTATGTTCACCGGTCGATTGTGTTTCGTTGAGATCCATTGTATATAATTTGTTTAACGTTTTGAGAATTTTGCTCTTTGGTATATCAGTCTCTGTGGTTCTGTGTTCATCGTGTTGGAGCTTACCGTGTGAAGGTATTCTCGATTACCGTTGATCGTTCGTTGGTTATATAGGAGTTATCATGTTGATGATATTCTCAGCTGCGTGTTGACCTTTGGATTACTCGTATTAGAGTTTATCGTGTCGATGATATTCTCGATTAATTTATTAGTTGATCATTGATAGTGATCATCTGAGCATTCAGATTTTGTGTTGATGTTTTGGGACTTGTTGCCATTGCTTTGGGCAGTTGTTTCACAGATGTATCGTAAATTGTTGGTCTTTTTCAGCAGATTAGGACTTGATTGTGTAATCAGGCAGATAGGATTTGACTGTAACACCGCCAATCCGCTCAGGGAATATTACACGCCGTAGACCCTTTCCACAAGGATCTACCAGGCTAAACATCCATAAACAACCAAATGCTTGCCCGGCCAGGGTCAAACAATATAATAATACAGACCGTTAAGGTCACTTACACATAAACACACAGACCGATGAGGTCACACAACTCCATCAACAGAACTGACTAAACAACATAGCCCACACAGGGTCGAAAAAAAACAATACAGCGGAAGACTGAATCAACTCTAACAATACAACCAAACTCTACCAACTCTCGACTCTTGATTAGTATCGCAGCTCGTCATCCTCTTGTGCCAATCCTGTGACTGCTCCCCTGAACCTGCATGTACCTGGATGCAGAACAGACATCCACCCCCCGATTACTCGGGGGTTAGTAAAACTCCACTGTTTTACTAGTCCAAGTATAATACGGAACGAAATGCAACAAGTAAAATAGCAACTACGAATTTAATACGGAAATCAATTATCAAAATGTTCCCGAGAAGTTTTAGAGTTTCGAACTCAAGTAAGAGATATTTGAAAAGGAACACATCATCTCGGGGATTTTTAAAACAGAAATTCTTTTGGACCTCGAGTCCCAAATTACAAAACCTTTTCGTAAACATTAGGGCCTTAGCCCGATTCTCGTTTCAAAACACACTAGATAAGATATCATTATGAGTCGAGACCCATATTTAAAATGTTACCCAAACAATCACTGCTACACGATCATTGTTCGTACACATCATGTACCGAACTCCGGAGGCCTCGACGGACCGTACCCGGACCACACATACTGTTAGTACACATCATGTACCGAACTCGAGAGGCCTCGTCAGACCCTACCTGGATCACACACCTTGTTCGTACACATCATGTACCGAACTCCAGAGGCCTCGTCAAACCCTACGTGGAACACACACTTGTTCGTACACATCATGTACCGAACTCCAGAGGACTCGTCAGACCCTACATGGAACACACACTTTGTTCGTACACATCATGTACCGAACTCCAATGGCCTCATCAGACCCTACCTGGAACACACACACACACACACATCGACACGACACAACTCATAATCATCAAATGTCAAGCCATTCCACATTACGCCGAAATGTACAATCAAGTATGTAAACCAAAACAACGCAAATATCATGATCATCACAACAACTCAACAATGACCAACCACGCCCGGCACAAACTTAGATGATTTGCACATCCAACACAATTCCACGATGTTAACTAAGTGAAGGTATTATCGTTACCATCAATTGTTCGTAATAATCAATTCATACGAAGCATATACACGAAAATAAACCAATGCATCACAACCATAATACGACGTCCCTATTCACAAGACACAATTCGTATAGTAAAATACTTGCCTCGAAACCACGACGCGGAGAATCGACCGAAGTAGGTTGGCACGAACCGGCTATGAACCCGCCGACTATCCCGAACGACAGCCCGCAACAATAAACTACGAACAACAACAATAACAACAAAAATGAATTCCAAAGTACGACCCAAATCCGCTTAATTCAAGGAACAAACGACGAAAGTTCAAGGGTTTCCCCCAAAACGGCCAAGAACACGATTCGTCCCGTCAAAACTTGAAAACGGAATTCCAAACCGCAATATAGATATACAATCCATAGGATATGTTTAACAACATCATTTGACAACAATTGGTTCGTCAAAAATAGATAGAAAACGAAATCAAGGACAAAACTCCCAAAAAGTCAACTCTAGGGATTCAAGAAAAAATACCTTGATTCGATGAAGAACAATGGATTAGATGATGTTATAATCACCTAGGATACTCCAAAACACCATGGATGGAGTAGAAATCGGCCAGGAGCCCAAGCCCTAGTCGCCCTCGTCTCAACCCGCGGAGGAAGAAGAATAAATGAAGAAAAATGAAGAGTAATGACTGTTGTCCAGTTTATATACTGGACAGCTTAGCGTGCGCTAATCCTACCTGATTAGTGTGCGCTATCGAAGCATCCGAACAAAACGTTCTGCCAAAATGTACAGTTAGCGCGCGCTAGCTACAAATGTTAGCGTGCGCTAACGAGACCCCAGACCCAGTCCAGTAGCTCCTGGACTGCCCTGAACTACCGGGTAGCGCGCGCTATCCTCCCCCCCAGCGTGCGCTACCAATGCACCCTAGCGCGCGCTATGTTACCAAATAACGTGCGCTAACCAACGTTCTAACCCAGTCTAGTAGCCTCTGGACTGTTTCTGCACCACCCGTTAGCGCGCGCTAACGGCAACACTTAGCGTGCGCTAACTTCGGAAACTTAGCCCGCGCTAGCCACAAAGCGTAGCGTGCGCTAACGACTTAGAGAGACAGCAACAGAACATCTCAAAAATGGGTATGACGACATACCCATAACTTTGGGAAATTACAAAACAGTCCCAAATGTCCGAAAAATCACGATACGACAACGAATAATCAAACCGAAACTCACAAGACGTATAACAACATTACATGAACTTACGAGAAACCCGAAACGACAGTTTCGAATGAGATTCGCAAGAATCGAACTCAAGCGCGGGAAAGTCGCCAAAAAGTACGGAACTCAACAAAACGACACCGAAACGAACTCGGATGACAAAAAGTGCAGAATTAATCATTCTCAGAATGACGAAACGGTCACAAGCGAGTTGTCAAAACGGATTCCCGCTAAAAAAGAAAATTACCAGAAATCGAAATTGCGGATATTACATACTACCCTCCTTAAAAGTAGTTTCGTCCCGAAACTTAAACCAAATAGAGAGAAGAAATAACCCGCTAGGTAAGCTCGACGAGATACGCAAAAACCGAAAACTCGCACCCAACGGCGAAACGCTGCAAGAAACGCAAAGAGACATACGGCGTGAAAACACACTCCACGACGACCAACACAACGCCACCGATAGAGACATAATAAAACCAACAAGGGGCAAGCGTCATCAAACAGATAATACAACCAAGCCGATTATCCGAACAATCACAAAACACAAAGCACCCATTACAAGGAAACACGCACAATCAAGAAAACAGAAATAAACACACAAACGATCCACAGGGACAACCACAACCAATTCGGACTATGCCGAAGTCCTCAAAAACTACACTAGGAATTTCTGTGTCCTTTCGGAGCAGAGATGCAACCTCGATCCCCAAATCTCTCAGCTACCGTCTCGCAATGCACGGCTCGGTGACCCACTTGGCCACACTCGAAACAGTTGACTAACGGTGAACGACAATTCTTCGCAGTACGAGATCAGGCAACAATAGTCAGACAACCCCGATCGAACAACAATGATCGAACGACAACGATCAAATAACAATGATCGAACAACAATGATCAAATAACAATGATCGGACAACGATCAAATAACAATAATCAAACAATAATGATCAAATAACAATGATCGAACAACAACGATCGAACAACAATGATCGAATGACAATAGTCGAACAATGACTCCGAAGTCCTCACTTCAACTCCAGACATTAAAAGAACTGGTAGAAAGTGAAAGATGTTACTTCCCAACAAGGTTCACAAGAATCGAACCGAACTCGGAAAAGTCACGATGATAAACAGGTCGATCTGAAACAAGGTCACAACCAGTTCGAACGATGACAACTGAGACATCAAACAAGTTCAGAAAGTATCGACGAACACGTGCAAGTCGATAGAGTTTAGAAGGAGAAACTGTAGAAGTCAAATATAGTACGGGTATTACATCCGACCTCTTATAAAAGAAATATCATTCCCGCAACTCACAACAACGGAAACAAGGTAACAACACAAAAAACAACCGACAGAAAAATCTCCCATGGGCCTCTCAGAGACGATCCTGATATCTGTGCTGAAACGCGAACTCCGAAAGTCTCGGTAGCTAATTCGCAAAACTGAATTCGGTGTCCCTCGAGTCCTCACTTGAAACGCGTTACTGACGAGAAGGACAATTTACACGTGCATGCCCCGGCACATCACGGTTGAAACACCTTGGCTCGGCATACCGAAAATACAAATGCTAGATACAATGGGGCATAACGTCGCAAAACAACATAGCAGAGATGCCGACTCAGCACAACAAAGAATCGTAACACATATCATATACAACGATTACCATCGTAAAGTAATACGTACACAAACACTACAGCAACGACGGTATCGTTCGGCGACCTCAACGGCCCGAACGATAACCAGCACATAATTACAAACATCATGAAACAATCACACATGTACCCAAACGTACAAACCCAAGCTTCAACAGTTCACACTCGTGCGACAACATGCAAATCATCACGAAGCGACAAATAGTAAATACCAGTTCACACTTCTGACAGTGGGCTAGTACTACAAATACATGGCAACGCCTCAACGTTTATGCCACCAATTCGATCATATTCAGAAGTTAACCTCATAACGACAAAGCAAACATCATACATATATTTCCAAACGCAAACGGGAATTGATAGTTTTTTTAAAAAAATAAAAACACCCTTTTGAAAATAATTTTGGAAACACCGATTGATCTTGAGTATCACCCTTCAAAAAAAAATACAAACGTGAAACATCGTTATCGAGACTTTGGAAAACTATTTCGCATTCGATAAAAATGAGGACACTTTCTTTTCGTGAAAAACTTTCGGAAATATTCGACCCTCGGGTCTAAGTAGAAGTGTTTCTAAAACATTGGAATAATCTCAAAACATTTTCGTCCTCTAGGTAGAAGAATTTTGAAACATATTGTGGCACCTTGGATGTATCACGAGAAAATAATTCATTTTAAAAGTACGTCTCGAAATTCATTTCCTAAGATACTCAAGGTTTTCAAAGATAATTCAATGGGCTAGAATGCACAAAAATTTCAGATAATTACACGGAATATTATAGCGCCACGGGTCCCGCGCTGGAACCCACCAGGCTAAAAACCATTTACAAAAATGCCAAAAAGACCGATGACGGTAATATTTCAAAAACTCACAAAAGCCATTTACAAAATAATAAATACCGTCATAAGAATTTTGCCAAAACGATCAAGGCCATAATGCCAAAAACTCGGTTAAGGGAATCGGTTTTCGAAATAAAACTCAGTCGGTAAAATACCGAAAGCCATTACAAAAGAACTCACGCAGCGGATAAAAGGAACACAGTCCAACATGCACAATCCAATTGAATACATCTCACATCATCTAGTTTAAACATACAACAAAACCATTCCTCGGAGTTTCTCACGAACTCAATCGTCGATACCTTATTTGAAACCCATCAAGGTTCTCAATTTTCACACCATACCACCCCTCACAGTGGTTCAAAGGTAAAACAACAATAGGCCCAGTTTTATACATATACTATGTGTCACACGTATTAAATACAACTATATTCACAACACCGTGCAAATAAAATTATGCACCGTAATTAACTCACTAAGATAAAATCATGATACACGGGTACCTCGCATAAAAGAGGAGTCTTGCGCCCACAGGTCGCACAGAGATGACGGTTGCCCGCGATACTAATCTCATCCGACAACATATCCGACACGTTGTGACTACGCACAACTCAACTTGTCACCTGATGACTCGAACGACAAGACAACACATTACTCGACAAATCACGACTTGACTCGACCCGACAGCCTAGGTTTCCGCAACCTATGCTCCGATACCATAAATGTAACACCCCCAATCCGCTCAGGGAATATTACACGCCGTAGACCCTTTCCACAAGGATCTACCAGGCTAAACATCCATAAACAACCAAATGCTTGCCCGGCCAGGGTCAAACAATATAATAATACAGACCGTTAAGGTCACTTACACATAAACACACAGACCGATGAGGTCACACAACTCCATCAACAGAACTGACTAAACAACATAGCCCACACAGGGTCGAAAAAAAACAATACAGCGGAAGACTGAATCAACTCTAACAATACAACCAAACTCTACCAACTCTCGACTCTTGATTAGTATCGCAGCTCGTCATCCTCTTGTGCCAATCCTTTGACTGCTCCCCTGAACCTGCATGTACCTAGACGCAGAACAGACATCCACCCCCCGATTACTCGGGGGTTAGTAAAACTCCACTGTTTTACTAGTGCAAGTATAATACGATACGAAATGCAACAAGTAAAATAGCAACTACGAATTTAATACAGAAATCAATTATCAAAATGTTCCCGAGAAGTTTTAGAGTCTCGAACTCAAGTAAGAGATATTTGAAAAGGAACACATCATCTCGGGGATTTTTAAAACAGAAATTCTTTTGGACCTCGAGTCCCAAATTACAAAACCTTTTCGCAAACATTAGGGCCTTAGCCCGATTCTCGTTTCAAAACACACTAGATAAGATATCATTATGAGTCCAAGACCCATATTTAAAATGTTACCCAAACAATCACTGCTACACGATCATTGTTCGTACACATCATGTACCGAACTCTGGAGGCCTCGACGGACCGTACCCGGACCACACACACTGTTCGTACACATCATGTACCGAACTCCAGAGGCCTCGTCAGACCCTACCTAGATCACACACCTTGTTCGTACACATCATGTACCGAACTCCAGAGGCCTCGTCAGACCCTACCTGGAACACACACTTTGTTCATACACATCATGTACCGAACTCCAGATGCCTCGTCAGACCCTACCTGGAACACACACTTTGTTCGTACACATCATGTACCGAACTCCAGAGGCCTCGTCAGACCCTACCTGGAACACACACACACACATCGACACGACACAACTCATAATCATCAAATGTCAAGCCATTCCACATTACGCCGAAATGTACAATCAAGTATGTAAACCAAAACAACGCAAATATCATGATCATCACAACAACTCAACAATGACCAACCACGCCCGGCACAAACTTAGATGATTTGCACATCCAACACAATTCCACGATGTTAACTAAGTGAAGGTATTATCGTTACCATCAATTGTTCGTAATAATCAATTCATACGAAGCATATACACGAAAATAAACCAATGCATCACAACCATAATACGACGCCCTATTCACAAGACACAATTCGTATAGTAAAATACTTGCCTCGAAACCACAACGCAGAGAATCGACCGAAGTAGGTTGGCACGAACCGGCTACGAACCCGCCGACTATCCCGAACGACAGCCCGCAACAATAAACTACGAACGACAGCAATAACAACGAAAATGAATTCCAAAGTACGACCCAAAGCCGCTGAATTCAAGGAACAAACGACGAAAGTTCAAGGGTTTCCCCCAAAACGGCCAAGAACACGATTCATCCCGCCAAAACTTGAAAATGGAATTCCAAACCGAAATATGGATATACAATCCATAGGATATGTTTAACAACATCATTTGACAACAATTGGTTCGTCAAAAATGGATAGAAAATGAAATCAAGGACAAAACTCCCAAAAAAGTCAACTCTAGGGATTCAAGAAAAAATACCTTGATTCGGTGAAGAACAATGGATTAGATGATGTTATAATCACCTAGGATACTCCAAAACACCATGGATGGAGTAGAAAATGGACAGGAGCCCAAGCCCTAGTCGCGCTCGTCTCAACCCGCGGAGGAAGAAGAATAAATGAAGAAAAATGAAGAGTAATGACTGCTGTCCAGTTTATATACTGGACAGCTTAGCGTGCGCTAATCCTACCTGATTAGCGTGCGCTATCGAAGCATCAGAACAAAACGTTCTGCCAAAATGTACAGTTAGCGCGCGCTAGCTACAAATGTTAGCGTGCGCTAACGAGACCCCAGACCCAGTCCAGTAGCTCCTGGACTGCCCTGAACTACCGGGTAGCGCGCGCTATCCTCCCCCCCAGCGTGCGCTACCAATGCACCCTAGCGCGCGCTATGTTACCAAATAGCGTGCGCTAACCAACGTTCTAACCCAGTCCAGTAGCCTCTGGACTGTTTCTGCACCACCCGTTAGCGCGCGCTAACGGCAACACTAAGCGTGCGCTAACTTCGGCAACTTAGCGTGCGCTAGCCAAAAAGCGTAGCGTGCGCTAACGACTCAGAGAGACAGCAACAGAACATCTCAAAAATGGGTATGACGACATACCCATAACTTTGGGAAATTACAAAACAGTCCCAAATGTCCGAAAAATCACGATACGACAACGAATAATCAAACCGAAACTCACAAGACGTATAACAACATTACATGAACTTACGAGAAACCCGAAACGACAGTTTCGAACGAGATTCGCAAGAATCGAACTCAAGCGCGGGAAAGTCGCCAAAAAGCACGGAACTCAACAAAACGACACCGAAACGAACTCGGATGACAAAAAGTGCAGAATTAATCATTCTCAGAATGACGAAACGGTCACAAGCGAGTTGTCAAAACGGATTCCCGCTAAAAAAGAAAATTACCAGAAATCGAAATTGCGGATATTACATTGACACGGATAGATTATTTCATCCGAAGATGATATATTTGTTGAGACTCATGAAATTGTGATTTGTAAGCGCGTTGAGGCTTTTCAGTGAAGTCACTTGCTAGTATCCCAGGAGATCATCGACTTTGCACAATTGTAAGTATGTTATTTTGGTTATTCAGTTATGATGATGATTGATCGCTGTCGTGATGGTTTCAGGATATTTTGATTTAACAGTTAGTTTGTTTTATGACGGATTGCAAGTTTCGAGGCCGAAACTTATTTTAAGAGGTGTAGAATGTAATATCCGAAATTTCTACTACTGTTGTTAATGTTATTTTATCCGAGTTATGTTGTACAGTGTGAAATCTGTACAGTATGGATAAAACAATTGAAGGATTGAGACCTCTGTATTGGTATAATTACTGTACTTGGTCGACAATTACAGTTGAGGATATTGTGTATCGTATGAGAATGTTAGTGTAAGGAGTATGTGTAATTGGTATGTCGTATGTTCGTATTCTGTATGTTGAGACGTTGGACAACAATAGCTGAAAATGGCTAAGGATAGCATTACTAGCGCACGCTAATATACATGACTAGCGCACGCTATCGTGTAGGATTAGCGCACATTACGGGCATAGGTTAGCGTACGCTAGTACAGACCAGATCAGAAGGAATCTACGTGTGGACTCGGCCACTTTCGGCGCATGTTCCGACAAGGTCAACGGATGTTTGTTATGAAGGATTAGCGCACGCTAATGCATATTGATTAGCGCACGCTACTCAGGTCGGCCCAAAGGAATCTTGACTTTGTCAGGTTACTTTCGGCATGTGGGGACACGGGGATAGGTGCAGACTGTAGCAAGTCAACTATGAGTAGCGCACGCTATGGCTGAAGGCTTGCGTATGCTAGATAGAGGCATTTACGTACGCTATTGCATGAGCATTGCATACGTAAATCATTGTATGCAGTAAGGCAGTAGCCTCTGGACTGCGATAGCGCACGCTAACAAAGACAGTTAGCGCACGCTAAGCATGTAACGTACGTTAAATGAAGATGTTAGCGTACGTTAATAACATACATTATATATAAGTGCAGTTGGCCATTATTCGTCATTTCCATCATTTTCTTCATGTGAGCCGATAGAGAGAGCCTTGAGAGGTATTTGAGATTCCCAAACACTGAGAGATGATGATCTTTAACAAAATTAATATGGAGAGCAAGCGTTGTTCTTGAAGTTATTCATAATTCTTGGATAGGAGTTCAATTGTTCTTCTTCTTGGTTCATCTATACAAGGTAATTTCGTATCCCTTTGATAGTGGTTCGTTTTTAAGGATGATTACTTGTGAGGAAGCGAGTTGGATTATCTTGTGATGATGTTATATGAGATTTAATGGGATTTTGATAAGAGTTCTCGGATGTTAATTAAGATTCTCCATACTTTAAGAATTGTGTTTTGTTTAACCGATGAAAAAAGGATTTCTGAAGTATGTTGATTTCATATGAATCATGATATGAGGTTGTATTCCAGATTAAGTATGATATGATCCTTGTTAACGGGTTGGTCTGATTATTGATGATGTCGTTGATATCTTCTTCATGATGATATATACATCGGGCTATGTAGTTTTGAATGTGATTTCGGACATCTCACGTTCTTGAAGAACTCTTGACTAATATGATATGATGTTAATATTTGAGGAAGAAGATGATATGTGAATATATGAATTGTATTAAGAGTTGGATGATTACCTATATGTTAAAGGATATCGGACTTCGTTGTTTTGATAGCTATGAACATGGTTTCGAATCACTTAGTGTTCTTGATAATCGCCCTATGTTGATCGGAATCTGAAAATTATGCATCCGTACAGCATTAGCGCACGCTAACGGGAGCTACTTAGCACATGCTACGTTATGCGTTTAACATGCGCTAAGTAGGCAGACACTGCAGTATTTTCGTGTTATGGTTGTGAATTCGTACTGGTTTGAGTTGGATTGTTCAGGCTTATGTTTAAACGAGATGTCGTAGAACTGTTGGTTTTGTGGATTGGTTATGTCGGTTATTGATTATTATCGGATTGTTGCTTATTGATTATTGCCATAGGTTGTGGTAAGTGATCGGTGATTAGAACCATGCTTTGCGGTTGTATTCGAGAATGTTCGTAGATTTCATTGATCAGGGCCGAGGGACTTGTAGATGACGGCAAGGGAATTAGTAACGGCTTCATCATCGTCGTGTTGGTATCAAGGCAAGTTATTACTTGCTCAGTTTATAATATTTAATGAATGGTTTCAGAATGTTCGTAGATTGCATTGATCAGGGCCGAGGGACTTGTAGATGACGGCAAGGGAATTAGTAACGGCTTCATCATCGTCGTGTTGGTATCAAGGCAAGTTATTACTTGATCAGTTTATAATATTTAATGAATGGTTTCAGTTTAATTTCGTTTATGATGCATATAGCAATGATTATTATTGTGAACCCTCGAGATTTTGATTTTATGTTGTTTTCCGATCTTGGGAGTTAAATCATAAGGTATATGATTTATTTCGATTATTGGCATTTTGGGTATCGAGGATACATTATGATAAAGACGAAGATATGAGTATCTGCAGTCCATGGTACGTTTGGATCGCCGAGCATTGCGGATAATCGTCGATGATGATTTGATCGAGATTGCTCCCGAAGGACTCGGTGAAAGTATCCAAAATTGATTCAGTTTAGTGTTAATGATTTTTGATCATGCATTTTATCATTCATGTTGTTGAACATGAGGTCGTCCTAGTTGATTTGTCATATTGTCGTTCATGTTGTGTTGTTCATGTTGATGAACATATTGAGTTGCATATGTGTATGCATATTGTATTGTTTATGTTGTAACTGATCCGATGGGATCATGAGGATCTATGCTGAGGGCGCTGGATCGGATGTCCACTATACGTTGGTTCGATGGGATCGTCATGGGGATCTATGCTGAGGGCGCTGGATCGCTGGACAGGTTTTCCACCATGCGTTGGTCCGACGGGATCATCATGGGGATCTATGCTGAGGGCGCTGGATCGTTGGATTACCCAGTATTGTGTTGATGGAATCATGTGGATTCGCATCATTGGTTTTATATGTGTTCTTATGCATATGTATATTGTTGGTTATCCACCTCATGTTGATCTAGTAGGATCATCAGGGGATCTATGCTGAGGGCGCTGGATCATGGGATTTCCATTAAGTATACACTGTTGTTATGTTTTGAGCATATTGACGTTGTCATATGAATATGCATTTGTAGGTCTTGTGTTAGGACCGTGCCCGTATGTTGCATTGATCTGATCTCGGATTAGACTGACATGATTATCGTGGTATTGTGCATCTCGAGGTATGTTCCGTATTTCCCTTGGTATTTGTCTTTGATGGGCAATTGGTTTCCGTGTCGAGATGTGTTGATGTTACCCGACGGATTTGGGTTGGACAGAGTTAGTAGATTTCGTAACAGTGAGTTATGATGATGTTTTGAGAACCTTGGGTACTGTGCGAGATGTGAATTTTGGTAAGGTTATGACGATAAGATTACATTGGTTGTATTCTTAGGTTGTATTCTCATTGGTATGTAATTATTAATGTGATGCGACGGTTATCATTGTTGGATATTATGGCTGACCCCGTCGTGGGCTTTCTTTTTAGGTTCTTGAGGTATCGAGCTTGTAGCGGTCGTGGAGAGATGAGCTTCCCGGAGGATACTGGCTAGAGCATGTTTTTGTGTGAATTTCCTGATCAGTTATTGTATTCCGCTGCTAGAGTATTTTTAATTGTTGGTCTTTTCCGCTACGTGAGTATTTTAAATGGCCTTTTGGTATCTGGTAACTTAGGTTACTTTGGCAACCATTTTCTAAACTATTCTGTCGGTGCGTGTAAGCGATAGCTTAACGTATGTTTTTAAACTGCTGAGTTCTGGCATGTCAGGCCTTGTCCTTTCAAACGAGATTTGTACGACGATTTTGATAAACAGATTTTATATAGTCTTCAAATGTTTTTTTTTAAAAATAGTACCGTCGTTAGCCTCTTGGGCGGTTTTAAATGTTGCGAAAATTTCTTTTAGCCTTGTGGGTTCCATCTCAGGGCCCACGGCGCTGTAATATTTTTGGTTAAATCTGGGGGTGTTACAACTACGAACCTCCTTCACATTCTTAGGCGGTTCCCAATCCAACACTGCCTCAATCTTCTGTGGATCCACATGGACCCCCTCGGCTGAAATCACGTGACCCAGAAACATCACCCCTTTCAGCCAGAACTCACATTTCGTGAACTTTGCATAGAGTCGCTCGGTCCTCAAAATGTCTAACACCACATACAGATGATGCGCATGCTCCTCCACATTCTTCGAATAGATAAGGATATGGTCAATGAAGACGATGACACACTTATCCAAATACTCAATGAAAACCTTGTTCATCAACTGCATGAACACTGTCGGCGTGTTAGTTAACCCGAAGGGCATAACCACAAACTCATAATGTCCGTATCTCGTCCGAAAAGTTGTTTTCGGAATATCGGACTCCTTCACCCGAAGCCGATAGTACTCCGATCTCAAGTCGATCTTCGAGAAGACCGCAACTCCCTGCAACTGATCAAACAAGTCATCAATCCTCGGCAAGGGATACTTGTTTTTGATGGTTACTTTGTTTAGTTCGTGATAGTCGATACATAAATGCAGTGAACCATCCTTCTTCCGCACAAACAGCACCGGTGCGCCCCAAGGCGAAGCGCTCAGTCGAATATATCCTGACTCAAGAAGCTCACTCAACTGCTTCTTCAACTCGTCCATCTCTGAAGGTGCCATGCGGTACGGCACCTTTAAAATCCGAGCCGCACCCGGCTCTAACACGATAGCAAACTCAACCTCACGGTCCGGTGGCAACCCCAGTAACTCATCAGGAAAGACATCAGGAAACTCACTAACGATTGGAATCGATGAAAACTCGACCCCACCATCCTCTGCCTTCAAGGCGTAACACCAATAACCAGTACACCCCTTCCGTATGAGTCTAATTGCCTTCAAGGCGTTGATTACGAACTTCCGGTTTCCCCTCTTTCGCCCCGCAAAAGAGTGCTCGGTGCCGTCCTCAGCTAACATGGTGATGATTCTCGTGCGATAGTTCATGATCGCACCATGCCGCTCGAGCCAATCATCCCCGAGAATCAAATCCTCACCCTCAATACCCACAAAAATAAGATTAGAGAGCCAAGTCCTCTCACAAATAATCACAGAACAGTCTCGGATCTCTCGATCACCAACGATCCTATCACTACTAGGAAGTTTAACGATGAAAGGCTCGCAAGGCGACAAATAGTCAAGACCCAAATGGTGCACACATTCCAGAGAGATAAACGAATGCGTAGCACCAGAATCGAAAAGCACACTGACAGGATGAGAATGGATATGAACGGTACCTGTAGCCACGGTATCCACTGGATCATCGGCCCTCCTCATCTCATATACACGGGGATGAGCGGAGCCGACACTGGAAGCTTCCCCTCTAGCGGGCTGACCCCGACCTCTCCCTTGGCTGGCACTCGGCAAAGACTGCAGGGCAAACGACCCCTGATTAATTCTCGACTCCTTAGGCGCTGGAAAAGAAGCCTGGGCACCAAGAATCCACCCTACCCGCTCACAAAAAGAAGCCTTGTGGCCCGACTGACCACAAGTATGACAAGTCAACGGCGGACGAGGACACTCCCGGTTTCTGTGGCCCAACTTGCCACAGTTGAAACATCTGACATCACGAGTGGAGGCACTGGCAGTGCCTCAAAAGCCCCCAGAAAAATGAGCCGAACCGCCCGCAGGAATCTGTGCAAAGTCAGATTTCTGCTGAATTCTGCCCTTGTGACCCGAAAAGCTACCGACAGATTTTTATTTCTTACTTTCTCGAGCCGCCTCACTGGCCGTCAAGGACATATCATAAGCAAGAGCTCTACTCTGATAGTCCTTTAGGGTGGTGCAGGCGAGCCCAGACATGTAATCACGAATCTTCAGTTTCATTCACCTCGAGAAGTGGCAAATCTTGTCATCCTCCTCCTTAACTTGGGCCTTCATATAGCCCAATTCCCGGTTGAAACCCGCAATGGCCTGAGAAACCAGAATATCTCGAGGTTGAGCATCATAAAAAGCATGGACTCGGGCCTAACGAACCGGCCACGGACAGTATTCAGCTTCCATAAGGTCTCTGAACTCGGAACATGAAGCAACATGATCCCGAGGCTCAACAGCCTCACCAATCAGCAGTCTCCCCAGTGAGAAAATACTGGGCGATAGGGACCTTGTAATCCTCAGGACAATTAGTGGCCACAAAGATCTTAGACATCTCCTTCATCCACCTCTCTCAGTCAATCGGGTCTGAAGCCCCGGAGAACTGAGAAGGATGCATCTTGATGACGTCCTGAAGCCAGCGATCTGTTCCGGCCTGAGCAGTACGAGCCAGATCCAGGTTCTGAACCGCCTAGGCTATCGTAGCCATTTGGTTCACCATCTGTTGCATCATAGCTGCAACACCCATGTCGGCGCCAAAGCCGATTATGTCATCACGAGTAGCAGTATGGCCTTGACGACCATCATTACTGCCAGCTCCAGAAGAGTGTGACGTGGCTGCTCCACTGGCTGCCCCACGTCCCCAGCCGCATCCACGACCACGGCCACGACCTCTATCACAACCTCTTACAGTATCCATACTGGAGATAAGAGGTATCAAAAGCAATTCGATGAGAAGTACTAGAGGAAAAACATTCACAGTTCAAGAAACGGAAGCACGATACGAGAAAACAAGGAATCGAGTAAGGAAAACTTATGAGCACTAGAAGTACCAAGATGATGGCAGCGGGATGACGGTGTGCAAAATAAAACGCAAATAGACCCAATCAACCAGCAAGCCTAGGTATCCATAAACCTAGCTCTGATAGCATTTTCTGTAACACCCCCAAGATATTCAGGGTATATTACAGCGCCGTGGACCCCGACATGGGATCCACCAGGCTAAATAACCAATACCACTCGTCTAACCCTCTAGGTTAGCGAGAAACACGCAACACCACGACAATGATTAAATGAAGTCATCCGGTACAACCCGACTTCACAAATACAAATTAACGTACAAAACATATCTCAAATCAAAAGTGCCTAAGTACTCGCGAGTACTATCTATAAGTTTACAAGTTTGGAAAACAACATATCAAAATGGACAACGGAAATAAATGGACTCTATTGCACATGTCAACATCCCTGGCCAGCATCCTCGTACTACCCCAGTGCCCGCTCGTCCGGCTGAACATAACCTGAAATTCATAACAAGAATTTCCCCAAAACGGGTCCCCAAAGGGGTTAGCAATTACGTTAGTACAAGTAATCAAGGCAAACAATCTGCTTACACATTTCATAGTACATGCATCAATTCATTTCAAAAATCAAAAACCAGATATGTCTTTTCCGGAAACAAACAGTTAATAATCAATTTGCCTAGGACCGGGGTGAAGCCACTGGCCCAACTCGAAGCCTCTAAGGACCCTCTTGATCTGGCCACATCATAAAACAATCATGCACAGGCATCGTCTAGGACCGGGGTGAAGCCACTGATCCCACTCGAGGCCTCTAAGGACCCTCCCGATCTGGGTAGCGAATCAAACTCATGAATCCAGAGTGAAGTCATAGATTCCCCCGAGGCCTCGTCAGACCCTCCCGGAGTGAGCAAAAACCACAACGAGAGTGGATCGCAATCGAACCCTCCCTATTCCACAATTACCATGAAATTTACCATGAACTCATAGGGAAAATATGAATACCACTAATATTAATCACATACATTATAGATTAATCAACAACACGGGAAGAAACGAACGATAAACCGAAAATCCCCAATTTTCCCAAAAGTAGGGTTCTAAGAGATTTTACCTTGATTCAAAGATGAACAATGGATGATTAGTGATATATTGATGTTATGATGCTTGAATATACTTCTACAATGAAGTTTGAGTGAAAATCGGACGAACCCTAAGCCTCAAGGTTGCTCCCGTCGTGAAGAGAAGAGAGAATAGTGAAAAATGAGGACAAATCGGCCGCTGCCAGTTTATATACTGGCACGTGTTACGGCCGTAACATCACTCACATACGGCCGTAACATAAGAATATTACGGCCGTAACGTGCCTGACTTATGGCCGTAAATGGCCCTGAAGAAGGATCTGGACAAACCAATGAAGCTCACCTACGGCCGTATAAATATATGGTTACGGCCGTAACATTTCTTACGGCCGTATCTGACGAATATTACGCCCGTAAGTGCCAATTGGATCAAATGCAGAAAAACGAAGTCAGGTTATGGCCGTAAAAATAAGAACTTATGGCCGTAACTATTGGGCATTACGGCCGTAATAGCCTTATCTTACGGCCGTAATGTGCCTCTGGCAGCAGGCCAGATATGCACGACGTTTCGACGAAGATCGATCGGAGGATACAAAGGTGTACCAACGGATACATTCACAATGAGTTCGAGGCGGAAACTAAAGCGCTAAAATGAAACGTGATTCCGACTACCCGAGGGTTCGAAACGACAAGGATAGCAATTACCCATAACTTTGGGAAATTACAAAACAGCCCAAAACATCCGAAACACACGATACACGATCGAAACATCAAAAAAAATCTCACAACACGCATAATAACATAAGATGGATTTACGAAAACCTCAAAACGGCGGTTCCGAACACGATTACGAGAATCAAACCAAATAACGACGGAAAAGACATTAAGTGCGGAATTGAGTAAAACAAGTCCGAAACAAGTTCGGATGACAAAAAGTCCAGTATTAAATATTCTCGAAATATCAATAAGGTTACAAAGAAGTCACTAAAAATGAAGAATACACAAAAATGAAAAATACCGGAAAAGAAAAACGCGGATATTACAGAGGTCAACATAGGATACCATGCGTCATCGGCCTTGGAAATGGCCGAAGTTCAAACAGCCGATCAGTCGGAACCATAGGGATGGATGCGACCCATAATTCGATATCTCCAGGACGGCGTTTTACCAGAGGACCGAGCTCAGGCACGCACACTTCGAACTCAGTCCACCCGATTCACCATCCTGGATGGCATCTTATACAAGAGAGGCTATTCGGTCCCACTGTTAAGGTGTCTGTCCGAGTCGGAGGCGGACTATGCCCTCAAAGAGGTGCACAAGGGTATATGCGTCAACCACTCCAGCGGCCAGGCACTTGCCTTCAAAATGATCCGACAGGGGTATTACTGGCCTAATCTTGAAAAAGATGCCATTGCGCTCGTACGGAAATGCGTCTGGTGTCAAATATTCGCCCCTCAGATCCGATCCCCGCCAGAAACCCTCACTTCCATCTATTTCCCGTGGCCATTCTCCAAGTGGGGGATCGTCCTGATTGGCCCCCTGCCTAAAGGAAGGGGAGGAGGAGTGCAATATGCCATCATCGCAGTTGATTATTTTACAAAGTGGGAAGAGGCCGAACCAATGGCACGAACGACCGAGCAGAAAATAGTCAATTTTATTTGGAAGTCCATCATCTACCGGTTTGGGATCCCTCACTCCATTATCCCCGATAATGCCAAGCAATCTGATAATAAGAAATTTCGGGGATTATGTGATGGCCTCCACATACGGAACAACTTCTCCACGCCATACTACCCTCAATCTAATGGGCAAGTCGAGGCGGTCAACAAAATTATAAAACAACACCTCAAGACGCGCCTCGAGGAACTCAAGGGTTCATGGTCGGAAGAACTTCCAGGGACATTATGGACTTACAGGACAACGCATCGGTCCGCCACCGGAGAAACACCTTTCTCCTTAGCTTTCGGAACAGACGCCGTTGTACCGGTCCAAATTAGGGCACCAACCTACCGAGTGAGCCACTTCGAAGAACGAGATAACGACTTGGCCCTTCAAGTGAACCTGGACCTCATTGCCAAAAAACGGGCCCAAGAGTAACTCCAAGGTTCACCAAAGAAACTTCTAGATCGGGGACCTCGTTCTTAAACGAGTAGTGGGACCGGATCCCGGGCCACTCAGGCCAAAATGGGAGGGACCATACAAGATTAGCGAAGTCCTCCATAATAGGGCCTACGAGCTAGAATATCTGAACGGACAAAAATTTACTTATCCTTGGAATGCTGTATATCTGAAGAGGTATTATCAATAAAATCCAGCTTTCTTTTTTTTTGGCTCACATCACTATAAGACCGAGCTCGCCTCGACACTATGAATGATCGGCTCCTCTGGCACTATAGGAACGAGATCGCCTCGGCACTATGAATGACTGACTCCTCCGGCACTACAAGATCGAGCTCGCCTCGGCACTATGAATGGCCGGCTCCTCCGGCACTATAATACTGAGCTCGCCTCGGCACTATGAATGACCGTCTCCTCCGGCACTATGAGACCGAGCTTGTCTCGACACTATGAATGACCGGCTCCTCCAGCACTATAAGATCGAGCTAGCCTCGGCACTACGACCGACTGGCTCCTCCGGCACTATAAGACCGAACTCGCCTCGGCACTATGAATGACTGGCTCCTCCGGCACTATAAGACCGAGCTCGCCTCGGCACCATCCATTGAAGACAAAAAAAACAATGGTCGAACCAACCCGGCCTGAACATCCAAAAGAAAGCAATTAGACAGGTACTATAAAGGAAATTTTATTCATATCCAAGAAACAATTTTTACAAAGGAAAAAAGCTAAGGAAAAGCACATGCAAGATAGGCACGCAGGCCATACACAAATAAACTTAAAAAACTAAGGCTGATTGGCTTCGCTGCTCTGACCGGTCGCTTGGAGAGATTGCCCATCACCCTCGCCGGCTCGAGCCGCTTCCGTGCCTCTTACAGCCTCATCAGCCTCCTCCAGTTCATCGGCTTCCATCGGCTCCACCTGAAGGTCGGACGCCCCGCCCACGATATAAGCATGAACCTCCTCAACCGTCTTCCCCTCCTTCATGATATCCAACATCTCATAACAGGTGGAGACGTAGTTCAGGTCGATAAGCTCCTCATATTCAGCCGTCTTCTTGAAAGCAGCCGCCCCATCAGCCACACCCTTGGCGTAGCCCACAGCTTCACAGGCGCCGACCGGCTCGGTCATCCGTTCAATTCGGGCGTTGGTTTCCGTCAGATAGGCCTCGTACTCTGCCCTGATCTCCTTGCACCGTTTATGCGCGGACTCAGCCGCCTCAGTCATCTCGTGGGCTCCCACCTTCCACATGTCGGCCTCATCAGCACGACTCTCTAAAATCTCCATTTCACCCTTCAGGAGGCTATCTCCTCCTCGAGGGACTTGATCATGGAGGGGCAGAGATGATGCTCTTCCTGGAGGGTCCGAAGCTCGGCCGCCACCTTCTTATGCTTCTCGACCAGGGCCTGGAACTCCCTGGCGGCTTTCACATAAGTTCCCAGCGCACGACCGAGCTGGGCATTTCCGAACTAGATCTGCTCGGCGGGGTCCATGTCATTGGTCACAAACTCCAGTTTTGGCGTCCAGCCCCGGATGGGAACATGGCTAGATTCGGCCACGGCCGTAGGCACCCGATCAAGCATCACGGCGGTCGGAGTGGTCGCCCGAACATAGTTCAAGAACCAGCACGGCCTCCACCCCTTCATCTCCGCACAGGGGTCCTCTTGGTCCTTGTTAACCGGAAGGTAATGCCCCTCCAAATCCACCAAGGGCTCATTTTCGCCAGCACGGCCCACCCGAATAGGACTCGGTATTGAAGGCAAGACTTCAGGATCGGGCTGAGCCTCCCCCTTATTGACGCTGCCCTCAGGCTCGGTCTTCGCCCTTTTTTGCTTGGCCTGCGCATGCTTCCTCCGCTCGGCAGCCTCGACAGTCAATCTATCAACACGCTGCGCGGGAGTCTCTCTCCTACCCGAGGCAACCCTGACCTTAGACGCTGGAGGAGGAAGGAAAAGAGGAAGGTTTAAAAAAAAAAAGAAAAAAAAAAAGAAAACCTGATTTAGATATATTCGGGTCGTTAGATCGAAGACCGGCGGCCAAGAGATTCTCCTTGGTGGTTAGTAAATGTGACTTCCTCTGCTCGGCTGAAAGCTCCAAAAGCTTTTCAACTCGGTCGTCGAACTCGGAAGACGTCTTCTGCGCCGGGATACGATCTGCATAGAAAACAAATGATGAGCGTTAGATAAAAATGAACACGACAGGTGAGGTGGTAGGTTAGGCCTCTCCTTAGGATACGGGACGAACAGCCGCACCGCCGCTGGATTTTGAACCGTCGCCGCCAGGCCACCAATTGTTCCTCCGTCATGACGCTGCGGATCGAGGTCGAGTCCCACGCCGCCTCCACAAAAAGGGACGGTCGAGGCCGAACCCAGGTTTCCTCAGGCTCAGCCTCTCCTTCCTCATCTGAGGCTTCGCCAACCGTCGCCAGAGGCACCACTGTCTCTTCCTCCTCAAGCCTCGGCGATGTCGCTGCCTTGCCGCCTCATTCCTCATCGCTCTAGTCGACGGGCGTCTCCCTAGGGACAAATCCGCCACCCCCGTGCAGTCGGGCGACACGGTCAACTCCGTCGCCCTTGCATCTTCCAGATCTGACATATCTTTAGCGTGAAATGGAAAAAAGAAGAGAAGAGACTCACTAGAATTTTTTCTCTGAAATCAGGAGAAATATGAAACTTTCTCTCTGCAAAAACACAAAAGAAATGGCGGAAGTAAAAGGAAGAAGAAATAAGGATGAAGAAACCCTTTATTTATAAGGGGAACCAAGCATTAAACACTCGGCGCGTGGCCCGTCGATTCACACTGAACCGTCGCGCCAATCAAGGGCACGTGGACGCGTCGCCGAATCATATCCTGTCATGCGTCCCTCATTATGACATAAAAACGCGGAAATCAAACCGACACATCTCTCGAAGAGGCGTCCCTTCGAGAATCCTATCCTCCCCAAGAAACCGGATCGACCTACCTACGAATCGACTCCAGTCCCGACCGCCCGGTACGACCCTGGACTCGGGGGACCTTGTTGATAGCCCATCCGTCCTGGCATCCACGTATGCGCTAGACCTGGCAAAAGTGGCCCAGGCCCATGGGCCGATCTAGCCCGTTCATTAAAAATTGGGCTTTGGGCTTTACTTTTTTAGCCCATTAAAACCTGGACCTTTTTGGCCCGCCCATATTTTGGCCTAGACTCCAGTTCCCACAAAAAAATACGTGAGACTCCACCTTCCCCAGACCAGACTCCAGTTCCCACAGGCCACAACCGTCGATCGTCCAGACTCCAGTGTGCTTCTCACTTCTGAACTTCTCCCTTCACCGAGACTCCACCTTACTGATGAATGCTGCTCACAAGAATTGTAGTTGGAAAAAGTGCATGGCCCGTGGACTGGGCTAAGCCCGTCCGGTATGGGCCATGGGCCACAATATTTCGGCCCAAAAAATCCTGGGCTTTCTTGGCCCAGCCCAAAATTAGCCCGCCCATTGGGAGCCCAACCCATTTGGGCTGGCCCAGCCCATTTGCCAGGTCTAGTATGCACTCCCCGACATCTCAACCATCCCGGCTGAGAACCAGAAGGCAAAAGAACAAGTACACGGATAAACCGGCCGAGCAGAGTGTTGTTACCCAAAATATTATCCGAAGATAGTATTGCTGGAATGATCGAGTAACAAACAAATACGAGAACACTTCCGTGGGAAAATAGATAGCACAAGATTTGCCGGGGTTGTTAATCTTGGGCTTGAATGCTCTCGCGAGATGTTATTAATAAATATACTGTCAAGTACAAATATTAATGTTAGAATCTATTACAACGAGTGTAAAGACTTCTAGTTATCTAAGCTGTGGAGCGTGTAGATTGCCGGAAGAACCAGATATGTAGATCTGTGAGTTCTTGCTTGGGATGTATGATATGTATATATGAATATCACTATGAATATGTAAGTGATTGCCATATGAGCCTTTGATTCTCTCTATGTGTGTATTTTGCACTGTATTCACGGTAATAATCGCGTCCCTTTGGCCACTGATGTTTGTCTCTTATTTATAGGAGACAAGGTTGCTGGGACCTCTCCGGCGATCGCGGGCAACCGCCATTTTCTATATTATAATAAGATGGCCGATCGTCCCATCACGTGGGCTGTTCCCTTAAAGTCTGGGACTGCTGCTGGTGGCCAGCTGTGCGAGCCAATGGGAAGCTAGCACGCGTCCTGGGTCGCTGTCCGGGGAGGACCCACTTTGTACCTTTCGGCAGCCCTGTCGGTAGGTGAGGTAGGTGACAGGCTGTGGTCAAACGTCTTATCTGTCGGCGCCCTTTGCGGATCTACACGTGGGCCACCGTCTAAGATTCGGTCTTCGACGACTTTGACGGATGTTGGATTCATACGTGGCACGAGACGATCGTCTCTGGCTGGACATCATAGACGATTACCAATTAATAAAAGACGATCGCCACTTAATAAAAGACGATCGCTGGATATTGAAAGACGGTCGCCGTCGGTGCCGACTGCTGGGTGTTTGCCCAGAGTATGTACTCTATGGTTGGCTTCTCCGATCGTGATGCCGATCGCCATCGTGGCGTATTAATCACCGCACAACAATTGCCCCCCAGCTCGCTTCGATGTTGAAAACACGGGGTGAGGTGCCACTGTTTGGCGATCGCCAATGTTTAGCCGATCAGGCGATCTGATTTCAAATTTGTACGATCTTCTTTTGCGCTGGGAGTAGCAGGAAATGAAGGCGGGCTCTTGAAACGTTGCAAGGACACGCTTCGCGCTACTGTTGGGGGAGTCCGACGGTTTGTCAGATTTGTCGCCTGGCGTGCCCTCGAAAAGACGCGTACGCGGGATTCGAGGGCAGCATTTATTGTGTCCCCTCACTGACGGTTGCTATTCAGCCCTCGGACTTTCGCCTATTTGCATAGAGACCCCCGCTTCCATCTATAAAAGGGGCTAGGGATACTCCATTTTTACTCTTCACGCGTCCTTGTCTTCTTGCTGAAACTCTGCAAAAATTTCCGGAGCTTGTTGTGCCGATCGTCTTCCTTTTTCTTTTTTAGGTAAGAAAACCAATCTTCTTTCTTTCTTTATTATTTTTACGAACATGTCTGGAGAATCCAAAACCTTCGAGACCGGAAACACCTCCGCCGCCGCGGCTTCGCCGGACCGGGAGGAAATTCCCATGGGAATCCCTATAGAAACGGCCGTTGAGGCCATTCGTGCGGGGCTTGAGGAGCTTTTGAACGAGGCCGAAGTGGCGAGATCTGCGGCGACGGCGGAGCGAGGGGGATCGCCGGTGGAAGAAGACGACCTGATGCGGTGGCTTGGGAACGGGGTAGCCTCTTCGGCCCCGCCTATATGGCTTTCGCCAAGATTATGGAGGGGATCGCCGGACCTTGTCCGGAATTTGACTTTGAAGCTTACTCCGCCGCTTACCCTTATGAACATGTGAAGCGGACGGTGTTTCGAGCCGCCGACCCATCTCAGTGGACCCTTGGTAAGATCCGGAGTTCGGCGACCCGGAAAGACTTGAGCCGCTGGAGGGCAAAATATCATATTCCCTCTGACGTTTCCCTGCACGTGCCCTCGGAAAATGAACGTGTCGATCAACCGCCCGAGGGTCTGGTCGCCGTTAGTGAGATGATCATGGAGGCCGGTCTGCGATTCCCTTTGCCGTTCGCCGTCTCCTACTTATTGATCGCCTGGAATTTGGCGCCGCTCCAACTGACGCCGAACGCCTGGCTACAGGTCATCTGCACTTTGACACTCTTCGGCGGTCACCGATTGTTCCGGCTTCTTTACGCGATGGAGATGAACTATCTCTTCAAGCTGGCTGCGCAGAAAGGGTCGATCGGCGGTTGTCACATTCAGGGTCGGATGGGAAGAGTGGGTCCTTGGTGTGCCGAACAAGACCAAGGGCGACCTGGCAAAATGGTGCTGGGTCGGCGGAGCGTGGCGATCGACATCAAGTGACAGGCCGGAGGAGGAGTTGGAGATTCCCACCAATTTTCGGGAGAGGAATCCGAGTAAGGATTTTAACTCTCCCTTTGATCGGACTTGTCTTGAACTGATCTAATTTCGTTTCCTTTTTACAGGACCTCTTGTTCCAGCAATCGGTGATCTCCCTTTCGACTTCTTGATCGTTTGGGAGCGGATTCGTGCCTTGCTGGATTCCTTCATAGACGTTCGCTCACTCGGTCGCGAAGTTCACCGGTTGGGGGCTCGATTATTTCGTTTCCCACGTCATCTGAGAGCTCCAGGTATAAATTTAATTTCTTCCTTGCTTTGACGATCGTCTCTAGGAGGTCGCAACGTCTAAGTAGTTGTCTAACTTGTTTGTACTTCTTCTTTGACAGAGATTCACTTTCCCCTCTTTGCCGAGCCACCACCAGAGATCGCCATGTCTAACCCAGGACTCATCGGTCGCCTTCACCAGGGTAAGAAGACTGGTCGTGTTCCTGCGACGACGTCTCGCCCTGTTCCGGTAGTGAGGCTTGCTGTGGTTCCGGTCGCCGAGCCGGAAATTCAAGAAGAGGAACAACTCCAGCGCCGCAAGAGGCAGAGGCCGGAGGAGTCCTTGCCGACCACTGAGGCGGGCGTGTCTGTTCTGGAGCCTCCGGTTGCCGCGGCTCCTATCTCCGTCGTTCCGATGGTGGAGGGATCAGGCTCTAGGCCCTCGGCGTTCGGCTCCAGGTCATCGGGCGGCTTCTCGAAAAAGGTGGCGATCGCCGAGGCTGAAACTCCTCGGGGCAAGCATAGGCGGATCCAGGACCGAAAAACCACTGGTGCACTGACCGTCCCACGAAAACAATGTTGAACGATAAAATATATATTAAAATTACATTAAAGATAACAAATAATACATAAAGAAAGTCAGTAATAACAAAGCGGGGGACAATGAGGCGAACATGTCATGCTGGAAAACTTACCTCTAGATCGGGTTCAGGTCGAGACTCTTGGGGGTACTCAGGACAGGGGACGATCCCCCTCATGTGCGTGTGTGGGAAAAAAAACAAAAAAAAAAAACAAAAGATCCGTACATTTACAAAGAAAATCGCTTATATTTACTGTCCATTTCCTGAAAATGTGCTAAAATAACATCATTACTAATAGTTTTAAGTACATATTTTTCTATAAATGTTACAAGACGATTATTTCACCATTGATCACCCATCTTACTACATAACTCACTCTTTACATACTTCATAGCTGAGAAGACTGGTTCAACACTTGCAGTTGCTACAGGAAAATCAACATTTCTTTCAAAAGTAATTTCTAATATTTGACTAACTGAAACTCTTCAGCTAGTTTTGTATTAAGGGTGCATCTTAATTTTTCTCATCAAAAGAAGCAAGTGTTTGCGAAATACTTCAAGGTTGAATAAACAATTTTAAACACTTTAATTAATATCGTCTTGATCAAAACAGATTACGTCAAATCAAAAAATATATTTAATAGGTATATATGACTTTACCTATTAAACTTCGAGAGTAAAAAATAATTAAACTCCTCGATAATTCAACTATTGCCAAAATAAAATAACGGGAAAGATAATACTAAATATTATCGGGGAAGTGGGTCTTATTCTGAAAAAATCTAGTGGTACACGTGCACCACTAGGTCATGGCTAGGTCCGCCCCTGGGGGCAAGCCTTATTTTGGCCGCGATCCCGAGCTGGTCAACCGGTAAGGTTGGATTGAACTTTCCGAGTTATGCATTTTGAGTAAGGTATAAGCTAACTCCTTGGTCTCTTTTGTTTGTGCTGCAGGGTCCGTCTTGCTGACCCGGACGTCGCTCCTATGGTGCTGGATTTCTTATCGAGTAAGGCTCCGCAAAAGTCCCTCGACATCCCTACTTACATCCAGAAGACCACCACCTCATTGCCCAAGGCTTGGACGACCGATCTCGATGCGATCGCTCGTCGGCGATCTGGAGATACCATGCAGGCGACCATTGCCTTGGCTCTCCAGACGGCGACGATGGTCGTCCAAGCTGCCAGGGATTTTGAGGGGCGACCCTCCACTGCTCGTCTTCATAGCGACCTCGAAGCCGCTCGGAACTCAAACATTGAATACGCCAACCGGATCCAGACTATGGAGAAGGAGTACATCGAGGCGGCCAAACGAGCTAAACAAGACATCGGCCGACTAAAGCAAGAGCTGAACTGCTCCAAGGAGGCTGCCGATCGGTTCCGTGATCAGGAGAAAGAAACTCGTCGGAAGCATGCGGCTTCGCAGGAGGAGGCGGCCGGACTGAAGGCGACGGTGGATCGGCTCAGCAGCGAGCTGGAGGCGGCGAAAAGAGAGCTGGAGAAGGCCAAAGGAGAGAATGCCGCCAAGGTGGTCGAATTAGCGGAGGCTGAGAAGACGACCGTGGAGTTGAAAGGGCAGCTGAAGGCGATCGAGACCGATCCCTACCTCAATGTGGCTCTCGTCGGCGAGTTCGCCTATTATGTGGCCTACGCCGATGCTGTCAGAGCCACCAAGAAGGTAGGGATCGAGGTCGGTCCTCTGATGGAGATCTTCAAGGTTTATGCGCTTGAGCACCCTTTGCACCCGGAGTTTTCTTTGCCGATTCTCGACCTCGTCGACTGGGGGATCGACTTGAGTTGGTATCCTTATCCGGATAAACTCATTCGTCCTGAGGCCGATGGGGTGGAGCATGCCGATCCGCCTCCTGAGGGCGAAGACTAGCCGGGGGGACCCTGAGAGATCTCTTTATTTTCCTTGCATCTTGTAATTTTTGCTTTCTCTTTGTATTGCCTTCGGGCTTCATATTGTACGAACTCCTTTTGATAATGAATGAAATATTCCTTTTTCGCACTTGTGCCTTTTTATGTACGATCGCCTTTGAATGTTTGCATGCGAATTTTAACAAGTATGTGTATGATTGCATCCGATGTCTTGTTCATCCGACCAGTTGTTTGAATGTTGAATGTATTGACATGTTTTGAATCGAAATTCTTACTTGTAAATTTGTCGAACAATTCCGATCGTCCTGCGTGTTTTTGGGCGAAGCCGATCGGGTGTGGTTCCTTCCTTTCGATCGTATTTAGGACTAGCTCCCCTTCTTTGCCCCTTGTTTTTGTTTACTTATTGTAAGTGAGGGAACAAAAATAGTTTGTTTGGCGAGCTATCCTCAGTTTTGCCGACTCTGAGAAATCTTGCACGGTCGCGGAGTTCGATGGACCGACCTCCACAAGCGTGTCTTTGTGTGCGAGGGACATTGCCTATCCCGCGACTCACTTTATTGTGAGGGTCCTCCGTTAGGCTGCGCCTGCCTTGTATTTAAACGAAAGGAGGGCGGTCTTGGTCTGGAGGAGTCCTTGCACGGGGCGTCGTCGGTTTATTCGACTCCACGTCCGTGGCTTGTTAACTCTTCTTCCACCTCGGCCCACCATGAAGATGGCGACCCTCGACGGTGTACGTTGAGATGGGGGTGGTGGCACGTCGCATTGCCCGGGTTCACCATGTTAGATGATGAACCTTTGAGGGCGGGCGATCGTGTCCACTGATTAGTTTTGGAGGGTCCTTCGGCTACGCCGGCCTCGTATTTAAACGAAGGGTGGGCGATCTCAGCCCAAAGGAACCTTGCATGGGCGAAGCTGTCGGTTCCATCGACCTCCAGGACCTTGGCTGCACTAATCCTACCTCGGATCGCCATGAACGACGATCGTCGGCGGTATGCGATATGCCTGGTGGGGCGATCCCCAGAATAGATGGGATAGGAAAAAAATCTCATTATATTCTTTGTACATTGGGTAGTTGAAAATGAATACAAAGTTTTCATTGGTAGTACTTCTTCAAATGTACGGCGTTCCAGGGATATTGATCCGGAGTGCCGTCAGGGTGTTCAAGTTCGTAGGCTCCCTTAGTCAGCCATTTAGATATCCTGAAGGGACCTTCCCAGTTCGGACCAAAAACACCTGTGTGGGTCTGGATCTTTTTGAGGACGAGATCGCCCACTTGAAACCGTCTTTCCTTGACCTTCGAATTGAAGAACTTCTCGGATCTCCTTTTATGGATTGTGTTCTTCATTTCTGAGGTCAGTCGTCGTTCTTCGAGCATGTCGAGATCGATCCGTCGGGCCACATCATTGTCGGTCGTCATTTCTTGCTCGGTTCGGTGGCTGATGACGGAGATCTCCGAGGGGATCAACGCTTCTGTTCCGAAGGCGAGGGTGAATGGGGTTTCGCCGGTTGAGTTACGGGTCGTCGTTCGATAAGACCACAATACGTCTGGGAGCTCGTTTGCCTATCGTCCTAGCCTGGATTCGAGTCGCGCTTTAATTGTTTGTTTGAGGATCTTGTTCACAGCCTCTACCTGCCCGTTCGTCTGAGGGTGATAGGGTGCTGAAAACAACCTTTTGACTCCCCACTTCTCACAGAATTGCATGACTTCTAAGCCGTCGAACTGCTTTCCGTTTTCGGAGATGATGGCCTGGGGCAGACCGAATCGGCATATGATGTTTCTCCAGATGAACTTGATTACTTGCTCTTGGCCGATCTTGTTGAGCGGTTCGGCTTCAGCTCATTTGGTGAAATAGTCGACCCCTACAATGGCAAACTTACAACCCCCTGGTGTCGTTGGCAAGGGACCTATAAGGTCGATGCCCCATTGCGCGAATGGCCACGGGCTGTACATTGAAGTGAGCTGCTCGGGGGAGAGTTTAATGTTTGGTCCCATTACTTGACACATGTGACACGATCTGGCATAGGCGATCGCATCCTTCTGAAGTGACGGCCAGAAAAAACCTTGTCTGGTTGTTTTATGGATGAGAGCTCGTCCGCCAGCATGGTTTCCACAGATCCCGCCATGGATCTCGGCTAAAACGAGCCGACCTTCCTCCGGTGTAATACACTTGAGGAGGGGAAGGCTAAAAGCTCGCTTATAAAGCCGGTCATCCAGTAGGGTGTATCTGGTTGCGCGGAGCTGGAGTTGGCGAGCTTTGATACGGTCGTCAGGGACCATTCCGTCCTTTAAGTATTTGACGAACGGAGTCATCCAGTTCTCCTCGGCAACAGCAATCGTGGTAACCAGGCTCCTGTCGATCGTCGGCCTTGCTAATTTGGTAATTTGGATATTAGAGAAATCGGCTGCCCCATCTGATGACGCCAGTTTGGATAGGGCATCGGCCTGGGAGTTTTGCTCTCTCGGGACTTGTTCGATTAGCACCTCCTCAAATTTCGTGCACATTTCGGCGACCAGCTCTTGGTACTTGACCATCTGCTCGCCGCGTGCCTCATATTTTCCCCTGACTTGGTTTACGACTAAGAGGGAGTCCACGAAGATCTGGAGGTGACGAACATCTAGCGCGAGGGCTAGATCGAGCCCGCCTACCAAGGCTTCGTATTCGGCTTCATTGTTGGTCGCACGAAACCCGAAACGCACTGCATTTGTGAAACTTTGGCCGTCAGGGCTAATGAGGACAATCCCTGCCCCTGCTCGCGAGTTGGTCGCCGAGCCATCCACGTATAACTTCCAGGCAGGTCGGCCGATCTGGGTCGGACTGTGAGGGAATGTTAATTCCACCACGAAGTCCGCCAGAGCTTGGCCTTTGATTGCCGTGCGAGGAGCGTATGTGATGCCGTATTGGGCGATCTCCAGCGACCACTTGAGGAGTCGCCCGTTGGTGTCCGGTCGGTGTAGAACTTGTCTTAGTGGCAGAGTTGTCAGGACTTCCACTTGGTGTTCGAAGAAGTAAGCCCTTAACTTACGAACACTCATGACAAGGGCATAAGCGATCTTCTCCAATGGTGTATAACGTGTTTCAGCGTCATGGAGCGCTTGACTAACATAGTAGATCGGCAAGTGGACTTGTCCCTCCGCTTGCACCAAAACGGCACTCAGTGCGACCTCCGAGGCTGCCAGGTAAAGGAATAGTTTCTCACCGGGGATCGGCTTTGCCAGGATCTGGGGGTTAGATAGATATTCCTTTATTTTGGCGAACACTATCTGGCTTTCCTTCGTCTATGCGAACTTCTTGTTCTTGATGGTCGCGAAGAAAGGCTTGCTTTTATCGCCGAGCCGAGATATGAAACGGTTGAGGGCGGCTAGACAACCTGTGAGGCGTTTCACCTGCTTGACGTTCCGCGGCTCCTGCATGTCGAGGATCGCCCGAATTTTGGTGGGGTTCGCCTCGATCCCCCTCTGGATCACGATGTGCCCCAGGAATTTTCCGGAGCCCACCCCGAAGTTGCATTTCTTGGGATTCAGTTTCATGTTGAACTTCTCGAGGATGGCGAACGTCTCGGCGAGATCATTGAGGTGGTCTTCCTTCTTGAGGCTTTTGACCACGATGTCGTCAATGTAGACCTCCATGGTTTTGCCGATCTGATTGGCGAACATTCTGTTGACTAGTCGCTGGTAGGTCGCCCCTGCGTTTTTTAAGCCGAATGGCATTCGGACTCAAAAGTATATGTCTTTTTCCGTGTGGAAAGATGTGTGTTTTATGTCTTTCTCCGCCATTGGGATTTGATGATATCCAGCGAAGGCATCCATAAATGACATCATTTCGCAACCTGCTGTACTATCGACCAAGTGATCAATATGAGGCATCGGAAAGTGGTTTTTTGGACATGCCGCGTTGAGGTCAGTGAAGTCGATGCATAACCTCCAGGAACCAGTTGGCTTTTTGACGAGCACCGCGTTGGCGACCCACTATGGATCGTCTGTAGCTACTCCGATTAGTTTGTTATTGAGTAGCTTTTTGACTTCTACGTCGAGCACTGCGTACTTCTCAGGACCGAATTTCCTATGTTTCTGGTGAACAGGCTTCCTTGCCGGGTCGATCTTTAGATAATGGCAAGCGTGTTCAGGACTTATGCCGACCATATCTTGATGCGACCAGGCAAAGACTCCGATGTTCTTACGTAGTAAATTGATCAGGTCCTCTTTTAATTCGTGATCGATACTTGCGCCGATCTGTACTTCCCGTTCCGGATGAGCCAGATCTATCGTTATATATTCCAATTCTTCGACGGGGACGGTCGCCTCTCGTTTGGAATGATTTCCGGACTCGATCCTAGGATTGATATCGAGACTTGGCTCGAAACCGATCCTTGGCTCGATGTCGTCCGTTAATCGATCTGAGATGGCGTCCTCCGAGTCGGGTTGGTACGATGTGTTTGGCTCGACGATCCCCATGGGTTGATCGTCGATCGTTTCAATGTTATACATATCACGGGAAGTATTGAAAGCAGTTACGACATAGGAGTAGTTCAAACATTTCTTTGCCATTAGCTGATCTCCTTTTACAGTACCGACCGTCCCATCGGCAGTGGGGAATTTGATACAGTAAAAGAAAGACGAGGCGACCGCCTCAAAGGTTTCTAAAAAGGGGCGACCTAGGAACCCATTATAGATGCTGGGCCTATCTATGATTACAAAATTTAGGTTCCTAGTAATCCTAACCTTGAGATCGTAAAAGCATATCAGCTCGACTGAGAGCTTGATCCTTCCGTAGGCTTGGACTGTGTTGTCGCCGAACCCTTGGAGCACGGTTCCGAACGGCTTGATGAATTGGTCAAGTTGCCGAGCTGGTCCAGGGCGGATTTGAATATGATGTTGCAGAAACTTCCATTGTCGACCAGCACGCGATCGACCATCTTCCCTAGGATACAAGCAGAGATCACCAGTGCATCCTCTTTGGGGCATTGCACTCCCTCCCTGTCCTTGTTGGAGAAGGTGATGAGTGCGTCTTTAGAAATGGTCGGATCTGGGGGTACCACGACATGGACCTCGGCGAACGCCCTCAGCTCGGCCTTTCGCTTCCTGTTTGACATGGTGGAAACCGGGGAAAGGCCCCCGAGGTTTCCACCTCCTGCTTGAAGCATGTTGATCCGACCGCCAGGGTTGATTGGAGGGATCGACACATCAGAGTACTCCGGCTCATGCTCGATTCTGGCGATCGGATTGGGAGGAGTTCTCTCGTTTTGTTGGCGCCCGCGCCCTCCGGTCCTTTCTGTGCGGGGTTCTGGTCTGGTGACCAAGTTGTCCAATTTGCCTTCCTCAAACAGTCGCCAGAGTTGTCTGAGGAGGTCGCGGCATTGGCTGGTATTGTGGCCGGGACTTTTATGGTAGGCACAGAATTTACTGCGGTCTAGATGACCGTGGTCCCTTATTGGCTTTGGTTTGGAAATCCACTCGCGCCCCTTGATTGCGTTGAAGATGTGGGTCGGAGATAAGTTGAGGTTGTGGAGAAGGTGGACCTCTACATCCTTGAAGGCTTTGAACTCACCGGGCGGCTTGGCGACCGCCTTTTTGGGCTTGGCGACCGCCTTCTTCTGGACGTGGGACGGCGCCTTTCCTTCTCCGGCAGATCCCTCGCCTAAGCGGAGGGAGAGCATCCTCTGCCTGGCCAGGAAATTGGCGGCTCTGCCGCAGAAGACCGAGTAGGTCGGGGGGATATCCTTTGTGAGGTGCCTGAACATGGGCGAGCGTCCGTGGAATCCGCTCATGACTGAGTGGAGAGCGAGCTCGTCGCTGATGGGCTCGCCGGTGAGGACTATCTCGTCTACCCAGTCGATGTAATCTTCATCTGGCTCGTCCTTCCCCTGCCTGATTTTCATCACACAGTAGGGACCTTCCGGACGAGCAACTTTGGCGGCGAAGTACGACGTGAAGTCGTTCGCCAGCTTCTCAAAGCAATTGATTGAGCGAGGTGGAAGTGAGATGTACCACCTGTAGGCGAGGTCGCCCAGAGTTAGTGGGAACATACGACACTTCGTCGCATCTGATGCTCCACACCCGGTCATATAGATCCAGAATTTGCTCAAGTGGGTCTCCGGATCCGATCTCCCCTCATATAGAGGTGTTTGTGGGGGAGCGATCTTTGGTTGGACTGGAGCGAGCTCGATCTGAACCGCGAGTGGTTCACTTGGCCCAGCGATCGATCTCCTGGCGCCTGCCTCAGTTTCCAGGAGCGCCTTCATCTCGTCGAGCTGGCGTTGCATGGTGGCCATCGCTGTTGCCTGACTGCTCGCTGATTGGCTCCCGGAGCACGAGCCAAGGCGATCGTGTACTGATCCCCTGGCCCCGTGGTGAATGACGAGCTCCCTCCCAGTGGGTTCATTTCTTGGGCGAGCAGGGGCTCGCTGACCGGCTTGTCTCCTGGGAGTCGGATATGCCGAACTCCAAGTAAAGGATTCGGACTCCGATGTCTCCCGACTGGGGCCTGAGTGCCCGAGTCGCCATGAGGGATCGCTCCCTAGGCGGGTGAAGACGGAATCGTCCCGCCTCACGAGAGCCTTCTCCTGCAGCTCGGTGTTTTCTGTCGATTTCTCAACATAGATCCCCTTGAGCTTCCGTTTGCCTGCCCGGTGGATGGCTGACGGAGTGATGGTGGGCGAATCGCAGGCCCTCCGTCGCTCCCTGAGGATGGCTATAGCCCCCTCAATCTGTTCCGCTGTCTGGAACTGATCGAGTGAGAGGCTAGAACCATCCCTTGGGGGCGGGAGTGAGAGCCTAGCGTCGCCACGGTCGCCTTCCGCCGTGGGCTGGGATTCGGTCCGGGCCGGAACGAGATTTCCGGCGGATCTTAGGGTGGCTCTCTTGGAAGTCGTAGCAGAATTCATTTTTCTGAAGGCTTTGCTGTTGAAGAACAGTGAGTGTTTCTTCAAGTATATGTCTGGAGAACAGTGAGTGTTCTTCGAGACGGTAGGAATAAAAATGAAGGTTTAGATCCCCTTCTTCTAGCGCCAATTGTTGTTACCCAAAATATTATCCGAAGATAGTATTGCTGGAATGATCGAGTAACAAACAAATGCGAGAAAACTTCTGTGGAAAAATAGATAGCACAAGATTTGTTGGGGTTGTTAATCCCGGGCTTGAATGCTCTCGCGAGATGTTATTAATAAATATACTGTCAAGTACAAATATTAATGTTAGAATCTATTACAACGAGTGTAAAGACTTCTAGTTATCTAAGCTGTGGAGCGTGTAGATTGCCGGAAGAACCAGATATGTAGATCTGTGAGTTCTTGCTTGGGATGTATGATATGTGTATATGAATATCACTATGAATATGTAAGTGATTGCCAGATGAGCCTTTGATTCTCTCTCTGTGTGTATTTTGCACTGTATTCACGGTAATAATCGTGTCCCTTTGGCCACTGCTGTTTGTCTCTTATTTATAGGAGACAAGGTTGCTGGGACCTCTCCGGCGATCGCGGGCGACTGCCGTTTTCTATATTGTAATAAGATGGCCGATCGTCCCGTCACGTGGGTTGTTCCCTTAAAGTCTGGGACTGCTGCTGGTGGCCAGCTGTGCGAGCCAATGGGAAGCCAGCACGCATCCTGGGTCGCTATCCGGGGAGGACCCACTTTGTACCTTTCGGCGGCCCTGTCGGTAGGTGAGGTAGGTGGCAGGCTGTGGTCAAACATCTTATCTGTCGGCGCCCTTTGCGGATCTGCACGTGGGCCACCGTCTAAGATTCGGTCTTCGACGACTTTGACGGATGTTGGATTCATACGTGGCACGAGACGATCGTCTCTGGCTGGACATCATAGACGATCGCCAATTAATAAAAGACGATCGCCACTTAATAAAAGACGATCGCTGGATACCGAAAGACGGTCGCCGTCGGTGCCGACTGCTGGGTGTTTGCTCAGAGTATGTCTTCTATGGTTGGCTTCTCCGATCGTGATGCCGATCGCCATCGTGGCGTATTAATCGCCGCACAACACAGAGTAACAAGGAGGACCGACCGAGGATATACCAAATTTGCCCCTGGTCCCATTAAGACTGGGCCGGGCAGAAGCATCAAAGACTTGGGGCCGACCCAACGATCAGCCCGGAGCAAGGACCGACCAGATCCAAGATGAATACGCTCCAAAATGCCGTCATGATAGGGCCGACCAGAACAGCGGGAGACCCGAGGGCCGACCCCAACACCGACCCCAATGGATAAGCATCGCCAGAAGCATGCGGAACAGACACACAGGACAGTTAATGCACTCTGTCCTCCCTCTTCCCGAAGCGATCCCCAGAGACCGCCATGTGTCTAAGGCGTACTCTCCCTCTCACAAGTGTTTTGGATACATTCCCAAACATTCTCCAGTTGTCGCCCCCTGATTGGCCAAGATTGTCTATATATAGAGAAAATGTACAGTAGAAAATGACTTTTGGATTTTTTTCATAAAAAGCAGACAAAAAAGCAGAGAGCGGGAGAGATAAGACTTGTAATAAACAAGCAAAAAATATAGACAGGCTTAAAATCTTTAGCTCGGCTCTATCGCATATTACGATCATTAATAAAATTTAGTGATCCAACTTATTTCATCTTTTTTATTATTTTCTACGTGGCTTCGATTCATTAGTCAAGATCAGTACACATTACGTTGACCAAATCAGTCGTGACATCTTTTCAAGAATGAAGCAATACTCTTCATCTTTCGACAACTCTTTTCTTGAAATACACAAAAGAAAGAACATCAATTTTAATCTAGTTTAATTATTATTACTTGAGGCCAACTTTTATTAGTATAATTGCAAAAGCAAACACTTAAGTTTGACCTAATTACAAATAAACTCAATTATCTGTTAAATTACAAACGCTACATCCCCCTTGGGGTTAGCATTTTTTTTAAGAAAAATCACTTATTAAGGGGGCAAACTTGTAAAATGGAAACTAACATCAAAGAAGCATTCATTTTTACGAAAGATAGATGGGTTGGAGAGTAAAAAGTAAAATGTGACTGTTTGATTGGATTTGAGATATTTAATGATATGTTGCATTTTTAAAGAGAGACTTCTCTGATCAAATATTATACTTTGAGCGGAACGGATGGAGCATTAAATGAATCAAGCTGGACGGTGCAACGGGCAGCAATTGGTTTGAGCTCGATACTTGGCTGCATGGTTGTAGATGTTGGGACCTGTCCAAGTACGGCCCATCCCATTATTTATGGGTCAGCCTCAATCTCAATTTACCTAGCCCCACCCGCTCTGATCCGAGTTCAGAACCGGCCGGCTCGTACCGTTGGCCACCTCTAACCTCTAAGCTTTAAAAATAAAGGACTGTTACCACTTACCATACAAAAGATAAGGATAAAGGAGTAAAGCATTATTCTAAGTTTCTAACACGTAAAAGCCATTTACATTATCAAACAAGGGTTAGAAGATAATTTCAAATCTTTTTTTTCTTTGACAATGCATGTCCTTTTTTTACTCGAACTCGTTTTTATTGTGGAGTGTTCTAAAATATGGTTTATCAGAACAATATTATCACATTATAGGATATAAGGTAATAAAATTGAAAGTTGACTCTTTTTGGCGGGAAAATACAGTTTTGAAAGCGGACTCTAGCTACTATATGGAGGGATTTACTTGGTGATTAGTTATGTAAATCAAGTTCTTTTTTTTTATTACATGAGTGTGCGGTCAGAATTCGAACCGGGTGAGATGGAATGAAAATAATTTCTTCGTTGGTGAAGCGAAAGTGTAAACATTTTGATAATATGCTTAATGGAGTAGTTCTTAAGAGCTGAATTCGTTTTGACAAACTAAAATTCAGAAGTAACATTTATATGAAATAGAAGCTTGTATATAAATGCATAGATTATACAATTATCTGCTTATTTGTAGCATGCAGATGGGGAAAAAGAAAATGTACGTGTTGTACATGTACATTGTATATAATAGTATGTTTTGATTGAAATGATATGTCCTAAAAGCAGTCCGACGAACATTACACTTGCCAAAAGTCTTTTTGTAGACTTGGGGGTCTCAAATTTGAGTTTATGACCCCATATCTAGATATCACCTTAACCTAAAAAAAATACATATAAGTAATCAAATAGTGACATTGTCTCAATATTTTGTGACCATAATAATACTAATAGGTATTTTGAATTTTAATAACCATATAGATAGAGAAACTCAAAATGCAAAGATCAAAATATAAAGAAAAAGGAAATGAGGTCATTTCATCAAGGAGTATTTGTTAGTCTCAAAATATATAGGCATAAACACTAATATATATATTATCATCTGAAAAAAAATACTTTTATAAAAATTTACAAAAATTATATTGCTAAATTCGTATTAAAAATATTTACATATCATAATCTTTAATATTTTTTGTTATTACATTTTCAAAGTGATTAAAGTTTTACATAAAAAAAAACACTTGAACCACGTTTGATATTGCTTAACTTTAAAAATAATCAACTTTTTGATCAAGTTTTAAATATGATAGTGTTTGGCAAATGAAAAAACAGGTATTGTTTCTGCAAATTCTGAAAGCAGCATTAGAATTACTTTTAAGAGCTACTATCATAAAAAACACTAGAAGTTAATATTTTATATCTTAAAAATTAGTATTATGATTGTTTTTAGAAGCTACTGCCATAAAAATATTAGAAATTAATATTTTATATCTTAAGAACACTTTGAAAATTAATATTTACCAAAGACAAATATATTTAAATTCACAATTGGTTAATTTCACATAACAGCTGCAGCAGTTTTATTTTTATGTCAGAGCAATACCAAAATATGCTTAATATGAAAGGGAATGAGCAACTATAAAATGTAGTACTGGAATAGTTCGATTTCTTAAAGAAGAAAATCTAGAACTAAAATTCGAAATTTATTATGTAATTAGGGTTCAGTTGATCATCTTTTTCTTCAGGAACCGAATTTTTAGGAACCAAAGTAAATTACATTTCAAATTTCTCAAAAAGAACAGACAAGAACAAAAAAAAAATTCGGTTATTTTGGTTATTTTCAAATTTCTTTGAGGAAGGAATAGTAAATTAAGGTATTTTAGTTTATATAGTATACTCCTAATACTTATTTATACCCTATTTTGAGAAACTCATGTATGAAATACCTTTTTTTATACACATATAAAAAATGCCATCTTTTATATTTTAATACCCTTTGGCCCCACTTCTGCACCATTTCTGTGGTGATACGCTGACATCTCTCTACAAATAGTTTCCATATCATATATATTTTTTTAAAATATTTTTTTAATACTTCATTTTCTTAATAAATACTGACATACTGATGAGTAAAATAAAGTCATGCATGCAAATGACACGTGTTGTGTCGAGATTCATCCACCTCGACAGGCGATCGACTACAGGGCCGAGCGACCGAGTCCACAACCAATCAAGCTATGGCGAACTCGCCTAAGAGAAGATGCCAGACCACATTCGAGTAGCTAGCGATCGACTCTAAAGGCGATCGCCCTTTGGAACCTAGCGATCGACCCTGGTGCCCGACTCAAGACGATCGTCCTATGCCACGAACAAAGACCTTCGTCCGTCAAAGTCCACAAAGACTGGATCTCAAAGCAGCACCCATGTGCAGATCCGCGACAGGCGCCGCGTTTCAGGGATAGTTGACCACATCCTGTTACCACCATATCACCTACCGACAGACCCGCCGAAAGGTACAAGGTGGCATATCATTAGTATTTTCCACATCATTAATATTTGACACATCATTAGCATTTGGCACATCTATCTTTTTGAAAACAAATTTATCAAGAGCTCCGTATTGTGATTTTGTAAACTCTATATTTTTTTTTTTCAGCACCAAATTTGTATTTTTTTAGGGTACATCTTGATCGAAGTACAACACAACAACACTAGTAAATTAGCAAATAGCAATTAGCAAGCAAACCAAACAAAACGAGATAGGAATTAAAAATCAGAACAACATATAGCAATTAACAAACCAAAAAAAACGAGCTAGGAATTAAAAATCAGAACAAAAACACCTCGGCCTCGCGACGACGGCGGATGGCGGAGGCCTTTGCTCCTCCTCGCGGCGCCAAACAGAAGTTATGGCTTGGAGCACCTCGGGCTTGAAGTTGGCAGAACAAAAACACCTCGGTCCGCCGTCCATGACACTGACAGTGAGTGACTCCGTTCCGTGGTCGCACTTCGCGGCTCGCGCAGCGCCGCAGCAGACTGCTGAAGAAGATGGAGTCGCTGCTTAGGGTTGATGTTTAGTTTAGTTTTTTTTTTACAAATGATGTTTACCCGTTCAGATTTTGAGTTGGTGGGGGGCGGGGGCCCGGGGCCGGGACTTTGGGAAAAAAAAGTCTAGGCTGTAATAATAAAAAAAGAAAAAGTTTTGGGCCTCTTTTTTATGTGGGCCCTGGGTCGGCGCACTCCACACCTACCCCCAAGGCAGGGGTTGCGATTATGTATCTATATATGTGGCTCATCAATTAATTTCGAGAAACAAATGTGAAGGAACAAAAAAAAAGCTCAAATATTTTTATAAGCCGAAGAAAGAAACAGGAGAATGAGTCCTCACACAGAAGAAGAAGAAGAAGAAGAAGAAGAAGAAGAAGAAGAAGAAGAAGAAGAAGAGGAGGAGGAGGGGGAGGAGGAGGAGGAGGAGGAGGAGGAGGAGGAGGAGGAGGAGGAGAAGAAGAAGAAGAAGAAGAAGAAGAAGGAGGAGAAGAAGAAGAAGAAGAAGAAGAAGAAGAAGAAGAAGAAGAGTGCATTCCGGAGGTAGTTGGGACGATTGTAGCTATATAGGCGGCACTACTCTAGATGTCCCGATACTTCGATCTGATATATCTATCTACAGCTTCAGATACAACATATCCAACTATTGAAGCTTCTTGGGGGCGGATTTTAATATTTTCTATTTGAAGACATAGCGGGGCCGTCCATCTGGTAAATCTCGGCTCACAACAGACGAGCAATTGCAATGGCTACCGAGTACAGATTCTGCTCCAACAGTGTACGTGTGCCCAAACGAGGGCGCATCATCTTCGCATGCCGGTGAATCCTCTTCATATGACCCTATGTTCGAACAATCTCACCTGGGCGGAGGGTATTTCGGATTCGACACGCAGGGCACCGATATTTGGCATTCCCAACTTGAGGTTGCTGAAGAGACCCTGAATGAACGTCCTTTCCCTTACGACGAAGAAGACGACGAGGACGAAGATTATGTTCCTGAAGAGGAGGAGGATGAGGAGACGACAGATAGCGATGGTCAGTCGAACGTGTATCATGGTGATAGGCAGCTGAACAGGGCCCTATTTGCGGAGTGGACTGCTTGGATACAGGAGGAAGGCGGCATGCAAAAATTGTTAGGAATGATGTATCCGGAGTTGCAAGGCTATGAAATTGATGTAGATAATGATACTGATCATATGAGTAATTGGCTATTTCTCATGGTCCCCCTCCGACCCACCTCTTCCCCGGTCTTTCGCGATGATGAGCTGGATATCGGACAGTTGAGTGTTGGAATATTTTATTCCATACATTTATAATTGAGTTTTGATGATTAGTTGTTAAATCAAAGAAGAAAAACAAGTAAGCAAAACAAAACAAGGAAGAAGTCGAAGACACAAAAAGTCATTCAAACTGGACTGCAAAGCTAGCGCACGCTAGAGATCAAGGCTAGCGCACGCTACAAGATGAAGATAGCGCACGCTATAGGTGAAGGCTAATGCACGCTATCGCAGAATGTGACTGTTGTGAAGACTTTCAACACAGAATTTCGTATGCTCTGACGTAGACATAGCGCACGCTGTGAATGATATTTAGCGCACGCTAAAGAACATTTGTATTCAAACAAATGAACGTTGGAAGATTCGGAGGAGAAGTCAAAAATTACAAACGGATATATGAATCAAGCAAAGACGTGATATTAGCGCACGCTACAAGAAGAAACTAGTGCACGCTAAGTGAAAGTATAAGAAGCTATTGGACTAAAGGAAAGAGCAGGTAACGTACGTAACATAGCAATAGCGCACGCTAAACAGGAAGACTTAGCGCACGCTAAGTGAGACTGGCAGTAACGGCTAGTTGGAGGAAAATGCCTATAAATACAAAACCATTTGGTATCAAACCACACAACAACTCCAAGCAAATATCATATTGATCAAATATCATTATATTCATCATTGTTGTTGTAATTGTGCTTAATTGTTAAGTGTTTGAGTGTTCATACACGAAAACCATACACGAGAGAAAAAATACGAATTGTAGATTGATTCGGTGTTATTAGGATCGTTGATCCGGCATTGTTAGAATCATATCTAAATCCGAGTGAAGTTTGTCTAGTACCCATAGAAAGCTAGATAGGTTGATTCCTTGTCCGATAGAAAAGAAAACGGTTTAACTTGGACCGAAAAAAGACAAGTATGTTAAGGTTTATCTCGGACCGATAGAAGACGAGATTATAACGGTAATCCCTCGACCGATAGAAGAGAGGTGCAGAGGTTGATCTTTAGCCTATAGAAAAAGATACAGAGATAGGACGTAGGCACGTTTGGCCGAACCTCTATAAATCGCTTCCACAACGCAAAAGAGTTTCATAACTCTATTTCCAAACGGCGATACCGATAATCTTGCTCCAACATTGGGCTTATTCGCCGTGTTTCTGACCAAGGCCGAACTATCTGTTGCAGTCGGACTGTGGCATTTGCATCGGAGAAAAGAATACAGTGTGTGTAAATCAGATAGTGACCGTTTGATTTTCATATGTAAACGTAAGAAAGATTGTCCTTTCAGATTACTCGCCACGAGCCAGGGGGAGTTTGGGCCGTAACGAAGTTCATCACCGAGCACAAGTGTAGGGACTCTGGGATAATAGCACTACGGCTTCCCAGGTGATCGGGGCTTTCTTTGCAAAGAAAATCCTACGTGACTCTGAGATAATGAAACCGAAGGTCATTCAGAATGAGCTTCGCGCGCTTTTCGGCGTTGAAGCTAGCTACGACGTCTGCCTGAGGGGACGGAATCACGCAATCGAGAGGATTTACGGTAAATTCAAGGATTCCTACCCGGACCTGCCCGGTTACCTCTACATGCTCGAGAGGAGAAACCCCAGCACATTCACTGCTTATGAAGTCGGCCCCGACTGTTGATTCAAACACGTATTCGTTGCCCTCGGGCAGCGTACACAGTCGGCTACTTAAGGCTCGTGATAATAGTCGACGGCACACACTCGAAGGGAAAGAACAATGGCATAATGTCCGTACTGTCGCGAAGGACTCGAACGAGCAATTGTACCCATTGGCTTATGCAGTAGGGCCGATTGAGAAAAACGGGTCCTGGACGTGGTTCATGCAACGTATGAGAACGGCGTACGGGGCATTGTCGGGTACGTTGATTGTATCTGATCAGCATGTGTCTATCGAACATGTCGTCGGTCTTGTGTTTCCGGAGGCGAGCCACGGGCTGTGCTACTATCCTCTGAGTAAGAAAATGGTTCCTTTCGGGAAAGTCGTGGGTGGCATGTTTCTACGAGATGCATACACTTACGATAGGACGGAGTTCGCCAAAATGATGGAAGGGATTTGTGCCAGTAAGCCCACCGCCTACCAAAAGTTAATGGATATAAGCCCCGCTAAGTGGGCTAGATCAATGTGCCCTGTTCGACGATTCAGCAACCTCACTTCGAACACCGCTGGGTCTTTCAACAACAGCATCCTTTGGGCTCGCCGTCTTCCAATCTGCGCTTGTCTCGATGCTGTTCGCCTAGTAATCGAAGAATGGTTTAACGAGAATCGAACAAATTGTCAAAAAGACCGAGAAGAAGCTAGGAGAAAAATTGCTCTGCAAATGGAATGGTCCCGATCATACAAAGCCACGCGGATTGGAGATGAGCTCGAGTTCAAAATTCAAACATCTGAGCGGACAGTGCTCGTTCAACTTGGCAAAATGATGTGTGAATGCCAGCGATGGCAATTCGATCTTGTCCACTGTGCCTATTCGATTGCAGCGATTGCGTAAGTGAATTATATTTTCATTTTAATAAAAACTTCGTAGTTCACTTTTTATTTCATTTCCATTAACGATTTTTTGTCACTTTAGGGCAATGGGACACGACGTCGTACGGTACGTTTCGCACTACTACAGAAGAGCGACGTATGCCGAGTGTTACAGAGGACAAATCTTACAAGTCCCGAGGAAGCCCGAATGGAACTTGCCCGAGGCTCTTACGAACTTAGAAATCCTACCCCCTATATGGACATGTATGCCGGGCCAACCGAGGAAAAGAAGACATCCGGGCAGAGGTGAACAAGGTCGTCGCCGAGCTCGTGCGTCACGCAGATGTCCGCTATACAATGAAACAGGCCACACGGGACCTAACTGCCCGAATGTAGCACATTATTACCTTTAATTTCGTTCAATAATTCAAAAATAAATAACATTCATGTTTTTGAAGAAAAAGGACCGAAAAAAACAAAAGCAAACGATGAAAAAAACAAAATAAAAAGTTGCATTCTCTGAATATATTCTCTGAAAAAGAAAAAAAGGAAAAAAAAACATACAAATTCACGAGAAAAAAAGAAAAACGAGAAGTTGTATTCTCTGAAAAAGCCGGAAAAAAAAATCACGCAAAAGCATGTTCAATTCAAAAAAAAATTAAAAAAATAAAACATAAAAAACCAAGTTAGACATATATATAATAATCGAGGTGTCAGTGATTTAACCAACTTCCATAACATAAGTATCATTATTTTAAAAAAAAAAAAGGGTAGAAACTACATGTGTATTTAGAAATAGGGTAGTTTCAGCATTGGTTTTTTGGGTATTTATAATTTTTGCCCTAAAATATATTCCAAACCAAACCAAAAAAAGAAAGATGAAGGCCCCTAGCTATGGGGCTTCATAATATATACCATCATGGTACACAGTAAACATCAGACAGACATTGTCCCAACAAAACTCTGAAAAAAAAAATAGCAAGATGGGATAAGGTGATCACTAGTTACATATGCATGTGGGCTCATTGGCTTTCACATAAGCAGTCTAGTTGTGGTTCGACTACGGCTGCCGTTTTCTGAGAAGATTGCGGGGAAGTCTCGCTCAAGTTTGTATTCTTTCCGGAGGGAGGCAGACATCTTTTCAAGAATGAAGCAATACTCTTCATCTTTCGACAACTCTTTTCTGGAAATACACAAAGGAAAGAACATCAATTTTAATCAAGTTAGTTTAATTATTATTGCTCGAGGCCAACTATTATTTGGATAATTGCAAAAGCAAACATTGAAGTTTGACCTAATTACAGATAAACCCAATTATCTGTTAAATTACAAACGCTACATCCCCCCTTGGGGGTAGCATTTTTTTTAAGAAAAATCTCTTATTAAGGGGGGGCAAACTTGCAAAATGGAAACTAACATCAAAGGGTATTCGTTTTTTCAAAAGATAGATGGGGTTCTTAGTAATTAGACTAAACCTAAAAGTTGTTCTTTGTAATTAACTTTATTAGTACTCAAAATTAGATGGCAAGCTTGTCTATCCTGACCCATGTAATAACTCAAATACCTGGCGATATAGACAGGCCGTACTTGCTCAGAATTTCTTTCTTAACCTGAATGATGCAAAAATTACACCAGAACCAGTTAATGGTTAATCGAATAGAAGGCTACCTTGAAAACTTTCGTCCTTGAATGCAATTCAACACAATTAGATAATGTTCAGTGATGTAAAATCAAGTATTAACAAAATTAAACACTAGAACTTACCCTAAATTGAAGTATAAAGGTATAACTACTACTCCAAAAGTCTCATTAATGGATGTTTCTCTTTTTTTCAAATTGAACTTTGAACATAGAATAACTCATAAAAAATAATCAAAAAGGTTAAGAAATTATACTGTTAGATTCACATTAAAAATATTGTTATAACCATATTTTTCTAATATTTTTTGCCATTATATTTTGAGAGATAATTTATGGTCAAACTTCAATCTGAAAAAAGTAAAAAATCAATTAATATGAAACTGAGGGAATATTACTATCTTAATTTTCAGCCAAATAACAAATCAATATATAATTATCTTTCTAATTTTATAAGTGCCCCCATGACATGTTTCTATTTTACGAATTGAACCGTATTTAGGAGAGAGGGGAATCAAATGGTTGACTATACTTTTCAACAAGATTTGGAAATACAACAAGATGCCACTGGCATGGAGAAAAAGCACTTTAGTCCCTTTATATAAGAACAAAGGCGATGTCCAAGAGTGCTCTAATTATCGGGGGATTAAGTTGATGAGTCATACCATGAAATTATGGGACCGAGTGATTGAGCAACGTCTTAGAAAGTGCGGAGATATCAGAAAACCAATTTGGATTTATGCCTAGGAGATCGACTGTGGAAACAATATTTCTGATGAGACAAATGATGGAACAGTATGCTGGGCTGTAAAACATAGTCATGTGCATAAGATGAACGTGGCGGAAATGCGTATGCTAAGATGGATGTGGCCATACGAGAAAGGATCGATTTAGAAATGATGTAATTAGGAAAGAAGTACGAGTGGCCCCTATAGAGGATAAGCTGTTGGAGAATCGGTTAAGATGGTTCGGACATGTGAGACAGAGGCCGATTGATGCAATGGTGCGGAGGCTTGAAGAATGGGGAGCGCATAGGCCGGTGAGGGGTAGAGGAAGACCTAAACAGGCATGGATAAGAGTGATTGAGAATGATATGAGGTTTCTTGGGATTGGAGAAGTTATGGCGTTGGATAGGACGACGTGGAGGGAGAGAATTCGGGTGGTTAATTATGTTTGAGGTTTTTTTTTTGCATAATGATTATTACTATTTTTTATTTACTTTTTATTATTTACCTATTTTTGCATATTTATTATTACTTTTTTTTACGTATTAAACTTTTCACCTATCACCTTTAACTTTTCATAAGACTTTTATTGAAGACGGCTTGACGTTTTCAGAGATTGATTCATGTTAGCCGACCCCAAAGCATTTTGGGCTTTGGGACTAACGCTCTGATGTTGTTGTTGAACCCTATTTAGGAGGCAATATGTAAAATAAATACAAAACTCAAAGAGGCATTTGTAATGCTTTAGGGAAATATATGTAGTTTTAAAATAAGTGAATTTTGTAATTAAGCAAAAACACAAGGTAGGTTTTGTAGTTATCCGTATTAAAAGCAGGGGGTGCCTAATGAGTCAAATATATGATCTAGACCTAACTCCATGGGATAGATGTTAAATGAGGAGATCAGTTTCCAATAAAAAAACAAAAGTATGAACCGCCAAACATAGACATGGATGCTTAAAACTTAAGTGAGAGTAAGCGTAATGACCTGCCAATGATTATCAGAAAACTCAGCTATTTCCCGCACTTTATTCTGTAGATGGGATTTCGGGACAGCCGGAAACTTGTCATGCAGCAACTTCCCTATTTTTCCAATGCTACTTGGGCATGACTGAATAACAGATATCTGCATAAATTTAGAGAAGGAAAAATGTTACATACGAAAAATGGCACAAATTAGATTACAACGTGAGCATTCCCACATAATGATTGTCTGGAATGCACGCATATCAAGCTAGACAAAATAGACAAACTGCAAATGGACTGTGTCAACATTCAGAAACAAAATGATGGGATAACAAATACTACCCTTGAGGTTTATCCTAATTGACAAAAAGTCCAATAATCTCTTAAAATTATAAATATTTCCATTACGAATTACAAATAGTCAAATAACCCCCTTCACCTTTGTATTTGTTTTACAAATTAATCCCTTAATAGGATGCAATTTGTAAAACAGAAACATACGTCAAAGGGATATTGTTTGAAAGCTGTACCTCATGGGTAGTTCTGTAATTATCACTAGAACGGGTGAATCACTTACAATCTGAGGCAAGTCTGAGTCCACAATAGCTGCACCAGTTGTCGGGGTTGTTGTACTTGACTTGTTACAGAATGTTTCATTTTCATTATCCACCGAATCACTTTGAATCGATATTTCTATGTCAGGGAAACCAGGCAAAGGACGAATAGAAAGCGCTTCCAAGCACTGTCTTTCAATCTTCTGTACACCGGTTAGCTCTTCTGCTGATAACAATGTGGTCTTTTCATGCAGAAGATTCAAAATGATCAACGGATGGTTCTTTTTAAGTGCATGTTCTGTTAAATTATTTAGGTACTTTTGTTGCCGGAGCAAAGCACAGAATTCTTCACTCTGGACTTGCTGTTCAAAATTAGGCAGATTTCTCACTTCTTCAACCAAATCATCAGATTCCATTTCATCAGTATGTACTCCCTGTGCATGGAAAGATAATAAATTTTCAAGCTGATACATATATTTTCGGGATATACAGAACTAGCTTCTCTCACCACTGAGCCCTTAGTCTACCTCAAATTTATGTATTAGGGGTGTTAATCTCGACTGAATTGTTAACCGAAATTCACAAAATAATAAGCCAAAGAGCAAACAAAATTTTATCAGTTCGGGTCAGTTACGGACTGGATTATTATCCGAAATTCTGGTGAACCGAAATAATATAACAAAGAGCAAATGGAACTTCATCCATTTGGATCAATTACAACTATTTTCCCAGTTTTAAGCTCGACTATTGATCAACCAAATTTTAATTAATATTTTATTTAAAAAAATATGGAATTACAAATTAACTTGTTTACTTTTTTATTTTTTTAGTTCAGTAAGTAGAAAGTTAAACCAGAAAAGGGGTAAAATTGAAAGGTAACCATAAAATATTTTACAAATAGCAGACATGAAAATTAGAGAAAGTACAATTAGGTTTCCTGTTAGATATGCCGACAAGATCCAGAACCCAAAACTGAACCGAATAATCGAATTTTGACAAACAAAAGACTGAACACGAAACCAGAATTTTCAGATTGGCTCAGGTCATTAGCCGAATTATGTGGACTCGTACATGTATTGCATCAGGTGTAGTTTGAAATAGCCTCAACACATAAAGGCACATATAACTGTCTTATTGCGTACACAAATGCATAACGATGAACATGAGGGATACTGTAAAATATATCTAAAATTAATAATAGGATTATAGGGAGAGTACCTCATTCTCAGACAGATATCCATCAGGAACAAAGAATCCATCTTCACTTTCATCTTCATCATCATCCTTAAATTGACCTTCCATACTTTCATCTTCATCATCCTTATCACAATCCGATAGGCTCTCACCAGGTTCATCCTGTGAATACAATTTTTTTTTTAGTTGCAAATGACATTATGAGAAAAATTACTAGTATAACAGGGTAAGCATACCTCTTCCCACTCCTCGTCACTATCAATGTCATAGTCAATATCAGGGTCCTTCAGAAAAGGGTGACATCCGCCAACAACTTGACTGGAAAAAGGACAATATATAATCAGAAAGGTAATATACAATTTTAAATAGACAATCACGGGTATAATTTACCAAACTACTTTTAACATCAATATCTAGCTTAGAAACAATAAGAAGCTTACTGAATATACAAACCACAATTGCGTCAACTCCAAGAAAATTCATTCACCACATTACAAACTCGAAACTTGGCAACTTAATGAATGTCCTCTAACAAACTCCATGTCAAAATTAAGGCATACACAACTAAAAATGATAGCAACAACATAGCCAGACAGGATATACTATCAAAGTTTTATAACAAATTACAATTTCAATTTGAAATGTATCTCAAGCAAAATGTGACAAACAGGTTGTATCCTACAAAATTTGATGTTAAATGCAATCCATAGTCGTTCCTCCTTATACCGAAAACTTCCAGAAACCAGGATATAAGATGTGAAAATAAAATTTAGTAAAACAGCTTACCTTTCTTTTGGCCAAACCCCATAAAATGCAGGCCTGTGGCTCTTATCAAACTGCAACAGCTTCTTGACTAGAATTCGCTTCCTACCACAGGGATGAGGACAACTATTGGTTTTCATATGAGACAACGCTCTGTCAGCATTGGAATCAACCCATCCAACCGCAAGCTTCTCCACATTCAAATCCTCGTCGCAATTGAATTCCTTATTGGTAGTTAGCTTCAGTTCCTTTACCAGCTCGGTCTTAGGCTTCTGACGGATGCCCCAATGCATATTCCTGTTGGAATGCATTGAACGTCCAATGCCACGCCAAGCATCTAAGTGTGAACTGCAAAAATGCGAGACAAACAGAATATTATATTTCTTATACACCGGCGGGTTATATAAGTATGAATACAAGATAGTTACTCCTAAAAAACACCAACCTCCATATGTCTTTCGCCTCAACATCGTCATTTTTGGCCAATATAGAATCCATTATTATGGTAACTGATTTGGATTCAAGCACGTCAGGAGATGAATCTGATGGGGTAGCTTTTTTCACGGGACTATCATTTTGAGACGACGAATTAATTTTGTTTTTCTTAAGGAAGCGTTCCATGAGTGATGCTTGTTTCTGGAGAGCAAGACGTTTTCTTGACTCGGCTTCTTCTTTTTCCTTGCGTCTTTGTTCTTTATCAGCTTCCTCTTGCTGCTTTTTCTGTTGTTTCTGCATTTCGTTTTCCTCTCTCTCACGTCGTCTTTCTTCCTTCTCTGCCTCATCATGCAACCGCTTAAGCTCTTTTTCCTGCAAAATTTGGACTCAAATAAGACACGTAAAAAAGATGCTCCAGAAGTAAATGGAAAAGTTAAAAAAACAAACCTTCAACTGTGATATATATATATATATATACTGAATTTCAAGAATATCTAGAGTCTAGAGGTCTAATACACTAGTTCATGCCATACATTGTGCTATTTTTACATTCTAAATGAAGTTAAGTAGTTAACTCAACAATCTACTTCAAATAGAAGAACTGATTTAAATTACAAGGTCAAACAGTTGCATACACTTTGCAACTTTTCCTTTTGAAGTTCCCGATCCATCTTCTTCTTCTCTTTCTCCATTTCTCTTTTGTTCTTCTCCATTTGCTTGATTAACAGTTGTTCTTCTCTCTTGGCTTCCTTTTCAGCCCTTCACCATTAAAACAGTGATTTAGCAGATGGTTCAAAAGCACATAGCAAAACAATAAACCAGTACATACATTTCAGCACCACTTTTATTTGCCATGTTCTCCATTAAAAAACGGATTTCTGCCTCATTTAAAACTTTACTGAGTTTTTCTGAAGCTTTCATCAACTCTTGCGTGTAACTTGGACGATCTTCTGACTTTTCCAGGGCATTTATCATTGCTGATACACAAATAAAATGAATCAATTAGATAACTTCAAAATGATGGAGAAATACTTCAATAACGGAGGACAAATTAGAATGGCCGCGCAATGTAATAGACAGATGAACTGCGAACGAGCAGAAGCGCAAGAAAAATAAGTGGACACGAGACATCTAAGATCATCCAGAAACACAACCAGCATAAAAAGTAAAAGTTGTTATAAGAGCATCAGGTCATTACGACAAAAAAACTTCGCTTTATTCTGTAGGAACATTTCCTAACTAGGACTAAACAGCAGCCATCCATCTCTAGTAAAACTGCAGTCTCGTTAACAAATTTTATCATGAACTGTGCATATATATATATATATATACACATACATATATATATATATATATAGAGTGGTTCTAGTGACAATCAGATTTAAGTTAAGAAATAAGAATGAATTTGATCCATTGATCTTGATTAAATGGATGACCTAGATTTATTCTCACAAAAATATGCATGGAATGCAATATTTTAGTGCATCGATATTTTGATGCATATAATGCATAGTTTTCATTCATTGCAATTTTGATGCACGAAATGCATATATTGCATGCATAAGCCAATCTGGACCGTACATCACACAAAGATCAATGATTTAGATTTATTCTTATTTCTTACTCAAAAAGTCAATCTCATTTGATCCAATATATATATTGTATACAGAGGTTGAATGTGCATAAATAATATGAACAAATGCTAATAACAATTTGAGGGTACATAATATTGGATTGTAATGATTGAACCCCAATGGATAGACTGTATGCAGATTAGATTTTAAACCACAAAAGTAATCGGGCAAATGGAAAACTTCTATTTCCTGCAAAATATCAAACAAATCTTGCATTTATGACTGCCTTGAACCTAGTTACTATATCTGATTGAATTACTAATCAATAATATCCAATTCAATTTTTAACTCGGATACCAAGTATCGTATCAGATTGAAGGCTGGTGGATCAACATGGAAAGTTAAACATCGAGTCATATGAACTATGAGAAATCAGAACTTACCCAAAACAGCGGTAATCCTCTCTTGAATCTTTTTCCGACAAGTGCGGCGAACTTTCAGAGATGCACGCATTAATTTTGGCATCAATTTCAAATCTCTTGTCTACAACAAAGAACAGTATTCAGTAAAACAGAATATAAAAAACACAATCAAGATTAAAATAGATGGAATTAGTGTTAACTAGTACGATAGAAAAATATGGGGATAGATGGAAAAATATGCATTATAAGAGTGAGATAGAAAGTACATAGATGGAACCAATGCTAATCAACAAATTAAATAATATAATTGCATGTAGCCATTGATACATATGAAATGTTGCTTTACATATAGAAGGCACCTAGCATGGTGATGAAATAATGCACCAAACAGATATGTCACACATTCCCGGGACTTGAAATAAATAAGAACTTACTGATAATTCAATAAAACGCCGAACTACTGATCTGATACTTAAATTCTTCTACAAAAAGAGGATCCAATCCAATTCTTAGCTTCATTTTATCATCCGAAACACCTATCACTAGCAAACAAGACTTATTTCCATACCAAATCCAAACATCGGTAATCAAATCAGATATCCAACATACAATCATTACATTAAATTTAGCAGAATCGAATGCTAGATCTATAAACAGAAAAATGTATTTAACAAGCCAATACAGCGCAAAACAAACAAACAAACAAATATCACAATTATAAATTACTATAAAAGTAGTAAAATGGAAAAACAAGTGAAAGTTAAATTGGCTGCAATTTAATTTATACCTCCCAACACCAAAGAGCACAATCAACATCATCCTCCAAAACATCGGCATCTGCATTAATCACACCATAACATACTCTCTGTCCAATTAAAATCACAGTACTCTTGACACTAGCCTTACTAACAACGTCACCATTTCCATTTATGCCCTTGAGTTTCTCAAAAATCTCATCGACAAGCTTTGACAAAGGAAGATCGTTCTCCTCCATTAAACACGCAATCATCATGTTCAAAGAATTCCCAACTTTCTCCACATTTTCCAATAATACCCCTCTATTTTCCAACGCCAAATCTTTAGAGAATTTAACAAGGCTGTTGAATTCGTCGCGATATACAACAAGTCTTGCATCCTTTTCTTCTGGGCTTGGTGATTGTAAACAAGGTTCCACTCTTTTTCGCTTCAATTGCTTCTTCTTCTGACCTGATTCATTGATTATCGGCTTAATCTCATCCGCACCGTCGATTATCATCGGTTCGACTCCCGTCATTTCTGCATGCAGCGAATCAATTCTTTGCACCAAAACGAGAAGCAGATTTACAACTCAGTTCGATTCCACTCCCCCAGCGAAACGGAATGATTAAGCAGACTGGGGGCGAATGCACAAAAAAAAAAAAAAAAAAAATCTAAATTTCTAGGGTGGAAACAAAATTTTTTTTTGGATAAATTTCAGCGAGAAATCTTAACCACCACCCTGCAGATTAAGGAGATGATATCTCTGTAATCAAATCGACGGGGGGGGGGGGAACGAGCTTCGATTGTCGTTCGAAGAGGAAAATGAGAAATAAACAAAGAGATGAAGAGGAATAGCAGGAGAGAAAAACCCTTTTGTTTTCTCTCTCTTTGGAACTCGAGTTTTACTTTTTCTTTGTTTTCAATTTATTTATGAAAATTAAATCCATTATGTTTTCGCTTCCCGCCAGAGAGAAAGAAATGGGAAAAAATAAAGACAAAAATAAATGGAAAAAAAAATAAAAAAATATTTGGCTCCAAAATGGGATAACATTTCAATGTTTCGCGCTAAGATTTTTGGCAGCCCCAATGGCGCGCAAGCTAAAGAAAGTTTAGCGGCAAAAATAATTACTACTACGATATAATTTTATCGTTGTGTATATAATTTTTTGTTTTTCTAAATTTTAAAGAATATTAAATTTCATAGTCGTCAACATTAATTCATTTGTGTATATTAAGATTAACTTGTTGGTATTTGCACTTCTCTCTGCGTCTACAGCGCACGTTTCCTCCGGATTGGCGTGTATAGTTTCCACTGGATCCAAAGATTTTTTAAGACTGAGGGCACAATTTTTATTACCGTAATAAAAAAATCAATAATGAAGTACAATATCATTATAAAGGTGAAACAAATTATGTTTTACAGTTGTTCTCTACGAAATTTCATCTTTTGAAAGCGATTCATTACATCTTCATTCGCAACATCAGCAAGTCCTTTTTCAACGGTACAAATTACACAACCGTTCAAATAGTCTTCAGAAATTCTGTCTTATTTCATCTCTTTGATTAGGGTGATACACTAAAATTCTTTTCCTTTCGATCCCAAGGAAGATCATCCAAATCAATTTCCGTAGACATCAAAAGAGTAGAACTAGGTTGAGAAATATTATCTGCACTTGAAGATCTGGGTGTCGATATTTTTCTTTTTAAAAATCTTTCCATTCTTTCAACAAACCCTAAAAATTAAAATCAACAATAAATAAATTAATTTTATACATACTCTAACTAGTGATATATATATATATATACCTTTTTTTTTTTTTCACTGGGGGCATGTCCCCCCCATAAAATGTGAATGGATCCGCCCCTGATAGTTTCACACCCCTCTTTTTTAGTACCAAAGTATAAAACTAATAAATTATATATCCATATTCATAAAATTATAAGTTTTTGATATCAAAATGTATTAAAAGACATTATTATCCTTAAAGTCTACCACTAAAAAATAAAAAACATAAAAAAGAGAAAATTATTAAAAGCAAACAACAATAATATAAACGGTCTTACAACTCAATATTTCTCTCTCTTGCAAAAAAACTCTCTCGCTTCATCTCTCGTAGAACCAAAAACCCCCTGTCGTGAAACTCTTTCGCCGGCCAGAAGATGTCGAACTTCGACTACGACAGAGAAGTTGAAGACGCCAGAAGTTCCTCACACGCTAGTGACACTCCATCTGAAGAGGAACTCGTCAATAAGCCGCCGGTTAGTGTATTTTCATACACACACGATCGTGCCACGACGGTTGTTCATCGTCTCACGATGGTGTTGAAGAATATGACACCATCGTGTGCACGATGGTCTTTCGTGGGCACAATGGTTTACACACGACGGTCATCGATCGTGTGCGCCGTCGTGGGCAAGAAGATCAAAGTCTTCTGCCTTGCACACGATCGATGCCCGTCGTATGAGGCGTCGTGTTTTACACGATGGTCTTCACATGATGGGCATCGATCGTGTGCATGCCATCATGTGCAAGGCGGATTTTTTTTTCGTTCTCTTAAGCATTCTATCATATTCTTATGATTTGTATTCTATATTGCAGACTGGTTGCGCATGAAAGAGACCTACATTGCGTTTTGTTACACGTCAAGTGAATCTTTACATACGGGATGCGGTATTTAAAGAGATCATTGAGATACTAAGAAGTATGGGCCGCAATTCCGCAGTTGGTGATCGAGCTATCGAGAGCTTGACCGAGGGGGTCCTGGGGCATTTGATTAAAGTTATGAGAAATGGCAATTCAAATACTGCCCTACATCACTTGATTGCCCGTCAATTGGAGGGTGATCAAATCCCCCCGGATGAGTGGTGGTTCCAGGTTTGCGGGAGGACCATTCGTTTTACGGCCCGTGATTTTGCCATGATCACTGGACTGCATTTTGGAAACTCTACCTTACATCCACAGGACGACCATCTCCTTCGGTCTGACGGTATTTTCCACAGAATACTCCATGGCAAAAATATTAAGGTAAGTGTTATGCGGAAGAGGTTCAATGCTCGAGATTTTGGTAGAGACATAAGAGATTATGCGAAGGTTGCCAATTTGCTTATATACTACTACTTTATCCTATGCCGTGACAACATGATGGTCGAGACATGGGCATGGGCATTAGTTGAGGATTTCGAGCAGTGGGATATGTTTCCTTGGGGTTCTTATGCCGTTGGGGTTTTATCTTACTACATAGGCAATGTTGCCATGAAAGAGGGACAATAGCATAAGGACTATCACTTCTATGGTCCTGTTTGGGCTTTACATATATGGTCGTATGAGATGATTCCTTCATTGGGAGAATTGTATGGTATTCGAGATAAATCTGTCCAAGTCCCCCGGTGTTTGATGTGGACTACGAGGAAGATGTTATGTGATTTCACTCATTTATTCGATGATAAGGTACATAAATTTGTAAACGTATTTTCTCCTGACTTCACTCATCTCTTCAACGTTATGTGATTGCCCATCTAATGGTATGCTTTAATGACTACTTTTGCAGCACAAAGTACTTCCCTCTTTACCACATCTGGGGGAGGATGAGGCTGAGTACTACCGTAACACCCGCAGAATACGTCCGGAAATGTCACACGCCGTAGACCCTTATCACAAAGATTTACCCAGGCTAAACTCCAAAAGGCTATGATTGACCGACCAGGTTTAAATTAATTACAAAGCAAACCGACAAGGTCATTAAACAATTCAGAAACTAACGAAATTTACTTCTCAATGACAATGATAAACTTGAACACAGAAAGGAATGAAAACTTAATTTAATAATTGAAAACTACACTCGTGCAAGGGTGAATACTCAACAATTTGAGAAAATACCGACCGAGACGACACAAAAGAAAAAGATTCTGACTCTTGTGTGATTAGCATCGTCGTCTTCCATCTCCTTCCAAGCCAATCCCGAGATTGCTCCCGAGCTGCCAAAACCTGAGCGCATAACAAGCACCCACCCCCCGAAAACTCGGGGGTTAGCAAACTGGAATTTTGCTAGTGCAAGTACATAATATACAGGATATACGGAAAGTATCAACACAAACTCAACAGCCACGAAGCCTTAACACAAACCACACATTCGCACAAACAGCACATCAAAGCATTCATTTACACAAGGTGAAAGGTAATCACATAGCCATATTCTTTTTACGGATCATAACACCAATGAAACTTTAAACAAGTCCAATGAGTTAAAAGATCTAGCTTGAAAAACCCCTTTTATAAAAGGAAAAGCAATTTGATAAGATAGTTTGAAAACGTTATTATTGACTGGGGCCGTCTTGGGGTTTTGAAAATCGAATGGGAATACTTTTAGAAAATAACTTCAAAAGCTCTCGGGTCCTCGACCCAATTCACAGAATATCATCACAATACAATCAAGGATACAACCTCTCATTCAACAAATCCTGCTCAAGACCCCTGATTAATTAACCTTCGGAGATCTCGTCAAATATCCTTGGTTAATTAAACATGATACCAACATTTAAAACAAGTTGAAACAAACTTTCAGAAACACGAATCGCGGTCTATATCAAGACTAACATTTTAAAGCGAGTTAAAAGAACTTTGAATTACGAACATCATTCGGTATCGGGGTCTTAGCCATCACTCAAATATCCGTAACCAATAAGCCTGTCATGCGCCTCCCTTGCACACCTTTGCACCAGCGTTCACTCCACTATGTTGGCCGCCCCTTGAACATGTCACCGCGCCGGTGATCACTCCTGCAAGAGCCACCCCTTACACGCGTATTAGGTAACACCGGTGTTCACCAACCATATGGAGCCGCACATTGCAGCGTACACCAGGCCGGAGTACACGCCCCACCATCAGAGGTTCCTGGATACGACGTTTCTCACAACAAGTATCCACATTGATTCAAACATCAAGCACACAGACAAACATTACAACAATTTTCAACTCAGTACACCAAGTCACACAAATTATCCGTCAATCCATAACCACACATCTAAACACTATCACGCATGTTATCAATCAAAACTCAATCGCAATAAGCCTTCAGGCATAACCAACCAACGTCGCACATATATCCCTATATTGCAACTCAACCGAATATATATATATATATATATATAACCTTACTATATTATATCTATAAGTATAGTTCATCCATCAATCCAGGTTGAGTACGTCAACTAGTGTTAGCATTCATCACTCGCCATTCACCGATATAGGCATATATATCAATATACGTATATACTTACATATATTTAACATATAATTATATATATCTATACACACACACACACATATATATATATATATATCCGTATAAATTCATACACTTCGACAATAATGATTTCACGTAGTTACAATTCGTATATCATGGTACTTGCCTCAAATCCAAAGCACGCAAAGCAACGGGAAAGCTCGGTCGGAAACCCTCGAACACATATAATCCCCCAGCCAAAAACAACGAAGATACGATTACAACGAGAATCAAGACCAAAAAACAACGGAGATTGCAACAAACTATCGAAGGAAAGTTCATTCGAACATTTGATCGAACATCAAATGTTCACTACACCTCAAGAACACTCAAATCACCCTTCGGGTTGAAACGAACCGAAGATATGGATATATAATCCATAAAACATGTTTAATAACAACATCTAACACCAATCGATTTATCAAAATCGGATGGAAAATGAAATCAAGAATAAAACTCCCAAAAGATCAATTCTAGGGAATCAAGAAAAATACTTTGATCCGGTGAAGAGCAAAGGATTAAATGATGTTAAATACATGAATACTACTAAGATTAATCATACCCATAACAAATCAATCAACGGCACGGAATGAATCGAACACTAACATCGAAATCCCCCAAATCACCCAAAAGGAGGGTTTCAAGAATTTACCTTGGATTAAGGATGAAGAACAATTGTTGGTATTGTTAATCCACACCAAGAACTTGTGGAGGAAGGATTATCTGAGATTGGTGATGCTAAATCGCCCGTAAGTCGCTCAAGGAGAAGAGGAATGAGGAGAATGATGAAAATGAATTCTCTCATCACAAACCCGCTGAAAAAGGTCCAAACTGACTCGCGTGCCGTGGCCCAGAACAAAAAAGAACGCCCAGCTAATGTCTTAGTGCCACGGCCCGGCCAGCAGAGGGCCGCGGCCCGCGGTACAGCCCGCTCCAGCATCAAAAGGCACATGGTGCAGTCTTAGCTATTTCGACCATACTCCTTCGTCCGGACTCCGATTGACTCACCGTTTGAACCATTGGAAATCTAACTTGATGCTCTATAATACTGAAAAGATTCAGAATTTTTGGAGTTTCCAAGCATTGATGGTGATTCTACGAAGTCGAACTCATACGTGGTAAAGTCGTTTAAGAACACTGAACTCAACAAAACAACACCAAACGAACTCGGATGACAAAAAGTGTCGAATTAATCATTCTCGAAATGACGAAACGGTCACAATAGAGTCGCTAATATGGACTTCCGCCTAAAAAAAGAAAATTACCGGAAATTGAAATTGCGGATATTACAACTACTACGTGAGTTTTGAGAATGGCTCGCCATATGACGTTAAGTTCATTAAGCCTATAAGAATAGTTGTGAAGACCAAAGAGGATGAGCCTGAGCCGATGCCGAGAAAGAAAATTATGGATAGATTGAATAAGGCTTCTGGGAAATTGATTACATATGAGTCGGCAAATAAAGTGTCGAAGCGACGCCGGCAGAGTACCCCACTAGTAGATGGTGCATAGACATCGGACCGGGAGAGGCATCCAGAGAGGGTGTGTTGTGTCCATGCACTTCCTTGTCCGGACCACACCCAGGATGCGAGCAGGGATGGGTACTTCGATCGCCGTTTGAAGGTGATCTTGTACGACGAGTCTCGGACATGATTTATTGCTCGAGTTTCTCGCCAGGTGCTTTCTGGGATCGTGGATTTCTTCGGACCTACGCATAGACGTTCTAGGAGACTGGTGCACTACTCAGCTGGGAGCCATGATAGGTTTCCCGATAGGCCTCGTCATTCTGCATCTGTTAGCAGCGCCCAGCGGAGGATTCCTGACCCTCCACGTCACTCAGTCTCCGGTGCAGCCCACAGTCACCATTCTGAGCGTCAGTTTAGTCATCATTCACAGCGTCAGCCTAGTCACCATTCTCAGCGTCAGTATAGTCACCATTATGAGGTCCAGCACAATCATCATTCTGAGATCCAGCACAGTCATCATTCTTTTGAGCGGACTGAGCAGCCCCTTGATTATGAGCATTAGTATCAGCCATTTGACACGCTGTTTCAGCAGTATGGGACGATGTTCGACTGGTTTCAGGACGAGCATCATTACAGTGCGATGTTTCAATGTGAAGGTGGTGGTCCTCAACAGCAGCCTTCATTTCAGATCGAGCAGTCAGTTTTTGAGATCGAGCAGCCGGTTGTACAGCTCTCTGATAGTTATAGTTGTGAGAGGGATGTTGAGGGTGATGAAGATGATGAGAGTGCCGGGACGCAGCAGTTGGGTGAGCGTAGTCTTCCACCACGAGTGAGTCGACCTCTGCTGCTCTTCAGAAGCCTTTTGTGGTGGCGCCTCCAAGAGATAAGGCTCTGAAGAAGTTGTACTTACACTTTAGGAGGGAGCAGCCACGTGATGCTATTTTCCGGTATTTGGAGACTGGGCATGCTCTCACCCAGGCGTTATTTGACCGGATAGAGTCTAGCCGTGAAGACTTTGATGCCGAGGTGATAGATTGTTATGTGCTTGCGACTCGAGCGAGGCTTCGGAGTGGAGTCCGTAGTGTTGGTGTCGGTAGAGTTAGCACTGTACTTGCCGGCTCCCAATTTTACTCAGTTCTATAACTTACTCGTTTGTATGTCATTGGTGTGATGTGGATTTTTTTTTTTATTTTGTGGTTTGCCTTTTTGTAGTTAGTTATGGCCAATGAGTTTGCAAGACTCCATCCGGATGATCCACTTGGTATCAAGGTGACAGGGAAGTCGGTTTACAGGGACTGGAAAATTCCTAAATGGATCGAGGACTACATGACAGGTCTTGATACACCACATGTGGTTCCATGGTCAAATTGCAACGAAGTAAGTTTGAAATTTATATTTATAAATGATTCGCTATGTTTGATGTGATGATCTTATATGATTACATATTTTGTTTCAACATATCATTGCCATTTGTTGCATTGACCAGAGCCACTGGGTGACTATCAAGATTGACATCATAACATGGACCGTGTAGTTGTACGATTCTTTGTCACACCAACACCAAGATGGTCGATACCGATTCAACCAATTGCGACCGATTACTCGTCTGATGCCTCGTGTGCTAGCTCAATCCGGGTACTGGCTGAACAACCAATCGTCGGATGTATGCACCTCCTCATCTTCCTCGTCTTCCTCATCTTCCTCGTATTGATAATCTTTGGAAGGCATGTCATAATTTATGTTGCCGGGCTCTACTCTCGAGCTGCTACATCCCATATTAACCTCGGGAGTGGAGGAGCTGCCGTTCTCAACATAGACCTCAGGATCCTCCTTGTATTTTACTAGTAATCGAAGTATCTCGGTATCGCCCCGTAATAGGACTTTTACTTTGTTTCCCTTGGTCATGTGTGTCGAGTACCATAATTTGCAATCGGACTCATTTGGACCACCCAAACAATCTCTGATAACCCCCACGAGGTTTGTACCACTAACTTTGCTCGTGTCGATGTAGACAAAAAATGAGTCCCCGTATACATATGTCGATCGTTCCCAATGACCACCGCGATGTATCAAAATACGCTGCCACGACATCTGATTACAAAAAGATGAATAACTATTCAGAAAACTGAGCGAACAATATTATAAAATGGTCTGCCTTGGACACGACCGATGCACACGGTCGTATGCTACAGTGTGCAGCGATCGTGTGCAAGTTTCTGGCCATGAACACGATCGCTGCACATGATTGTAGACGATCGTGTTAAACGATCGTGAACATGTTAGTTGTGCGCACGATGTCAAGGTCGTTGGACACGACCGTTGCACACGGTGGCCCATCGTGTGCAGCGATCGTGTTCGTAAGAACTGGTCGGGAAAAAAAATTCAGCGGTCAAATACTGATGCATACTTTCTTTATGAACCCATAAGCACGACAAATGAAGTCCTATTTGAACGTCAACTTTTCTTTTCGAATAATCTTGTGATTTTTATAAGATTTTTGAGAGACCCCTTTGTCAAAAATGATTGTGTTGTTTTGATGTATATGTTGTAGTTAAATTTTGGTTTTTGGACATTAATGATCGACTTTGAGCAGATGAGGAAAATGTAAAAGAAAAAAGAAAAGAAAAATAGTTTAAATATACAAAAATAAAAGAGAGTCAACATTACAACTTTTGGGAGGATATTTTAGTCTTTTTTATCAAAATGGTACAAAAAACTTATACTCTTATAAATAGGGATATAAAAGTTGTCAATTTTATGATTTGGTATTAAAAAATTGATTCCCACATTAACAAATTATATTTTTTTACAATCAAAATATATTGAGGAAAGTAATTATTTTGCCAGTGAGTTTTATTATAATTATATTTAGGCATATAAGAAGTTAATAATATTAAAAAAACAAATCTGAAAGAAATTATAATTATAGATATTATTTGTTTAGAATTAAATGAATTTAATAGTAGGGATCTAAATAATTATAACATTATAAGTTTGAAAAACCTTTTTGAGTACAATAATTTTTGTTGAGTTATTTTATTCATTATTATTGTCACTCCCAAGATAACAATTCTGTTTAGCAAAAACTAGTTGATACGTTAATCGGTAGCTGATTAAATAGCTGGTAGTTAATAAGCTAGCTCGTAGTCGATTAGGCAGCTGATAAGTTAACTGATTAAATAATTGGTGACTTAGCTATTAAGCTAGCTATTTTAATACAAGTGTTTAGCATATTAGCTAATAACATAGTTGATATTTTATAAATGACATATAAGGACATTACTCTTTTTTCATTGTTTTTATTTTCTCAACTTTCTCATTATATTACACACTAACCTTTTTTAAATAAAAATACATGACATGTTTTTTCCTAATTGTTTTAATATATACTTATTGTAAATTACATATATGTACTATTCGTCGTAACTTTAACAAAGTCCTTAAAAATCATATAAAAAAGTAAAAAAACTACTGATGAGTATTCTAGCTTGATAAGATAAAAACATTAGTAATGATTGTAGAAAATTGCCGGTGAATAGTACTTGTGTATATTTAGTAGTGGGGTGTATGGATTGATCATAATTTTAGTTACACGCAAGTATATAATAACAAAAATTATTACAAAAGTTTCAAATAATATAAAATATAAGTCGAGATACAAAATTTAATGAACTTCCATGTGGTCTACAAAAAGGAAAGAAACTAAGCTATATCATCATCACTTCCCCATATCAACGATGCAATGTTGTCACGAATTTTATCCATCTCATTATATGTTTCTCTTGAACTCTCACGTTTGTTGTCACGGTTGGTGGTACGGAAGGAGCAAACTGTAACGATATTTCTCAAAACTTGTAGATATATGTCAATCGAGCCCGAATTCCGCTAATTCGAGCTCGATTATCCTAAATTTACAAAATTTAGAAAATATTATATTTAAATCACAAACCTAAAAGTATATTGTCCATAAATCACAATTCTTAAATTATAGTCCTAAAAGAAATATTTATCATTTGATATGCAGGATAATTACTTAAATTACCCTTTTTTTTAAAATATCTAAGAGATGTCTATTATTCCCTTTTTTTGGTATAAATCTTATTTTTTAGTTTAAACTAGATGTTCTCCGGTGCGATGCACCGCATAAGATATTCTCTTATTAGAAAATAATTTCTCGATTTCTAAATTTATTTTTGATGATCTTCGACATGAATATCATATTAGCGTGAGTGTATTATGGGGTGTAATATAATTTAAGAAAGAGTACCACATTAGCGCAGTGTTAAGTTAATTAGTGTCTATTACATGAACAAATTTCCTGGACATACCGAAAAAAATAGGAACAAATTTTAGAGACGAAAGTAATATGTGATTAAGTCTTAATATATGTGTGTGTGTGCAGTGTATGTTTTAACTGAAAATAAATATTCATAGTTTTTATAATATAATTTTTTTGTGCAATCGGTCATTATTGTAAATCCATCAAATTTATTATATTCATATGGATGTCTAGTTGAAAAATGTGAAACAAAAATTAATTTGATATATTTTTAATAAAAATAAACTTGATTTAAAAAATTATAAATATTTAAAATTTTAAGCTAAAAAAATAAAGGAAGAATTTTTTTATTGGTAGATGAGTGTAAGTTGTGGAATAAAACTCCCACAATACATATCTAGAATTTTTTTTAAGAAATTTAAGGATACATCTCTATATATAAACTATATTTTAAAATAAAAAATCAAAAAACTTAGAGAGTGACATGTGTCACGACTCTCTTTTAATAGAAAGTATAGATTAGGGCAAATACACAGTTCGAGACGGCTCACATATGTATACAAAGTACAAATAAACTTGATCTCCAAATAAAAAAGCAATTCTATCAAAGAGTAAAAGTCTAAAAGATACAACAAAGATAACAATACTGACAAAGAAAAAAGAAAGAATAAAATAAAGATATACATCATACATTGGTGATATTATATATCTATACTAAAAAAACGCAACATTATTTTTTCATCGTCATAATGTGCATCTGAAAGGATTGATATACCTTTCTAAAATAATAAACTTCCAAAAAAACTTTAGAATATTAAATTCGATGTAAGCTGACATTTTTTTTACGCAAAACTTTGGTAGCGGCCATTTTTTTTTTTTTTGCGGTCAGGCGTAGTAGACCACTGATTAAGTCTCCGGCGAATGCCATTCTTTTTGTGCGGTCACCGTCGACAGACATTCGATGGGGGTCATTTTTTTTTTTTAGAACGGCCTCCCGAGCTGTATACCGGCGGAGCGAGGACCAGATTTGTTCTTCCTATGGCAAGTGGCCACATTTTCCGGCGGGACTGCCGGTAGACCTATAGAAGGGCTGTTGGAATAATTCGATACTTGCACGTGTATTACAACTAATATTCTGAACTTAATTATAACAAAGAATAGAAAGAAAAAATTACACTTGAAACGAACGAACAATTTTTTTTAATAAACTACAGAAGATCGTCCGAAGCTAGAGCTTCTGCCCGCAAGACGAGAATACGCCCCGGTAGCGCTCACGGTGAAGCGGCTCGTCCCCAAAGGTTAAAACGATCTAAACGTCTCAGCGATAAAGACCAGTAACCGACCGAGCACTGCGAACCTGACCAACGAAGATCGAATCAGTATGATATGATAAAATGCACTGATTTTCGTGTGTTTGCAATGAACAGAATGCTGACATATATATAGCACTCCTTGATCATGTGAAGGGACTCATCGCCATTACTCCTGCCATGATGGCTGGCGGTTTCAGACGCCCAAAGGGCTGGTCGGATGAAGAGTCATGCCAACTCAAGAGTCAAGCCAACTCAAGAGTCTTGTCCATACAAAAAGATAAGCCCAAACACCAGCCCAAAGCACCAATTGCCAAGATCCAGGTCCTGGGCCTGGCCTGAGCCCGAGCCCGAGCCCGAGCCCTAGCCCGACCCCGACCCCGACCCCGACCCCGACGGACGGTCGGTCGGTCGGTCGACGGCGGCGGCGGCGCGCGCGCGTGTGTGTGTGTGCGCGAGGGCACCCATACACACCAACCCACTTGTTATTAAGCCCATAAAGGCAAAGACTTTAAATACAAGTCAAAACATCCATCCACAATCAATGTGGGATAACTAACATCATGTTAGTTCCTACTCCAACATCCAACTTTAACATATAATATCTCACTCACCGGAAATCGGTTTAGAAATATTAAATATACCACGTTCATCTACTCACGACGTAGATTAACATTCAATAAATATTTTAATTAAATAATAATTATTTAATTAACAATATTTATTTTAATAAATGGTTAATTACTAAACCATTTCCAACAATCCCCCACACTAGGGGTGGCATTTCGGAACCGAAAATCGAAAACCGAACCGAGAAAACCCGAAAAAAGAACCGAAAAACCGAACCGAAGAAGACCGAACCGAAAAACAAAAAAACAGAACCGAACCGAACTAATTTGGTTCGGTTCTCGGTTCGGGATCGGGCGGAACCGAACCGGACCGAAATGGACCGAAGTCAAATTTCAACATACTAAAATGACCTTGTTTTTGTGATTTTGGTATGTTTCGAATTTTAGTATAATTCGTATTCCTTTTGTAAGACCCTCATGGGTCCAGGAAGGACCGATAATATGCTCATGAATTTGTGTCAATTAATTTAGGTTGAGAGAATGAGCTACTGTGATTTACGATTGTTATATATTTTGAGATATTTGGAAATTGCTATGCAACTCTAGCTTTTATCTTGAACATATATATAACTCTTGTTGGCTTGTTGTTATATATAACTTATTCTAGTGCATATAATATTTGAATTTATATTGTGAAGAACCGAAAAAACATCAAACCAAATCGAAACCGAACCGAATATTTATAAAACCGAACTTAACCGAACCGAACTTCAAAAAGAACCGAACCAAACCGAAACCGAATATTTGGTTCGATTCTCGGTTTCGGTCAAAAACCGAACCGAATGGAACCGAGTCCACCCCTACCCCACACGAGTGAGAATGCCAATGCAAAATGAATGCAAATGCATAGTTCAGTCCTCAAGAGACAATATTGCATTTGGCTAGGTAGCTTGTGACATTGAACCTATCCATTGTCAACATCATCGAGTATACTGGCGGCATAGTGGTCATGAAAACCTAGAACTAGTCCTCCATGGTGTATACTGAGACAATAATATAGACACAATATCATCTCAATTCCATCCGTTCTAACATTTTGTGTCCTTTTCGGCCTTGGACACCCCTTTGGATTCATAAGTGTATCTACTGAAGCGGCCCTCACTTCACACTTATATAGGTGATTCTTATTCCCAAGTATCCTACTATACTTGACCTCTCCGAGGTAACCAAGAATCATTAAAAATCATAAGACTTAACCTCACCACATGTAGATAAACAATCACTCACTGTTCTCAGAGAATAGGTATGTTTGAGTGTTTTAACACACGGATTCTTATAAATTCGTTATCCCATTGAACCAAGCTCTTGGGATCCTCCAATCTACAAGGTTGGGTTTCCGTTATAATCATCCTTAAGATGTGGATTTAACACCCATTCCCTCTAACAATTTATACATTTGATCTCGATTAATACTCTTCGTCAGCGGATCCGCCAGATTATCTATTGACCTTACATAGTCAATTAAGATAATCCCACTCAAGATCAAATGTCTCACGGCATTATGTCGTCGACGAATATGTCGAGACTTACCGTTATAAAACATATTTTGTGCCCGTCCAATAGCAGCTTGGCTATCACAGTGTATCAACACAGACGTCACAGGTCTCGTCCAACATGGAATATCCTCGAGGAAATTTTTAAGCCATTCAACTTCTTCACCAGCTTTATCCAAAGCTATGAATTCAGATTCCATGGTAGACCTAGCAATACAAGTTTGTTTCTTGGACTTCCAAGATACAGCACCACCTCCAATAGTGAACACATATCCACTCGTAGAAAATGAGTCTTTCGATTCGGATATCCAATTAGCATCACAATACCCTTCAAGTACAGCAGGCTCTCTTGAATAATGAATCGCAAAGTTCTGAGTATATTTTAAATAAATCTGTACTCGTTCTAGAGCCCTCCAATGTTCTTTACTTGGATTAGGTGTAGCTACTCAACTTGTGAACCGAGCATGCTATATCGGGATGTACAATTTGTGAGATACATCAAACTCCCAATGATCTTAGCATATTCATCTTGACCCACAGGTTCACCCTTATGATAATTCAGATGAACATTCGGTTCCCAAGGAGTCTTAGCAATGGGTTTATCAAAAGCGTTGAATTTCCTTAACACTTTCTCAACATAATGAGATTGCGTCAAAGCAATTCCGTTAGGCATTTTCAGAATCTTAATTCCAAGAATAGTATCAGCCAAACCCATGTCTTTCATGCTAAAATTCTTACTTAGCATTCGTTTCGTTTCACCAATCACACGAGAGTTGCTACCCATTATCAAAATGTCATCTACATATAGACAAACAATGACGTAATTGTCACCCGTTTTCTTAACATAGACACATTTGTCACTCTCATTGATATTGAAACCATTTGACAACATCACTTCGTCAAATTTCAAATGCCACCGCAGAGGTGCTTGTTTCAAACCATATAAAGACCGTTGTAGTTTGCATACCATGTGCTCTTTCCTGTGCGCAAACCCTTCCGGTTGTTTCATATAGATTTCATCTTCTAGCTCCCCATACAAGAATGCAGTCTTAACATCCATTTGATGAATCTCGAGATTGCGTAAAGCAGCAATAGCGAGTAGCACCCTGATAGAAGTAAGTCTTGTCACAGGCGAGTAGGTATCAAAGAAATCATAACCAGCTTTTTGCCTAAAGCCTTGAACTACAAGTCGGGCCTTTTGTACTTCTTCTTTAGGATCCATTTGCATCCTAAAGCCTTACAACCCTGTGGTAGTTCAACTAACACCCAAGTATGATTCAGCATAATGTTGGGATTCCGAAAATAAAACGAAATACGCAGCGGAAAAAAAAAATACGAATCCCAAACAGGATCGATCAAGTAACGTATATACGAAAATATAAATACGAAGATAAAGGACCATACCCTTGAAGCCTTTGAAATAAATCTTCGTAAATATGGATGACGATCACGAACCCCGTCCCGAACACGAAATCCCTTCGTTCCAAGCACCGAAAATACGAAGCCTCTACTTCACACGCGTCGGAAGTTGCCCGGAAAAATTCGATAGCAATCCGTTCTCTAAGAACACGGTTAGGAATTACTATAGGAATTTATATATCCTTTTCTTTCTTAATTTTTCTCACTCAAAGTGAAAACTTGAAGAAAAACTTCTCCCTCTCTCACTCCAATTTTTCTCACGGAAGGAGCAGCACACTTGCATGAATGAGTATGATTTTAAGTCATATTCTTTATAGATGAGTTGGTCATTATATCCCATATAATAATATCACATCATGTATTAATCATGTGAGAATAGAATCTCAACATTATTACTACAAAACATGACAAGACATACAACATGCAAGGTTGAATTAATTCATGTGAGGTGGGGAAGGGGGGCGGCCCATGGAAGTTTCCTAGAAACGAGCCGAGCCACTCGGCTCGTGTACCGGACGTTCGTCAAACGACTCCGTTAAATACATTCCGTTTAATCACCAATGTATTTATATTAATTAATTAATCTAATTAATTAATTATATCAAATACATATATATTTCTCTAAGAAATATAATTTATGAATTAAATTAATTACCCGTAATTTAATTTTAATTCATAAGACCGCTATTTGATTTATCCAATAAATCTAATTAGATATCCAATATCTAATATTAATAGAGAGATAATAAATTCACATTTATCCGTCAACGCTCCTAATGCGCGACTCCGTAGGTCCGTCTCACCGGCATTGGGAGGAACTAATGAGTGCGGGCGGCTTAGCCACTAGCGGGCCATCAGTAAACCAGGCGAGAGAACGAATGAAGGGATCATTCCGGAACCATTATGTCGTGAATACTATATACGTATAGACCCTTCATCGATGTCCGGTCAAGTCTTCGGTCACGGTAAAGTCAAACCCTCATTGACTAAACTCTATACATGTGTTAATGCAAATCAAGACCGACTGATTAATAGTGTATCTAATACGACTATATCGAATGCTTTGGCAAAGACTTATGATCTTATTTTCCATTAACCGTATAGGACATTCACCTGCTCACTAACAGGAGATAGAATCCTTTCTTGGCGTACAGTAAAGACTGCTACCTGCCCGTATAGTCCGCACTTCGAGGTCGACTCAGTAATTAAGCAAATGAGTCTAACTACTCTGATGACAAACTAAACGTCACAGGCACATCTTCTACTGAACCCTCAAGTCAAAGGTCCACGTATACTATCACAACCTTTCGATTCGTCATCGACTCTCCGAGAGTGAATACCGTGTGACTGAATCGAGTATGAGTCGTGTTCGAGTATACTGGGCCCACCAATATACTTATAACTATGCTATCAAGACGTGCACACGTCCTAGCATCAGTTATACAAGTCGTATTAAAACTTAATGCCCATTTTAAGTTTATTGACTTGCGAACAATTTACGTAAATAAACTTTAAACACTTCCAGTGCATTTTCTCTTATCCCATAACGAGAATGGAATGTTCGATTTATTTACATGGACTTCACTTCAATGTTTACCAAGTCAAGAATGCAATTGAAATACAATAAACAGTGAATGAATCCTATTGCCTTTTTATTAATTATTCCATAATTACAAGTACAATGCCCTTACTCTCTCATCCCCTGAGTGGCATTCGAGGGCATATTCCTAACAATATCCCACTTGCACTAAATGCCACACATCATGGTATCCAATACCCATGTTCTTCAGATGTCTTTCTAAGACGGCCTCAGATAATGGCTTAGTCAGCGGGTCAGAGACATTGTCTTCTGAGTCTACTCTTTGCAATGAAATATATCCTTTTTCCACCATCTCTCAAATGATGTGGTATTTTCTCTCTATATGCTTGGTGTTGTGGTAAGCCCTAGGCTCCTTGGCTTGGGCGACAGCTCCATCATTATCACAGAATAGTGATATAGCGACTCCGCATTAGGCACCACTTGAAGTTCTTGCATAAACACGCATCCAAAATGCTTCTTTGCTAGCCTCTCGAGGCGAGTTGATACTCGCTTGGCGGTGGAATCTGCGATGGCGGTTGCTTGGAGCTTCTCCAAGATACTACTCCTCCATTGAGAGTAAACAAATACCCAGATGTCAACTTAGAGTCGTCATTGTCTCCTTGAAAATCAGAATCGGTGAATCCAATCACTCTCAATTCTCCACCACCGTAAGTAAGAACCAAATCTCTAGTTCTTCTTAAGTACTTAAGAATGTTCTTTACGGCAGTCCAGTGTTCCCTACCCGGGTTTGCTTGAAATCGGCTTACCATACTCACAGCGTAGGCTAAGTCCGGTCTCATTCACAACATAGCGTACATGAGGCTACCCACTATTGAGGCATAGGGTACCTTACTCATCTCTCTTGTCTTCCTCACTTTGAGGACACATTTTCGTGGTGAGATGAATTCCTTGTCGCATGGGAATGAACCCTCTTTTAGATTCATCCATCTTGAATCTTCTCAGGATTTTATCTATATAGAGGGCTTGGGAAAGTCCTATCATTCTTCGCGGTCTATCTCTGTAAAGACGGATCCCTAGAATATAGGAAGATTCTCCCAAGTCTTTCATGGAGAACGTTTTAGAAAGCCAAGCTTTCACAGTGCTGAGCATTGCTACGTTATTTCCTATAAGTAGACTATCATCTACATATAGTACTAAGAACGCAATGTTGCTCCCACTGACCTTTTTGTAAACACACGGTTCCTCCTCATTTAAATGCAGTCAAAGTCCTTGATCGCCCGTCAAATCGAAGGTTCCAACTCCGAGAAGCTTGCTTCAGCCCATAAATGGCTCGTTGCAGCTTACACACCTTATCAGACCTTCGAATTGGAGGTTGTGTTACAATAGGTTCGGTTCCTTATCCCTGATCAGATGTCTCCTTAGGACCTTCATTATGCTATTTCAAAGAGATATTTCTACCCGAGCCACCTTCCTGAATGAATTCATCCTCAAGGAAGTGCGCTTGAAATGCCAAAACGACCCTATGGTCTTCTGGCATGTAGAATAGATAACCCATCGAGTCCTCTGGGTATCCAATGAAACGTCCTTTGATGGACCTTTCTTCCAGTTTGTCCACCTTAGCCTTCTTGACATAGGCTGGATATCCCCAAATCCTTATGTGATTCAGGCTTGGTTTCTTACCATTCCACATCTCATGCGGAGTGATAGGAATGGATTTGGAAGGACATCTATTAAGGATATAGGCAGCGGTTAGTAAGACATACCCTCACAGGTAAATAGGTAAATCAGTGTAATTTAACATAGAGCGAACCATGTCCAACAAATTTCGATTTCTCATTTCTGAAACACCATTTAACTGTGGGGTTCCTGGCGGCGTCAATTGTGAAACTATTCCATGTTCCTTAAGGAACTCATCAAACTATGTGCTCATATATTCGCCACCTCGGTCCGACCGAAGTGCTTTGATATGACATCCAGTCTGTTTTTCAACTAGGGCCTTAAATTCTTTGAATTTAGTAAAGGCTTTGGATTTATCTTTCATTAAGTACACAATCCCATACCTAGTATGATCATCTGTGAACATTATGAAATATTGATATCCGTCTCGCGCTACTTCTGAAGCACCACAAACATCGGTATGTACCAATCCAAGTTTATCGGCAGCCCTTTCAAAAGTCCCTGTGAAGGGAGACTTAGTCATTTTGCCTCTAAGGCAAGATTCACAAGTTGGATAGGGTTCTACACCCAATGGACTTAAAAGTCCATCTTTCTCCATTTTCTGAACCTTGGTCTGACCAACATGACCAAGTCTAAGGTGCCATTTAAGAGCTTGATTAGTATCCTGCCTACCACGTTTCCTAGTTATAGTGTTCACTGCTGTTTTATTTTGTAAGTTCAGATGATATAAACCATTTAACAATGTAGCTGTGCCAACCAATTTATTTCGAAAATAAATTTTACAACTACCATTGCCAATGAAGAAACAAAATTCTTTCCGGTCCAAGACTGGAATGGATACAATGTTTTTATGCCCCTTGGGCAAAACAAGTACTTCATCTAATGTCAAAATAAAACCGGATTCTAAACCCAGTAGGATTGATCCAATATCGGTTGTCTCGACACTTTGTCCGCTTCCGACAGTGATCATTATTTCCCCAGCTTCAAGTTTTCATATCCTGATTCATAGTACAAATGTGAGAAGTGGCACCTGAATCCAGAATCCATGAAGCAGAATATACAGTAGCGGAACAATTTGTTTCAAAAACAAAAAGTTCCGTACCTGATGCGCCATTAATCTTAGGACAAGTCCTTCGCCAGTGGCCCAGCTCACCGCATTCAAGGCATTTGTCCGTAGGTTCTAGACCGTCTACCTTTTGAACCTTTTGGGCCTTGCCCTTTCCTTTCTGTACCCCTTTCTTGGGTTTGTACTGCTCGTAGGTCTTTTTCTTCTTGTTCTTGGACCTCCTAGGCCCAGAAGAAATCACAAGAGCAACCTCTCTCGGTTTAGTCTTCATATTAGATCGCGTCACCAGTTTATTCATTAGCCCAGCTAATGTGCATGTAATTTTATTACAAACTGTGTGAAAGAGTCAGGGAGAGATTGAAGGATGAGATCAATTTCAAGGGATAAATCTATATTAAAGTTGAGCACCTCGAGCCTCTCAATCATAGAGATCATCTTGAGGACGTGGTCTCCCACTTTATCTCCTTCTTTCATCCTAGCACTGAACAACTGCTTTGATATCTCATATCTAGCAGTCCTACTGTGCTCTCCATAAAGTTCAGTCAAGTGTGCGAGAATCTGCCTAGCAGAAGTTATTTTCTCGTGCGCTCTCTGCAGCTCATTTGTCATTGAGCCCATCATAAAACCACGGACTAGCACGTTATCCTTGACCCATTTTTTTTATGGACGTCAATATCTTCCTGATTACCCCTGGTTCGGATTGGAGTCGGTGGAATGTCCGCCTCCAAGACGTATCCCAGAGACTCCATACTGAGTACAATCATCAGATTCCACAACCAGTCAACAAAATTGGATCCAGTTAGGAGATTCTTTTCAAGTAGTATTGCAAGTGGGTTTTTAGCTATTTTTAGAGAGATTCAGTTTCGTTTTCTGCAAAGATTTAGACAAGATTCAATTAGTGACTTGTTTAATTATGACCGAGTATAGAATTTAAGGGCTTGTATAATTCTTGTCTTGGCTCCCACTAATTTATCGGAACTATACACTCCCATGTTATAATCCGGAAGTCATGGGTGACTTCATAGTGGTGATCGATTTCTTTACAAAGTTTAATAGAGGGCAACCCATACGGTTTCTATTCTATTATTCTTTATAAAGTGGTGTCTAATACCAACCCATCTAATGGATGATTCGATCTTCTTTTACCCCTAGTTCACTTGCCCTCAACCCATTCGGTTTCTATGGCTCGCTGAACTATCTAAGTTTAAACCGTCAACTCCTATTAGTCTGACAATTGAATCTTACCCGGCAACCCATACGGTTTATAGGGGTTTGATTTGTCACAACCAAAGGCATCTAATGCACTCTAGGAATTTATCAACTTTTCCCAAAAATATTACCCCGACATACTCGGAAGAATAATATTCCGGTTTAGATTTCAATTTTCCATGAGTTTGACGGAGGGTAGGAAACCTCGTAACCTTTATAACTTAGTGTGTTTGTAGTCGGGAATTTCGCGATTAATGTTACACTTTGCACATTAATTCATTTATACGCGTTTGTTGGTTTGTCAATCATTCAAAATGAAAATGTAAAACAAGAACCTAGTTACTACCAACATATAGCTCATGGACCTTATTCCTAAGATCTTGGCCAAGCGAATGACCCAATAAATAAAAACACAGCTTTCGAGTTCGTCTTCTCGGTCGGTTGTCTTAGGTCTTCGTCATACCCAAAATAATAATTACATCATTGAAAATTTGCATCCTATACAAATTTTTCTAGTAAATATAAATAGGCTTAAAACGGCCTTTACAACCCAATCGAATCGAACAAATCAAAAACTAAGTCCACGAGCTATATCACCATCACATAAGGATTCCATACAACATGTAATGGCAACGAATTAAACAATTAATTTTAATATAAATTAATCTAATTAATCTATAAATTAATCTATTCAATTTCTACTATATTAATCCAATTAATATAAGGTGGCTTTAAAATTAAATAATCAATTAATATATTAATCCAATTAATATAAAATTGATCTATTCAATTTTAATGGTATTAATCCAATTAATACTAATAATCGTCATTTAAATTCATTCGAAGTAATCCGCCAAAATAATATTTTCGTTTAATTTATTTCCTTAACTAAAAAAATATTCCAAATATTAATTTAGTCAAATTAAAATCCAATTTAAATTTTGGGAAATAATTACAACAAAATATAAACTTAAAACGAGTCCCGGACAATCCGGTTTAGGCCCACCGCTGCCCGATTCAAAATCGGCCAAAACCCGAGAGTGCTGGCCGAGCCATGCTCGGCACTGCCGAGTCCTCGATCGGCAGCATCGGCCGCCTCTCGGCAGATGCGGCCGAGACATGGCCGAGCATGGCCGAGCATGCTCGGAAGCCCGGGCAGCGGCCAGCAAAGGCCGCCAAAGACCATGCCGGCAGCCCCGTTTCTTCGTTTTTTGGCTCGTTTCCAAAAACGTGATGCTACAACGAACAATTTAAAATCTACGATTATTCCAAAAATGATTCTAAATCATAATCATCATCCAAAAGCATTCAAAATGCACAAATAATCGTATATACGGAAACATTGACCTGTCTCTGATACCACTGTTGGGATTCCGAAAATAAAACGAAATACGCAGCGAAAAAAAAAAATACGAATCCCAAACAGGATCGATCAAGTAACGTATATACGAAAATATAAATACGAAGATAAAGGATCATACCCTTGAAGCCTTTGAAATAAATCTTCGTAAATATGGATGACGATCACGAACCCCGTCCCGAACACGAAATCCCTTCGTTTCAAGCACCGAAAATACGAAGCCTCTACTTCACACGCGTCGGAAGTTGCCCGGAAAAATTCGATAGCAATCCGTTCTCTAAGAACACGGCTAGGAATTACTATAGGAATTTATATATCCTTTTCTTTCTTAATTTTTCTCACTCAAAGTGAAAACTTGAAGAAAAACTTCTCCCTCTCTCACTCCAATTTTTCTCACGGAAGGAGCAGCACACTTGCATGAATGAGTATGATTTTAAGTCATATTCTTTATAGATGAGTTGGTCATTATATCCCATATAATAATATCACATCATGTATTAATCATGTGAGAATAGAATCTCAACATTATTACTACAAAACATGACAAGACATACAACATGCAAGGTTGGATTAATTCATGTGAGGTGGGGAAGGGGGGCGGCCCATGGAAGTTTCCTAGAAACGAGCCGAGCCACTCGGCTCGTGTACCGGACGTTCGTCAAACGACTCCGTTAAATACATTCCGTTTAATCACCAATGTATTTATATTAACTAATTAATCTAATTAATTAATTATATCAAATACATATATATTTCTCTAAGAAATATAATTTATGAATTAAATTAATTACCCGGTAACTTAATTTTAATTCATAAGACCGCTATTTGATTTATCCAATAAATCTAATTAGATATCCAATATCTAATATTAATAGAGAGATAATAAATTCACATTTATCCGTCAACGCTCCTAATGCGCGACTCAGTAGGTCCGTCTCACCGGCATTGGGAGGAACCAATGAGTGCGGGCGGACTTAGCCAAATTTAGGCCGCATCAGAAACCCCGATCGAGAACGAATGAAGGGATCATTCCGTAACCATTATGTCGTGAATACTATATACGTATAGACCCTTCATCGATGTCCCGGTCAAGTCTTCGGTCACGGTTAAGTCAAACCTCATCGTTGACTAAACTCTATACATGTGTTAATGCAAATCAAGACCGACTGATTAATAGTGTATCTAATAAGAATATATCAGAATGCTTTGGCCAAAGACTTATGATATTATTTTCCATTAACCGTATAGTACATTCACCAGCTCACTAACAGGAGATAGAATCCTTTCTTGGCGTACGGTAAAGATCGCTACCTGCCCGTATAGTCCGCACTTCGAGGTCGACTCGGTAATTAAGCAAATGAGTCTAACTACTCGATGACAATCTAAACTTCACAGTCTCATCTTCTTCTGAACCCTCAAGTCAATTTTCCGCGTATACTATCACAACCTTTCGATTCGTCATCGACTCTCCGAGAGTGAATACCGTGTGACTGAATCGAGTATGAGTCGTGTTCGAGTATACTGGGCCCACCAATATACTTATAACTATGCTATCAAGACGTGCACACGTCCTAGCATCAGTTATACAAGTCGTATTAAAACTTAATGCCCATTTTAAGTTTATTGACTTATAACAATTTACGTAAATAAACTTTAAACACTTCCAGTGCATTTTCTCTTATCCCATAACGAGAATGGAATGTTCGATTTATTTACATGGACTTCACTTCAATGTTTACCAAGTCAAGAATGCAATTGAAATACAATAAACAGTGAATGAATCTTATTGCCTTTTTATTAATTATTCCATAATTACAAGTACAATGCCCTTACTCTCTCATCCCCTGAGTGGCATTCGAGGGCATATTCCTAACACATAATAGACTCAATCTCAATGTCTATTGCCTCTTTCTAGAAAGCCGCATCTGGACCGGATAAAGCTTCTTTTACAGATACCGGTTCACCGTCTAACATCAAAACGACGTAGTCGGGTCCGTATATATTTACTTTCCATATTCTAGTACCTCGTCTAGGTTCTACATTGACTGGAGTAGACCTAGGTCGCTTTCTGTTCGGTCGTTCAGATAACACCGGATTCGAGCTAGAGGCTTCATCTATGGTTTCATAACACATAGGCTCATCTACAAGTTTAGGACTTGTAGCTTCATCATCAACTCCTTTGCTAGAGTTAGGATCAACCTTATTCTTATAAGGATAGATATTTTCAAAGAATACAACATTCCTTGATTCAATCGTTGTATTTACATGAATGTCGGGTATCTCGGATTTGTGTACAACAAACATGTAGGCGCTGATGTTAAGTGCATAACCAATAAAGATACAATCGATCGTCTTAGGACCAATTTTAACTTGTTTAGGTAGAGGCACCTCAACTTTCGCCAAACACCCCCACACTTTCAGATATTTGTATGATGGTTTTCTTCCTTTCCACAACTCATAAGGAGTAACATCCTTACCTTTGCGTGGAATTTTGTTCAATATGTAGTTGGCTGTCAAGACAGCTTCCCCCCACATGTTCTGGGGCAACCCTGAACTAATTAATAACGCATTCATCATATCTTTAAGTGTTCGATTCTTACGTTCGGCAACGCCATTAGATTGTGGAGCATATGGATCCGTGGTTTGATGAATTATACCACTTTCATTGTATAATTCCTCAAATGGAGCTACATATTCACCTCCTCTATCACTTCGAACCATCTTAATACGACAGCCTAATTGATTCTCGGCTTCATTCTTGAAGTTCTTAAAGGTTTCAATAGCCTCATCTTTACTTCTCAAAAGATAAAGATAACAATATCTTGTGCAATCATCGATGAAAGTGATAAAGTACTTCTTACCACCTCTAGTTTGCACAAATTTTAAATCACACACGTCTGTGTGAATTAATTCAAGGGGTTTTGTGTCCCATTTTACCGAATGAAACGGTACTTTCGTCATTTTTGCCTCAACACAACTCTCACATTTGCTTTGATTTTTGATTTCATTTAATTTTAGTAAATCTAAGTTTACTAATCTTTTTATAGAATTTAGATTCACATGACCTAATCTACAATGCCATAAATTTGAGCACTCAAGCAAATAAGCAGAAGTAGTAGCATTATTATTAGCAACTGCCTTTGGAGGCTTACAAGTACGAACGCTAAGTTTGAACATGTCCTCGACAATATGACCTTTCCCTAGAGTCTTACCAAACTTGCGTATTATCATAAAATCGCTACGAAGGTCTACATCAAATTTAGCTCTAACTAATTTGACACCAGACACCAAATTCTTGCGGATTGCCGGAGCATGCAGCACATCCTTCAGAGTTATCTCCACACCGGAGGTGAATTGAAGCACAACAGTTCTAATTCCAAGAACTGGAGAGGTACGATCACTTGCCTCTGTGATGAAGCGGTATTGAATCTCCTTGTAAGTGAAAAACAAGTCTCGGTTCACACAGATGTGAACAGTCGCACCTGTATCAAGAAACCAAGTAACTGGGTTAGGTTCCGAGACATGATTTACCTCGGTGATCATGGCAGCAAGATCATTTTTATCCCAAGAGTCAAAGTCCTTCTCGACATGGTTGACTTTGCCTTTTCCCTTGTTCTTCTTCGGCTTTCGGCAGTTTTTCGCCATATGGCCGGGCTTGTCACAGTTGTAGCACGTTCCGGTAAACTTCGTCGGAGGTGCCACATCCTTTCCCTTGCCTTTGGTAGGAAGTGGACGGTTTTTGGAAGGTCCGCCCCTACCTTCAGTCAGATTAGCCTTAGCATCCATTGGAGCTTTGGTTTTCAAGTCTTGGTCACGGACTTGAGCTTCAGTTTGGAGCTTAGCAACCAAAATTTCTAGAGTCATTTCATTTCGCTTATGCTTAAGGTATCCCTTGAACTCCTTCCAACTAGGCGGCAACTTGTCGACCAAGAGCACCACAGTGTACGCCTCGGGTAGAGGCATCCCCTCAGAATGAACATCATGTACAAGAGTTTGGAACTCTTGTACTTGGGGCATCATTGGACGAGAATCCACTATTTGGAATTCGGAGAGCCTCGTCACAACAAACTTTTTCGTGCTAGCAGGATTAACACGGTATTTCAACTCAAGAGCATCCCAAATTTCTTTGGCAGTCTCCTTGATGTTGAACACATTGAACAGGCCATCATCAAGCCCGTTCAGCAACATATTCCGACACAGATAGTCGGAATGAACCCAGGTATCATAGTCGGTACGCACTTGAACATTCGCCTCGTTCTCAGCAGGGACAGGAGGCTTTTCTTCACGCATGAAGCTCGCCAGCCCCATTGTGGTAATGTAAAATAACATCTTTTGAGACCAACGTTTGAAGTCGGAGCCCGAGAAAACAGGAGGTTTCTCGGCGATAAGCATTAGCCGAGCAGCATTGTGAATGGGAGCCATTGAAGAGCTTGAAGATCCAATAGTTCCAGAACCGGTGGATGCGCCGGTGCTTGCATTGAACGCCATTTTTCTCGAGCAAAAGTTTTAGGATTACACGAACAAGTAAGGTCGAATATTCTCGTCTTGCGGTTGTTGGAATAATTCGATACTTGCACGTGTATTACAACTAATATTCTGAACTTAATTATAACAAAGAACAGAAAGAAAAAATTACACTTGAAACGAACGAACATTTTTTTTAATAAACTACAGAAGATCGTCCGAAGCTAGAGCTTCTGCCCGCAAGACGAGAATACGCCCCGGTAGTGCTCACGGTGAAGCGGCTCGTCCCCAAAGGTTAAAACGATCTAAACGTCTCGGCAGTAACAGCACCGTAAACTGACCGAGCACCTGCGAACTGGACTGGAACGAAGACTGAACTGTATGATATGATAAAATGCACTGATTTTCGTGTGTTTGCAATGAACAGAATGCTGACATATATATAGCACTCCTTGATCATGTGAAGGGACTCATCGCCATTACTCCTGCCATGATGGCTGGCGGTTTCAGACGCCCAAAGGGCTGGTCGGATGAAGAGTCATGCCAACTCAAGAGTCAAGCCAACTCAAGAGTCTTGTCCATACAAAAAGATAAGCCCAAACACCAGCCCAAAGCACCAATTGCCAAGATCTAAGTCCTGGGCCTGGCCTGAGCCCGAGCCCGAGCCCGAGCCCGACCCGACCCGAACCGGACGGACGGTCGGTCGGTCGGTCGGTCGGCGGCGGCGGCGGCGCGCGTGTGTGTGTGTGCGCGAGGGCACCCATACACACCAACCCACTTGTTATTAAGCCCATAAAGGCAAAGACTTTAAATACAAGTCAAAACATCCATCCACAATCAATGTGGGATAACTAACATCATGTTAGTTCCTACTCCAACATCCAACTTTAACATATAATATCTCACTCACCGGAAATCGGTTTAGAAATATTAAATATACCACGTTCATCTACTCACGACGTAGATTAACATTCAATAAATATTTTAATTAAATAATAATTATTTAATTAACAATATTTATTTTATTAAATGGTTAATTACTAAACCATTTCCAACAATCCCCCACATGAGTGAGAATGCCAATGCAAAATGAATGCAAATGCATAGTTCAGTCCTCAAGAGACAATATTGCATTTGGCGAGGTGGCTTGTGACCTTGAACCCATCCATTGTCAACATCATCGAGTATACTGGCGGCATAGTGGTCATGAAAACCTTGAACTAGTCCTCCATGGTGTATACTGAGACAATAATATAGACACAATATCATCTCAATTCCATCCGTTCTAACGTTTTGTGTCCTTTTCGGCCTTGGACACCCCTTTGGATTCATAAGTGTATCTACTGAAGCGGCCCTCACTTCACACTTATATAGGTGATTCTTATTCCCAAGTATCCTACTATACTTGACCTCTACGAGGTAACCAAGAATCATTAAAAATCATAAGACTTAACCTCACCACATGTAGGTAAACAATCACTCACTGTTCTCAGATAATAGGTATGTTTGAGTGTTTTAACACACGGATTCTTATAACTTCGTTATCCCATTGAACCAAGCTCTTGGGATCCTCCAATCTACAAGGTTGAGTTTCCGCTATAATCATCCTTAAGATGTGGATTTAACACCCATTCCCTCTAACAATTTATACATTTGATCTCGATTAATACTCTTCGTCAGCGGATCCGCCAGATTATCTATTGACCTTACATAGTCAATTAAGATAATCCCACTCAAGATCAAATGTTTCACGGCATTATGTCGTCGACGAATATGTCGAGACTTAACGTTATAAAACATATTTTGTGCCCGTCGATAGCACTTGGCTATCACAAAGGTATCAACACAGACGGCACAGGTCTCGTCCAACATGGAATATCCTCGAGGAAATTTTTAAGCCATTCAGCTTCTTCACCAGCTTTATCCAAAGCTATGAATTCAGATTCCATGGTAGACCTAGCAATACAAGTTTGTTTCTTGGACTTCCAAGATACAACACCACCTCCAATAGTGAACACATATCCACTCGTAGAAAATGAGTCTTTCGATTCGGATATCCAATTAGCATCACAATACCCTTCAAGTACAGCAGGCTCTCTTGAATAATGAATCGCAAAGTTCTGAGTATATTTTAAATAACTCAGTACTCGTTCTAGAGCCCTCCAATGTTCTTTACTTGGATTAGCTGTGTAGCTACTCAACTTGTGAACCGAGCATGCTATATCAGGACGGGTACAATTTGACAGATACATCAAACTCCCAATGATCTTAGCATATTCATCTTGACCCACAGGTTCACCCTTATGATAATTCAGATGAACATTCGGTTCCCAAGGAGTCTTAGCAATGGGTTTATCAAAAGCGTTGAATTTTCTTAACACTTTCTCAACATAATGAGATTGCGTCAAAGCAATTCCGTTAGGCATTTTCAGAATCTTAATTCCAAGAATAGTATCAGCCAAACCCATGTCTTTCATGCTAAAATTCTTACTTAGCATTCGTTTCGTTTCACCAATCACACGAGAGTTGCTACCCATTATCAAAATATCATCTACATATAGACAAACAATGACGTAATTGTCACCCGTTTTCTTAACATAGACACATTTGTCACTCTCATTGATATTGAAACCATTTGACAACATCACTTCGTCAAATTTCAAATGCCACCGCAGAGGTGCTTGTTTCAAACCATATAAAGACCGTTGTAGTTTGCATACCATGTGCTCTTTCCCAGGTACCACTACTACAAAAAAGACATTCAACATCGCTCGTTTAACATCGGTTTTGTAAAAACCGATGTTAAAAAAGACGCGGTGGCATAATTGAAAATTTTAAAACAAATTAACATCGGTTCTGCTAAAAACCGATGTTAAATTAATCCATTTCACATCGGTTTAGAAAAACCGATGTTAATTTTTAATTTAACATCGGTTTTTAGAAAAATCGATGTTAATTTTTATATAAAGTTTCGATTTTTTAAAAATTTAACATCGGTTATACTAAAACCGATGTTAAATTAAAAATTAACATCGGTTTTTTAAAAAAACCGATGTTAAACAATGTTAGTTTTTAATTTAACATCGGTTTTTAAAAAAACTGATGTTAAATTTTTAAAAAATCTGGATTTTTTAAAAAGATAGAAACTTTATTTTTTTTAAAAAAATTCGGAATATTAATATTAAAAATTGGATGTTTATATTTATTGTTCAAAAATATAAGGTAAAAATTGGAAGTTTTTATTTAAAGTTCGAAAATAAAAAATAAAATAAACATTAATTCAAAAATAAAAAATAAAATTCGGATGTTTTTATTTAAAGTTCGAAAATAGAAAATAATAATCGGATGTTTTTATTTAAAGTTTTGAAAAAAAAGTGGAATATTATTTTCCATAAATAAATAAAAACTGAATTATTATATATATTTTTAAAAACCTGCTAGTTTTTGTTTTTGTAATTTTTTTACTTTTCATTAAAAAACATTTTATATTTTTACAAAAAATTTAAAAATAAAAAAATGATTAAATATTAATTATAAATCAATCCAGATTTTTGAATTTATTATTTTTTATTTTCGAGCTTTAAATTAAAACATCCGACTTCTAATATTAATATTCTAGATTTTTTTAAAAAAAATAAATTTTCGATTTGTTAATATATATATATATTAAATTATCTTATATTTATATAAATTTATAAATGTATATAGTATATAAATATAACACATAGCAAAAAATATACAAGAAGTTCATCTGGCGCAGTGGTAATATCACACTTCCACAAGCAAGAGGTGGTGAGTTCGAAACCCACCAACAACGAAATTTAATGGTATTTGTTGTAGGATGGTGGGGCTTGGTGCGGGGGTCAAAAGTGTGGTTGGGGCAGTGTCCTGGTTGGGGTCAAGGCTAGCTGGGTTAGCCGGGGTCCGATAAAATTTTAAAATTGCGAAATTTAACATCGGTTGTCCCAAAACCGATGTTAAATATCGCGATATTAAAATTAACATCGGTTGTTATAACAACCGATGTTAAAATCGAAGTTTAACATCGGTTATTAGAAACCGATGTTAACTTTAACATCGCGACATTTAACATCGGTTCCAAAACCGATGTTAAATGTCCAAAAAAACCGATGTTAAATGTCTGTTTTGTAGTAGTGTACTGCAAACCCTTCCGGTTGTTTCATATAGATTTCATCTTCTAGCTCCCCATACAAGAATGCAGTCTTAACATCCATTTGATGAATCTCGAGATTGCGTAAAGCAGCAATAGCGAGTAGCACCCTGATAGAAGTAAGTCTTGTCACGGGCGAGTAGGTATCAAAGAAATCATAACCAGCTTTTTGCCTAAAGCCTTGAACTACAAGTCGGGCCTTATATTTGTCAATAGTACCGTCACACTTGTACTTCTTCTTTAGGATCCATTTGCATCCTAAAGCCTTACAACCCTGTGGTAGTTCAACTAACACCCAAGTATGATTCAGCATAATAGACTCAATCTCAATGTCTATTGCCTCTTTCCAGAAAGCCGCATCTGGACCGGATAAAGCTTCTTTTACAGATACCGGTTCACCATCTAACATCAAAACGACGTAGTCGGGTCCGTATATATTTACTTTCCGTATTCTAGTACCTCGTCTAGGTTCTACATTGACTGGAGTAGACCTAGGTCGCTTTCTGTTCGGTCGTTCAGATAACACCGGATTCGAGCTAGAGGCTTCATCTATGGTTTCATAACACATAGGCTCATCTACAAGTTTAGGACTTGTAGCTTCATCATCAACTCCTTTGCTAGAGTTAGGATCAACCTTATTCTTAAAAGGATAGATATTTTCAAAGAATACAACATTCCTTGATTCAATCGTTGTATTTACATGAATGTCGGGTATCTCGGATTTGTGTACAACAAACATGTAGGCGCTGATGTTAAGTGCATAACCAATAAAGATACAATCGATCGTCTTAGGACCAATTTTAACTTGTTTAGGTAGAGGCACCTCAACTTTCGCCAAACACCCCCACACTTTCAGATATTTGTATGATGGTTTTCATTCTTTCCACAACTCATAAGGAGTAACATCCTTACCTTTGCGTGGAATTTTGTTCAATATGTAGTTGGCTGTCAAGACAGCTTCCCCCCACATGTTCTGGGGCAACCCTGAACTAATTAATAACGCATTCATCATATCTTTAAGTGTTCGATTCTTACGTTCGGCAACGCCATTAGATTGTGGAGCATATGGATCCGTGCTTTGATGAATTATACCACTTTCGTTGCATAATTCCTCAAATGGAGCTACATATTCACCTCCTCTATCACTTCGAACCATCTTAATACGACAGCCTAATTGATTCTCGGCTTCATTCTTGAAGTTCTTAAAGGCTTCAATAGCCTCATCTTTACTTCTCAAAAGATAAAGATAACAATATCTTGTGCAATCATCGATGAAAGTGATAAAGTACAATTCTTACCACCTCTAGTTTGCACAAATTTTAAATCACACACGTCTGTGTGAATTAATTCAAGGGGTTTTGTGTCCCGTTTTACCGAATGAAACGGTACTTTCGTCATTTTTGCCTCAACACAAATCTCACATTTGATTTGATTTTTGATTTCATTTAATTTTAGTAAATCTAAGTTTACTAATCTTTTTATAGCATTTAGATTCACATGACCTAATCTACAATGCCATAAATTTGAGCACTCAAGCAAATAAGGTATAGTAGCATTATTATTAGCAACTGCCTTTGGAGGCTTACAAGTACGAACGCTAAGTTTGAACATGTCCTCGACAATATGACCTTTCCCGAGAGTCTTACCAAACTTGCGTATTATCATAAAATCGCTACGAAGGTCTACATCAAATTTAGCTCTAACTAATTTGACACCAGACACCAAATTCTTGCGGATTGCCGAGCATGCAGACATCCTTCGAGTTATCTCCACACCGGAGGTGAATTGAAGCACAACAGTTCAATTCCAAGAACTGGAGAGGTACGATCACTTGCCTCTGTGATGAAGCGGTCTTGAATCTCCTTGTAAGTGAAAAACAAGTCTCGGTTCACACAGATGTGAACAATGCACTTGTATCAAGAAACCAAGTAATCAAGTTAGGTTCCGAGACATGATTTACCTCGGTGATCATGGCGGAAGATCATCTTTATCCCAAGAGTCAAAGTCCTTCTCGACATGGTTGACTTTGCCTTTTCCCTTGTTCTTCTTCGGCTTTCAGCTTTTTCGCCATATGGCCGGGCTTGTCACGATTGTAGCACGTTCCTAAACTTCGCCGGAGGTGCCACATCCTTTCCCTTGCCTTTGGTAGGAAGTGGACGCTTTTTGGAAGGTCCGCCCCTACCTTCAGTCAGATTGGCCTTAGCATCCATTGGAGCTTTGGTTTTCAAGTCTTGGTCACGGACTTGAGCTTCAGTTTGGAGCTTAGCAACCAAAATTTCTAGAGTCATTTCATTTCGCTTATGCTTAAGGTATCCCTTGAACTCCTTCCAACTAGGCGGCAACTTGTCGACCAAGAGCGCCACAGTGTACGCCTCGGGTAGAGGCATCCCCTCAGAATGAACATCATGTATAAGAGTTTGGAACTCTTGTACTTGGGGCATCATTGGACGAGAATCCACCATTTGGAATTCGGAGAGCCTCGTCACAACAAACTTCTTCGTGCTAGCAGGATTAACACGGTATTTCAACTCAAGAGCATCCCAAATTTCTTCGCGCCTCCTTGATGTTGAACACATTGAACAGTGCCATCATCAAGCCCGTTTCAAGAACATATTCCGACACAGATAGTCGGAATGAACCCAGGTATCATAGTCGGTACGCACTTGAACATTCGCCTCGTTCTCAGCAGGGACAGGAGGCTTTTCTTCACGCAGGAAGCTCGCCAGCCCCATTGTGGTAATGTAAAACAGCATCTTTTGAGACCAACGTTTGAAGTCGGAGCCCGAGAAAATAGGAGGTTTCTCGGCGATAGGCATTAGCCGAGCAGCATTGTGAATGGAAGCCATTGAAGAGCTTGAAGATCCAATAGTTCCAGAACCGGTGGATGCGCCGGTGCTTGCATTGAACGCCATTTTTCTCGAGCAAAAGTTTTAGGATTACACGAACAAGTAAGGTCAAATATTCTCGTCTTGCGATTGTTGGAATAATTCGATACTTGCACGTGTATTACAACTAATATTCTGAACTTAATTATAACAAAGAACAGAAAGAAAAAATTACACTTGAAACGAACGAACAATTTTTTTTAATAAACTACAGAAGATCGTCCGAAGCTAGAGCTTCTGCCCGCAAGACGAGAATACGCCCCGGTAGTGCTCACGGTGAAGCGGCTCGTCCCCAAAGGTTAAAACGATCTAAACGTCTCGGCAGTAACAGCACCGTAAACTGACCGAGCACCTGCGAACTGGACTGGAACGAAGACTGAACTGTATGATATGATAAAATGCACTGATTTTCGTGTGTTTGCAATGAACAGAATGCTGACATATATATAGCACTCCTTGATCATGTGATGGGACTCATCGCCATTACTCCTGCCATGATGGCTGGCGGTTTCAGACGCCCAAAGGGCTGGTGAGATGAAGAGTCTTGTCCATACAAAAAGATAAGCCCAAACACCAGCCCAAAGAACCAAGATCCAAGATCCTGGTCCTGGTCCTGGGCCCGAGCCCGAGCCCGACCCGACCCGACCCGGACGGTCGGCGGCGGCGGCGCGCGCGCGTGTGTGTGTGCGCGAGGGCACCCATACACACCAACCCACTTGTTATTAAGCCCATAAAGGCAAAGACTTTAAATACAAGTCAAAACATCCATCCACAACCAATGTGGGATAACTAACATCATGTTAGTTCCTACTCCAACATCCAACTTTAACATATAATATCTCACTCACCAGAAATCTGTTTAGAAATATTAAATATATCACGTTCATCTACTCACGACGTAGATTAACATTCAATAAATATTTAATTAAATAATAATTATTTAATTAACAATATTTATTTTAATAAATAGTTAATTACTGGACCATTTCGAACCAGGGCCATTTTACTGAGACTTCCAATGACCGTCGTTTCTTTCTTTTTTTTATTTTTTTTTTTTGCGTTATGCCGTCTTATTATGGCCGCAGTTTGTAGATATTTAGCAGGCAGTTTTTTTTTTACAGTCACATGGATGCCTGTTTTCGGTCCCGCCAACCACCAATTAACAAATAAAGAACAAATAATAATTAACAAAAGAGAAAAGAATTCGGTCTGGCCAAAAAGCTCGAATTTAAACGGACTAAATATCGTACTAACCCTAACTCCTAATGGCCTGCTAAGCGGCTAAATATTTAAAAGTTTATTTTTTTATTTTTATAAGCTATAAACAAAAAAGTAATAATATATATTATATATACATAATAAATATATAGTAATAAATATACTATAATAAATATATACTAACAAAAAATACAGCTCTATATATATGTATAATATATATTTATATAATATATTAATATATATTATATTAATATATAATATTAATATATATTATCTATACTATATAATACTTATCCCCCTTAATTTAATGTGGGAGGGAGATTTAATTGTAACTTTTAATAGTAAATATATAAAGAAACTATTTTAATTGTAACTTTTAATGTAAATAAACTAATTTAAATACAAAAGTTTTGATAAATATCACAGTGCAAATACACCTCTAATACACAAGATGATTAAAATGAACTTTTAAATGATAGTATAAATTACAAGATAGTTAAATTTTAGCTATGAAATCTTAGATACAATCGGTGCATCGCACGAGTTGAATAAACCAAAAACAATCCCGGAGCAACATACGGGTTAGTAAAACCCCATTTCATATATAACTAATTAAATAGACTAAAATAAAAGGACAATAACAATAAAAAAACATATAAACTTCTCTAAAATGTATTTAAATTATGCCATATGCTCATTCAACCGTCTGCCCCAACATTACGTACAAAACACGTGCACCTTCTAATACACAAGGTGATTAAAATGAACTTTTAAATGATAGTATAAATTACAAGATGGTGAAATTTTAGCTATGAAATCTTAGATACAATCGGTGCATCGCACGGGTTGAATAAACCAAAAACAACCCCGGAGCAACATCCGGGTTAGTAAAGCCTCATTTCATATAACTAATTACATAGACTAAAATAAAAGGACAATAACAATAAAAAAACATATAAACTTCTCTAAAAGGCATTTAAATTCTGCCATCTGCTCATTCAACCGTCTGCCCCAACATTACGTACAAAACATGTAGATATTCAATCAAAGACCGTGCATCGCACGGGTTGGATAATGCCTCGTATATAGTATTAATACAAGTTAAAATTAACAATATATATTATATATATGTAGTATTAATATGGTATATATATATATACACACTGAGATTATGAAGACCTTAAACATTTCCGAGACCATGACTGTTGATAGGTGCGCTTGGAGGCGCCAGATCAGAGTTGTGGATTCTTTTGTAGGGAGCGGTGTTGTAGTTGAGAGGCTCAGGGTTAGGTTGTCTCGGTTAGCTTTGACCTAGAGCATTGCATTTTTACTTTTATTGTATATTTTATCCTATTGTCTTTGCGTGTGATTTATTTTTTACAGGGAGCTGTGCGCAGAGTCAACCTCTCTTTTGTTAGAGCAGCGTTCATCGGGAGTGAAGTAGCCAAATCCCGCTTGGGTAAGTCCCATGTGGATCAAGCCATGGGCTCAGGTATGGTCTCGAGCTTTTTCGAATCATATGTTTTCCTTTGTATTTATCACACAAGATTCTGCTGTGCACTAAGCTGGGGGTCTTCACGGAAATAGCCTCCCTACCATAATAAGTAGGGACATAGTCTGCGTACATCTTACCCTCCCCAGACCCTGCTCTGAGCGGGATATACTGGGTATGTTTGGTTTGGTTTTTAGGATATCTCTCCTTTCAAGTCAATCGTTTTCGGGAGCTCTGTCTCTGATGGTGCTGAAGGCCAGGCCTGATCGCAAGCTAGCTTGCTTGCATTCTAGAAACGGTTGTATAATATATATATATATATATTACTCTGGCCCGGCGGGCCAGCTCGGTTAGCCCGCGGACTAACCGGTGTCCGGGCCAAATAGGCCCGGATTTAAACGGGCTGCAAAATTCCAGCCCTAATCCTGTTTTTTGGCGGGCTAAACGGGTTGGCCGGGCCCGGACCCGTTTAACATCTCTACTCAAGATAATGACCAACAATACGAGGATCCGAAAACAATTACGCGTAAAAACAAAATTATTCAAAGTGAATAAAAAAAGTCTGGATGTCCGAAGAAAACTCAATATTAGGAACAATTAGATCGCGAATAAAGTAGGCCTGGGACTTTTCGGTTCCTGAGAGAAAAATACAAGAACCGGAACCGAACCGCATAGTTTTTTCGCCGTTCGGTTTTTCCAGTTTTTTTTGTCCGAACCACACAGGAACCGAACCGCACAGGACCGAACCGAACCAGAACCGAACCGGAACCGATTTTGTATGGTTTGGACGAAATATATTATATTATATTTTATTTTATTAAGAATATATGATATTATTTTATATTATATTAATTATGTTTAATAAGAATATATTATATTATATTATATTCAGAGGGTCGGTTTCCCGGTTCGGTGCGGTTCGGACGGTTCCTTGCGGTTCAGATCGGTTTCTCTTTAAAACAGACAGGAACCGCGAACCGAACCGAAAAAAAAATTTGTTGCTAGGAACCGAACCGAACCGTCGGTTCCGATGCGGTTCGGATCGGTTCTGCGGTTCCCGGTTCCAAAAGTCCCAGCCCTGGAATAAAGAAAGAAAATCTACACCAGAAGAGATGAAATCTAAAGAGAAGAGGAGAACAGAAGGGAACAGGATGGGGGGGAGCCCTTCCAGTCCCAGCGTCCGGAAGGGTGCTATTATACCAGCGCCTACGTGGCGCTGATGTGGCGCCTACATGGCGCTGATGTGGTATATTTTAATATAAAAAAATAGTAGGGGTGATATAAAAACACCCCTACTATCAAAACCTTACTACATATACAGCATCCGGTACAACCCCTACAAAGCATGGTGTAGATAGTAGGAGTGTTTTTGTATCACCCCTACTATTTTTTATATTAAAATATACCACATCAGCGCCATGTAGGCACCACATCAACGCCACGTAGGCACTGGTATAATAGCACCCTTCCAGACGCTGGGACTCGAAGGGTGCTGGGGGGGATAACAAAAGGGGTGAAAAGTTGTGGGAGCAAAAGCAAAAAAAAAAAAAAAATGCAAAACGAAATTAAATCATTTAAAATAAATTATTAAATCATGAAAATATTCTCCGATTATATAGTATTAGAGACCTAATTAGGGGTGTTCAAAACCGGATATCCGGATTTTCGGATATTCGAAAATTTGGATAGTAGATTTTGATATCCGATATCCGGAAAAAAATATGAATTATGTTCGGATATCCATATATTCGAAAAAAAAATATTCGGATTTGGATATCGGATATCCGAATATCCGAAAAAACTTCGGATATAGATATCGGATATCCAAATATCCGAATACCTTATATTATTTAAAATATAAAAAAATAAAAATTTTAAGATTTTTCGGATATTTCGGATATCCGAATATCCGAATTTTCGAATATCCGGAACTTCGGATTTTTGGATATTTCGGATCGAATATGGGATATCGGATATTTTTGAACACCCGTAGAGACCATGCCATAACAGCACGACGGTTTTTCTTGTTTTCCGGCGGACCTCCGGGGACGAGCTATTTTTTTTTACTCTAGACCGCCGACATGATTTTCGACGGGCCACCACCGACGGCCGGCGTACCTCCGACGACCAGCCATTTTTTTACGCCTTGGCGCAGATCGGCTTTCGGGCAAGACTCCGACGACCGGCATTTTTTTTTTACGGCAAGTCCATTGGCTGGCTGTGAATAAGAATGTTGGGATCCAAGATATTCTTTTAGCAAGGAATCTGATAATTTATATATTTTGATTCGGTTATATTACCGCCACCATGTCATTACGACTACGGGTAGAGGTGCCCAACCACGGGTCCGGGTCCGGGTCGGACCCGCCGGGTCGCCGGGTTGGCAGGACAGGACCCGGACCCCACCCGTACATAGGAAATGTACGGGTTGGCGGGTCGACGGGTCGGCCACGGGTCCGGGTCCGGTTCGACCCGCCGGGTCACGGGTCCGACCCGTCTCTATTTTTTCTTTAATGTATATAAAACTTTTATTTGTTGATCATTTTATACACGAAAAATAACTATAAGTGAGAAAGGAAATCATTTGAAAAAATTAGCTTGTATTTAATTTTAAGTTTTTACTTAAAATTAAATTGCATACGTATCCCCGTGAGGAATCAAAGCTCCACGTAGTTCTTTTACTTGAGAAGAGTTAAAAAAAAACGGGCTTGTATTTAATTTTAAGTTTTCACTTAAAATTAAATTGCCTACGTATCCTCGTGAGGAATTAAAGCCCTACGTAGTTCTTTACTTACCTGACTTACCTTACTTACCTTTAGTCGAAGTCGATGTCGTCGTCGTCTTGATCATCGATTTGACTCATTTGACTAGACTCTCCTTCAGTAGTGCCTTCTTGATAGGCATCTTGGTCCGCTAATAGGTCATCCCATTTATTTTCTTGATCTCGTAACTCGGCTTTTGTTGCGTCTTTAAGTATCATTTGAGCCTCGAGATTTTTTGGCGTCATTCGGGATCTCCGCTCGTCCAACATATAGCCTCCTTCACTAAAAGCACTCTCAACGGGATCGTGGATGCGGCACTGCAAGAATTTCTTGTGCCATAATGGAAAGTATGGGAAATTCGGTTCCCTTCTTTCCACCAATCCAACAGATCAAAGGTACTGCATTGTCATCCTCCCAAGACAAAACTAGTTGCATAATATCTACTAAGGTCATTTCTTTGACCGACGTTACTACCACCCCTATTTCTTGCTATATTATAGAGTTGTTGTTGAAATGGGTTAGTGGAGTTACGAATTCCATGTTAAATGTATTTGTAGTCTTAGTTCTTGTTTTTTGAGTTTGAATCTTATCACCATATTTAGAAGAATATTCAGAAAAAACAGTTTCTAAACTATTTTTCAAATCAATTTTTACTTGTTCAACGTCAGGAATATTTTCAAATAAAGTTTGACTTTCAACACTATCCACAATATTAGGAAAACCCAAATTTTTTAAGAATATTATAATATATTTCAAGTAATTGTTCTACTTGAGCTAAATTCAAATCGGAAGATAAAACAGCACTAATCAAGAAAACATCATGAATATGATTAAAGTATTTTAGCCATTTTAAACACATATTGTAACTAACATTCGATAATCTTTCGGATTTACTACAAGCATCCATTTCAGATACAATAAAACAACAATGAAATAAAACTTTAGGAGACGTGGGATAATAACAACCACTTAAATCTTTAGTTGCATTTTCAAAAACCCTTAATAGTTTTATAAATCTTTAGTTTCATCCCAATACGTCGGCAATAAATAAAATCCTTCTACGTGAAAATACGTATCAAAAAATTCACACAATAATTCTTTATATTCATTAGCTGAATTTAACATCTCATAAGTTGAGTTCCATCTATGTTTTATGTTTGGAGTAAAAAATTTGGGTTGCATTTGTTTTAACTTTTAAAAATTTTACCCATTGTCTAGCTAACTTAGTGCGATTATGTAAAAACAAGACACATTTTCTAATTGGTTCTATTGCCTCATCTACAAATTTTAATGCATCTTGTACACATAAATTTAGAATATGACATATACATCTAGTATGAAATAATCGACCCGCTAAAACAGGATTGCAAGCTTGTATTAATGCTGGTACACTTGCAGTATTAGAACTAGCATTATCAAAACCAATTGTGAAAATTTTATCTTTTAAGCAATAAAAAGTTAAAATTTTAATAATTGCTCTAGCTACATTATCTGCACTATGTGTACAATTAAATTTTTTAAACGCAAGTAGTCTTTTGTTTAAGTTCCAATTTTCATCAATCCAGTGTATAATTATTCCCATATAATCATTTTTTTGTTTAAAATCTGCCCAAGGATCTGCAGCTAAAGAAACTCTATGATTTATAGATCTAAAATAAGCTCGTAGTGCAAGTTTATGTTGTTTGGCTAAGTATACTACTTGTCTAGTCATTGTGGTACGTGGAATTCTTTTAATAGCAGGATTATAGGCATTTTGCATCCTGTATTCCCAACCCGTACTATCCGCAAAATTAAAAGGTAAAGATTCTTGTGCACATAAGCCATTTGTTCTCTAGCAATTTTTTCATTATATTTATAAAGTTGAGATTCAGACATACCTTGATTGCCGACTGGCCCGACTCCAGTAGAAGGTTGGAAGTTGAGTTGACTTTGTGACTTTTGTTCTCCGTGGACCGAGGCATGGTTATTCTCAAAATGCCTTTTAAAATTTCCATATCCATCCCCGGCTTTATACGGATACTCTTTCGAGCAGTAGTTGCAAGATACCTTCATCGAACCATCCGACATTTTTTCCTTGTTAAAGTGTTTTGAAAAAAGTACGAATACCGGTCTCCTTTCTCGCAAAGGCGCTTGTTTCTTGCTTTAGTTTTCTTCCTCTCGCTTTCACATTTTCTTCCTCCTCGAACGATAACTCCTCAACATAAGGAGGTTCTTCTTCAGTTGGCTTGCCGCAGACGCTCGACTTTGATTTTTGCGCTGAGTTGGTACGCCATGAAGAGTGCGCTCGAATGTTGCATATGTTTGATTTAACATAGCTTCATCGATTTCATGGTCCATTTCTTCGTCGATGTTTTGCGCTTGTTGACGATTCGACACGTCGAAATCCCCGGAGATCAACTTCTTCTTCACCGTAGTTGTTGTACTACCGTAATAGATATTTTCATGTATAGCATCATATTCACTTCTTGACTTTCATTTTCAAAACCGGTGGAGTTTGGTTTTGGGGCTCGAATAATTATTCCAGATGGTTTCTTCGATTTGCCCCAAAGACCCATTCGCTCGAACTTGGACATTTTGGATTTTTGGGAGATGTAGCAATACCTTTTCCTTGTCGAACTCACATAATGATAAAATGCGAAAAAAAAAGAGAGAGATTAAGTAGTATAGCAATTAGCAATGAGAGTTTGAGAGATAGATAGTATTGAAGGTGTGGAAAAATTGTGTTGGGGAGGGGGGTATTTATAGATAGGAATTTTTTTTTTTTAAAAAAAAACTGGACTAGCCGTTAGACCCGCCGGGTCACGGGTCCGACCCGCCGGGTCCAACGGTCATTTTTTGAATTTTTTTTTTTTTTTTTTTTTTTTTTATATTTCCGCCGGGTAGGGAGAAGCTCGACCCGGACCGCACACGTATATACCATGGGTCCGGGTCGGCGGGTCGCACGGGTCAGCCGGCTCCGGGTCCTGCACGGGTCAGCCGGGTCCGGGTCGACGGATCGACCCGGCGGATTGGGTCGTTTTGGGCACCTCTAGCTATGGGCATGGATAATCTGTAGTGCTAATATAAACAGCGAGATAATCAAGTCATAAAATATCTACTTCTTAAACATTTTATTCCTTTATGTATTTTTTCCTTTCATTTCCACATGACGGACATTCAAACATTTAATAGTACTATATAGATCATAGATCACACCCAAATATATTAAAAACCCATGCATCCTAGAGAGAGCTTCTTATTATGTACCAAGCTAGGTAGTTTTTCGAAATTGAGTTCAAAAAAAATTCGATCATCTTCTTCTTCCTCCGGTACCACTCTCTCGCTGACAATTGAAATAAACAGCAGCTACTGGAGAACCAAGATTATATAACTCTGCAAAGTCCTTAGTGTTGAAATTCTGACGCCACCCAGGAGCGTACACTGTCTGACGGCCCAATTGACGAAATAACACGAAAACAAATCTATGAATCCCCATGGATGGCCGTGGATTCTCATAACACACTATTTCTTGACCTGGTCAGTCGGAAAAATACACGACAATTAGTTTTAGAATTAAAATTTCTACTAATATATAATCTAAATTAACCATAGTTTCATTCCAATTCGAAATTAAGATTATTCAAACGATGGATGTGGGTGCATATGGGATGATTTTGACTGATGAATAATTCAATGAACCGATAAGAATATATTCACTTTTAACACATAGTCAAGGTTCGACTCGACCAATGAAAATGAAAAGAAGATGACATACTACCACTATTTACAGAAAAAAAGTAGTTGGGGAATATACCTTCTCCACCAATTAATGAGGATTATGTGAACTATCTTATATACTAAAAGCTTAAGTTGTCTTATAAATGCAAAGTGCTCATAATAAATGTTTCATGAATTGAAAGTGAAATGTGAAAAGTTCATGTGTTAGTACATTGATTTAATAGTCATGCATAAGGGTAAGTACATAGGAATCGTGCACAAAAGTCTCAAAGAATACAAACCAAAAATGCCATGAATGCATAAATTAAACACACCAATTAGTGGTTAGTCTTTTTTTACCTTCCCATGAGTTACAAATATTTTATCAACTATATAATGTGTCAAAATCACACACAACAAACCACAACTTCCTCCACACCGCGCGCATAGCTACAACTTATTATGGTGGTAAAGTAAGCATCATATCGTCTTACTTATTTAGCATATTGATTTATATTATTTTATGTAAATTTCACGTGTGTTTTTGTGTGTAACAATGTAGGACATAAAGATGGTAGCTTAGGAGATTTGGTAGTAACATCATCTTTTCTAATGGTTTAAGAGATCCTACACATCGTTGTCTTATCAATTAAGTGGAACATGCACGAACATTTTTACTTTGATCGAAAATGCAATATATTGATTAACTGTATTTAAGTTACTAACGATCAACTATATCTATTTTTTTGTAGCGCATCAAGAAGCATTAAAGAAAGAGATCGAGAAGTCACAAAAATTATGTCAAGAACAAAACATGCAAAAGGCCAATGAACAACAACGACAAAGACAACAACAACAAAAACAACAACAACAAGATCAACGCTGCGCGGTGGGATGAATACTTAGCATTCGTATTAATAGATGCGTTACAAATTAAACATGCAATATTTTACTTCATGTAATACCGATAAACGGGCTAATACTATTGATTCGTTAGCAAGTAAGTTTATTGAAAATAATGTGACGAGCATTCAATTTTTAGTCAATAATTATTACTACACTTTATTGGTGCATTTTAATATTTTTGCTCTTAATGTAGTTTTTGTCTTGCGTTGTGTTAATGTCACTTTTTTAATTAAACGTCTTGGAATATTGTGTGACTTTGATATTTGATATGACCGTAAATTATGTCGATGTTACATATTGCAAATGGTAGTATATAATAAAAATATCTTCACACTATCATCATAACAATGAGAATCTTCTAAATCGAAGAAGTATATAAAGGAGAAGAAAATTGTATTTCAAATGTTATCCACATATCACGAGGTAAGCATTATTCATTTGAGTTTGAGATCATGTGATTCATGTCGTCATCAGTAAATACTTAGAATGAGTTACTAATGAATGCTCCAAATTCGATATTATAGTTTATGGAAAAATGTTGTAATAATGCATTAATTAAAAATAATTTATGTAAGTTACTCACATTAAAAGATTACATATGAAAAGCCTCATTTAAATATAACATTTTGCAAAAACCTCTTCACATTAAAGAAAGAGATTGACAAGTCACGAAAATCGTATCAAGAACAAAACAAGCAAAATTACAAAGAACAAAAACGACAAATAAAGCAAGAACAAAAACAACAACATGAACAACGCCACGCCACGGTGTCAATATAGATGAATACGGCATTCATATTAATAGTATGTTACAAATTAAACATGCAATATTTTACTATACGAATTATAATTTATTATACGAATTATAATTTATACTCTTGAATATACTAATCACTTTAATGTTTTATGTTTTTATAGTTTGGTTAAAAAGGAAATTTGTTTTATAGTTCGCTTTTAATAATGTAATTTATTTGAACAACAAAGTCCGTCTCTCACAAAAAAATGAGAGTTTCAAACATGAACCGAAAATTAGTCCCGAACATTACGAAAAAAACAATTAGATCCAACCTGAGTGCATCGCATGGGTCCTGAGGCAGTCCAAACATGTGTGCATTGCACGTGGATGAATATAAAAGGTCTCCAACATTAATGTCATCGCTTCATATTTAAAATAATTTATGTAACTTATACATATTAAAAAATTACATGTCATGAATAGACTCTTTTCAATGTAGCATCTTGAAAAAAATCTCTTCACATATACTCTTTTAATGTCAATAAACTATTTTAAATGTGTGTCATGCTTAGAAATGTGATACCATCACAGCTTAGATATATAATGACGAAAATAAGTTCCAAGATTACGATATAAAAACTTATATACATGTATGCAACTCAATAAAGTATTCTAAGTACGTATAAAGCTTAGCAAATGTGTGACACCATGAAAACTTAAATATAAAATGACGAAAATAGATGCCGAATATTACGCTATGAAAACTTCTATATAGCCCATGTGCATCACACGTATTTTAAATCTATGAAAACTTCTATACAAAGACATGCATCGTGACGAGCATCATTGACTATCATAAGAAATAGTTATAACTTAGCCCAATGTATTAATATTAGTTAGTTCCAATTAAAAATGATAGAGTCAATACCAAAATAAATAGACAAAAAATATTACGTAAAAAATACATCTTAAAAGATTATATGTCAATAAACTATTTTAAATACGTATCATGCTACAAAATGTATGCTACCATGACAACTTATATATACAATGACAAAAATACGTCCCGAATATAAAATGACGAAAATAAATGACGGATCCATGATCAAAATGACGAAAATTTGTGCTGAATAATAACAATTTAAATATATAATACCATTATATACAGCCCGGGTATCGCCCGGGTCTGAATGACTCGTATGCATTGAAAAGATATATACCTCATGAGTAACATCCCAAGACATTTGGATTCCTCATAGAGGTGGAGTAAAGTCAATAATAGGATGACAATATATATATATATATATTTTCAAATGAGAACTCTAAATCAATGAGATTTTTTTAAATATTAAAAAATATTATTAATTCAATATGGTATTATAGTAAAATACAATTTTTATTACGGGAGACAACCCCTATTATAATATCCCATACTGATGATAACCCCTACTATATAGTAGGGGTTATATCGATAGATGTATGCGTTGATGATATGCATTATGTATTATTAGAAATATAAAGGTGGTTACCAGATTCTCGACTTAATGCGTTCAAAATAAAGTTACACTATATATATATATGAAAGAGATCATACGAGAATGTGATTTATTTTGAGAAATAATAATACATTTGAGCTTTTTTTTTCATTTATTTGTAATTTTAAATTTTTTTAACATACTTATAATTTCTATTTTTTAATATTTTTTTTATTTTTTAAAGATGTTACCGGTAACCTCCAATTTCACATGCTCAATTGGTTCAAAATTAAACACTTTATGAGACCAAAATTATAAATTGTTAGTGGACCGAAACTTGGTATTGCAATAATTATGAGACCAAGCACCCTTTATTTCTAAATAAGAGCATAAAATATACAAAAACGCAAATACTATGACTTTTCTATTAGGATAAAATTATTTTTTCGAACGCGACTCTTTTATGTGTAACGGCAGGAGTATAATATTTAACTTATTGCGTGTCTTGAGAAAATTTATGCAACAATTGTATAAAAATGGATGAATACATGAACGATAATATATATATGGTTCCGGTGAGACAGAGGTTTACTTAAAGAAAATGAGTGAATTTAGTACATAGATATTGATTATATGAATGACCAAGATTTATTCTCACGAAAGTTATCACGGAATGCATTACTTTAATGCATCGATATTTTTATATATATAATGCATAATTTTAATGTTTGATGCATATGAAATGCATACTTCTTTGTCCACAAGCTACTTACCTCTTCTACCATTTTGGTTTATACACAAAAAACTTACACTTTTCCACTTTTAGTAAGTATACCCCAAGTATTTCACTTTAGAACTATACGAAAAATGGCGTTTATCACAATCACTGAACACACTCAACTAGTTTCTTAGAATCTAGACCGAATCAAAGAGGTAATTTCTTGGTGGATGTAGGGAGTATATTTTATACAGACGTTAATCTGAACCGTGGATCATACAAAGATCAATAATATCGATTTATTCATATTCCTTGCTAAAAAAAAAAACTATAGTTCCGACCACTCACCAAAGGTTGCTCCAGTAGTTGCAGGGATATCAGTTACCAACCTACATTAAAAAACATTTATAATTGTAACATAATAATCAGATTTATACCAATCTTGTTTCTTAAGAAAAAAAATATAGTTATATATTATATATATTTATATATATATATATAGATATATATATATATATATATAAATAGAGGTGAATGCAGGTGAGAATGCAATTTAAGTTCGGAAGTAAGAATGAATTTCTTCCATAGATCTTGATAAATGGATGACTTAGATTTATTCTCACAAAAATTTGATGCATATAATGCAATATTTTAATGCATCGATATTTTGATGCATATAATGCATATTTTAATGCATTCGATTTTGATCTTGAAATCGTATATTTTCATGTATAATTAATACAAAATTCATGCATATTCGCAATTAGCAGGATAAGAATCATTCTCATTTGATCTCAAATCTCTCTCTCTATATATATATAATGTAGTATAACATAGTGTGTAAGTTTTTCAAACATTATGCAATTGAATATGACAACACAAATAGGAACCGTACATCATCAGATACCTAGTATTAATATGTACTTCCAAAGACACATGCAAATCAATCCGTCAGATAAAGATTTTTTTTTTTTTTTACCATACTAAGTAAATCAGTAAGTAAATTAATTTTTGAACACATTTCAGAGAATAAAATCATTCTATTCCATGATTTACAATCTAGTTTCACTGCCCAAGAATATTCAGTTAGTACGTATGAGGTCTCTGAAGACTGAAAGACACACCTATAATGGATAATAACCAACTTCCTGGTAAAACAAAAGCCAGAATGACAGATAAGTTTTAACCGTCCTTAGAAAATTATCCAAATCCCATTAATCCAAATGATATTATTACATAGGAATAGAGATAATATTATAAAACCGCATCTAGTCCTATATCTTCTTGTTTTTTTTAATTTAGGTCCTTTTGGTATTAATTTTGGTCTTTCTCGATAAAAAAATTAGATCTTTGGTTGGGAAAACACTGAGTTGAATGAGTCAATTGGAGAGAATTGGATTTTAATTATTTTCTTTAAAATTATACTTATTCGAATTTTAATTATATTACTTAACATTATTTAAATTTATTTACATTTTATTTCATTATACCAAAAGGACCAACATTAATACCAAAAGGACCAAACTTAAAAATGTAAAAACATATAGGACTAGATGCGTATTCGTCAAAAGTTACAGGACCATTTGTAATATTATCTCTATTCCTATTTAATGACTTGACTATCCACGTGTACAAGTTGGCCGGAAAATAGTAAGAAACAGCGAAAATAAAAAGTTCTGGCCGAAAAGGACCATTGCTAATACTAAAAGGAATACAATTGAGACAAAAAGGACCGAAATTGATAAAATAAAAAGTTACAAAGTAATTTGCATACTCGGCTCGACAGAATTCTACACATTTCGTAATAATATCTTTTACCATTTATCTTATTTCTTTTCATCTTTTATTAATGGTAATAGAAGAGATTTAATTAGGAATTCTAAAAAAATGGGTAAATTAGTATATACTTTATGTTCCTAAAAATATGATTGGTTATAATGGTCAGTTGAAGGAAAGTAAAAACAACATAATCTTTTTGGTGCATTATTGTTGATTCAATCGTAAGTGCTACTTTATTTTATTTTATTTTGTCGTGGACCATAAATAATGTAAGATTGCCCAATTACACTCCGACACACAACATTATCTTGCCTAATGTCGATAGGGACAGAGCCACAATTCATAGTCACAGACTCACAGTCTCGCATATCACTTATAAGTTTTAATCCAAACTATAATCTAAATGAAAAAAATATATTTAATTTAATCACAATTATAGAAAAATTGATAAAAAAAATGATAATTAAGAATGATTTTTAACTGGTCATTTTTTCTAACTTAAACATTGAAGAAAATAATTAAGATTTTTTTTTTAATTAAGAAAATAATTAAGAATGGTTTTAATTAATCCTTAATTCAACACACGCACACAGACAGTGCATTAATTCTTACCAGTGCAAATATTCTCTAAGACTAGGATCACTAGGGCTTGGAGCATCAGGATCCACCATAACCTGTAATATACCACCAAAAAAAATTAGAAAAAAAAAATACTTAATTAAGTTGTCTCTCGTTTTATTTAATTATTAGTTTACAATATTTATTTAATTATTAATTAAGTTCTCTCTCGTTTTGTCCTTCTTTTTCAAATGAAAATTTCAATATAAACATCATCAAATAAAAAAACGAATGAAAAAGTTATGACCGTTTGATTTTCTACGGGATCAGCCTACAAACTTCTCTCTCGTCTTTCTTAATTTTATGTCCGAAAATGTATGTAGCGTGTATTTAAAAAAACGGAGGAAGTATATATGGTAGACAACTATAAAATAAAGATCATTAGTAGTATATAGAGAAATATATACACATAATATATAGTGTGTGTGTCTGTATGTGTAGGACTGTCATTCGAACCGGGCGAGCTCGAGCTCAAGCTTTTTTCACGAGTCGAGCCGACTCGTTTAGGTAAGCAAGCTCAAAGTACTGATCGAACTCGACTCGTTTAATTCACGAGTCGAGCCGAGCCGGTCAAGCAGCTCGTTTAAAACTACACGTAAACGAGTTTAATCTTGTGCCGAGATCGGTTCGTATTATAAACGAGTTCGAGCCGAGCTGGATCGTTTAGCTAAACGAACCACATTCTATGTTCGAGCTCGACTCATTAACGAGCTCGAGTCGAGCCGCATCCTGATAAACGAGTTCGAGCTCAAGATGCTCGCGAGCGGCTCGGCTCGAATTACAGCCCTACCTATATATGTGTGCATAAACATATCCAAAATGATAGGTAAAAAAGAACCTTAAAAGTTATTAACATAAATAAAAACATAACCCCACACATACTCGAGTGTGTATGTGTGTGTACCAAATATCAGAGATGATGTCAAAGAAAAAAAAAAAGAATAGGAATATAAGAACTTTAAGAACACGAGGTAAAGCCGTCTCTCTCCTCTTTCTAATAAGCATTATTGATACGAAAATACACCAACACACGCACTAGAGTGTCCATATTTGTGTAACAAATGAAGAAAAAAAAAAAAATTACCAGAGTGTAAAAAGTACGAAGATCATCCCCTCCAACCTCAACCCTAGGCTGGTTGACAAGTTGAGATGGCCTGAACTCACAGCCATTAGTAACTTCCCTGTTGTTGTAAATAACTCCAAGTCCAATGGATTTTGTGAATGGCTCCAATACATCTCCTATCACCCTACCGACCACAAGAGGGTCTCTATCCCTCGGCATTCTCGTGATTATTCTAGAGAGAGAAAGAGAGGGAGAGAGAGAGAGAGAGAGAGAGAGAGAGAGAGAGAGAGAGTTTTTTCTGTATATCTATATATAAGATGTAGTGGAGCAAAAATTATATGTGTGGGCTGGGTATATAGCTACTAGCTAACTACTCGTAGTGTGATTCTGCATGCAGTTGCAGGGGCACTATTTATAGACTGCATGGATGGCAGGGATGGATTATGTAGGGGCCCCCATGAGTTTGAGCCGAATCAAATTCGATCCATGAATTGAGACGAGTTGTAACAGTAACTAATAGCATGATGCGAGCATGTACTAATTGTATTATCTCATTTCAATTTTTCCTTTTTTTTTCCTTGATTATTATGTTGGTATATTTACCATGAAAACAAACTGCCAACCTCGATTATTCAACGCATGAATCATTCTATATATCTCATTCCAAATTAAATAAGAAACATGCACACTTAATAATGTGAATATTAATGATGAAAGCTTATTTTTCTGCATCGTTTCCAGCATCAATCTTCTTTGCAGGAAGTGTAAGTGCTTTCTTCCGTTCTCTTCCATCATCACCGTCGCCGGATCCATGTTTTGAATCTACTGCATGAGCTACAAATTTGAGAACCAAGTAGGAGACAGATTCGTTAATGACGAAAGTATTAAATAATATATATATATATATATAATTAATCAAATGAGGTAAATCCGAATGTGGGTGATGTTAAGTCCAGAAAATCTGTCTCCTTAAAGCAAATTCGCATCCACCACAGGGTATAGCGTCTGCCTCCCAGGATAAAACAACATCTCGATGCGTTGATAAATCGATCATCGCACCCTCAGCGAACTAGAATAAACCTGAACTACCACCAACGCGACAAAAAATACGAAGAGAAATTACTTTCGAAAAAAAACGAAGTCGGAATTTTTTGGCTGAAAAAACGGACGAAAATTACATACAAAAATCGGACCCCTCACATATGTATTTATATGTGAAGATGAGAGAGACATGTGCTGGAGGAACTCTAATTAGGATTGGTCTCTTCAGCACTTATCCTAATCTATTAATATATTAGTCCGATAATTATTAAATAACTTGATAGTTATACTAATATATTAATTCGATAATTGTCAATTAAATTGATGTTTATCCGGATCCGAAAAATTCAGAATTTATAATTGAGGTATTTCCAGTAAAATAAATTTTTAACGAATAAAATTGCAGTAAAAAAAGATAACTTCGAGACGCCGAGATATTTCGCCCAAATCGCCCTTCGACCGAGACCGACTCGAGCCGAGCCATGCCGAGCCGGCCGGCCAGCCGGACGGCGGCGGCGGCGCGCGCACGCGCGTGTGTGTGTGTGCGCGTGAGGGGCGCCTAGTCACACATCTACTCATGTCTCACTTTTTGAACATGACTTTGTCCACATCTCCTTATATACTCACAATTTTCCCTTCTTTTTCCAATGTGGGATAGCATCTCAAACCCATTTCTAAAGGGTTCACTTTAGAACATTATATCTCATTCACACCTCAATTATTTTGAGTGTTCTTACATGTTTTGGAAACTTCGTACGGAGTACTATGTATTCCAACTAAGTCCCGACTTTAACTCGTAGTCGAGCCCACTCAAAATTGCCTCTCAAGTGGGATGCTCAAAACAGCCCATTTCCTCTATTTTTCCAACAATCCCCCACATGAATGAGATTGCTGGTCCAGCAGCACACGTCAGACACGGAGTTTGACTTGGTGATAGTTAATGCGGTTAGGCATTGCATAGGATAGGTAGAGTATGCTCCTTGAACCTTCCCTCGAAAAAATATATTCTCCTTACTGGCTAGACAGTATGACTAGATGCCTTTGAACTGTCCGACCGCTTGTGTAAGTGATCGTATATCCTTCACAAGTGCCCTTCCTGATTTATTCTGTTCTTATTATTGTGTCCGTTTTGGCCATGGACACCGTCCTGGTTCTGCGGGAGTTTCTAGAGAATTGTGTCTTGCAATTCTCATTTGAAGCGGGCCCTCTTCACTCCAACATAGGTGATTCTCGTTAAGTGTTTTGAGTAAACCCATATTTTACTCTACCGGACTATACGTTGTCGACTTAAGAATCATTAAAAGCATAAGCTTAACCTCTCCTTACGGGTATCACTATTTTCATCCTAGGAATGGTCGGTTCGGGTAACTCCCACAGTGATCGTGCCCAGTTTTATGAATTGGTTGTCCCATTGAGCCTAGATCTTGGGATCGCCAGTCAGCTTAGGTTGGGTATCCTCCATAAAACCATTAGCTCATGGCAATAGACCCATTCCTCTTGATGATTTATCAACAAGGTCTTTTGATAACCCTTTGGTTACAGATCCGCGATGTTATCTCTTGACGAATCGTAGTCAATAGTGATAACCAATGTTGATAGAAAAATGGTATTATGTCTTTGCCTCATATGACAAGACTTACCATTATACTTTTGCTCGGTGCCCTGTCAATCATAGATTGACTATCACAATAAATATATATTGCGGTCACAACTTTGCCCATTTTGAAATATCTTATAGAAATTGGTATTTCATTATGCCTCTTATGCATATTTGTCTAAGGTTATGAACTCATATTTCTTTGTAAATCGAGCAATAACCATCTATATTAAAGATTTTCTATACCACTGCTGCACTGGCTTAGTGTGAAACATATTCACTATTTAGACGTTAAATTCATAATGTCAGATATCCAATTTGTATTACTATATCATTTTAATAGTTTTTGAATATCTCATGTCATGCAACATATACACACTAGTAATCTTTATATCATTGTAATCACCAATTGATGATTAGTTTCCTGATTACTCGTGTATCCACATAGTCTACTCACTATATAGACTGTGTTTAGTCTTGTAAAATTCACTTAGTACATTAGACTTTTAGTTACTCTTGAAAGATGAGTTACCTTTGTGCTTGGATAGATGCACCATATCCATTGGTATTCCAATTGATTCCGTTGATCTTTCCAAGATTCATGTCATCATAGTATGACTGACCTCATATGAGACATTGTGAACAGATTGAGATTTTACATCTTAGAATTATCTCTTTAGTCTCATATATTTATCTTTTCAGACTTTGTTGAATTGATCCCCTTGTCATTTCTTACATCAATAACTCGATCGTTCAAATTCATTCTTAAAATGACATAGTCGTCGTGTGTATTTGACATATACACACTTGACATATTCATTGTCTTGAATCTTTTTGACATTATAAATTGACATTTTTAACGTTTTGAAATTACGTTACCAACTATTAACCGAGACTTCAATTTCTCATAGATCAAATTACTAATTTTAAGCATCCCCAAAATTAGCAATTTTTCATTAACTACATTACCAAATTTGAGCGTCCCCAAATTAGTACTTTTCGATCATTTAATCACCATATTTGAATATTGTCAAATTAGAGATTTGATCACATTGCTTGACACCACAATGTCAAAGATTTTATGCCACTGTTTTAGTGTCAATTTAGATTCAAAATAATTTCACTGAGTTGCAGACTTTCAACCGTTGCGCTAGGCACATATGCCTTTGGTTCTTCCAAGTTGGCTTTTCTCAGAAATGCCATTTAGAAAGACTGCATGTATGTTCATTTGATATATTTCTACATTCTGCAAAGCATCAATAATACATATCATAATAATGAACTTTGTTCTCGTTACTCGAGAATATATCTCAACGTATTTTAGGCTTTCACGTTACTACAACCTCAGTTAGTAGTTTCGCCTCTTATATATCCATGGATCCATTTAATTTTATTTTCGAATTTACGTTGGATCCTAGCGGTATCTATTCCAGAGGAAAATCTACCGAACATTAAACAAAATTCTGCACAACAGAATTATTCTTTCTCTTATATGACCATATAAAGAGTGTATATGGCATTGTAAGTTATCTTCTAGTATGCATGTTAGAAATTTCAGACGTAGTGATTTTCCAAGTTCAAGCCTTTTTGCTTCATCCTTTAAAACCACTTGGTGATTCATTTCACATTGATAAATCCACGGTATCTCATAATTAATTTAGTTTTTAACTCAGTTATGCGTTTGATACACTCTTTCCCTTAACTCGATACTGATATGTCAGACTATCAGATCTTTGCACTACGGATTTACACGCATCATGCATCATGTGCGTACCCAGTGAAGATGCAGTCGATCGTCTTGGGTCAAACCTTCACTTACTTTGGCTTAGGAACTTTCGCCTTAGCCAGACCCCCCAACATTTTTAGTATTTCTAAAATTATTTTACTACATTTGAGAGCTAATAGGAAATTTCAATTATTTCCTAGCATGGGATCTTGTTTTAAGTTAACTAGTCTCCACATGACTAATATCCTCATATTCAGAGATAGTTTGAACTGATTAACATCGTTTTTTGCGTTTCCGTTAGAACAAAATTCAACCATCTTAATTTCCGGATTAAGTTGGTTTTGTATCTCGAGCTTTTAGCGTGTAAATTTCTCTTTTTAGCTCCATCCTTACTCATTATCGAGTACACGTAACAAATGTATCACTATATTTATAGAGTAATCACATTTCTTATTACAACCTCTCATAAGAGTAGGTTTCATCATCATTTAAAACCTTTATGGTTTTAATATTCTATAATTGAACTTTAGTGCTAAAGTTCAATTATTGAATTTCTCCGAATTTTTAGCATGTGGAGCTAATATCAATATTTGCCGTGTTAGGAATCACATGGATCACCGTAATAGGCCCGTGTGTCACTGCCGCAGCAGAACGACACCAATACGAGAATATATAATTTAACCGAAAGAACAAATCCAACCAAAAAATTATAATTCTCAAACTGACCCACAACCTGTACTCACTAGGTATCAGGCCCGTTAGGTTTTTAACGTCCGAGCATTCACGAGAGTTTAACATTCCAATGATTATTTATTTGCAAATAATCAAACGATAACAAGATTAATTATAAAATGATGTTGGAATAATCATTCATGCAACCCAATATCCAATTATATGGTTGATACTTCCTTGTCTCGGCCAGGAGTGAACAAAAGTGATGGGCAAATCACACAATTCACGTAAGATATAACTCTATTTCATAAATTTAAAGGTCAAATAATTGCTAACGATATAATTTAACAATTAAATTATTGACATAGCTTACGTGCCATATAATGCCATTAGTCACCTAAAATGATTAAACTCATCAACAAATCCTATTTAGTTAATATTTTAATTAAACTAAATAATCTTAATCGAATAATCAATTAATAATTGATTCGGCTCTTATCAAGCAATGCTTTACATTATCGAAATTATCATATGCATGATTATATAATAGTAAATATAATCACAATCTTATTTAGCAAAACGCATGGCAACAAATAATATAAATTCTTCTCATTTATATTAACCATAAACACTTTCTAAATAATGATCGATGTGTAATCCATAATTTTTATTCTAATCAGCTATTTCAAGTTCAATAGGTTTAAAAATTTGCAAAACCATCCAATCACTTAATCAAATTCTCAAAATTGGACCCAAAAATCAATATGATTCATGTTGAAAACTAGGTCAATGTCTTTTCGCATATCGTGGAGTCCGCCCAGTGGAGCATCATATCCGACATCTCATGACGCCCATGAGAAGATCCAAACATCTTCTAATAATTTCGAAAATAATAAATCATTATTTTCAAGAGCTTGAGCAGATACAAACATGTTTAAATTAATTTCCACTATAAAACCAATTTTCCATAGATGGAAAATAAAGCACAAATACGATATTTATGATTTCGAAATTTATGCTACGAAATAATTAATTTGCTTTAAGATTGTTGGTATATTTATCATGAAAACAAACTGCCAACATCGATTATCCAACGCATGAATCATTCTATATATCTCATTCCAAATTAAATAAGAAACATGCACACTTAATCATGTGAATATTAATGATGAAAGCTTACTTTTCTGCATCGTTTCCAGCATCAATCTTCTTTGCAGGAAGTGTAAGTGCTTTCTTCCATTCTCTTCCATCATCACCGTCGCCGGATCCATGTTTTGAATCTACTGCATGAGCTAGAAATTTGAGAACCAAGTAGAAGACAGATTCGTTAATGATGAAAGCATTAAATAATATATATGTATATATATAATTAATCAAAGGAGGTAAATCCGAATGTGGGCGATGTTGAGTCCAGAAAATCTGTCTCCTTAAAGCAAATTCGCCTCCACCACAGGGTATAACGTCTGCCTCCCAAGATAAAACAACATCTCGATGCGTTGATAAATCGATCATCGCACCATCAGCAAACTAGAATAAACCTGAACTACCACCGACGCGACAAAAAATACGAAAAGAAATTACTTCCGAAAAGAAAATGAAGTCGGAATTTTTTGGCTGAAAACGGACGAAAATTACATACAAAAATCGGACCCCTCACATCTGTATTTATAGGTGAAGATGAGAGAGAGACATGTGCTGGAGGAACTCTAATTAGGATTGGTCTCTTCAGCACTTATCCCAATCTATTAATATATTAGTCCTGCTCCGGACCAGGTTCTTGCTCTCGTGGCTGATATATTAATTCGATAATTATCAATTAAATTGATGTTTATCCGGAGAAAAATTCGGAATTTATAATTGAGGTATTTTCAGTAAAATAAATTTTTACCGAATAAAATTGTAGTAAAAAAAGATAACTTCGAGACGCCGAGACAAATCGCCCTTTGACCAAGACCCGACCCGAGCCGGCCGGACGACCGGACGGACGGCGGCGGCGGCGCTCGCGGGTGTGTGTGCGCGCGAGGGACGCCTAGTCACACATCCACTCATGTCTCACTTTTTGAACATGACTTTGTCCACATCGCCTTATATACTCACAATTTTTCCCTTCTTTTTCAATGTGGGATAGCATTCCAAACCCATTTCTAAAGGGTTCACTTTGGAATATTATATCTCATTCATACCTCAATAATTTTGAGTGTTCTTACATGTTTTGGAAATTTCGTACGGAGTACTATGTATTCTAACTAAGTTCCGACTTTAACTCGTAGTTGACCCCACTCAAAATTGCTTCTCAAGTGGGCTGCTCAAAACAGCCAATTTCCTCTATTTTTCCAATAGATTATTCATTGTGTAATAAAATCATTTAACCGGAAAATTGGGTCTAACCTCCCCAAAATTTATAAAAAGGTACTAATTTCTCCCCCAAAAAAAAAAAAATTTACGCCCATCTCCGTTGGTCTTTTTCGATCTTGCTCAACCTCCTTTCAATTCTTGAATCCGCCACCGCCTTTACGATGAAAAAAATAAGAGAACTATATGGATTCGGTGAGAGATAAAAGCTATATCCATTAAAAAGTCTGAAAGATGAAACCATCCCCATAAATTGAGCCAATTCATAACCTAGCTCCGGCGTAGGTTCATGAGTGGTCGGTTAAAGTTCCTAGAACATTTACGCTCACAAAACGGCACCCTTTTATTGACGCATCTTCGCGCTTAGAGCACTGATCATCTACACAAATAGTAGCGGATCAAGAATTTTTGGGGATTGAGGGCACACTTTTAATTAAAAAAAATATAAATAGTTGCCTGTCGTGCAGGTGTTGCTGATGTGCTAGTCGCCGGAGACAGAGGTGCAGCCGGCGAGCCGCACAGAGGAGGTTTTGTGCTGAGGTGCTGACCACCCTATAAGTGTTAGCAATTTTTTTTTTAATGATGTGAGAAAATACAAAGTGGGACTTTGTCCGAAGGTCCCCTATCGATAGGCGGATCCACCTTAATCGTGGCGGTGCACCCACTCTAACTAATCTCCAAAATCCCAACTCCCAACTCCAATTTACAGAGAAAGCTTTTGGTGAAGCTTGACAAAGAGAAAAACTAACCTAATATATAAATTCATCGTATTGGGTTCGGTTCCATGTTGTTCGTGGGTGTTTTATTAGAATTTAACAAATAGTTAATCTATTTACTCATTGATTACACAACACATTTAACAATAACATTGACGAACTTTAATTTTGAAACCCTATTTTTTTTTAAATTGAAATTTTAATTCAATTTCGTTTCAATTTTAGTTTACCTCAGATAACGAACCCAATTTCTTTAAATTGCAAACTTTAAAATGTATGGATATTTTATTATCAGTATGCTTTTATTGATGTAATACTTGTTATTTTTAATGTAATTTTAATACATATTTTATTTAACAAGAATAATTATTTGAAATTGTTGCATCATAATCTATTATCGCCAGGTGTATCTTCTTACTGTTTGTCTGGTGAACCAATAGTTTTCGTTTTTTGAATCCGCCTATGCGGTCCGCCAATAACCCAAATAATGATCTTATGGTGAATCTAATTTTTAGGTTTTTATGCCATCCATAGGAGAACTTCAAATATTCTCATTGTAATAAGGAGATTATCTCTGGTTGTCAATGTCTTTGAGAAAGTAGAAATATTTGGTTGTTAATGTTACGTACCTTTGAGAAAGTGTAAAGGCAAAAAGGAGAGAAATTTTTGGACCAATAGGCATTCATATTCTGAAATAGGGAATGGTGAGAAAAACAGGGCATCTCAAATCCCATCATAGTCTTTAAAAAGCGTACCACTTGTGTAATTTGAAAGTTTGAATCTGCTGTTTTTCTCTCTCTAACCACCGGATATTGTGGCCGCATGTCTCCTTTATTCCACACGATAATTTCTGTTCAATTATCCCAATTTATCCACAGAGGGCATCCCTGGCTGGATGCACGACATTTGGTGTGTATGTGGGGTGTAGATTGATGCATTAGGTGGAGCACACCACATACACGCCACGTATCGTGCATTCAGTAGGGGATGCACTACGTGTGGATGCTCCATGGACGGAGCCCAATTTATCTTGTACTTTTAGTTTTAGAGCTCGTTTGGTAGGTTCGTGAAGATCATAAGACGATATAGATAATATCAAGATAAATATATTGAATAAGTGAATATGATGTGATCGTTGGTGTATCTTTATGTTTGGAAGGTAAAATAATGTCAAGATAAATATAGTGAATAATAGATTAGTTATTTGGCATTATAATTTAAAATCAAGATTATATAACCCGAATATATAATTAAACAAAAAAAAATCTCTCTCTCTCCTCTCCCACGTCTTCTCCATCTTCTCTTTCCTTTTCCCATCTAACTCTCTCTCTTCTTTCCTTTCTCACTCTCTCTTCTCTAATAGTTCTTCCACCGCCACCACCATCGCCCGTCTCCCTTCTACCGCCGCCACCACCCTCCACCTTTCATCGACACAACCGCAACCCGTCTCTCTTCCATCATGTAATGTCCGCAATTTTGATTTTCGGTAATATCTTTTTTTTCAGCGGAAGTCCATTTTGACGACTCGCTCATGACCGTATCGTCATTCTGAGAATGATTAATTCTGCACTTTTTGTCATCCGAGTTCGTTTCGGTATTGTTTTATTGAGTTCCGTGTTCTTAAACAGCTTTTCCGCACTTGAGTTCGATTCTTGCGAATCTCGTCTGAAATTGTTGTTTCGAGTTTCTCGTAAGTTCATTTAATGATATTATTCATGTTGCGAGCTTTGGTTTGGTGTTTCGATCGTGTATCGTGTATTTCGGACGTTTTGGGCCATTTTCGTAATTTCCCAAAGTTTGGGGTAATCACTTTCCGTTGTCGAATTTCGAGCCTTCTTGTGATCGGAATCATGTGTTCTCTTAGCACTTGGATTCGTCTTTGCGAGTACTTCATAACTATATCTTCGATTCATATTCAGGTTCGGGTTTCGGGGTCGTCCGGGCTGTCGGAGTGGCCACGGCCGAGTACGGCCGCACTTCTTGGAGCAGGGCCTGGCCTGGCCGAGTTACGGCCGTAAGTGCTCGGCAGACATGGCTGGAGGAATGCCGGTTACGGCCGTAAGGGCTATCAATTACGGCCGTACGGGTGCCAGGCAGTGTTCGGACGAATGCCCGTTACGGCCGTAAGGACCTGTCGGGTACGGACGTAAGTGTCGAGTTACGGTCGTAAGGCCCTGTCGGTTACGACTGTAACCGATCGGCAGGCGCTGGGCAGATTTTGACGAATGCCGATTACGGCCGTAAGGCCCTACCGGTTACGGCCGTAACCCTGTCGGCCATATATAGGCCACGGACGGGCCAGGCCGCATTTTACACCATTTCTTCACCCGGGTGGCGGCTGGCGACGGGAAAAGTCGGGGAGTGGAGTTTTTGGTCGATTCCACTCGATTTCTAGGCATTTTTGAAGATTCTTGTTGATTCTATCATCATCCAATCCGTGTTCTTCGTCGAATCAAGGTATATTTCTTGATTTTCCTTCAAGTTGACTTTTTGGAGAATTTGTTCTTGATTTTGATTCTAGTCCGATTTTGATACATCGGTTGGTGTACTATGATGTTATTAATCGTGTTCTATGGATTGTATATCCATATATCGAGTTTGTTTAACTCGATTGACGATTCGAGTGTTCTTGGGAATTGTTGAATATTTAGTGTTCGATTAAATGCCCCTATGAGTTTCCTTTCGATAGTTTGCTGAGATTTCCGTTGTTTTCGGTTTTGATTCTCGTTGTAATCGTATCTTCGTTGTTTTTTTTGCCGGATGATTGTAGGTGTTCGGGATTTTTCCGGGTTGTGCCGTATTCGTAGGAATATTCGGGCGCCGACAATCGAGGCAAGTATCTTGCTATACGAATTGTGTCTTGTGGATAGAGACTTCGTGTTAGATTTATGATGAATTGTTTTGCCTTCGTGAATATGCTTCGCATGATTTTATAAATGTGAACGATTGATGGTAGTGATGATGTTCTCATTTGGTTAATATCGTGGAATCATGTTGGTTATGTTAATCATATGGTTCGTGTCGTGCGTGATTGGTCATAGTTGAATTATCGTGATGATTATGATATTTGTGTGTTGATTTGATTACATATTTGAATATGTATTACGGCGTATTGTTGAATGGTTTGACATATTGACAATAATGTGTGTTACTTGTGGTGATACGTTGAGTTGATCATATGGGTCGTGTTGTGATGATGCGTGTGTTCCAGGTAAGGTCTGACGAGGCCTCTGGAGTTCGGTACATGATGTGTACGAATAAGGTGTGTTCTAGGTAAGGTCTGATGAGGCCACTAGAGTTCGGTACATGATGTGTACGAATAAAGTGTGTTCCAGGTAAGGTCTGACGAGGCCTCTGGAGTTCGGTACATGATGTGTACGAACAACGTGTATGTTCCAGATAGGGTTCGACGAGGCCTCTGGAGTTCGATACATGATGTGTACGAACAATGTGTTGTAATACCCGTTTGAAATTCATGTCATTTCAAATCTTCTCATTGTTCAAATTGTGTTTTGTTGGGCGAACCCTTGTAATTATTGCTTGGAATCACCATTTTGGGATTTCCGTATTTCCATTTCGTGTTATTATTTCCCAGATATTGAGTCGTGTTGCTTTTATTCTCTTCCCGGGTCATTTTTCATCATTTTAGGACCCGAGGGGGGTGTGGGCCGCGGCACAAGGAGTGTGCGCCGCGGCACACACATTTTCTAAACTTGGCCGAGCGGACTGTACCTGGTGCCGCGGCACATGCCGGCAAGGCCGCGACACACTGCCGAGTCACTGCCGCGGCATACTCGTGTGGCATCTACAGCCAAAAACCGACTGTACCCGGTGCCGCGGCGCACGCTAGCCGGGCCGCGGTACACTGCCGAGGCCTGGGAGCAGTTTTTGGGCCTGTGCCGCGGCACACAATGCGGTCAACTGCATAATTTATGCTTTTGAGCGAGATGCAGCTCATTTCCTCCATTTTCTTCAACCCACGCGAGAGAGAGAGCTTGAGGAGAGAACTTGGCATCATCTACCTCTTGGGTATTGAATTTTTATCAATTTCATTCGGTTGGGAAGCCCGGATCATCGACCTATCGCGTATTCTTTGGATCATAGAGCTTGGATTTTCAAGAGGTAATTTCTTCAACATCCTGGTTTTCGATTTTATATTGGGTAATGACGTTTTGGATGTTAAAATCATGGTGTATGAAGTGATATACGCATGATTATGGGCATGTTTGATTATTCATCGGATTATTGAAAGATTATTCGAGAACACTTTGAATATTGTGTTGGATTTTGGGGTTTTCGTAGATTCGTTCGATTTATCCGATTTGAAGCTTGAGAACCTTGAGATTATGATGTATCTATACCATATACATGATTTTCCTACGATTTTTCGGACTTTTGGGAGTTTTAGCGATTTTCCAACCCCTTATTGTTTACCCGTGTATTTTTCGTGAATTGTAGACGGGTTTCGGGGATTTCTTCGTGTAATTTGAGTATGGATATTTGACTATCATATTCCTTGCGAATCGTTTAGGTGCCGAAAGCGCGTTCTTGGACCTACCGAACTCATACCGTTTTTCCGTTCGATTTCTCGATGTCTCAAAGGCAAGTATATATTTATGAATGTGCGTTCTCGACTTTGAAAGTATTAAATATTAATGGCATGCTTATTTATATCCACTCCGGGACGGACCGACGGGTCCTCTGAGGGTTTCGTAGCCTCTGGTGCGATTCCATGGATAATATGAATTAACCCCTACGGGACGGACCGACGGGTCCTCTGAGGGTTCCGTAGCCTCTGGTGCGGTTCCACGGTATTCATATATGTATTGATGCGATGCTATGAGATTTAGTTATTCCGGAATACTAGTCTTGAATTGATGAATTGACAGTTACATTTACTTTATTGTCGAGGAGTATTGTGCTTCATACTTGATATACTTGTACTAGCTATTCGACGGCTAACCCCTTTATGGGGGAAATACGTTTTATGTATTTCAGGTTCTAGGAGAGCGGACAGGCAAGTATCGGGTCGGCATGAAGATGGTGGGCAAGTGTGATACTTTATCTTTCTTCCAGTTATGTTTTGAGTTTTCCATTCAGTGTTGTTGTACTGGATTGGCTATTGAATACTCGAGTATTGTTTTCCATTTTCCTTGATGTTCCGGCCTGTGTTTGCCGAAATATTGATTCGTGTCGTGATGTCTGTGGATACATTGGTTATGTTTTGAATACCTTTGTATTATTTTTCATTCCATTGTGTGTAGACCTTCTCGGTCAAAATTTATAGTTCCGCGTATATTTAGCCTTGTGGGTCCCACGACGGGACTTACGGCGCTGTAATATTCCCTGAATAACTTGGGGGTGTTACAGAATATGGTATCAGAGCTTAGGTCTATGGATACCTAGGCTGTCGGTCTTTTGGGTTGAATGAGTCGTCATTTGTCCACAGTATCACTACTCTGCCATCATCACAGTGCGACCGGTACTTGTAAGACCTCTTACTCTTCTGATGTTTCCTTATTCATTATGCTTCTTCTATTGGTATTCTTGAGAATCGATCACCTTAATGACGTGCGATTGAATTGTGCTTACGTATCTTGTGTGTTCTTCAGTATGTCAGCTGGTAGGGGCCGTGGTCGTGGTCGTCCCCGTAGATGAGGAAGAGGTCGTGGCGCGGTCGTTTCCATCAGTTCAGTTGCGGGGTCGACCAACCCTAGTTTGTCGAACTCGGTGCATCTCGACACCGAGAGTCAGCACGACCAGTCAGACGGTCAGGGGAACAACGTTAGGCTGGGAAGATTGGCTAGCGGAATTGGAGAAGATTTTCGAGGCGGTTGATTGCCCCGAGGTGAGGAAAGTACCGATTGCTCAATATTTCCTCACTAAGGAGTCCGCTACTTGGTGGAAGGTCATCAAGCCACAGGATCGTATTGCCTCGTGGGATGAATTTAAGGAGCTTTTGGAGGCTGAGTTTTGTCCTTGGCCGGTGCGAGAGGGCCGAATCCGAGCCTTTTTCGAAGCTAAACCACAAGATATTCCTGTTTCGCAGGCGATCGTGGAGTACAACCAACAATTGATCCATGTGAAGGATCAAGTGCGTAACGAATGTGATAAGATCCGTTATTTTGATATGCGGATGAATTTGGACTTACGACGGTACATGGCCGGATTTGCTTGTACCACACTGAAAGAGTATCAGGACAGAGCTTTAGCCCATGATATGTTGAGCCCCGACAACGATACCGTTGAAGAACCGAAGAAGCAGAAAGTCGCGGGAAACTTTTCTAACTGTAAGAGTGGCAACTTTCAGAGGTCACAGACGACTAACCGTTCTGACGGACAGTCGTCACGTTCAAATAAAGGAAAGAGGGGCTACCGTCCTACTCCGGGTACCTCAAATCGCATGGTGACTTGCTATAATTGTGGCCGTTGAGGCCATGTTAATTTGGAATGCCACTTTCCACCATTGAAGTGTCACACGTGCGGACAGATGGGGCATAGAGCGGCTTATTGTTCCGAACCGAACCAGACTTTGGACACTCGGGCTTCTGCCCCAACACCACTTGATCAAAGTATGAATCAACGACAATCTTTTGGTCAACCTCAGCAGAATTTCGGCAGGGGCCGGGGACGGGGTCAGAATGCTGGAGGGGGGAATTCTAGCGTCGGTTCGGTACAACCTCGGGTTTATGAGATGCGTCGAACAGACGAACCCGACACGGCGGTGGCTTCAGGTACCATCCATATTTTATCTTATCTAGTCCGTGTACTTTTTGATACGGGTGCTACACATTCTTTTATATCTTTGGAGTGTGTATGCCGTTTGAATATAACTTGTTTGACTGCTTGCGATCCCTTTATCGTGAAACTGCCTAACGGGGATAGGATTGTGGGGAATCGGGAGATTAGAGATTTTTCGGTGATTATATCCGGTACGGAGTGGTTATCGAATCTGATTGTAGTTGATATGGAAGGCGAGGACGTGATCCTCGGCGAGGATTGGCTTGATAATCACCAAGCGATTATGAATTACCGTACCAAGGTTATCACCATGATGACTAAAGACGGATCCGAGTACTCATTTTTGGGACGTAAGTCGGGCCAATCCAAATTACTTATCAGTGCTATGAAGACCGTAAAACTTTTGAATAAAGGTTGTACGGGCTATTGGTGTTATGCTTTAAAAATGGAAGGAAACGAAGTCGATTTCTCTTCGATTCCGGTTGTTAATGAGTATCCCGATGTTTTTCCGGATGATCTCCCGGGATTACCACCAGATCGAGAGATAGAATTTACCGTAGACTTAGAGCCAGATGCGTCTCTGATTTCTAAAGCACCTTATCGGATGGCACCTTCCGAGATGCAGGAATTGAAGACTCAGTTGGGAGAACTTTTGGAAAAAGGGTACATCAGACCGAGCGCTTCGCCTTGGGACGCGCCTGTCCTCTTCGTGAGAAAGAAGGATGGTTCACTACGTTTGTGCATCGACTACCGTGAGCTGAACAAAGTAACCATCAAGAACAAATATCCTTTGCCTCGTATAGACGATTTATTTGATCAATTGCAAGGGGCTGCGGTTTTCTCGAAGATTGATTTAAGATCCGGGTATTATCAACTCAGTGTGAGGGAGTCCGACGTTCCGAAAACGGCGTTTCGGACGAGATATGGGCATTATAAATTTGTAGTTATGCCTTTTGGGTTGACTAATGTGCCGACAGTATTCATGCAGTTAATGAATAAAATATTCATTGAGTACCTCGACAGGTGTGTAGTCGTCTTTATTGACGACATCTTGATCTATTCTCGAGATAAGGAGGAACATGCCCGACACTTGCGTTTGGTTTTAGACATTTTGAGAACCGAGCACCTCTATGCAAAATTCTCGAAATGTGAGTTTTGGTTGGAAGACGTTATGTTTCTCGGCCATATGATTTCGGCCGAAGGGGTTCGTGTAGACCCACAGAAGATTGAGGCAGTGCTAGACTGGGCACCGCCTAAAAATGTTAAGGAAGTTCGTAGCTTTTTGGGCCTTGCTGGGTATTACCGTCGGTTTGTCGAGGGGTTCTCGAAACTCGCTCGACCGCTTACGAAATTGCTCCAGAAGACCAAAAAGTTTATTTGGACGGATGAGAGACAACAGAGTTTCGATGAACTGAAGAGACGATTGACTTCAGCGCCGATTCTAACTTTACCACATGGTAGCGAAGGCTTTGCAGTTTATAGTGACGCTTCGGGTCAAGGCTTGGGCTGTGTTCTTATGCAGCATGATAAGACAATAGCTTTTGCGTCACGACAATTAAAGCCTTATGAGATGAATTATCCTACTCACGATTTAGAGTTGGCCGCAATTGTCTTCACACTCAAGATTTGGCGGCATTATTTGTACGGTTCGCCGTGCTGGATTTATACCGATCACAAGAGCCTGAAGTATATTTTCAGTCAGAAGGAGCTGAATATGAGACAGAGGCGTTGGTTAGAGTTGATAAAGGATTATGATTTGGAAATTCTTTACCACCCCGGAAAATCCAATGTCGTTGCGGATGCTTTGAGCCGCAAATCGGCATCTCTTCAAATGCTCGAGGTTCTTACATCCCAGACGAAAATTCGTCAGGATTTAATTGAGCAAGGGATAGAAGTTTGGCTTCAACGAGTACAGGGACAATTATGTGCTCTCGAAATTACATCGTCCTTAGTTGATGACATCAACGGGAAGCAGTGGAGTGACCCGATGATTTCTCAACTGAAGGAAGATGTAATTAAAGGAAAAGCTCCTGGCTTTATGGTTCACGAGGATAGTATTATGAGATTTCAGGGCAGGATTTGTGTTATGAACGATTTAGAGTTGAGACAGAGAATTCTCCGTGAAGCTCATGCTACGCCTTACTCAATCCACCCCAGGACGAGTAAGATGTACAAAGATTTGAAGCGCAATTTTTGATGGAATAACATGAAGAAGGATGTTACGGAGTTTGTACTACGGTGCTTGACGTGTCAACAAGTCAAGATCGAACATCAACGACCAGCGGGGTTGTTGAAACCACTTCCCATTTCCGAGTGGAAGTGGGAAGACATCTCGATGGATTTCATCACTAGCATGCCGAGAACTCGGGCCGGAATGAATATGATTTGGGTAATTGTCGATCGGTTGACCAAGTCTGCACACTTCTTGGGTATTAAGGATACTTGGGGACCGGATAGACTGGCTCGAACCTTTATTGCTGAGATCGTGAGGTTACACGGTGCCCCCAAGACCATTGTTTCTGATCGGGACGGCCGTTTCGTATCGCATTTTTGGCAGGCCGTTCATCAGGCTCTGGGTACGGAGTTGAGATTGAGCACTTCCTTTCATCCTCAGTCGGAAGGTCAGACAGAGAGGACGATTCAGACGTTGGAAGATATGTTACGGGCTTGTGCCTTGGATTGGATTAATGATTGGGAGCTTCACTTACCGTTGATCGAGTTTGCTTACAATAATAGTTAGCATGCGTCGATCAAAATGGCACCCTTCGAGGCACTCTATGGTAGGCGATGTAGGTCGCCATTATGTTGGGACGAGGCTTCTAAGCTAGTTGGGACGGAGCCGGATATGTTGATGGAGACTAAGGAAAAGATTTCTATTATCCGGGATCGATTGCTAGTGCCCAGAGTCGTCAGAAATATTATGCTGATACTCGTCGTCGACCTTTGGAGTTTGAGGTGGGAGATCATGTCTTGCTCAAGGTGTCGCCGACCAGGGGAGTTTTCCACTTCGGGGAAAAGGGGAAACTTAGTCCGAGGTACATCGGACCCTTCGAGATTTTAGACAGAGTTGGAGATTTAGCATATCGCTTAGCGTTGCCTCCAGCGTTGAGTCACGTCCACAGTGTTTTTCATGTGTCTCAGTTGAGGAAATACGTACCGGATCCAAGCCACATTATCGACTACAGTGAGATTGACGTAGCCGAGGATATTACCTTTCCGGAGAAACCCGTGAAGATCCTTGAGCGCCGCGAGAAACAACTTCGGCATAAGACCATTCCACTGGTTAAAGTGCAATGGTCGAGGCATGGAGTCGAGGAGTCGACTTGGGAGACGGAAGAGAAGATGCGGGTGGAATACCCCGAACTATTTATTTCTTAAGTTTCGGGACGAAACTTCTTTTTAGAGGGGGAGAATGTAATACCCGGTTGAAATTCATGTCATTTCAAATCTTCTCATTGTTCAAATTGTGTTTTGTTGGGCGAACCCTTGTAATTATTGCTTGGAATCACCATTTTGGGATTTCCGTATTTCTATTTCGTGTTATTGTTTCCCAGATATTGAGTCCTCTTGCTTTTATTCTCTTCCCGGGTCATTTTTCATCATTTTAGGACCCGGGGGGGTGTGGGCCGCGGCACAAGGAGTGTGCGCCGCGGCACTCACATTTTCTAAACCTGGCCGAGCGGGCTGTACCTGGTGCCGCGGCACATGCCGGCAGGGCCGCGACACACTGCCGAGACACTGCCGCGGCACACCTGTCCGGGCCGCGGCACACTCGTGTGGCATCTACAGCCAAAAACCGATCAGTGCCGCTGGCCACGCCATCCGGGCCGCGGCACCGCGAGCCACAGGAGCGATTTTGGGCTGTGCGCGGCACACCTCGGCTGAGCTGCGGCACACAATGCGGTCAACTGCATAATTCATGCTTTTGAGCGAGATGCAGCTCATTTCCTCCATTTTCTTCAACCCACGCGAGAGAGAGAGAGAGCTTGAGGAGAGAACTTGGCATCATCTACCTTTTGAGTATTGATTTTTTATCAATTTCATTCGGTTGGGAAGCCCGGATCATCGACCTATCGCATATTCTTCGGATCATAGAGCTTGGATTTTCAAGAGGTAATTTCTTCAACATCTTGGTTTTCGATTTTATATTGGGTAATGACGTTTTGGATGTTAAAATCATGGTGTATGAAGTGATATACGCATGATTATGAGCATGTTTGATTATTCATCGGATTATTGAAAGATTATTCAAGAACACTTTGAATATTGTGTTGGATTTTGGGGTTTTTCGTAGATTCGTCCGATTTATCCGATTTGAAGCTTGAGAACCTTGAGATTATGATGTATTATACCGTATACATGCTTTTCCTATGATTTTTCGGACTTTTGGGAGTTTGAGCGATTTTCCAACCCCTTATTGTTTACCCGTGTATTTTTCGTGAATCGTAGACGGGTTTCGGGGATTTTTTCGTGTAATTTGAGTATGGATATTTGACTATCATATTCCTTGCGAATCGTTTAGGTGCCGAAAGCGCGTTCTTGGACCTACCGAACTCATACCGTTTTTCCGTTCGATTTCTCGATGTCTCAAAGGCAAGTATATATATTTATGAATGTGCGTTCTCGACTTTGAAAGTATGAAATATTAATGGCATGCTTATTTATATCCACTCCGGGATGGACCGACGGGTCCTCTGAGAGTTTCGTAGCCTCTGGTGCGATTCCATGGATAATATGAATTAACCACTCCGGGACGGACCGACGGGTCCTCTGAGGGTTCCGTAGCCTCTGGTGCGGTTCCACGGTATTCATATATGTATTGATACGATGCTATGAGATTTAGTTATTCCGGAATACTAGTCTTGAATTGATGAATTGACGGTTACATTTACTTTATTGTCGAGGAGTATTGTGCTTCATACTTGATATACTTGTACTAGCTATTCGACGGCTAACCCCTTTATGGGGGAAATACGTTTTATGTATTTCAGGTTCCAGGAGAGCGGACAGGCAAGTATCGGATCGGCATGAAGATGGTGGGCAAGTGTGATACTGTGTCTTTCTTCCAGTTATGTTTTGAGTTTTCCATTCAGTGTTGTTGTACTGGATTGGCTATTGAATACTCGAGTATTGTTTTCCATTTTCCTTGATGTTCCGGCCTGTGTTTGCCGAAGTATTGATTCGTGTCGTGATGTCTGTGGATACATTGGTTATGTTTTGAATACCTTTGTATTGTTTTTCATTCCATTGTATGTAGACCTTCTCGGTCAAAATTTATAGTTCCGCGTATGTTTAACCTTATGGGTCCCACGGCGGGGCTTACGGCGCTGTAATATTCCCTGAATAACTTGGGGGTGTTACAGAATATGGTATCAGAGCTTAGGTCTATGGATACCTAGGTTGTCGGTCTTTTGGGTCGAATGAGTTGTCATTTGTCCACAGTATCACTACTCTGCCATCATCACAGTGCGACCGGTACTTGTAAGACCTCTTACTCTTCTGATGTTTCCTTATTCATTATGCTTCTTCTATTGGTATTCTTGAGAACCGATCACCTTAATGACGTGCGATTGAATTGTGCTTACGTACCTTGTGTGTTCTTTAGTATGTCAGCTGGTAGGGGCCGTGGTCGTGGTCGTGGCCGCACTCACTTAATTGTGAGGGTCCTCCGTAGGCTGCGCCCGCCTCGTATTTAAATGAAGGGCGTGTGGTCTTGGTCTGGAGGAGTCATTGCACAGTGCGTCTTCGGATTAATCGACTCCACGACCGCGGCTTGTTAGCACTTTTCTACCTCGGACCATCATGTTAGATGGAAATCCTCGACGGTATACGTTGTGACGGGGGGAGGGACGTGTCGCATTATCCGGATCCACCATGTTAGGTGATGGACCTTTGAGGGCGAGCGAACGTGTCCACAGATCTGTTTTGGAGGGCCCTTTGGCTACGCCCGCCTCGTATTTAAATGAAGGGCGAGCGATCGCTGCCCAAAGGGACCTTATACGGGCACAGAGAACGGTTCCATCATCCTCCACAGCCATGTCGACACTCTTCCACCTCGGATCATCATGTCAGATGGTGATCTTCGACGGTATACGTTGTGTAAGGGGAGGCGATCGCTGCCTAGGCCCATCATGTTTAATGATGAACTTTAGAGGGCGAGCGAGTCATACTCTGATTTGTTTTGGGGGGTCCTTCGGCTACGCCCGCCTCGTATTTAAACGAAGGGCGAGCGATCGCTGCCCAAAGTAACCTTGCATGGACGGATCGTCGGTTTCATCGACCTTCGCGACCATGGCGGCACTTTTCTACCTCAGACCATCATGTTGGCTGGCGATCCTTGACATTATACGTTGTACTAAGGGAGGCGATCGCTGCCTAGGTCCATCATGTTAAATGACAAACTTTAGAGGTCAAGCGAGTCGTCCTTTTTTTTCGAAGCGTTGCTCAGGCAGTAGCCTTTGGTTTGACGTGGTGGGGATCGGGGAAAGACTTTCGAAGTTCCCACCTCTTTGATTGAAACATATAGATCCAGTCGCCGAGGTTGATCGAGAGGTCGACTCGTATGATCTTTCCGGCATGTTCGCGTTCGACTCTGGCGACCGTATCGGGAGATCGATGGGGCTCCGGCTAAGCCAATAAACTTTCCAGCTTGCCTTCCTCGAACAATCTCCAGAGTTATCTGAGGAGGTCGCTGCATTGATTGGTACTGTGACCGGGACTCTTGTGGTAAGCACAATATTTATTGTGGTCCAGATGACCGTTGTCCCTTATCGCCTTTGGCTTGCTTAGCGGTTCCTGCCCCTTGATGGCGTAAAAAATGTGGGCTGGAGTTCGGTTGAACTTGTGGAGGAGATAGGCTTCCACATCTTCGAAGGCCTTAAAGTCACCAGGTGGCTTGGCGACTGCCTTGTTGGTTTTGACGATCGCCGTCTTTCGGACGGGAGGTGGCGTCCCCTCGCCTAGGCGGAGGGTGAGCAGCCTCTGCCTGGCCAGGAAATCGGCAGCCTTAGCGCGGAAGATCGCGTAGGTCGGGGGGATGTCCTTTGTGAGGTGCTTAAACATGGTTGAATGACCATAGAATCCCCCGAGGACCGAGTAGAGAGCGAGCTCGTCGCTGATGGGCTCCCCGGTGAGGACTATTTCATCCACCCGATCGATGTAATCTGCATCGGTATCGTCTTCCCCCTGCCTGATTTTCATCATGTGATGGGGGCCTTCTGGTCTGGCGACCTTGGCGGCGAAGAATGATGTGAAGTCACTCGCTAGTTTCTCAAAGGAATTGACCGATCGCGGTGGCAGTGAGATGTACCACCTATGGGCCAGATCGCCCAATCTTAACGGGAATATTCGGCACCTGGTCGCATCTGATGCCCCGCACCCGGTCATGTAAATCCGGAACTTGCTTAGGTGAGTCTCGGGGTCCGATCTCCCTTCATACAAAGGTGTTTTGGGAGGAGCGATCCTTGGTTTCACGGGGGCAAGCTCGATGTGGACCGCGAGTCGCTCAGTCGGTCCGATGATTTTTCTACTTGCGTTTGCCCCAATTTCCATGAGCGCTTTCATCTCGTCGAGTTGGCGCTGCATAGAGGCCATCGCTGCGGCCTGGTTGCTCGCGGCTAGGTGCTCGGAGCGGGCGCCGAGACGATCAAGTACCGATCCCCTGGCTCTTCTGTCGATGATGTCCTTGCCACGTGGCTCGACTCTTCGGCGTATGAGGGCCAAACAGCTGTCCTGTATTTGGTTGGGAGTTGGGTATGCCGAACTCCTGGTGACGGACTCGAATTTCATCGTCTCGTGGTTAGGGCCAGAATGCCCGGTCGCCATGATGGATCGCTTCCTAAGCGGCTGAAGACGTAACCGTCCCGCCTTGCGAGAGCCTTTTCTCGCGAATCGGGGCTTTCTGACGATCGCTCGACCAATAACGACTTGAGCTTTCGTTTACCCGCGCGACGGGTGGCCGAGGGGGTTATAGCGGGCGTTGCGCATGCTCTCCGTCGCTCCCTTAGGATGGCCATAACCTCCTCGATCTGTTCCGCGGTTTGTAACTGGTCGAGCGAGAGGCTGGGGCCGTCCCTCAGGTGCGGGATCGAGAGTCTCGCGTCGCCGCGGCTACCCTCTGCCGTAGGTTGGAGCAATCGAGCCGGAATAAGGCGTCCGGCGGATTGGAGAGTGGCTCTCTTCGATGTGGTGGCAGACGTCATGATTCTGAAGGTTTTTCTATGAAGAACAGTGAGTGTTTCTTCAAGTATATACCCCGGAGAACAATGAGTGTTCTTCGAGATGGTCGGAATGAAAATGAAGGTTAAGATCCCCTTCCTCTAGTGTCAATTGTTGTTACCCAAAATATTATCTGGAGATGATATGCTGGAATGGTCGAGTAACAAACAAAATGCGAGAGCACGTCCGTGGGAAAGTAAATAACACAAGATTTGCCGGGGTTGTTAGTCCCAGGCTTGAATGCTCTCGCGAGATATTATTAATACGAATACTTGAGAGTACAAATATTAATGTTAGAGTACAATTACAATGAGTGTAAAGACCCTAGTTATCTTAGCTCTTGAGTGCTGAAGATTGCCGGAAGAACCAGAGTTGATGCTCTGTGAGTTCTAGTAACAACGATGGATTGTTGTGTTGACTATGAGAGATCGACGGTCTCTCACTATGAGAATTAGCTGAACTCTCGTATGAAGTAGTTTCTGTACTTGTGAACCTTTAAATATGGAGTTCTCTGAACTGTAGGGAGTTCTCGTTGCTGCCGACCGTCTTTTGGTTAAGAGGTTTTGAGAGAGAAATCCTAGATAGATTCAAGAGAAAGCCGAGAGTCTGAATTTCTGAACCTTTCTCCCAGTTGTTGGAGGTTCTCTATTTATAGGACTGGGAGTCGCTGGGCGATCGCCTCTGCTGTATTATAATAAGTGGACGATCGTCTTTAGCACATGTGTTGGTCTCCTTAAAATCCACAGCAGCTGCTGGCAGCCGGGTGTGCGAATCAATGAGAGGCCAACACGCGTCTATGCCGCTGTCTTGGGAGGCCCCACATAGGACCTTTCGGCGGGTCTGTCGGTAGGTGAGGCCGTCCTTGTCACTGACAACTGCTGATGGGCTGGAGTCAACGATCCATGTTCTGCGGCGCCATTCGCGGATCTGCACATGGGTCCTTGCTTCGTGATCCAGTCTTTGTAGACTTGACGGATGTTGGCTTTTCATGGCATGAGGCGGTCGTCCGTGATCGGGCACTTGAGACGATCACTAGTTGCCAGGAGACGATCGCCTTGGGAGTCGATCGCTCGGTTCTGGGTCCTGTTCTGGTCCTTCGATCGGCAAGTCTGCTTTGGTCTATTTGACTCTGGTTCGGTCGCCCGGTATTTGTGCCGATCGCTTGTTGAGGTGTATAAATCTCGACACAATAAATATAATAATCATTATCGAGCTCCTCAAGAGGACATCATCAACCCGCATGATTCGGGACACGATTTCTAGTAATAATAATAACTGTCATATAAATAATATTATTGCCCAAGATACGAGGCTTATTGAGTCTATCATTTTGACTCTCACCCATGGTAAATCAAAGCAATAAATATTATAAATACACAATTAAATATTATATACTTAGAATTAAGAAATAATAATTATCCGAGATTTACGCTCTTCTTACAGTCAGTACAGAAGATACTATCTCACCTCGATCAAGTTCAACGTATGCAAATACGCTAATGTATGCTAATAGTCAAGACCAACTAATCTCAATCATACACTATAACCTTTCATATAATTTGTCTAATAATTATATAGGTTGTGAACTATTATATTATTTTATAAGGTACCGATAATGTGATCTTCCGTGTGATCCCAACACACCACATTATCTACAATATAAAATAATTAGACATTTAATTTGCATAAACATAACGTGAATAAATGTGCAAAACATGTGATTAAATGTAATTAATATTCTCATAGGTAGTTACAGGGAAATAAGGTAATACAAGCATAAAGTATGCTTTGCAGTATACAACCCTAACAATCTCCCACTTACTCAAAGCATGCTTTTAAGTATACTAGTCTATTACATAGTCTCTCATTTCTCCCACTTATACTCAAAGCAATACTGTCATACACCGTAATCTCATTCCTTCCGCATGCCTTTCAAAAACTTTTGAGGGTAGGCCTTTCGTGAAAGGGTCAGCAACCCTGGAAACAACTACGTCTCCTTCCTTTATGAAGTGTCGTATGATGTGGTACTTGTAGTTGATATGTTTACTTGCCTTGTGGGCTCGTGGTTCCCTCGAATTTATGACTGCACCAGTATTATCACAATAAAGTATAATATCTTTTGGCAAATCGGGAATCACAATCTAAGTCCTGTAGGAAGTACTTGAGCCATACCGCCTCCTTGGCTGCCTCAGAGGCTGCCACGTACTCGGCTTCCATGGTAGAGTCCGAGATGCATTTCTGCTTCACGCTCCTCCAACTAATGGCTCCAACTCCCAAGCTAAATACATAACCCGAAGTATACTTGGACTTTTCTTTGTCCGATGAAAAATGTGAGTCAGTGTAACCCACCGGACACAGGTCGTCTGATTGATATACAAGCATGTACTCCCTAGTCATTCTCAGGTACTTGAGTGTGTGCTTGACAGCAATCCAATGTCCTGGTCCTGGGTTTGACTGATATCTAGCAGCCATGCCTACGGCATGACAACTATCTGGTCTAGTGCAAAGCATAGCATACATGAGGCTTCCCACAGTTGACGCATAAGGGACCATCTTCATGTCATCTATCTCCTTTTGTTTCTTGGGGCACATATCCTTAGATAGTTGAAATATATGTCTGTAAGGTAGAAAACCTTTCTTGGAATTCTCCATACTAAACCGCTTTAGCACTGTATCGATATAGGATGCCTGGGATAAGCACAACATCCTTTTCTTCCGATCACGAAATATCCTGATTCCAAGGATGTGTCCTGCTTCTCCCAGATCCTTTATATCGAACTGCTCAGATAGACATACCTGTACGTCCGACAATTTCTTCACGTTGTTTCCAATCAGAAGGATATCGTCTACATACAGTACAAGAAACACCTACACATTTCCATCCCATTTCTTATACACACAACTCTCACTTGGGCATTGGACGAATGACAACCTCGTCAAAACGGGTATTCCAAGATCTAGATGCTTGCTTAATTCCATAAATGAATCTCTTAAGCTTGCACACCAAATGCTCTTCTCATTCAGCAATGAATCCCTCTAGTTGGTGCATATAGATTTTCTTGTCTAGACTCTCATTCAAGAATGCAGTCTTGACATCCATTTGCCAAATATCCAGATCCAAATGCACTGCTATAGCTAAAAGAATCCGGATTGACTTAAGCATGGCTACCAGCGAAAAGGTTTCATCATAGTCGATACCCTCTTTCAGAGTGTAACCTTTCGCAATAAGCCTTGCTTTAAAGGTTTCAACCTTCCCGTCACCTCCTTGCTTTCGCTTGTAGACCCATTTTCTCCCAATGACTTGTACACCATCAGGTAGCTCTACTAGCTCCCACACTTGATTGGAATCCACAAATCCCATTTCTGATTCCATTGCTACTTTCCAGGAGTCAGCATCTTTATCTTGGATTGCCTCCTTGTAGGTCCAGGGATCTGATTCATCTTCACCTGGGATTGAATTCGATGACTTTCCCACGCCTATGAATCATTCCGGTTGACGAACAACCCTCCCACTACGACGAGGCAAATCCTGAGTTGGTATAAAAGTCTCAGAATCGATACATGGTGCAGTGTTAGTTGGCGCTTGTACGATTGGTATAGACGGAGTCTCGCCCCTCAGATCTTCCAGAATTATCTCGCTTATGGGCTTGTGACTAATCATATAATCGTCTTCCAGGAATCAGACATTGGTGCTAACAATGACCTTCTGATCCTAGGGACTACAAAACAAGCCACCCTTCGTTCCCTTAGGATATCCTACAAACACTCGCACTTCTGTACGAGATGCCAACTTGTCAGCTTCCTTATTTAGCACATGTGCTAGAGTCCCCCAAATTCGAACATATCCTAGACTGGGCTTTCGCCCACTCCACAGATCTGTGGGTGTTTTTGGAACTGATTTCGAAGGCACCAGGTTAAGAATGTACGCCGCTGTTTCTAAGGCGTATCCCCATGTTGGAGCAAGATCGGAATATGCGGCGTTGTGTGGAAGCATAAATTAAATGACGCACGGATTTATAGAGGTTCGGCTATAAACGAGCATACGTCCTCTCTCGGTATCTTTTTCTATAGGTTCAAGATAAAAACCTCTGCACCTCTCTTCTATCGGTCGAGGGATAACCGTTTACAATCTCGTCTTCTATTGGTCCATGATAAACCACTCGTATTTATCTTTATGTCGGTCCAAGTTAAACCGTTTTCCTTTTCTACAGGACAAGGAATCAACCTCTCTAGCTTTCTATGGTTACTAGATAAACCTCACGAAGATAGCGATTGCGATTCTAATAATGCCGGATCCTTGATCCTAATAACACCGAATCCAATCGTATCTTTTCTTTTACCTCTCGTGTATGATGTTGAATGTATAAACACTCAAACTAACAATATAAGCTCAATATTACAACAACAATAGAATGTATATGAATCTCAGATCAATGTCTCGTATGCTTGAAGTTGTTGTATGGAATAATACCAAGGATATGGTATTTATAGGCTTCATCACCCAAACTAGCCGTTAGCCTCCTGACTCATCATTATGGTCGTTATCTCCTTTACATTACGTATGCTACAATGTTTACGTACGTTATATCTTTCTCGTTACGTACGTTAGCACATACGCAATTTACTTCAGTAGCATTCGTTTTTTTCCTTACGTACGTTAGCCAATCTTGCATTACGTACGTTAAGCTTACGTCATTACTGACGTCATATATCCGTTGCTGCTTTTCTGACTTTGACTCTTCCCAACGTTCATCTGGTTTGAACATCTTTACGTACGCTATCAAACTCTTCTTACGTACGCTAAGCTGCTTCAATTACGTACGTTAAACATCACATGTTACGTACGTTAGTCTTGTGTTTTTCTAGCTTTTTGCACTTCGTCTTCTTCGATGCTTTGCTTCGCCTCTTTGTTGTTTTGTTTTGTGTAACAACTCAATCATCAAAACATTATTAATACATGTATGGAACAAAATATTCCAACAATCTCCCCCTTTTTGATGATTACAAAACAACACTTCGTCAATGGGATTTACCTGCAAAAATATAAATATATGTATATGTGTACAGACCAAAGTTTTCGAATTTGTCCGTTTCGTTAGTTTCTTCTCCCATTTCTTTTTCTTTGACTCCTTCATTCCTTTTCTTTTTCTTTTCGAATTTTCAATTTTTCATCATCTTTTCGACGCCTCCTCATTTTTCTTTTCAACTTCATCTTTTCGATTTTTCTTCTCCTTTTCTCCTTTCAACTTCCATTTTTCTTTTCAATTTCAACTTTTTGACTTTTCTTCGATTTTTCTCCCCCTTTCAGAGTTAATCTCATTCTCCTTTCTTTTCTCCTTTCTCCTCCTTTTTGTCTTCATCAAAAAGTGTAATAAATAACACGAGTAATAAATACCAAATTGATAAATATGACTATATCCATGAATAGGATATAAACTCCCCCTGAAAATATTATCTCCCTTAAAAAAAATTATTACTCCCCCTAAGTAAAATAATTTGAAAAAAAAATCAATTTTTGGGGATCCATCCGAGAGTTGGTTTTTCATTTGAAACATAGACGATATTTGAAATATTTGTTCCTTTAGGAACCTAAATCCTTTTAATTTTAATCGTCCGGCGTGGGCTTTTATAGTTAGAAATGTGATGCCCGATTTCCAAATATTTTTCGCAACGGGGTATCTTTAAATTTAAGGATTCGTTTTTAGAACGAGGTTTGAATCCCAACCTCTATTTATTTAAAGTGAACTTTTGAACCGAGAGCATATTTTCAAATTTCTCATCTCCGAGAGAAAATTTCTTCGTTAAATTTTTGAGCTCGGTTTGCATTTTAATAAGATCATTCTTTAAAATATTTTTGTTTTCAAGGCATTTTGAATGATCGATCTCAACAGATTTTCCCTTTTCAAGAATTTTAGAAATCTCAATTTCCAATGATTTATTTTTAAATTGAAGGGATTTAATTTTGGTTGAAGCATTTTGATAGTCCGTATGCAATAATTCAAATGCTTCAAAAAGTTCGTCGTAAGAATTGCTTACTTGGCTTTCGACGTATCGTCGAATGAACTTCGGGACATGAGAGCGAGATTATTTTAATTGATAAAATCATCATCTTCGTCGTCATCGCTCCATGTTGCAACGAGAACCTCCTTCTTGGGTTTAGCTCGACAATTCTTGGCAAATTGACCTGGTTTACTACATAATCGGCAATTATTGTCGAATTTCTTAGATTCGCTCGCTTGGATGTCCTTCTTCCTCCGGTTTAATAAGTGTTGGAACTTATTAATATTTTTGGCATAATATGCCGATTCTTCGTCGCTATCATCAATCAGGATTTCTTCCTTTTTGGACATTTTAGCCTTCATGGTTATCGATCTTTCCTTCGATTTCGGTTTGGCATTCCGAGACTTTAGAACTATCTCGTAGTTGAATAGAGAACCGACGAGAGCACTAAAATCAAGATTATTTAAATCTGTAGATTCCATTATTGCCATAACCGTGCCGTCCCATTCAACAGGTAGTGATCTTAAGATTTTCTTGACTTTTTCACTACTTGATAATGGTTTTCCAAACGAAGCAAGTCCATTAGTGATGACCGAAAATTGGTCGAGCATGTTGGTGATGGACTCGTCACCCTTCATCATGAATAACTCGTAGACATGGAGAAGCATATTGATCTTCGTCTCCTTGACTTGAGTTTTCCCTACGTGTGTGATTTCAAGAATTTTCCATATTTCTTTAGCACTTTCACACGATGAGATTCGATTGACCTCTTCCAGATTTAAGGCACAATATAAGAGTTGAGTAGCCTTACAATTTAGATGGTCGTTCTTCCAATCCTCGTCATTGTATTCGTCGAAACTCTTTAGAGATCCGTCGGATTTGATTGGAACTTTCGAGCCAAGACAAATGATCTTCCAAATCTCGATGTCATACGCTCGGATGAATATTGACATCTTTTTCTTCCATGTCATGAAATTTGCGCCATCAAAAAATTGTGGTCGGTTAAGAGCAAGGCCTTCGACTGGAGCAAATTAAAATGCCATTTGGATTAACTCCTCGGATGTTAAGCCGTGTATTAGAGGTACTGCTCCGATACCAATTGTTGGAGCAAGATCGGAATATGCGCCGTTGTGCAGAAGCGTAAATTAAATGACGCACGGATTTATAGAGGTTCGGCTATAAACGAGCCTACGTCCTCTCTCGGTATCTTTTCTATAGGTTCAAGATAAAAACCTCTGCACCTCTCTTCTATCGGTACAATCATGTCTTCTATTGGTCCGTGATAAACAACTCGTACTTGTCTTTGTGTCGGTCCAAGTTAAACCATTTTCCTTTTCTATAGGACAGGGAATCAACCTCTCTAGCTTTCTATGGGTACTAGATAAACCTCACGAAGATAGCGATTGCGATTCTAATAATGCCGGATTCTTGATCCTAATAACACCGAATTCAATCTTATCTTTTCTTTTACCTCTCGTTTATGATGTTGAATGTATAAACACTTAAACTAACAATATAAGCTCAATATTACAACAACAATAGAATGTATATGAATCTCAGATCAATGTCTCGTATGCTTGAAGTTGTTGTATGGAATAATACCAAGGATATGGTATTTATAGGCTTCATCACCCACTATCCGTTAGCCTCCTGACTCATCATTATGGCCGTTATCTCCTTTACATTACGTATGCTACAACATTTACATACGTTATATCTTTCTCGTTACATACGTTAGCACGTATGCAGTTTAGTTCAGTAGCATTCGTTCTTTTCCTTACGTACGTTAGCCCATCTTGCATTATGTACATTAAGCTTACGTCATTGCTGATGTCATATATCCGTTGCTGCTTTTCTGACTTTGACTCTTCCCAGCGTTCATCTGATTTGAACATCTTTACGTACACTATCAAACTCTTCTTACGTATGCTTAGCTTCTTCAATTACGTATGTTAAACATTACATGTTACGTACGTTAGTCTTGTGTTTTTCTTGCTTTTTGCACTTCGTCTTCTTCGATGCTTTGCTTTGCCTCTTTGTTGTTTTGTTTTGTGTAACAACTTAATCATCAAAACATTATTAATACATGTATGGAACAAAATGTTCCAACATCCCAAAATGAAATAGACAAATCCGAATAACTCATCATTGACCTAACCATTTCTAAAAGAGTTCTATTCCTTCTTTTAGCAACACCATTTTGTTGTGGAGTTCCCGGCGCGGTGAGTTGGGATGAAATCCCCTCATTCGCCAAGAAATCCAAAAATTCTCCACTAAGGTATTCGCCACCACGATCAGATCGTAGTGACTTGATACTCTTCCCATGACGCTTCTCCGTTTCAACCTTGAAGTCTCTGAACTTGTCAAAGGCTTCAGAGTGACGTCGCATCAAATAGATGTATCCATATCTCGAATAATCATCTATAAACGTGATGAAGTATTCGAAACCACCCCTAGCCTGGATATTCATTAGACCACATACATCCGTATGAACCAATTCTAACACATTCTGAGCACGGTTTCTCTTGGTTTTAAAAACCCTTTTGGTCATCTTACCTTCGAGACATGATTCGCAAATTGGAAATGACTCAACTTGGAGATCATCCAATCGGCCATCATCTACCAATCTTTGAATTCTCCCAAGGTTTACATGCCCTAACCGTAAATGCCACAGATATGCTTGGTTTATGCTTGAAGGTTCTTTTCTCTTTTTAGGTTTAGACAAAGAGTTAAGTGATTTGTGTATGGGAATTTGTGCAGTATTAACGACATACAATCCATCATTAAAAATACATTTGCAAATATATTCACTATTTCTTTTCCTAATAATAGCATCATCATCAAAAGAAACTGAATAACCATCGAATTATAATTTAGAAACTGAAATTAAATTCATTCTAAAATCTGGTACTAATAATACATTATTTAGGACTAATAATTTATTATTAATCTTCAACTGCAGGACTCCCACTGCAACAGCTATAAGCCTGGAATAATCGCCCGAGTTGATGGTAATCTCGATCGCACTATGCTGTTTGGTTACCTGAAAACCATGCGAGTCAAAGCAAACATGATCAGTGGAGCCTGAATCAACTATCCACGAACCGGAAGAACAAGTTGCTAAACATATTTTGACTACTAGTGCATGAGACATACCTTTCTTAAGAGCAGGGCAGTCCGCTTTAGTGTCCTTTCTAACCGCACTTGTAGCACTTTCCCTTTAGATTTTTGTTAGCCTCGGGGTGAGGAGCCTTGCTTTTCACCTAGAGAGTTGCCACTTGATTCTGGCCATCCTGCTTTTTCTTTTTTCCCCATTTGGGTTTGGAAGAAGTAGCACCGGTTGCCGCAAGAATTTGATGATAACCTTGTTTGAAGAGACCTTCAGCAGATTGAAGCTCTGTCAGAAGTTCCGCCAAAGTATATGTCCTACGGTTCATATTGTAGTTAAGGCGGAACTGCTCAAAGCTTCTTGGTAAGCTGCCCAAGATAATATCGACATGCGACTCCGCATCGATAGTAGCCCCTAGTATGCTCAGTTTGTTTAAATGAGACATCACTTTCAGAACATAATCCCTTACTGGGTCCCTTCAGATATTTGGGTTGTCATCAACATCCTCATTGCATTTTGTCTAGCCGCCCGGTTCTGATGACGTCGGTGAGATTTTTCATCATCTCCGTGGCTGAGCCCATCGTCTGATGCTGATGCTGCAATACATTTGTCAGTGAAGCCAAAATGTAACAGCGAGCCATCTCATCAGACTTCTTCCATTTTCGGAATTCATCCAACTCTCCAGGAGTGGCATCCGGTTCTGGATCCAGAGGGCTCTCCTAAGTTACCACAAATTTATGCACCCCAGCAGTCAGGACAATGTCAAGATTTCTTTTCCAATCGACAAAGTTAATGCCATCAAGTTTATTTTCTTTGAGAATAACATCAAGTGGATTGAAAAACATCTGAGATAAAAATTAAAAACATCCATACATAATGCATAGCAAAATATATCGAAAAAACCTCAAAACACAATATATATGCTAGCAACCAACACCTCGAAAAACTCGCATATGCTAGCCACGATCGTGAGGACGTTTACACACACATTTTTCAAGTAGAGTTTTACGTCTTTAATTTCACTATCTAGTCAACTTACGTTATGACAAGTAAAATTAATAGTTGGTTTCTCTTGGCCATATATTAATTAACATAGATTCCGATGCGGAGCTTATTAATTAATACACCTAAGTGAATATTTAACATCCTTAAAATATTATCTTTTAAATAATAGTCCTACAGATGGAGAGGGTCTATCATAAAAAATAATATTTACCTTATGTTATCATTTGAAATTTAAAACTAGTGAATCTATAATTAGCACATCCGATATTGAGGAAGACCCTAATGTCAACGCGCATGCTAATTACTTCACAATTTAAATTAATTGTGGAGGCCAATTTGATATTATTTTAAATAAATCAATTTAATCACTTAGTTATTTTAGCCTTAAGGTTTTTAATTTTTACGTCATAACATGCAGAAAACATGTCATGCATACATTCATACATGTCATACATCAAAACAATAAAAACCAAAAATAAAGCATGGATAATTAAATTGTCCAATTATCATGGTCTTCTTCCTTGAGTTGAATCCGAGAAAATCTTCGACTCGATCTCTCCCACTGAATCAAGCATCTCGTCACTCCTCCCTGGCCGGGCTTTGGATTTCCAAAATTAAAATTTCACTTTTATGCAAAATTAGTTACAATTTTTTTTTTTAATTTTGAATCCCGACTCTCCAGCGGACGCAACAAACGGCAGTGACACGGACCGAACCAAAAACTGGACGACCCGAACCGTGAACTGCCCGACCAGCCGGGCCGGCCTCGAAGCATGCTCGGCGCCGCTTTCATTGGCTGCCGCGGGCCGCCAGCAGCCTGGCGATTCGGTTCTACTCTATTTCTTCGTGATCCCGTGTTTTCCGAATTCGATTATAATTTTACACAAAATAAAATACATTGAAATTACAGCAATATTACACGAAAAATAAAACACCTAGATCTACCCGCGGATTTTCTCACGGGAAAAACTATTACATGCCTCAAACCGGGCCAAACCAACAATTGCATAAATAATAAAATTAAATAAATAAATAAATCATTCACATAACCATGATAATTGGATCATATCACCTGCAAGAACACATATAGCAAAATATACCAACATCAAATTACATGAATATTTAAATTGCTATCAATTAATCACCAAAATTAATTAAAATAGCAAAAAGCCTTAAAATCCGGCTTTGGTACCAATTGTTGGAAGTAAAACGCAACGGAAGTGAAGTTTGGGAAAGTTTGATGAACGCGTTTTACGCATCCACGAGCATAAGATCTATTTAGGCATGTTAATTAATTAATTACTAAGACTAATAAGCAATTTAAATATTATTTATTATTTATTTATAAATATGTTGGTAATTGAAATATCCTAATAATCTAGATCTAAAGGATAATGGGATATTACCTTTGAAGAGTAGTTGTTGTTGCTTTCGTGTTGATCACCTTGTATTTCTACCTTTAGACCTTCTAGAGTATGATCCGCCTTAACCTGGACGTTGTGTGGGCAACGAGCTATCGGAACTTTGCTTGGACAATTATGGGGAATCGGTCGAACCACCTTTCTTGTGAGTCACTCGATTTTTTATTATTTTCTACTATTGTGTAATCACTCTTAGAAAATTGACGTGTTATCTAAATTGTAGAATCAAAGACACAAGTCTACATCTACAATTAAACACAAGAAGAAAATTTTGATCTCACAACCTTGGTGAATATGATATGACGGAACCCCCCATTGATGTTCTATTTATAGACTCTTGGACTACTACTGGGGATCTTAAGGAGGATTTATAGAAGGACTCTCAATAGATTTCATCTTACCATACTTCCTAATATATTGAATCTATTAATATCAACTTAGTCCACTAAAAGGTTGATATTGCACTTTCTACCAAAATCCCAAATTAAGAAATTGGACTCCTTATTAAATATATTATTTCCCGTGTTTAAGATATCGAATGTTCATTAATTAATTATAAGCTACAGACAGATTTAATTAATTAATATCTTATCCAAGAGTAGTACCACTCGAACCTTATTATTTCAGAATTAAATCCACCAGCAGGGTTTAATATAATAATCATTTTCGAGCTCATCAAGGGGACATCATCAACCTGCACGAGTCGGGACACGATTTCTAATAATAGTAATAACTGTCGTATAAATAATAGTATTGCTCAAGATACGAGGCTTATTGAGTCGATCATTTTGACTCTCACCCATGGTAAATCAAAGCAATAAGTATTATAAATACATAATTAAATATTATATACTTAGAATTAAGAAATAATAATTATCCGATATTTACGCTCTTCTTACAGTCAGTACAGAAGACATTATCTCATCTCGATCCAGTTAAACGTATGCAAATACGCTAATATATGCTAATAGTCAAGACCAACTAATCTCAAGCATACACTACAACCTTTCATATAATTTGTCTAATAATTATATAGGTTGTGAACTATTATATTATTTTATAAGGTACCGATAATGTGATCTTCCGTGTGACACCAACACACCACATTATCTATAATATAAAATAATTAAACATTTCATTTGCATAACCATAACGTGAATAAATATACAAAACATGTGATTAAATGTAATTAATATTTACAAAATACAAAATCATCTCTACCGCTCGGGCTATGTTCAGATCCAGTTCGCCGCCCACCGCCGACTGCCTATTCGCCACAAACCATGATCCATTGTCTGTAAATCTTATTCGACCAATTTTTAAGTCAGCATTCTTTTAGTGGTTTCCTTTAAAATACAAGGATATGTACAAATTAACCCCCGAACTAACCCAAGATTGTAAGAAGTTCACATATTATAAAACTAAATCAATCACATTACGTTGAAAATATATTGAGAAACTTAAATGCCTTTACTGATCCACTGGCACAGAATCCATTTGATGATAGCTTGTTATCAGTGAAAAACATTAAAAAGCGCTAATGTTGAGATAATTGTAGTACACATTGATATTTGGATCCAATATACGAATTATCCATCAATGTTGGAAGAGTACTATGATGTTAAATGGATTTTGGATCCTAAGGATTCACACTCCACTAGTGGTCAAGTTCTTACCATAAAGGGTGTCGATGTATCTTGGAGACCACCAAGTAAATGCGGACGGTCTGATCACCATGAAATCAAAATTTATAGCTCAGGATAAAGATGGAGAAGAAGGGGGTGACTTCAAAATTTTCTGAAGTATATTTCGTGTTGAGAAAAGTCAGTATCATCGATCATGATACACAGTGATAGCCAAGCAGCTATTTGTAGGGCTTGTAATTCTATGTCTAACGGTAAATCTAGGTACATATGCGAGAGACATAATACCGCAATGGAGCTTATCTCAAGAGGAACAATTTCAGTTGATTATATGAAATTAACAACGAGTATCTAAATGTACAAACCGATTAAGTGCTAGGAAAAATAGGAATAAAACACATAATTATGAAATAGTATTTAGTGGATACCCAACCATGATGATTCGAGATCTAGAAAATCTAGTTCAATGTGTAAATCTAAATTTGATTGTTCACGAACAATTAGTATTCAACCACGAGCCAACCATATCCCTAGATCACAAACCAAGTATTTGAATTAGTAGTTGTTGAATTTATGTTGTTGAATTAGGATTGTAGTTGGCCATTATATTCTTTAGTTAAGGAGTTTTGGCTAAATAATCTCATTCATTACATACCATCGTTGTTTCGTTGCCATGAGAATAAGATAATCTCCAAATCTCAAGACTTTTCTTCTAAAATGTTATACATTATGTTTGTTGATATGTGTAATTTCTGATTTTTAGAAATTATTTTAAATTAGTTTGTCGATCTCGTGTGTATTTCATGCATATGCGCTCAAATAAAATATCATGTATTATTTTTGTTGAAATAATAATTTGTAATTCATGATTTTTTTCAGCAATTATTTTAACCTAGCTTGTCGATCTCTTCATATATGCATTCGATGCATGTGCGCTCAAATAAAATGTCAAATAACATGTCATCTATTATTTTTGTTGCAATTATAGTTTATGAATAATTTTTATTTTTTCTACAATTATTTTAAACTAGCTTGTCGATCTTTTTATGTATGTATTTCGTGCATGCATGCTCAACTAACTCAATCACGTTTGAAAATTTCAGTATTAAATTCTTCAATCTGATACTGAATTCTGAATTGTCCGCGTATTCGGATAGTTTGGAAGTCGGAGAAGAATGCATGCTTTTAGATTTCGAAGTTATACCTTTTATCCACATGGAATAAAGATCAGATGCTGATGAAGGTTTATATTCTATGGAATATTGAATCACAACTAAAAAAAAGAGTGGTGAGAATACAAAGCCGTAGTTAAAATCAGAGTTGGTGTCTACTGTCTACAGAACATCCTTCGCTACCTAACATCTCGTATCTTCTCACGTTTGAAATTAAAAAAAAAATGTAAAAAAAGAAAATGTTGGAAACGGAGTTTATTAGGCTTCGTTCGGTATTGTTGTGATTTAAAAAAAAAAAAAATTGTTGCGGCTACGATGTTGAAATAATCAATCATGAATTTAAACAGATTTGTGTCTCGTTAATATTATTTTTTGGAATATTTGTAAGATGTAAAAAATATTATTTTCCAGTATTTTTAATGATAGCAGCTTTTAAAAGCAACCTTAATGTTGCTTTCAAAATATGTCCGTTACTCGTAAATTCTCAAAAAAAAAGTTGATTTTTTTTCATCTACCAAACACTATCAAATTTGAATATTTATTAAAAACCTGATTGTTTTGAAAGTTAAACAATATGAGACGAAACCTTATTTTCTCTCACAATATAACACAATAAGGGAATCCAAAATTGTTTGGATTTGTAATTATTAAAGGTCCATGTAGAGGTGGGCACTGGGGTGGATCGATCCAGCTCGGCCCGGTTGAGCCCGAATTTTCCAGACCTGTCCACTGGGGCCAATTCGGCAAGGCCCGAGTTCAACTCGGCTCAGACCCGAGCCCGGCCATCGGAACTTTCGGGCGGTCCCGATCCCTAACTCTCCAGTCCAAACTCAATTTGGCCCAGCTCAGACCGGCCCGGTCTGAGCCAGCCCACCCAGCCCATCCCACACATGTTCTCCATTCTTCGCCCCATTTAATTTAAATGTTAAAATATTTTTTTTAAATAAGACAGATTTCTGTTTAATTCCAAATGAATATTTTTTAATTTAATGTTAACATTTTTTTTTTAAATTCAAACACATTTTTTTAATTTAATATTAATAGATTTTCAAAACTCAAAACAAATTCTTTAAAATCAAATTAGCTTTTTTAAAATTCAAAACATTTTTTTTTATATAAATAGGCCTGGCCCGACCCAGCGCGGCCTGCGGACAACCTGGTGTGGGCGGGCAGTGGGCTTCGGTCGCCCAACCTAGGCCCAGACCATCTCATCAGTGGGCCGGTCTTAGACCGGCAAGCCTTACTCTGGCCCGGTCCATGGCCACCTCTGTCTACATGCATATTCATTTAATGACAAAATTTGCCTTAGTATCTTCCGACGTTGAAAATCATTAAAAAAAATTATTTCTAATGAAGAGATATTTGAATAACATTCAATTGAAATATGTTTTCTTATCAATAATCAATGATATTTTAACTAACTGTGTTTTCGTAGTTAACTAAAGTGGGGTAACTGCAGTTACGAGATAGATGTGGAAATTGGTTTTAAAATATGAATTTTGACTTAATTTGGATCAATTTAATGTTGGCAAAATATTTAATTTTTGAAAATTCAATTATAAATTGTGAATTTACATATCATGAAGGTGAACGCAATATTTTATGTTTCTCAAAAATAAGTTTCACTTAATGAGAAATAAATAGTCAAAATCGATCAATTAAATAGATTAAATGGAAACAAGAATTAGAATCAGGTCCTATATTAAAAGTCTTTTTTTTTGCTCAGTTGGAAGGAAAATAACAAACCAGACACCTACACTATTACAAATAAAAGATAACTCAAGGTCTCTCGAAAGTGCATCCTGAACCTCCATAGGTGGCTCCAACCAAACCTTAACACCAGACAAACTATGCCCCAGTTTTGCAAGAGAATCCGCACAAACATTCGCATTTCGCCTGATATGATGAAAATCAAGATCCCATGGCAATCTTCTAAACTTCCTGCAATCTTCCAAATACAATGCAAAGGGTGATCATTAGTATCCTCCTTCACAATGAGTTTATAAATCACCTCCGAATCCACCTCCACCCAAACACGCGGAAACCGCCTATCCCACGCCATATGAAGACCCTCTCGAAGAGCTAAGAGTTCAGCCACTGTAATTGAGACATTACCAAAGTTGCAGAAAAACCGACACACCAACATCCCTTGTTGTCACGGACCAAACCTCCACCCGCCGCCATGTTCAAGGAATTCCACAAACTCCCATCCGTATTAAGCTTATGCCAGCCCGGAGAAGGCAAAGATCATCCCAACCGCTGTGCAGATCGATTCTTACGCGAGCCTTCAGGAAAAGCTTGCCGCCACTCCACCACCAACTTCTTAATTTTATAAATGAAGCTCGACAGAGGAGGATCTTGCGCTGCAAAAATATATTCATTCCTCCTCTTCCAACAGATCCAGATTGTTGCCAAGAAAACCACCTGCCAGGGCGCATCATGCACCAACAAATTGAAAAAAACACCCTTAGTAGCTAAGACCCGACACAAATCACCACCAATACACCTCTCAAAGTCAGCCCACAGCATCGCAGGAAGGCATTCTTGCCAAATCTCCTTTGACCTTGGACAGAAAAATAGCATATGTGAGATTATCTCACAACTCGCATTACATCTATCACAGCTGCAGTTCTCGATAATCCTTCTAGAAAAGAGCAATTCTTTGGTGGGCACGATGTGGTGTAAACCTAACCACAAAAAATATTTAATTTTAGATGGGGCTTTAAGCTTCCAAATACAGCTATACCTTCCTTGCAATTGAGATGGCAAACCCAACATATCATATATTGCCTTACAGTTAAACTTCCCATCAGCCGTTCCTAGGAAGATCCTTTTATCATCATTACCACATGTCTTTGGCATAGGAAAATGGTGAATCTTATGCCTCAAAACCTCAGGGAGTACCGTGTGTAAGCAGTCAAAATTCCAACCCGTGTCCACCGTCCACAAATCGGCGATCCTTAAGTCCATATCACCCCTCATGATCACAGTTTCACAAAGCTCAGCCACCGTATCCCCAAACAACGATTTATCAAACCAAAAGGAAATATCTCTCCGATTACCAATCCTCCAACCCACAAAATTCGACAAAGACGAACAACTTTTAACCACACCCTTAAAACAATTAGATTCACATTTGCGAGGTACATAATCAAGAAGCGACGTACCTTTTAAATACTTAGCCTTGCAAGCATCAATCCAGAGACTAGAACAACCCTTGATAATCCTCCAGCTCTCCTTTGCTAACATAGCAATATTCGTTCGTCGCGTGGTGCGTATGCCAATACCCCCACATTTCTTACTCTTGGTCACTGTACCCCAATTAATCAAGTGGAGCTTCTTTTTATCTGGATCCCCCGACCACAGAAACCTCCTATTGAGCTGATCAATCCGATTGCAAACTCCTTCCGGCAACCAATGCAATTGCATAATATGCACTGGGAGTGCATTGGTCACACTTTGAATGAGTGTCGCCTGGCCAGCAATTGATAACAGTTTGGCTTTCCACCCAGCCAAACGATTAGACACCTTATCCACCACACTTCTGAAAGTACCCACCGTAACCCTGCCGTGAATCAAGGGTGCTCCTAGATATTTCCCAAAATATGTTGAGATTCCAAATTCAAGAAAAGAACTGATTTGGTGCTTTCGTGACATATCACGGAGACTGGAGAAGAAAATTCTTGACTTAGCACTACTAATCTGGAGGCCCGAAGCATCACAAAAGTCGGACAAGACACGCTTCACACATCTGGCATTAGCCGAGTCTGCCTTTGACATAAGGATTAAATCATCCGCAAAAAAACGTGTGAGAATTTTGGCACCCTCCTACTCAACTGCACAGGAGTCCAACTACTGTCCTCCACGCTCTAATGAATGAGGTAAGAGAGCCTCTCAACATAAAGCACAAACAGATATGGTGATAAAGGATCACCTTGTCGTAAACCACACTTTGGCATCAAAGGATTAATAGGAGCCCCATTCCATAGAATGCGCGGTTTCGAACTCCTGACACAGAACATAATGAGATGCTTCAACTTATCTGGCACTCCAAATAAAGAGAGTGTTTCTTCAACAAAGTTCCAACTCATATTATCATAGGCCTTTTCCAGATCGAGCTTGATAATCATACTCCCCGTCACATTATTCTTTTGACCTCGCAAAGTGTTTAAGATCTCCTGTACCAGCCTGATATTGTCATGTGTTCCCCGTCCCTTAATAAAACTGCTCTGGGTCGGGGCAATAAGGTTTGGCATAAGAGCTTTCAGTCTCATAGTAATTACTTTAGTAATTAGTTTGTAAGACACATTACACAAAGTAATAGGCCTGTACTTACTAATGACCTCAGGATTAGGAACTTTAGGTATAAGACACAGGAACGAGTCACCAACCGATTCCTCAAATTCACCACTCTCAAAAGCAGCATTAATGAAACTCAGAAGCAACTCCTTAGAAGTATCCCAAAACCTCTGGTAGAACTGAGCCTGGAATCCGTCAGGACCCGGCGCTTTAGTAGGGTGAAAGCTCCACAAAACTTCTTTAAGTTCGGATTCCCCTATCCTACGGACAATCTACCGGCTATCCTCACAACTCAACGACATTTGGAGGTGGGAACTCGGTAGAGAAGTGTGTCGACACCCGTTACCCCCAAACACTTTATTAAAATAATCTCATACATGGCTCTTGATTAACCCTTCATCATGACACCAAAAGTCGTCGATCTTAAGGACCGATATTAAACTTCTTCTCCGCCGCTGAATAGTAGTTTGATGAAAAAATTTTGTGTTACGTTCACCCTCCACCATACACCTTATTCTCGACTTTTGACGCCATAGCTCCTCCTCCTGCCGTAAAGTCGCCGTCAACATACTAAGAAGCTTGTTCTCAAAAGCCAAGAGCGAATCAGTGACAACTCATTCCTCTAAAATCTTCTGAACCCCATTAATTCTCGTCAGGATCCACCTCTTACGCTTGAAGATGTTACCAAAAGAGTTCTTATTCCAATCAAGAAGGAGCGGAGGCAAACCGGCAACTGCTGCCTCAAGACTCTCGAACCTGCCCTAATTCTGTTTGATAATTTCCACACAACTATCCTCAATCAACCAAGCAGACTCAAAGCGAAATGGACGAGGATCCCAATTCTCACAACCCCCACAAAGAGTCAAGATTGGGCTATGATCAGAGAACAACGAGGTAAGTTGACCACAATCCCGTTAGGAAATAAACTTTTCCACTCGAGATTAACCAATGAACGATCAAGGCGTTCCCATATACGACCAAGTCCACCCCTCTCATTACACCACGTAAAACACGGACCTTGGAAAGCAAGGTCTATAAGATCACAACTTTCTATCCGAGTCCTGAAGGTTGAACATCTGTTCCCCCTTCTTCTCAGAAATGGACAAGATATCGTTAAAATCACCCGTGACACACCACGGACCCAGATAAGCTTCCAGCTTATTCCACAGGTTAATATTATCCGGCAAGTAGGGTTTCACATATACCCAGTTAAAAGCGAGGGAGACTGCCCACGTGGATCAACCATGACATGAATACTTTGGCAATCCCAAGCAATCACCTCTAAATCAACCCAAGAAGCATCATATAACCACCACAAACCTCCAGATGCACCATCCGATGTAGGGGTGGGAATGTATGACCGAAAACCGAAACCGAATAAAAAAAACTGAACCATAACCGAAAAACCGATAACCGAAAAAACCGGACTGAAAAACAAAAATAAAAACCGGACCAAATATGATCAATCCAGTTTTCGGTTTTAGTCTTTTACGGGCCGAACCGGACTGAAAAACCGAGTTGACTAAGTCAATTAGTAAAAACACGCCTTTTGCACTGATGCACTCTACATTAAACCTGATTTCTCTCATTTCTAATATTTCATTCGGTCAAATGAAACCCTAAAGCTCAGAAGATCACTCTTCCGCCGTCACTACCCTCACCTCACCTTGTAATAGTACTCACTCCTTCATTTCATACCCTCCCGTTAATTCACACATCCGAGGCGAGCCCAGAGCCCTGTATCTGACAAAATTTGTACTGTTTTTTCCTCATTGAGCAGTTTATTTCTAATTCATTGGGAAAGTTTGAAGTTTGCTCGACGAATTGATATTTCATGTAATTAAATGAATTGCAGGATTCACGGGCCTTTGGGACCGTTGCAGGTCAAATACATGTTTGTGGCCCTTATTCTTGATCCTAGGTATAAATGTGAGAAACTTGTTGACTATTTAGAGGCTGTTTTTGTGGATGATCTTGATAATGAAAAGGTGAATAATGTTATGAAGGGGGTGAAACAATGTCTGACCACTCTTTATAATGTGTACATGGAGGAGAGTGGGATTGATAGAGATGATATTCAAGAAGAACATGTCGACTTGAATGATCCTTCTTTGTTTGTGGGTCTTTCAAATCTTGAGAGGACAATGAAAATAAAGGAGTTGAAGAGGACAGCAATGAAAAAAGGGGTCATTTGTAATGATTTGGATAGATACATGAATGATCCTGTTGAAAAAGGAAGTGAGAAATTTGTCTTGTTGGATTGGTGGAAGGTGAATGGGATTTCTATGTATCCTATATTGAGTTGTGTTGCAAGGGACATCCTAGCTATTCCGATTTCCACCATATCTTCAGAATCTTCATTTAGCACAAGTGGAAGGATTATTAATCCACATCGCTGCTCTTTAAGTGCAAGGATGGTGGAAGCTTTGATTTGTACCCAAAGTTGGCTTAAGGGTGAAGGCGTTGCTTTGGATCACTTACCAACTATTGAGGAGATGGAGCTGTACGAAGAGGCAGAAAGAGGTATTTTTTCTATCTTTTCTATCACTTACACGAACATACAATAAATTATATTCACCTTAATTTCCTATTTTTTCAATATATGTTTTCTCTATTTTTATGTATGATTCTAACAATCAAGCTTTTATTTGTTTAATGTGTAGAAACACTTAATTGTGGAGAGAGTTCCGGAAGTATGTTACCTCCAACACGCTGACTGTCCGTTGGTGGACGCCCTAGTTGAAGCAGTCTAAAATTTTCATGCTTAATTTTGCTTTTGGTTGTACTTGAACTTCGATAAACTTTGCATTGAACTTTGTATTTGATGGACTTTGTATTGAACTTTGTATTTGGAAGCTTCTTCTTGGACTTTGGACTTTGGACTTTGGAGGAGTTTAGACTTAACATTTGAGTTGTTTTATTATCCATTAATGATTTTCTTGAACAAGATTACTTTTTTTGTTGAGGATTCAATTACTAATGAACAGGTGCAGGATTTTTTTTACCCAAAGAGTTTTTTTTTTTTGTTTTGCCCAAATAAACCGAAAAAACCCGAACTGGACTGACCCATCCGGTTCGGGGTTTTCACCAAGTAGTCAAAAATAAAACTGGATCAAATCAACCGAAAAAATATAGTCCAGTTTTCAGTTAATGTACAAAACCGAACCGAATAGACCGATTCCCACCCCTAATCCGATGGACAACTACATAAATCTGGGAAGTTAAGTTTGTTCCTCCAGGAATTAGAAACCACATTATTAGCATGAGTCTCCAATAAGAAAACAATGTCCGGCTTATGCATAGACATTAGCAAATCGAAATTTGCCTTAAAACCATCCTTCATCACCCCATGAACTTTCAATGACAGAATCTTGAGGTGCTTAGACATCATAAACAAAAGTACGATTTACTGAGTACCTGTATGGCACTCCGTCTCCATCTCACCGTTAGGTGTAAAGTCAGAACTAGGATAACGTAAAAGCGAAGCATCCATGCGGGCATCCTCACTGCCAGTCTCCATATTCCTCCCCACATCCTCCAAATTAAAACAATGGTTAGAGCTGGTTACCGTATTGGAAAAAAATCCAATATTACTTCTTCCCCGAGACAATGATGCACCCCGAAGTTCAGTTGAGGTGAGGTCCATATCATGAGGGTGAGGAGAAAGGTTCTCCTTATATTGGGAATTTAAAACCGCAAACCTATTAGATTGTTTGCGTATTGGTTCCTTTTCCAAATTCTTAGGTACAGCCTTATTAGTAAAACTCCTAATATTCATCTGGTTGTCCCGTAGAGGCATGCGTGGTAACGGTTGTCTTTCCACCGCTGTTGGCTTATTCTTATCACGTCCTGGTTGGCTGTCTTTCAGAGGATTCTTCTTTCTGCTTGGGCGTTTAAGAAGAGTCCAAGGGCCATACATGTCTTCTGTAGCGGGTTTATCTCCACAAGTATTTCATGCTGGCTCTTGTTTGTTAGAAGATTCCACTCCGCCTTCGTTAGCATTGCAAGTACCCGCGGTACCGCCAGTAGGTGCAGCTCTAGGACAAGAGGAACTCATATGATCAGTCATCCCACATGTATAACATAGGGATTGAAGGTTCTCATACACAACCCGGTACAAATGGCCATTAATCTTGACCCCCCTCTCTAATGGCTTGGTGAGATCCACTTGAACACACAATCTCGCAAACTTCCCCCGTTCCTTCCAAAAGGTATTCGCGTCCACCTTAATCAGTTCCCCCAATCCCCTTGAAATTTGCAACAATATGGCTTCTCTGTAAAATTGTAGGGGTAGATTCTGTACCCTAACCCACGTAATAGCTGTCTGAACCTTGAAAGTGACTGGATTAAAATCTGGCGACCATTTGCAAAGTGCCAAAAAATTCCCTGCAACTTTCCACGACCCCTTAGTTAGAATGGCCTCCCTTGTCTGCTGATCAATATTACGAATAATGAATAGGTTGGTACCCACGTCAAGCAACTCAAAATTCGTTGTAATTTCCCAGAGTGTTTGCAAGCCCACTCGCAAGAGTTCCACAGACCATGGTCTTCCCGGAATCTTCATAACAATAGCGTGTTCTCATTCACTATTTATTGAGGCCAACAAGTCATCCACTATCACGATCTTTGGTACATCAATTAAAGTCCCGGAGCGGATAAGTTTAACTTTGTTGATTTCATCAGGAGATGCCTCACTGAAACGGAAGTCCTCCCTTTGTTCTCGCGGTGCAACTTTATTCGCCCAAGTGACATTAGTATCAGTGCGCGGGGGTTCCCGCAGGGAAGATGAATCAGTTGTCGGCCGACGTTTCTTCGCGCCACTACCGAAGACGTACACCGGCGCTGGCTGAGATGGTGGCCGATCAAGATCGGGGTTAAGCGGGGTAGTTGTTCGAGTCTGGCTAGCGGCTAGGGTTAACATCGAGTCTTCAAGAGTCAATAGTGAGTTCAACAAGCTCGAGGTCTACTCATGTGATCCCGCATGCTCGACATCGCTCGACCGATCTGGCTCGTCTCATCGCGGGTTTGGTCGACAAAGATATATGTCGATTTCTATTTAGGAATAGATCAATTAAAGTCATGTATATGAGAAAAGGGAATAAAAAATTGCGTAAAAGCTAAGTTCCTATTAATTTATGAGTAGGGCCCAACTGAAAGTCAGGTAGGTGCTTAATCTTATTACATTCGTTTGTGAGAGAATATAAAGTTTCTATTAATCTATGAGTACGGCCCAACTGAAAGCCAGGTAGATGCTTATTACATTCATTTGTTAGAGAATATAGAGCATAATTTTCTAGCTTAAACTTCGCAAAAATCATTTTCTATATTTTTTTTCTCATTCTATTTATAGGGGATCAGACTAATTCAGAGGTAGACATCTCGAGAGTATTTGGAAGCTCTCGAGACACTTATCAGTTGTTGGATAATCACGGGCAGGTATTGATGCATAGGGAAGCAGCTGGATAGGTTCCAATAATTATCTTGTGTGCGGCTCCTCATTTGTAGTTATCCACTGACAGACAAACCTGAGACTCGCTTCATGGTCTGCCTTCGGAGTGTCATTCGTTTGTGCGCTTCTCGAAGACAATATGCTCGGTTCAGGTGTTGGTCGGCCCCCACGTGGCGTTCGTCTCCATCAATAAGTCCAGCATGTCGATCGTTGGCTCAACCCAGTCAAAGCCGATCAAACTATGGAGTTGCTCGAATTGCTTGGCTGGGAGCCACCTGAATGTTGGGCTGGATTCTGAGATAAGTGTGGATGTCAAGTTGAATCGACTATCATAAAATACTATATTACCCTAACTACCGATTATAATCCCTACGCTTTTAGAATCTAATAATTTTAGTTGTCTATTGGGGCCTCATCGTCTTCGAAGTTTTAGAGTGATCAAGAACTTTAGCAACAGCATATACATTTTTCCTCTCTTTGTTGTTTTTCTGAAATGGCTGAGTGGAAGTAAAACTACTGAGAAGAAAATCAGGCATCAAATGGCAACTTTAAAATGCACAACCATACATAATATATGTCCATTAGAATGGATAGCCAAGACAAAAAGCTGGAGTGGATTGATTGAATTTTTATAATCATGACATTTTGTACCCAAAATTAGTCCACATTGTCATTGCGGGAGAAATCATGTCTTGTTTTCCATATTCCTATTTCTTTCATTGAGAAACACAATTTATGCCCATTTCGTCCTTTTGTGTTTTATTTAACATATAATAATAAAATTAAAAGACTTAATCATATACTCCCTCCGTCCCTTAAGGATACCTAAGTGAACGGCACGGGTTTTAATAAAGGGTATGTTGAGTGGAGAGATAGTATGATTTTATAAAAAGACGTGGTGTGTTGACTGAAGAGAGAGTGTTGAGTGGAGAGAGAGTATGACTTTATAGAAAGAAGTGGTGTGTTGAGTGAAGAGAGAATTTGTTGAGTGGAGAGAGAGTGACTTTATAGAAAGAAGTGGTGTGTTGAGTGGAGGGAGGGTATAACTTTATAGAAAAAAAGGCTAAAGTGATTTTACTAAAACTGGAATGTGCCTACTCTTTGGGACAAACGAAAATGGTAAAAAATGTCTATACTTACAGGACGGAGAGAGTATATAAACAAAATACAAAACTCCAAGTGATACTTTTTTCAAGAAAAAACAAACATGCAATATATTATTACTGTCATTTTATTGACAAGGATTGAACGGAGATGGTTGGCCAAGTCTCGTGTTGCCACCTATGTCCGCCTTCGCCTTCGACTTCGAGTAGGATCATATCTTGAGATGGCATAATAATGTTTTGCCAATTGGATGACATGGGATAAAGGTAACTGGAGAATCTTGCAATTTTTCTTGGTTGTGTGGGCATGAGACTAGTTGGTGCGACGTGTAAGAAGATATACAGTCACAACATGTAAGAACCACATTACATTGATACAATTTTTTCCCGGACCATGCAAAAGGCTGAGTTGAAAGTAAAAATAAACAGAAAAATAAACAAAATAAAAAAAACGGCAACTCTAATATGCACAACTCCTCCATATTACATGATTTTTTCTACTACCCAGTAAAGATTGCTTCTCGATTTCGAATTCCGAGCTTTACCAACTTGCACCTAAGGAACCAAAGAATGTACTATGTTCTATATAACGAGTAACGACAAACGAGCTTCAAGAGTTAATGATGTCCTCTCCTTAATTACAGCGCATTTTCCAAACTCACCCTTTTGGCGGCTCGTCTCTTGTTTTGGATTTGGCGGACATACTCCGAGACTATGACATGGAACTTCGGAGCAAGCTTATTTGTTGAGGAGATGTTGAGACCAGCCTTCTTGAGAGCACGCACCATATGTTTTTCGGCCTTTTGGAAATGCATAGAGCAGTAAGTAGGAACAGTTGATCTCAGTAATGGTCTTCCACAGAGTATAGGTCCTGTGGTTGAACTGAAAAGAAAGAAAAAAAAACGAAAGAAAAACGCAAAAATATAAATATTGGCAGACGAGAGAGTTTTCAAACAGACATCGGATACCAGAAAAAAAAAAAAAAAAAAGGATCAGCTGAGATTCGATATAGATATTAGTACAACTCTAACAACAGCGAAATTAATTTGTGCAAATTCCAATCAATTAATTTATTAATTATTAATCTTATTATATATTAAGGAACTATTAATCTAGGAAATGCCTATATGAACTTTTTAGTACGAAATGCCTATATGAAATGCCTATATAAATTATTTCAGTAAGATTATTAATTATCTGAGTATTAGATGTGAATATTCTACTGTTGTGTGATTTCAAATGTATGATGCTTTTAGGCGACCAAGCACCTTAGGTCGACTACCGTCCGGTAAGATGCTTTGCACCTCCAAGTGACATCTATGTTAACAAAACAAAGTAATTAGCCAGAAGGTAACTAAGTGACTGATTGTGAAATGAAACAGAAGAAAGGTCCTGAGTTCGAATCTGAAGGCTAGTCTAGAGAGCCTGGCTTAGGGCATTTTCATTTTTGGGCAAACGCAATTGGTAAAGGACTACCATCTTGACTGAGGGTGGCAATTTCTTATATGACCGGAAAGCATGACATGAACCTAACACATAATGAGCAGATCGAAGCTTAGGCTCCACAGGCTTGGATTAGGATTGGTTTCAACCCGAGTAAATAAACTGGTTAAAGTTAGTGGTTTGGAGTTGTGTGCCAGCTTGATTTGATACCTAACGAGTCAACCACAAACAAGCTGTGATCAGGCAAAACAAAACTCAAGTTACTCAACTGCAAGTAGCTTCATATGCATTTAATAAATTTCATCTCCCTAACACAATGTTGTAGGTTCATTTTGACTCGGCAATGAGATACAGCTAGGTAAAACAATAGAAAGTTCTTCACTATCTTGCCAGTGAAGCCCTCTAAAGTAGTATTTGTTGAAGATAGTTGTGACATAATATTAAGGGAGAAAAAAATCCGGAGAGAGTTGTCTTTCCAAATTTAGAGGGTGTTTGGGATTGCGATATCAGACGGATTATCTACTTATTGAGTTTCCAAAACACAATAATTTGTTTTGTAGTGTTTGGCAAATCGAAAATGAAAATTGATTTTCTACGTTATCCATGCTTCAAAACGTCGTTTTACAAAAGTAGGTGGAGACCTACTGCTAGAGAACGTGGTTTTGCTTTATTCATAAAATTACTCATTTGCTCACTAGCTTCTTGTTTCTTATTGGCTCCCACTGGACCCACTCATGATTTCCTTATCTTTTTCTTCAAGTTCAATATTTAATTGATGTCTATGGTCATTATACATGTTAAGTTATAAATAATCTAATTTGCCAAACACTTAAAAAATTGATTATCTGATTATCGTTATATCAAAAAGCATAAATCAAATCCAAACACTAAGTTACAAAATCACGTTTTGTAACACCTGATTATGTGATTATGCGTTTTCAAAATGCATAATCTATTTTCAGTAAGCAATCCCAAACACCCCTTTAGACAGGAGCATTTTGTATCCAATTAAGCAAGCTCAAAATACTCGTCATTCATCAGGGAAAAAGGCATTAGCACTTGGACAAAAAAATCAAATTTGATACTAAAATCAAATTTCACTTGATGACATGGAAAATGAGTTTTATAAAGGTAAAATACACTAAACTGCAGTTAAAACTACACAAGAATGGCTCAATTGGATTTGAATCTTCCAAACTCACAAGTATCCATATCATAACAAATAAAGTATTATAGCGATCCGAGTAAGAGAAATGATTCCAGGTAAAGTAACATTAAAATCTCAATGTGGATGTTCTCCTTATTTGTAGTCTACTTTAATTCTCAGTATCTTTCTTGGGGGTCTCCTTTGTGAAGGTTGCGACAAGAGGGCATCCGGCGTAAAATTTTGCTACTTCCTGTTTTGCATGATTTTAGTGTTAACTAATTTTGAGCATTATCTGATTCTACAATTTTCATGCACCGAACCCAACATAGTTGAGATTAAGGTGCACATAATGATGATGATCTTTCTTGGGGGCACAAATTAAGGATCAAAGAGAAACTTGGTGCAAAAAAAAAAAAAATTAAGGATCAAAAAGAGAAACCTAGATTTGAATTTTTTGTAATTCTTGCTACCCATTTGGCATATGAAATTCAACGCTCACTAATACCATCATTTTCATGACCTGTTCTTCTATTATCAATTCAAATATGCAGTAACGAGTGACAAACAGAAGCATCATCAACAAATTGATGAAAGCCAAAGAAGCTGAAAAAGGAAACATATTTTTGAAAATTGGAGTCCCGAATCATATCTAAGCATTCGGAAACAGGAAATAAAGCTGTATAAAAAGGGGACTTCCTCCAAAAACAAACGCTATTAAAAAGAAGCGGGAAGGGGAAACGGGTACTTGATCACTATCTTAATTTCATCTCTCCAGTTTCAGGCAACCACAGCATATAATAGAGTAATTATACATCAATTGGGAATTTCTTCTTGTGCAAGGTCAAAATAACGAACTAACGAGTGCTATAATGGTGAGTTGAGAGAGTTCACTTTGTGCCACATAAAAAAAAGGAAAAAAAAAAAAACATGCCATAGGACTCGAATATTAAAAAGTTTGGCCTTGATAATGAGAAACTTCAGGGGATTTCCGAAATAAAATAAGTCCAAAATCATCAAATGATCCAGTAAGTGTTGATAAAAAACAAGATATAAAAAAGTCTCTGAAGAGAAGAAAAGAAAGAAAGAAGAGAAGGAGAAAAAAGAAAAGAAAAGAAATGAAAGATATAAGAAGAGAAAGAAGCATTGGCAGCTGAGACCGAAGAGAAGAAACCAGAAGACAACAAATTGTCAGCAGCAGAGTCAGAAACCAAAGCCTTGTGTCTTCCGATCAAAAGTACGTTGAGTTCAAGAGAATCAGAAGGAAAAGCAGCACATAATCTTCTAATGATGAGAATCCACAAACCAAGTCTTTAAAATTGACAGAACACTAGGAAGAAGTCAGCTCAGCATGCATAATGCTGAAAATGAAAACGAAGAGGTAACCTCCAGCATTCTCTTGTCACTCTTTTCTTTTGTATATGGGATTCTTGTAAAAATGAGACTTCCTAAAGTTGAAACATACCATATTTTGAAATGACTTTGAAATACCAATCTTTTTACCATTTTATTAGTCCACTCGTATACTAATCATGTTGTAATAGTTAACATTAAATCATTAATTGCTTATGAAACCATTCATTATTATTATATTATTATTTTCCCACAGTCTACTTCAGAATTTCTTTTTCCCCTCTCAAACTACTCTTAGTTTAACCTTTCTTATGATTTTAGCTACTTGCGTTGAGGCAAATTAATCTTAACCCAAGTTTCACTTAATTAGTAAGAATTATAAAATATGCACAAAGACCAAATCAAATATCAATTCAATTTAAGCATATTCAAACCCTAATAAATTTACTAAAAATCAAACAAGTTTTGAATAATGATCAACTCGTTTCACATCATGATTAGAAAATGTAAAAGATAACTCGAACAGATAGATCACAAATATAAATTGAAAAACAAATAAAAATAGACCGAAATAATTATCACGATTATACACTTGTATTTAGCACTATTAAATGCATGTTAGACAATTCTCACAAATCTTTCTGAATTTGTACTATTTTTTTCTTCCAATGTCATGCTTCTTATTCCAACGTATTTTTTCGCAAAACCGTACAGTTTTAATGTCTTCACATGGCCAGACGGCAGAAATCCCGCGTTCTCATGTGACCATATTGGAGGAAAACGCTCATCGCCGCAACAATGTTGAATAACTTGGATACTTGTAAAATAGAAATATCTAGACAATGACTAAAAATAGATAATTATCAAATTGAAATTCTCCAAATCTACTGCAATGAAGCAGATACCCAATTAAGCAATACATTTTAAGGTTTCTGATTGTAACTGAAATTGCTAAAAGAACATTATCTCATATTCATAGATTTAGCACATAACATCTGGTTTAGAAACATAGGTTATAAAAGAGGCCGCACGATATCATATTGGCCGAAGAAAATTCATATAACCATATAATTTGAAGTCTTGGTATTTAAAAAGGGTTATAGATCACCTTGGTCGAAAACAAGTATCAACAAAATGTAATGAATTAAAAAAAAAAATCAGCAGCTTCATAAAAATCCGTTATCCAGCCAGATGATTTTCTTCCTGCAATATTTCTCAATGTCAACCAAAACCATACAGTCAAAAATATGAATCGCCGGTGAAGCTAGTGGAAGATGAGAGGGCAATGGAGTCTGGGTAGTAGAACAGAAGCATAATCTATAGTAAATAGTGATTTTTTTTTTATATTTTACTCATCTCTGCTAAGTGGGAATATAATATTTAATAATGATGAATCCCACCTGTCTCACCCAGTAAATTGTCAAATGCACCAAGAACTGCAGTTGGATTAAGAAAAATGAGACTACTTCCAAAGATAGGCATCAATTTTAGACAAAGTTAGGTTAAGGTTCAATGTTTCAACACACACACACAGACACAGAGAAAGAGAGAGACACTGCAAACATACATGACATTTTAAAGCATTACAAACCCAGAGAAAACAAACCTCTTTATGGAGAAAGTGCAACCCATATAAAGCTTTTGCTTGGCGTCCGACATTATATGCATATGGCAAAACCTCGTTAATGCCATCGCCTTCGCCTTGCAACCATTTACCTCACATCTACCACTATTTTTATTACTAACATTCGCACCATTAGCCCCAAAGTTTCCATTACTAACATTCTCCGCAGGTACAGCAGCATAATCCCCGCGATGCGAATTGATCTTCTCATTCTCCTCGTCTTCGACAAAGGGGCTTTTCCCGTACTCCCAATAGTACTCCCGGAACTTCAATTTGAGCTCCTCCATTAACGCCCAGTAGTGGTCGCGGTAAATCCGGGAGAGCTGTTTCAGCCTGCGGGCGCGGCGATTGAGGATTTCGGTCCGGGTAAGAAACTCCGATCTGGATAGGGCCGCATCATGTTCGAAACCGTCGATGCGGATCGGTCCGGGTGAAGAAGAGGATGACGGGTCGAGCATCTCGGTGCCGTGCAGAAATAATGGCTTGGTTTCGGGTTTCATAGAGAGAGGAATGGTGGGATGATGATTTTTGCCACCGGCAACGACGGCGGCGGCGGCGAGGGGAGTTGCGGTGGGCATCAGAAGTAGTTGAATTTCAGTAATTCGCGTTTTTGCGAGGGTACTGCAAAACTATTCTGCTTTTTAGGGTTTTATATAGGAGGGGAAAGGTACAACAATGGAAGCACGGTACTACCAGAGACGGTGAACTTACCCTCGGAGTTTGATTTTGGGATATAAATTAAAAAAAAATAATTTGTTTTTTCTTTTTTATATTTTATTTTATTTATCAATATTTTTAATCAGTGTATAATTTTAATATTAATTTTTTTATAAAATAACAAACATTATACTCAAATTAAATATCTCGACGAATAAAATAATATAAAATAAATTGATTTTAATATTATATTTTAAGAGCACCTATCAAATACGGAAGGGTAAGTTCACACCCTCTTATTAGGAAGTCAATGAAATTACACTCGGTTATCAATCGGTTATCAAAAAAATTACACTCGGTTACCCATTTCTATCATGTGTAACATGTGAGCTTATGACGGGTTCACTAAGTACTAACCGAGAGAAGGGGATTACCAAAAAATCAAGAGGAGAAAGCGACACACCCTAGCAAAAATCGAAGAGCGTAAAATCGGACTTGAAGGAATATCAATTGCCGAAAATTAAAGCTGTTCGAAGAGGTTTTCGCACATCAAATATTTTCACGAGTAAACAACCTCTCTTTTGAAATCTGCCTTTATCGAGATTAGCAATTTGGAGGTTAGTAAAAACAAAATTGTTTATCCCGTGATTGCGTTGATTTCATAAGATTATGATCATCGTTTTTGAATTTGTGAAATTACTAAAATCCCTAATACAAGGATTAAGGTTTATGAAAATCTTTGAATTTTCGGTTTGATATTGATTGATTGGATCTAAAATTGTTATAAGATCAAATAGATTAACATGTCTTGATGCAAGTTCATGAAAAACCGTAGCCACCATATATGAATCTTTATCTTTTATGTTTTCATTTTTCTTTTAGGATTAGGATTAAGGTTGATATAATTTACGGCGCTTATAAAATTGATAAAATCATAATGGTTAGTAATTTATTTTTAAACCGAGTTTGATATTGATGTAGTAAGTTCATGTTATTGCTTGGGGAAGAAATGTATTAAGTTTTACTTGAACCTGAAGACCAATTGTATTATGGGTTTGTTGGTTTCATTTTATGGTTTAATCTTGTTTGGCAAGAAAAGACAATTTGCCTTTTGTTTGGTTGATAGAGTATGTGAAAAATTGAAGATACTTGTTTGGGTTAAATCTACGTGCTGCTTAAGTTAGTTAAATAATTATAAAGTACATTGACTTTTAGTTGTCTTTACGGAGAGAAAGATAACTGAAAATCTAAGTTGAATAAGCTAATGGAGATTTTATATGAAATCTGCATTGAGTAGTTTGTATGCTTTCTTGGATTTGTATGTTGAAATTGACAATTAGGTGAGAAATAGTAATGTTTGATTGATGATCCTATTGTGTTTTATTTGAATTCAATATTGAATTATGCACATGATATTCACTAATCCAGTAACATTGGATTATAACTTGATAATTATGATTGATTGTTTATGGAATTCGGATTCGAAGGATTTTGTTTGTTTTGATTGATTCAAATTAGGTTGAAACCCTATTTAGGTTAATTTATGAGAATCCTTTGAAATATTGTATGGATTAAAATTATATACATATGTGCGGATTTAATATTATATATGTGTGGATTATATGCATATTTTTATGAAATAGATATAGACTTAACATTGATAAAAAACTTATTTATAATAGAGAGGAGTAGGAATGTAGTCATATGGACCGCTTAAACTACAAATTATGTCATGCAACTTAATATTGTCAAATTCTAGCTAATTTTACAACTTGTGGACGATTTTACCCTTCAACCCACCTACTTTTATCTCATCCTTATCTTTTCAATAATTTTTATTTCTCTCCTCTCTTTTCACCTTTCTCCTCTCCGTTTTACATCTCATCATTTTTCTCTCTCCCCTCTTTTTATCCTTTCATTTCACCCTTCACTTTTTCCTCTCCTCTCATCTTTCTCTCTCAATTTCTTTCTCTTTCTCTATCTAAAAATATTCAAAATCTCGGCGGAAACCATCGTTGTCGCTGCTATCCCACAAACCACCATGGAGCTCGTAATATTCTCGACAGAACTCAAGGTTCGGGATCTTCCCTACTCTCTCTTTCGATTTTATTTCTCTTTCTCCATCTTTCTCTCTCTAGAAAAATCCTAGATCTAGCTTGAAATAATGTTATTTCGTATTTATTTTTGATGATTTACAAGTTTTCATATGATTCCTGGTGATTCGTGGTATATTTGGGGTGATTTCCGACCGATTTATATGTATTGGTGTTTTAGATCGAGTTTTTCGCATGTTTGCACACATGGTTACGGATTTACAGTTGTTACGATTTATTAATTTCGTACTGGGTTACCATGTTACAATATTGTCATTTCGTATCACTATGCCTTGATTTACTGTTAAGATTTTATCATTTCGTATCAGTATGAAGTTACAAAATTCGAATTTCATAACACATTTGTGCCGATTTGAAATTTTCGTATTGGAGATTTAGTATACATGTTACGAATTCGTAACTGTTATGATTGGTGATTGATACGATTTGTGGTTGAACTGATAGGTGAATTCATACGAATCTTGATATTATCGCCTGTTTTTCTCAGATCTGTTACACATGTTACCAATTTCGTAACAGATGTTACGAATTTCGAAATTCGTAACTAATTATGTTGTGTGAGACCTGGTTACGAAGTTACGAATTTTAAATTTCGTAACACATTTGGGGTAATGATACGAAAAGCAAGAATAAGTAATACGAAATGTGATTTTCATAATAAGGTTATAACTTTGTTACGAATTTAAAATTTCGTATTGGATATTTTGTATCATGTTAAGAATTTCGTAATTCGTATGGTCATTTTTAAGCTTATTGGGTTTTTTGTGAGATTTAGTAACACTATTAATTATGCTGTTACGAATTTTGTATTTCGTAACAAATATTTATCAATTTCCTAACATATGTTACGAATTTCAAAATTCATAACTAATTCTTCCGTGTGAGATGTTGTTACGAAGTTACGAAATTTAAATTTCGTAACACATTTGTGCGATGTACATATTTTTATCCTGTTTTTTAATCCGGTTAAGAAGTATAATTTCGTAACACTTATTATTGATACGAATTTCGTAACATTGTACTCCTTTGCTTTTGTTGTGAATTCTTGTTACTCCGTAACTAATTCTGATCAGTTACGAAATTGTAAAATCGTAACATGTTGTGTTGTGTTTTGTAACTGTGTTACGAATTATTATTTTGTAACATAATTTGCTATTTCGTAACATTATTTACATGTTCCGAATTATTGATTTGATTTTATTGTTTGTTTATTGTAGAACAAATGAACTTTTAGTCGAAAGAATCTGGAATCAGAAGACCATCGGATTACGCTAACTGGTGGGGAGAACACAGTAAAGGATATCCGCTGAAATCAACACTTGGAGCCTTCATGAAACTCCCCGACATCGTCTCAAGATCCAAAAAAGTGCTCCATTACATCATGACTTATTTCTCTATTACGAATTATAATTTTTTTTTTATTTCGTGTCAACATGACTTATTTCTCTATTACGAATTTACGATTTCGTATCAATTTGTCATTATTCTATGTTACGAATTTTACAGTTCATATAAATATGTCTTGTTTCTCTGTTACGAATTTATGATATCATATCACTTTGTCATTATTCCATGTTACGATTTTATGAATTCGTATCAGTTTGTCATAATTCCATGTTAGGAATTCAATATTTCATATCAGTGCGATGTACATATTTTTAAACTTAAGAATCTACAAAATACAAAACAATACCTCAAAATCGACTTCAAGTCGCGAAATCAGAAAAAGGAAAAGAAAAAAAAAATGAAGAAGAAAAAAAAAGCAAGAAAAAAAGGTGAAGAAGAAAGAGAGAGAAAGGAGAGAAGAGAAAAATGAAGAAATGAAGAGTAGAGAGAATATTTGGAGAGAGAGAGAGAGAGAGAGAGAGAGAGAGAGAGAGAGAGAGAGAGAGAGAGAGAGAGAGAGAGAGAGAGAGAAAGAGAGAGAGAGAAGATGGAAAAGAAATGAAGAAAAAAGAATGGGAAAAAATAAAGAGAAAATAGGGGAAAAGTGAAAAATAAGGTAAAATGGTCCAAAAATACTCAAATTGGCTAGAATTTGTCCATATAAAGTTTATTGACAAATATTGTAGTTCACCTAGTCAAAGTGGCTATTTGGTTGTATTACCTCTTTATAATATATGCATATGCATAATTTGCGCTTCGAACATAAGACTCTGGAATTGTGATTAATAATCGTGAACTATATCGAACTTTATAAAAAAAAAAAACAAGCCAGAACAAAGCAAAAGCCATAATATTTAGCCATAATATTTCTTCGTCATTACCTCCATGCGAATACTAAAATAGAGTATCCAAAGATTCACAAGTTATTTTGAACAATCTAAAAGAAAACCAGTGGAATACGATATTACCAAAGGCTCGACTTGAATGGTCAAATTTGAGACTATAGGATTTTAAGCCCGTTAGTGAATATAACTCAGCCATGTTTAGAATTACTTCACAATTGTTGTTATCTGGAGATAGAATTATTGATGAAGAGATGTTAGAAAGAACATACTCTACATTTTTCATGCAAATAATGTCGTCCTACAGACACAATATCGTGAAGCGGAATTTAAGAAATATTATGAACTTATATATTGTCTACTTGGGGCTGAGTAAAATAATGAGCTATTAATAAAACCATACATCCCTTCTAACTAGTTCTGCTCCATTTTCTGAAGTGAATGTGACATCATATAATTAAAAAGAAAAAGATCATGCTAACATTAATGGTGGCGTAGGACATGGACGAGAATACTAATATGGTCGAGGTAAAGGCCGAGGTGGTTCTTTCAAGAACTCATATTGTAACACCCTCAATCCGCTTAGGGATATTACACGCCGCAGAACCTTTCCTCAAGGTTCTACCAGGCTGGTAACAAAACCGAATAACTCAACAATGCCTTTAAGGCTAAAATGACTCAGTAGACTGATTTGGTCTTTCAATAAATACATACAAATCAATTACAATACATGCCCACGCAGGGGGGATCGAATACAACACACTCCCGTACAACGGGGAAAGAATACTGCAGCGGAAATAAAATACAACTAAACCAAAGACCTCATGTGGATCCTCGTGTGATTAGTATCGTTCATCTTTCATCATCCTTCGTGCCGACCCTGTGTTATGCTCCCAAACCTGAATGCAAAAACAGACATCCACCCCCCGAATACTCGGGGGTTAGCACAACTCCACTGTTTTGCTAGTGCAAATACAAAGTGCAAATACGAGCCATATAATTCAAATTCCAAGAATAACAATAACCAGGAATCCTCAAAGATTCAAACGTAACGAAAAGTACTTCCCGAGGCATGAGTTCGGGTAAAACACTCCAAAACCGATAGATCATAAATCAAGGGAAACAATTTATAAAACCGTTTAAAATGCCATCGAGAGTTTTAATAGAAAACAATTTTAGGATTATCGAATCCTTCTCTTTCCAAAAATCAACAGGGTCACAGCCCAAAGGTTTTGTTTTCGCAAATAGAAAACCGATAACAATTCGCATGGCCAGAGCCCAACATCACGTGTCCTCGACGGACATAAAAATAAACAAAACCTAATCGCGCACGCGCATCGCCTTGGGAACAGGGTAATACCATTGATCCCGCCCGAGGCCTCGAAGGACCCTCCCGAGCTGGCTAGCAAAACAAATCACAACACATGCATCGCCTTGGGAACAGGGTAATACCATTGATCCCGCCCGAGGCCTCGAAGGACCCTCCCGAGCTGGCTAGCTAAATGAATCACACACATCTCACGGTTGGATCAATCGCTTGTTGCATCCTGGCCACATGATCGCATGTCATGTGCCACCGTAGATTATCTTTGGCGCTCATGGTTGGATCAATCACTTGTTGCATCCTGGCCACATGATCGCATGCCATGTGCCACCGTAGTTTTTATTAGGCTCTCACGGTTGGACCAATCGCTTGTTGCATCTTGGCCACATGATCGCATGCCATGTGCCACCGTAGTCCCCGCCCACATCCATACATTCACACAAATAACATATCACATCAAAGGTATTCAAACAATTCGCCCAGAGACATCAAACACTTAGCAAAACACCTCGTCAAACCACAACGTACCGAAATGAAATAATATACGTCCACACGCAATACCAAGTGCAACATCAACACCAAACATATCCATAGAAATCACATAGTCATTTACAAACTACACCATTCACAAAACACACGCGTTTTGAAAGCAAGCCTTTAACAAGGCTAAACCGAATCTTTTGAAAGTTCAAAACAAACGATCAAATAAACACATAGAGACGGTCACTAATTATCGTACCCATAAAACAAGAATTATATGGACAAGGTACTTGCCTCAAAATCGGCACGCAAGTATCCCGACGAACACGGCTCAACCGGAAAGCTTCGAAACGCCCGATGCTTTCGAAAAGGAAAACGACAACGAACGGAAGGGTTCAACTTGGTTTCTTCGCAATAAACTCGACTATAACAACATATAATCCATAAATAAACAATCATACGAGGGAGGATAATCGTAGAACGCCCGAAAACCCCTCTAAGACATTTTACCGGACACCTTCAAGGCGTTGGTCAAGAACTCGACCCAAATAATGAATCGATACGATCCAACCATGGAATAACAAGGGAAATGATATAATACATCTAAATAATCATCAATCCATCATAAATCCTAAGTTAAATCGGATTAAAAAGATGAAAACAACCAAAACACCCAAATTCCCCAAAACTAGATTTCTAGGAAATCTGACCTGATTCGGTAGATCGGAGGGTGTTATAGGATGGATGATTGATGATATGAACTCCAAAACTTCATGGATTGATTGTCCAACAACATCTCTCCATGATTAACCAAGCTCCAGCCGCGGAAGGGAAGAAAACGAGTGAGAAATGGTTGAAGAAAAACGTCCGCAGGCCTTAAATAGGATCGGTGGCGGGTTACGACGAATCGGCCATGGCTTACGACGAATCGGCCATGGCCGAACTCATCACTGGAAATGCGGAAAGCGTTACGTATGTTACCGCCGGGGCCTTACGTGCGTAACCGGACTTCCGTACGTAATCGCCGAGCACTACCGCACGTTACTCGGCCAGTGGCCGCTCGCCTCAAGATGCCCGGCCATGACTCGACCGGGACCAACTCCGACGGCCCGAACGACCCCGAAACCCGAACCTGAGTACGAATCGAAGATACGGTTATGAAGTACTCGCAAAGACGAATTCGTGCACTAATAGAACACACGATTCCGACCACCTGAAGGCTCGAAATTCGACAACGGAAAGTAATTACCCCAAACTTTGGGAAATTACGAAAATGGCCCAAAACGCTCGAAAATCACGATATGTGATCGAAACACCAAGCCAAAGCTCGCAACATGAATAATAACATTAAATGAACTTACGAGAAACTCGAAACAACAGTTTCGGACGAGATTCGCAAGAATCGAACTGAAGTGCAGAAAAGTCGCCAAAAAGCACGGAACTCAACAAAACGACACCGAAACGAGCTCGGATGACAAAAAGTGCAGAATTAATCATTCTCGGAATGACGAAACGGTCATGAGAGAGTCGTCAAAACGGACTTTCTCCGAAAAAAAAAATTACCGGAAATCGAAATTACGAGTATTACATTCTACCCTCCTTAAAAGAAGTTTCGTCCCGAAACTTAAAATAAGTAGGGAGAAGAAATATTCCCGACAGGAAAACTCGACGAGATACACAAAAACCATAAACTCGCGCCCGACGGCGACACGTTGCAAGAAACGCAAAGAGACATACGACGTGAAAACACGCTCCACGACGACCAACACAACGCCACCGATAGAGACACAATAAAACCAACAAGTGACAAGCGTCATCAAACAGATAATCAACACGCGAGCCAATCGCTGAACAAATACGGAATTCCACCACTCAAGGGTTGGAAGATCGAAAACGAGACTAATTTCCCGAACTTAAGGGAATTAGGAAGGAGCCTGAACGCTCAACAATAACGAAACGAGAACAAAAACCGAACAAACAAACGATCGAGACAACAAAAATCGAACAATCATGTCCGAAATACGAAGGATAATAAAATTCAAACAACAACTCCAAGGTTCACATCTCGACTCGAGACAATATATGTTCCGGTGAAAACAACAGGATGTGCATTCATATAAGATCCACAGGAAAGGGAATAGCAATAGAAAAGTCACAACGACAAACGAGTTATTCCGAAATAATACCACACTCGTTCGATCAACAAAATCAAGGGGCAGGACAAGCTCAAAAATGTCAACGAACATAAACGAGTCGTCAGAGTCGAAAACACAAGAGTTCCAAATCCGATCCACTTCGAATAAAAGAACTAATAAAACCAGATGATGTCACTTCCGAACAAGGTTCACAAGAATCGAACTGAACTCGAAAAAGTCACAGCGATAACCAGATCGACCCACAACAAGATCACAACTCGTTCGAACGATGAAACCAGAATACAGAACAAGTTCAGAAAGTATCAACGAACACGAGCGAGCCGATAGAATTGAGAAAGAGAAAATGCAGGAGCCAAAAATAATACGGGTATTATATTCGACCTCTTCTAAAAGAAGTGTCGTTCCCGAAACTCACAACACGAAATCAAGGTGACAACACAACAAGCAACCGACAGAAACATCCTTCAAAGGCCTCTCAAAGCCGATCCTGATAACTTGTGCTGAAGCGCGAACTCCGAAAGTCTCGGTAGCCAATTCGCAAAACTGAATTCGGTGTCCCTCGAGTACGCACTTGAAACGCGTTACTGACGAGAAGAACAATTTACACGTGCATGCCCCGGCGCCTCACGGTTGAAACACCTCGGCTGGGCATACCGAAAATACAAATGCTAGATATAATGGGACATAACGTCGCAAAACAACATAGCGGAGATGCCAACTCAGCACAACAAGGAATCATAACACATATCATATACAACGATTACCATCGTAAAGTAATACACACACAAACACTACAGCAACGACGGTATCGTTCGGCGACTTCAATGGCTCGAATGTTAACCAGCACATAATTACAACCATCATGAAATAATCACACATATACATGAACACACCAACCCAAGCTTCAACAGCTCACACTCGTACGAGAACACGCAAATCACCACGATGCGACAAACAGTAACTACCAGTTCACACCTCTCACAGAGGGCTAGTACTACAAATACGTGGCAACGCCTCAACGTTCATGTCAGCAATTCGATCATATTCGGAAGCTAACATCATAACGACAATGCGAACATCATACATACATTCCCAGACCGCAAACGAGAATTGATAGGTTTTAAAGAAAACGAAAATCACATTTTGAAAAACAATTTGGAAAACACCAGTTGGTCTTGAGTATCACATTTTCAAAAAGTTGTACAAACACCATTATCGAGACTTTGAAAACCATCTTGCATTTGATAACAATGAGGACACTTTCTCTTAGTGAAAAAAATTCAGAATATTCGACCCTCGGGTCTAAGTAAAAATGCTTTTAAAACATTGAAATTATCTCAAAACTTTTTGGTCCTCGAGGTAGAAGAATTTTGAAACATATTGTGGCACCTTGGAAGTACCACGAGAAAACAATTCATTTTAAACATACGTCTCGAAATTTATTTTCTAAGATACTCAAGGTTTTCAAAGATAATTCAATGGGCTAGAATGCCCAAAAATTTCAGGTAATTACACGGAACATTATAGCGCTGTGGGTGTTGGGATTCCTCAGAAAATAAACGCAACGGAAGAATAAACGGAATCCCTAAGAGGATCGATCAAGTAACGTATATACGAAAATAAAAATACGAAGATCAAGGAATCAAAGTCCCATACCTATGATGTCTCTGAAAAACCTTCGTATGATGATGATGATGATGAAGAGCCCTTCGTTCCAAGCACCTAAAGCAAGATGCCTCTACTTCACACGCCGGAACTTGATGGAAAAATCGACAAGCTTCCTTTCTTCAAGAATGCGGCTAGGGAAGCTTGTAGGAATTTTCTCTCTCAATGTATTCTTCTTATATCTTGTCTCTAAGATCAAGATGAAGTTTTCTACCTTACTCTCTTTCTCAAATTCGTGATTATGAGTTAAAGCAAGAAGAAGTTATCATAACTCCTTTTTAAAGACTTTTATTTATAAAATAATGAAAGTCTACCTTTAACACATGATTGAGGGTATCAAATACACCTCACATATGTCACCTAGTGACATAAAATAAGTATATAAGAGACAAGAGATGGAGGGGTGGTGGCCTTAAGGGAAATTTCCAAGAAGACGGGTCGAATTTACTCGGCTCGTGTACTGGATGTTCGTCAAAACGAATCCCTCGTGTACCGGATGTTCGTCAAACGAATCCGTTTTATTTCCAATGTGTTTGGACTAATTAATTAATCCAATTAATTAATTATATCAAACACAAATATATATTTCTCTAAGAAATATAATTTATGAATTAAAGTAATCACCCAGGAACTACTTACAATTCATTAGACCGCTATTTGATTTATCCGATAAATCAAAATTAGATATCTAATATCTAATATTATAAGAGAGATTATTAATTCATATTTATCCATCAATGATCCTATTGCGCGACTCAGTAGGTTCGTCTCACCGCATTGGGAGGAACCAATGAGTGCGGGCAACACTTAGCCACTGGCGGGCCGCACCGTAAACCCCGATCGAGAACGAATGAACGAATCATTCCGTAACCATTATGTCGTGAATACTATATACGTATAGACCCTTCATCGATGTCCCGGTCAAGTCTTCGGTCACGGTAAAGTCAAACCTCATCATTGACTAAACTCTATACATGTGTTAATGCAAATCAAGACCGACTGATTAATAGTGTATCTAATACGACTATATCGTAATGCTTTGCCAAAGACTTATGATCTTATTTGCCATTAACCGTATAGGACATTCGCCCGCTCACTAACAGAGATAGAATCCTTTCTTGGCGTACGAAAGATCGCTACTGCCCGTATAGTCCGCACTTCGAGGTCGACTCGGAATTAAGCAAATGAGTCTAACTACTCTAATGACAAACTAAACGTCACGGACACATCTTCTACCGAACCCTCAAGTCAAAGGTCCACGTATACTATCACAACCTTTCGATTCGTCATCGACTCTTCGAGAGTGAATACCGCAGATCAATCGAGTATGAGTCGTGTTCGAGTATCTTGGTCCCACCAATATACTTATAACTATGCTATCAAGACGTGCACACGCCCTAGCATCGATTATACAAGTCTTATTAAAACTTAATGTCCTGTTAAGTTATATCGACTTGCGAACTAGTTAAGCATTCGAGCTCTAAACACTTCTAGTGCCTATCTCCTTATCTCTATAAGGAGTAGAATGTTCACTCTCAAAAGCAAGGACTACTATTCTATATACCAAATCACAAAGCCAGTGATAAACAATAATATAGAAATAAAAATTGCCTTATAAAATATAATAATAATAATTACAATACAATTGCTCTCACTCTCTCATCCTCGGAGTGGCATTCGAGGGCATATTCCTAACAATCTCCCACGTGCACTCAATGCCACAAACTATGGTATCTAATACCCATACTCTCCAGATGTCTCTAAGACCTTCTGAGATAGTGGCTTAGTAAGCGGATCGGCAACGTTATTTCTTTGTCTACTCTCTGATGTAACATTCCCATCCCGAACCATTTCTCTAACAAAATGATATTTTCTCGCAATATGTTTGGTGTTGTGGTGAGCCCTAGGCTCCTTAGCCTCGTGCAATGACTCCATCGTTGTCACAAAACAAAGGTCACGGGCTTCTCTGCGTTAGGAACCACTTGAAGTTCCTCGGTGAACTTCTTTATCCAAAAGCTTCTTTAGCAGCCTCCGTGGTCACTGATATTCGGCTTGACATGTGGAGATAGCAATCGAACTTTGCTTGGCACTTCTCCAAGAAATCGCCCACCATTCGAGTAAAGATATACCCCGATGTGGACATCTCGAGCATCCATGTCCCCGAAAATCTGAGTCTGTATAACCCATCACTCTTAGTTCTCCACCGCCGTATGTAAGAACCAAGTCTTTAGTCCTCCTTAGGTACTTAAGAATGTTCTTTACAAAGATCAATGTTCTCGCTGATTTGATCAAACCGACTTACTACGCTTACAAAGATAGCAATGTCCTGGTCTAGTGCAAATCATTGCATACATAAGGCTACCTATCTGAAGCATAAGGTACCTTGCTCATTTCCTTTCTATCTTCCTCACTTTGAGGACACATCTCTAAGGAAAGTTTTGCACCATGTTGCATAGGTAGAAACCCTCTTTTAGAATCTTCCATCCTAAATCGCTTCAGATCTTTTCTATGTAGAGGGCTTGGGAAAGACCTAACATTCTTTTCGCTCTATCCCAGAGAGACGAATACCTAATATAGGTAGCTTCTCCCAAGTCTTTCATTGAGAACTCTTTAGAAAGCCAAGCTTTCACGTAATCGAGCATTCCTACGTCATTTCCTATAAGTAGAATGTCATCTACATATAGTATTAAGAACGCAATTTTGCTCCCACTAACCTTCTTGTAAATACAGGGCTCTTCTTCGTTTTGGACAAAATCAAACTCTTTGACTGCCTCGTTAAAACGAAGATTCCAACTCCGTGAAGCTTGCTTCATCCATAAATTACGCTGAAGTTTGCATACTTTATGAATATTGGTTTGAGATATGAATCCCTTAGTCATTCCATATAAATCTCCTCCTCGAGGAATCCATTTAGGAATGCCGTTTTCACATCCATTTGCCATATTTCATAATCTAAGTGGGCTGCTATAGCAAGCATCATGCGAATAGACTTAATCATAGCTACAAAGTAGAAGGTCTCAAGTAATCGATTCCTTCTCTTTGGGAATAACCCTTTGCCACAAGCCCGGCCTTATAGGTATCAACCTTGCCATCTCCATCGTCTTTCTCTTATAGATCCATTTGTTTCCAATAGGCACTATGCCTTTAGGACGATCTACTAAAGTCCGCACTGATTAGCATGCATTGAGTCTATCTCGGCTTCCATAGCTTCTTGCCATTTGGTGGAGTCAACGTCTACCATCGCTTGGTCGTATGTAGAAGGATCTTTCTCTTGACTACTGTCATCTCATGGACACCCAGCCCTCTTGATGCAGATAGCCATACCTCTCCGGTAATTGAGAAATTCTACTAGACTTGCGAGGTTGTATTTGTATTTCAGAAGGTTTGGTTCTTGTATCTTGCATAGGTGTCTCATTTGGTGTTTCTTTTATTTCTTCCAAAGAAATATTTCTACCTGCCCCTCCTTCCTGAATAAACTGATCTTCCAGGAAGTGTGCTTGTATAGCAACGATGATCCTATGATCTTCGTGCATGTAGAATAGATATCCCATGGAATCCCCTGGATATCCTATGAAACGACCTTTCACAGACCTAGTTTCCAATTTCTCTACTTTAGTCTTCTTGACATAAGCAGGGCATCCCCAAATCCTAATGTGATTAAGACTTGGTTTCCTACCTCTCCACATCTCATGGGGAGTCTTAGGAACGGATTTGGAAGGACATCTGTTCAAGATATGCACAGCAGTAAGGAGCGCGTAACCCCACAGATAAATCGGTAGATCAGTATAGTTTAGCATGGAGCGAACCATGTCCAACAAGGTTCGGTTCCTTCTTTCTGATACACCATTTAATTGTGGAGTAGCTGGAGGTGTGAATTGTGACACTATTCCTAGTTCTTTTAAGAACTCATCAAATTCGGTACTCATGTACTCACCACCCCGGTCTGACCTAAGAGTCTTAACACGGTTACCTGTTTGATTTTCAACTAGGGCTTTAAATTCCTTGAATTTTTCTAAAGCTTCAGACTTATGTTTCATTAAGTACGAATCCATACAGTATGGTCATCGATAAATGTAATGAAATCAAAGCCGTCTCGTGCCACTTCAAAGGGCCAGGCGTCGGTATGGATCAATCCAAGTTTTTCAAAGACTCTTTCAAAAGTCCTGCGAAGGGTAACTTAGTCATTTTGCCTTGAAGGCAAGATTCACAAGTTGGATAGGGATCGATCCCAATGGACCCGTAAGCCCATCTTTCTCCATTTTATGAACCTTGGTCCGACCGATATGACCAAGTCTAAGATGCCACTTAAGTGCTTGGTTCGCTTCATCCCTACCACGCTTCCTAGTTATAGTGTTCACGGTTGTCTTATTCTTTAAATTTAAATGGTATAAACCATTTAATAATGTAGCAATACCAACCAATTTATTTACGAAATAAATACGACAGACCCATCTCAATAAAGAAGTGAAATCCCTTTCGGTCCATGACCGAATTGATACAATATTCTTGTGCCCTTGGGCAAAACAAGTACATCATCTAAAGTGAGAATAAAACCAGATTCTAAATCCAACATAAGGGATCCGATATCGAAGCCTCGACACTATGCCCACTTCCGACGGTGACCATCACCTCCCTGAATCCGACTTCCTACCGTTCCGGATCCGATTCATTGTACAAATGTGAGAACTTACCTAATCAAGTATCCAAGAAGTAGAATATACGATTCTGAGAACAATTTGTTTCTAAAACCAATAGTTCCGTACTGAAGGCGCATTATGGTCAAGCTTTGGACAATACCTCTTCCAGTGGCCTAGCTCACCGCATTGAGGCATACATCCGCTTTCTTGGCCCCTTTGCTCTTTTGAACCATTGGGGCCTTGCCCCTTCCCTTGTCGATCTTGGCTATCGGACCTAATCGCTTCTTGTTCTTTTCTTCTTATTCTTGGACTTCCAAGTCTTAGAAGAAATCACAAGTGCGCTTCCTTTCCCTTTGTCTTCATCTCGAGACAGGCGGTTGTCGGTTTGTTCATTAGCCCACTAAGTTACATGCAATCTCATTGCGGTTGAAGTTCATGACAAATTGGGAAAAGGAGTCGAAGTGACTGAGGATAAGGTCGATTTGGAGAGATGCATGCATCGAAAATCAAGAGCTTCAATCTCTCAATCATCGAGATCATCTTGAGGACATGGTCCCCAACCTTCTCTCCTTCCTTCATCCTGGCGCCGAATAATTGCTTTGATATCTCATATCTAGCGGTTCGGCTATGCTCTCCATAGAGCTCGGCCAGTGCGCTAAGATGGCTCGTGAAGACGTCATCTTTTCATGGGCACGTTGAAGCTCATTGGTCATTGAGCCTAACATGTACCCTCGCACTCTTATGTCGTCTTTTACCCATTTCTCATGGGCATCGACATCTTCCTGATTGGCTCGGGTTCTTGCAGGAGCAGCTGGGAAGTCAGCCTCCAAGACCTATCCAAGATTTCCATAGTTAGGACAATCCTCAAGTTCCGGCTTGATCCACATAGTTCGGACCAGTCAGACGTTCTTTTCAAGTAGTATAGCGAGTGGGTTCATTGTCATATTGAGAGTTTTGTTAACTGCAGAGAATAATTCGAGATTTGTTAGTGATTGTTTAATTATGATCCGAGTAAAGAATTTAAGGACTATCTTTATTCATAACTCGGCTCCCACTATTTTATCGGCATTTACACACTCCCATGTTAAATCCGGAAGTCTTGGGTGACTTCATAGTGGTGATCTATTTCTTTACAAAGTTTAATAGAGGGCAACCCATACGGTTTATATTCTATTATTCTTTATAAAGTGGTGTCTAATACCAACCCATCTAATGGATGATTCGATCTTCTTTTACCCCTAGTTCACTTGCCCTCAACCCATTCGGTTTCTATGGCTCATTGAACTATCTAAGTTTAAACCGTCAACTCTATTAGTCGACAATTGAATCTTACCGGCAACCCATACGGTTTATAGGGTTTGATTTGTCACAACCAAAGGCATCTAATGCACTCTAGGAATTTATCAACTTTCCCCAAAAATATTACCCGACATACTCGGAAGAATAATATTCGGTTTAGATTTCAATTTTCCATGAGTTTGACGGAGGGTAGGAAACCTCGTAACCTTTATAACTTAGTGTTTGTAAGTGGGAGTATTAACGCGATTATATGTTACACTTTGCACATTAATCCGTTTATAAGCGCGGTTTGTGATTTGTCAATCATTCAAAATGAAAAACAATAAATAGCAACCTAGTTACTACCAACATATAGCTCATGGACTTTTTCCTAAGTATTGGGCCAAGCCAAATAACGAAAAGAAAAATACAAGATTGATTCTTCGTCTTCCACTCGGTCGTCTTCGGTCTTCGTCATAGCCATATGAATAATTACATCATTGAACAATACATCCTTTTATACATATTTTCTAGTAAAAATAAATAGGCTCAAAATGGCCTTTACAACCATATCGAATCGAAGAAATCAACAACTAAGTCCACGAGCTATATCACCATCACATAAGGCATTTAATACAACATGTAACGGTAAATAAAATTAAATAATCAATTAATATATTAATCCAATTAATATAAAAATTAATTTATTTAATTTCTACAATATTAATCAAATTAATATTTATAATCGTCATTTTAATCCGTTCAAAGTAATCCGCCAAAATAATATTCTCGTCTAATAATTTCCCTTAAAAAATATTCCAAATATTTTATTAAATCTAATTAAATCCAATTTAAATTTGGAAATTATTACAACGAAATATAAACACAAAAATGGAGTCCGGAAAATCCGGTATCAGGCCCACCACGGCCCGATTCAAAATCGGGCGAAAACCGCCAGACCGAGTCACTCGGCCTTGCTGCCGGCAGTGGCGGCAGCTCTGATAGCTAGCGAGTCACTCTCGGCCGGCCGAGCGGCGATCGATAAGCTGCTGCCGGCACTGCGTCTTCGTGCGGTATTCGTGTTTAACCCCGCTTTTCTCATTTTTCGACTCGCTTCCAAAGCGAAAAAGTTTCTTAACTTCATGAAGAACTTATAAATCAACAAAAATCAAATTTTTCAGATTTATAATTCACATAAAATAGTCGAAACTTGACTTACTACGAACGATTAAATTTCTTCGATTATATCTATTATGATTCTAAATCATAAACATCATCAAATAACATTCCAAATGCAAAGATGATCGTATATACGATATATTTGACCTCGCTCCGATACCACCGTTGGGATTCCTCGGAAAATAAACGCAACGGAAGAATAAACGGAATCCCTAAGAGGATCGATCAAGTAACGTATATACGAAAATAAAAATACGAAGATCAAGGAATCAAAGTCCCATACCTATGATGTCTCTGAAAAACCTTCGTATGATGATGATGATGATGAAGAGCCCTTCGTTCCAAGCACCTAAAGCAAGATGCCTCTACTTCACACGCCGGAACTTGATGGAAAAATCGACAAGCTTCCTTTCTTCAAGAATGCGGCTAGGGAAGCTTGTAGGAATTTTCTCTCTCAATGTATTCTTCTTATATCTTGTCTCTAAGATCAAGATGAAGTTTTCTACCTTACTCTCTTTCTCAAATTCGTGATTATGAGTTAAAGCAAGAAGAAGTTATCATAACTCCTTTTTAAAGACTTTTATTTATAAAATAATGAAAGTCTACCTTTAACACATGATTGAGGGTATCAAATACACCTCACATATGTCACCTAGTGACATAAAATAAGTATATAAGAGACAAGAGATGGAGGGGTGGTGGCCTTAAGGGAAATTTCCAAGAAGACGGGTCGAATTTACTCGGCTCGTGTATCGATGTTAAATCAAACGAATCCCTCGTGCACCGGATGTACGACAAACGAATCCGATTTAATACCAAAGACTTTGGACTAATTAATTAATCCAATTAATTAATTATATCAAACACAAATATATATTTCTCTAAGAAATATAATTTATGAATTAAAGTAATCACCCAGTAACTACTTACAATTCATTAGACCGCTATTTGATTTATCCGATAAATCAAAATTAGATATCTAATATCTAATATTATAAGAGAGATTATTAATTCATATTTATCCATCAATGATCCTATTGCGCGACTCGTAGGTTCGTCTCGGTAGGCATTGGGAGGAACAATGAGTGCGGGCAACACTTAGCCACTGGCGGGCGCACTGTAAACCCGATCGAGAACGAATGAACGAATCATTCCGAACCATTATGTCGTGAATACTATATACGTATAGACCCTTCATCGATGTCCTGGTCAAGTCTTGGGTCACGGTAAAGTCAAACCTACTGTTGACTAAACTCTATACATGTGTTAATGCAAATCAAGACCGACGATTAATAGTGTATCTAATACGACTATATCGTAATGCTTTGGCCAAAGACTTATGATCTTATTTGCCATTAACCGTATAGACATTCGCTGCTCACTAACAGAGATAGAATCCTTTCTTGGCGTACACAAAGATCGCTACCTGCCCGTATAGTCCGCACTTCGAGGTCGACTCAGCAATTAAGCAAATGAGTCTAACTACTCTAATGACAAACTAAACGTCACAGACACATCTTCTACTGAACCCTCAAGTCAAAGGTCCACGTATACTATCACAACCTTTCGATTCGTCATCGACTCTTCGAGAGTGAATACCGTGTGATCAATCGAGTATGAGTCGTGTTCGAGTATCTTGGTCCCACCAATATACTTATAACTATGCTATCAAGACGTGCACACGTCCTAGCATCAGTTATACAAGTCTTATTAAAACTTAATGTCCTGTTAAGTTTTATCGACTTGCGAACTAGTTAAGCATTCGAGCTCTAAACACTTCTAGTGCCTATCTCCTTATCTCTATAAGGAGTAGAATGTTCACTCTCAAATGCAAGGACTACTATTCTATATACCAAATCACAATGCCAGTGATATACAATAATATAGAAATAATAATTGCCTTATTAAATATAATATTCATAATTACAATACAATTGCTCTCACTCTCTCATCCTCTGAGTGGCATTCGAGGGCATATTCCTAACAGTGGGTCCCGCGCCGGAACCCACCAGGATAAAACCATTTACAAAAACGCCAAAAAGGCCGATGACGGTAATATTTCAAAAACTCACAAAAGCCATTTACAAAATACTAAATACCGTCATAAGAATCTCGCCAAAATGATCAAGGCCATAATGCCAAAAACTCGGTTAAGGTAATCGGTTTTTGAAATAAAACTCAGTCGGTAAAATACCGAAAGCTATTACAAAAGAACCCACGCAGCGGATAAAATAAATACAGTCCAACATGCACAATCCAGCAACATTACTCCTCATATGAACGAAATATGAGAGTCAAATAACCACATATCACGAAATCAAAATCCATAAGAGGATTCCGTCACTTAACAAATAATCATAAAAATAGCTCGTGTCACACGAGGCACAATACAAAGAAGGGAGACTTACATCCACAGGTCGCACGAAGATGATGATCGCCCACGATACTAATCACGACTAACAAACTCAGACGATGCGTCGCGACACGACTCAGTCAGATAAAATCCAACGAGATAAAACTCAACAGACACCACTGACCCGACAGCCTAGGTTTCCACAACCTAAGCTCTGATACCATTTATGTAACACCCCAATCCGCTCAGGGATATTACATGCCGCATAACCTTTCCGCAAGGTTCTACCAGGCTGGTAACAAAACCGAACAACTCAACAATGCCTTTAAGGCTAAAATGACTCAATAGACCGATTTGGTCTTTCAATAAATACATACAAATCAATTACAATACATGCCCACGCAGGGGGGTCGAATACAACACACTCCCGTACAACGGGGAAAGAATACTGCAGCGGAAATAAAATACAACTAAACCAAAGACCTCATATGGATCCTCGTGTGATTAGTATCGTTCATCTTTCATCATCCTTCGTGCCGACCCTGTGTTATGCTCCCAAACCTGAATGCAAAAACAGACATCCACCCCCGAATACTCGGGGGTTAGCAAAACTCCACTGTTTTGCTAGTGCAAATACAAAGTGCAAATACGAGCCATATAATTCAAATTCCAAGAATAACAATAACCAGGAATCCTCAAAGATTCAAACGTAACGAAAAGTACTTCCCGAGGCATGAGTTCGGGTAAAACACTCCAAAACCGATAGATCATAAATCAAGGGAAACAATTTATAAAACCGTTTAAAATGCCATCGAGAGTTTTAATAGAAAACAATTTTAGGATTATCGAATCCTTCTCTTTCCAAAAATCAACAGGGTCACAGCCCAAAGGTTTTGTTTTCGCAAATAGAAAACCGATAACAATTCACATGGCCAGAGCCCAACATCACGTGTCCTCGACGGACATAAAAATCAACAAAATATAATCGCGCACGCGCATCGCCTTGGGAACAGGGTAATACCATTGATCCCGCCCGAGGCCTCGAAGGACCCTCCCGAGCTGGCTAGCTAAACGAATCACACATATCTCACGGTTGGATCAATCGCTTGTTGAATCCTGGCCACATGATCGCATGTCATGTGCCACCGTAGATTATCTTTGGCGCTCATGGTTGGATCAATCACTTGTTGCATCCTGGCCACATGATCGCATGCCATGTGCCACCGTAGTTTTTATTAGGCTCTCACGGTTGGACCAATCGCTTGTTTCATCATGGCGACATGATCGCTTGCCATGTGCCACCGTAGGCCCCGCCCACATCCATACATTCACACAAATAACATATCACATCAAGGGTATTCAAACAATTCGCCCAGAGGCATCAAACGCTTAGCAAAACACCTCGTCAAACCACAACGTACCGAAATGAAATAATATACGTCCACACGCAATACCAAGTGCAACATCAACACCAAATATATCCATAGAAATCACATAGTCATTTACAAACTACACCATTCACAAAACACACGCGTTTTGAAAGCAAGCCTTTAACAAGGCTAAACCAAATCTTTTGAAAGTTCAAAACAAACAATCAAATAAACACATAGAGACGGTCACTAATTATCGTACCCATAAAACAAGAATTATATGGACAAGGTACTTGCCTCAAAATCGGAACGCAAGTATCCCGACGAACATGGCTCAACCGGAAAGCTTCGAAACGCCTGATGCTTTCGAAAAGGAAAACGACAACGAACGGAAGGGTTCAACTTGGTTTCTTCGCAAGAAACTCGACCCTAACAATATATAATCCATAAATCAACAATCATACGAGGGAGGATAATCGTAGAACGCCCGAAAACCCCTCTAAGACATTTTACCGGACACCTTCAAGGCGTCGGTCAAGAACTCGACCTAAATAACGAATCGATACGATCCAACCATGGAATAAAAAGGGAAATGATATAATACATCTAAATAATCATCAATCCATCATAATTCTAAGTTAAATCAGATTAAACGGATGAAAACAAGCAAAACACCCAAATTCCCCAAAACTAGATTTCTAGGAAATCTGACCTGATTTGGTAGATCGGAGGGTGTTATAGGATGGATGATTGATGATATGAACTCCAAAACTTCATGGATTGATTGTCCAACAACATCTCTCCATGATTAACCAAGCTCCAGCCGCGGAAGGGAAAAAACGAGTGAGAAATGGTTGAAGAAAAACGTTCGCAGGCCTTAAATAGGCTGACTGCCGGCCGAGTTACGTACGTAACCGGCCATGGCCGAACTCACTGCCTCGAAATGCTAGAAACGTTACGTATGTTACCGGCCAGGTCCTTACGTACGTAACCGGCCTTACGTACGTAACTGCCGAGCACTACCGTACGTTACTCGGCCATGGCCCGCCCAAAGATGCTCCGGCCATGACTCGGCCGGGACCAACTCCGACGGCCCGAACGACCCCGAAACTCGAACCTGAGTACGAATCGAAGATACGGTTACAAAGTACTCGCAAAGACGAATTCGTGCACTAATAAAACACACGATTCCGACCACCCGAAGGCTCAAAATTCGACAACGGAAAGTAATTACCCCAAACTTTGGGAAATTACGAAAATGGCCCAAAATGCCCGAAAATCACGATACGTGATCGAAACACCAAGCCAAAGCTCGCAACATGAATATAACATTAAATGAACTTACGAGAAACTCGAAACAACAGTTTCGGACGAGATTCGCAAGAATCGAACTCAAGTGCGGAAAAGTCGCCAAAAAGCACGGAACTCAACAAAACGACACCGAAACGAGCTCGGATGACAAAAAGTGCAGAATTAATCATTCTCGGAATGACGAAACGGTCATGAGCGAGTCGTCAAAATGGACTTTCTCCGAAAAAAAGAAATTACCGGAAATCGAAATTACGGGTATTACACATATTCCCACCAGAAGTCGGATAATAAAGATGGTCACAAACAAGAAAAATACAATAGTAAGAATGTGACCAATGTATGTTACCGTTGTGGATAAAAAGGCCATTAGTTTCGTACCTGTCGTCCACCAAAATATTTTGTTGAACTATATCAACAATCACTGAAACATGGCAAGAACGTGAGTAATCTCGTATATGAAGATGGAAAAGATGATTTTGACTATGGTAAAACAACTCACGTTGATGTTGCTGAATTCGTCCCTGGAGGACATAACTAAAAGGAAATAAAATCGACATAATATAAGGCTCGGTTCACTCTGTCACGAGCGTGACTCTATACGTTACGATCGTGACAAGAAAATACCTTATGAAGAGACAGTTTTTTATTCTGGATTTATATTTTTATTTTATGAATTTAATGAACTTGGTTTCATATTCATGATATTAGAGGCATGATTAGCACATATGATTTTATGAATTGGTTTCAAATTCGAACTATGACATTTTATGTTATTATGGAGATATGATTAAACTTGAGTATGTGATTGTTATTTATTTGATGAATATGAATAGTGAAGATATATCGATCATATGCTATAGTGGACCAGAAGTCTACTTATAACATGAATTCCCCCCAAGTTCAAATAACAATGAATAGTGAATATTTATGCAATGAAAGAAACTAGTGTGAATATTATATTATGTAGAAAAAGGATTATTGTAAGCTCCCGAAGAGCAAATAAGCTCCTGAAGGAAAACAAGCTCCAGAAGAGCAGATATACAGTTTCCTATGAGAATGAAATGTGAAAATATGGATGCGCATCTAATGTCCCAAGGAAATCTATTAAGTTTTGAAGATATTCGGATATCATGTTGAGACAATAAATGAAGGAAATATAGAAGACCTTCAAACCAAAGTATTTCCAAGACACTAAACATATTGTGGAGAAATTACCACTGATTTGTACTACACTAAAATTTGTGCGATTACAGACACATGTTATAGTAAACTAGAACTTTACCGATAATTTTATTATTTTTGCATAATCGGTTAGGCCATCTGGGTTCACTAATGATGCGAAAAATAATCAAAGATTAATGTAAATATTCATTGAAGAACTAAAAGTTTCTTCCGAATGATTTCCCATGTTCTGCTGGCTCACAAGGAAAATTGATGTATGTTATATGCAGTAGCATTAATTCACATCAGGCTAGTGAGTAATTAATGGTTCTCGCCATCATAATTGATTTTCGGTCAGGAACCAAATATTTACCATCTAAAAATATTTGAATGTGCGATATATATTACAATTTCTCCACCACAATGCACTAAGATTGGCCCTTAAATGAGGATTGGGATGAATGTTGGATATGACTCTATCAATCTAGAGCCAATAACGGGGAATTTATTTAAGACTTGATTGTCATGAGTCAATTTACCCAACATTAGGGAGAGAGAATAAACAGCAGGAGAAAGTAATTATATGGAATGAATTATCATTGCCTCGAATTGATCCTCAAACTAAACTATGTGGACTAGAAGTTCAAAAGATAATTCATCAAATGTCAGAAGCATTTACTAACCTAAATAAAGTGACCAAGTCACATATACCAGTTGTAATGCTCCGTTTAGAATTGAAGTCCCTAAAGGGCAATATCAATCTGCCAATGAGTCTCAAGAATGCGTGAAGCATGAGAGACCACTTTGTTCCAAAGATAAAAAAAGGCTCGGCAAAGAAACGGATCAGAAATTGAAAATGGCAAGACTCATAAAGTAAAGAATTATGAAGGATCTCCTGAAGAGACCTTAGACATGAACAAAGAGAAATCTCAGGTACCCGATCATAATGATAATGATGATAATGAAGAGGTGTCAATTAATATGTCATGTCTGAAATAATATAGAACCAAAAGCAAAACGATATCGATAAAATATTCGCATGCAATGTAGCAGTTGACATTATCAATAAAGATGAGGATCATGAACCGAAATCGGTTGTAGAGTGTACGCAAAGTAATAATTTGCCAAATAGAAAGGCAATTGAGGCATAATTGAAATCTCTTAATGTGGAGAGTATTTAGACCAATAGTCCATACATTTAAATGTATAAAATCAGTGAAATATAAACGATGATATTGTGAGATATAAAACTTGTTTAGCTCCACCAGGATTCTTATAAAATTTGGAATAAATTATGAAGAAATATATTCTCCTATGGTGGATGCAACTATTTTAGATCACCGGATAATGAAATTTATATAAAAATTCCTAAAGGATTCAAATGGCTAGAAGCAGATAATTATGGTTCATGAGATTATTGCATAAAGCTAAAAGTCTCTTTTTATGGATTGAAACAACCTGGGTGTATGTGGTATCATCGCCATAGTAAATACTTGCTAAGAGAAGGCTATAAAACAATCCTATGAGTATGAATTCTATTAAGAACTTTAGGCCTAAAAACAATAGCAAGTGAATGATTTAAACGCGATGAAACTGTACTTTAAAAATAAGTAACAAAGAAATTTATGTCTATCACGACCGTGACTTCTCTGTGACGATCGTGGCAAGAGAAAGAAACCAACGAAGACTTGGTTAGAGTAAGCCTAACCAAAGCAACATAAAGGCAAACATAAGTTGTTGTGTATGATGATTTAAAGATCATCGAGACTCCTGAAGAGATCTCACATACTTGAGGAAGTAATTTGAGATGAAAGACATTGGCAAGATGAAATATTTGATTGCAAATTAAGCACCTAAAGGATGGTATCCTTGTGCACAAATAATATATACGGAAAAAAGTACTAAAGAAGTTTTTCTTTGATTAAGCTCATTCATTGAGTAGCCCTGTGGTTGTAAGATCCCCTGAAGTTGATAAAGACTCATTTTGTCCTAAAGAAAGAAATAAAGAAACTCTTTGTCCTGAAGTACCATGTATAAGTACATCTGGAGCATTGATGTATCTTGCTAGTCATACAAGACCCGATATATATTCTATATGAATAAGTTTGCCAGGATTAGCTCATGTCCAACCCTAAGTTTGGAATGATATTAAAAATCTACTATGTTACCTTCAATGCAATAGATATATGTCTATTCTTCTCTAATCTATCTAAGGTAGACTTATTTGTAATTCAACACATAGAGATGATTGTGTTTTATCCATTGGAGGATAAGCTCCAACGATTTTATATGAAGATAGCACAGTTTGTATTACATAATTCAAGGAAAGATATATCAAAGGAGATAGAGCAAAACACATCTAACCAAAGCTCACCAAAGTTCTTCTTCACCCACGAAGTTACAAAAGAATGGTGAAGTCAGTGTTCTGAAGATTCATTCAAGTGGGAATTTGGCGGATTTTTATTTATCTAGGCGCGTGCTTCCATATACTACTTTCAAGAAGTTAGTTTACAAAAGCACTCCTTACATGTTCCTTCGAGAAATTGGTACATAAGATTGAGATGCACAAATTTTGAGATATATATATCGACAATAATAGTCATGTTGCAATGAGGGGGAGACATACAAGGTTCACTCTTTTCACCATTAGGACAACACATGTAGTCTTTTTTCTTCACTAGGAATTTTCCTAATAAAGTTTTAACGAGACATGATGTTTGTACATGTCATTCAAGGGGAGTGTTATGTATTATTGAATGACCTTTAACCTTTCATCATTCTCCATTAATACATACAACATTTAACCTTTCAAGTTTAGGCCTTTGATCTTTCATCTCTACTGTAATTTTTGTATCATAAACCTATATAAATGTCATATTCTTGATATGTAAGACATATATATATATATATATGAATGATATGATCTCTTATTTATCTCCATTTTCTCTATATTTTTAGTAGATTTATAATAATTTTGTAGTTTTTTTGACAATTTTTAGAATTCTGTCTATTGTTGGCTTATTAATTAATTATTCTTTCTATACCTATATTATTTATTTATCTCCATCCATCTATATATGATATACTAAATTGAGTTTTTTGGAGTTTTCTCATTAATGTAGTTTATGTGTACATTTATCGTTCTTTGACGTTTTTTTTTTTTTGAATTTTTTTCTACTTTTGGTTAGTAATTAATTAATATCTATCTATATCAATATTTTTATCTCTCTATATATTTATCCCTCTATATCAATTACTTTTAACGGCAGGCGCCGTCCTCACCTCGACGGCTGACCATCTTTTTAATATTTTTATTTTTTATTTTTTTATTGTATAACACCAGGCCGCGAACGCGGTTTCCGGCGGTCCACCGACGCGGCAGCTGGTCAATTTTTTTTAAAACACCAGCTACCGTTATGCTTTCCAGCAGACGGATCACCACCGACCCACCATTTTTTTTAAGAAATACCAGGTTGTCGGCCTGCTTTTCGACGGGCCACCGCCAGCGACCTGACCAATTTTTTTTTGAATGTCAGACCGCCGACCTGCTTTCCTCCTGCGGCATGTCATTTTTTTAATTATATGCCTTCCGGCCTACTTTCCGACGGTCCTTAATATTATTTATTTACGCAGTTCCGTTGGCCGATGTTGGGGACCAACATATTTTTTTTTATAAGTAATTTGATAATATAATTATGTTAGTCTAATTATATTATAGTAAAACCTCTCAAAAAGAATACTCTATTAAGGAATAAACTCTATTTACGAATAAAAATTTATGGTCCCATCTTGGACTAGTTATAATTTGGAATAAACTCCATATTGTCATAATTCATATATTTTCAAATCCCAACATAAGGAAATACACATCCATTTAGGAATAAATCATAATAAAATACACACACATTACAATAGATTTAAGTTGATCTAAAATACTTGTTCAAGGTTGATTGTGACAAAGATTTAATCTTTTGTGTTGTAACCATATCCTTCAACTTGCGTGTGCCCATTAGCTCATTCAAATGACCACATTCTTGTTGAACCCAAAACATTTCCAACTTGTCGAGTAAGTTTAAAGCTTTTTCACATGAATTTTTTTGTACTTTTATGCTACCATCCTCCGAATTATTTTCCTCATTTTCTTGTCTAATTACTTCAATGATTTCTTCATCGATTAAAGCATAAATAATTTTCTTGCCTAATTCCTAATTTTCTTGCCTAATTTTCACGCATTTTAAAATTTTAAAAAAATTCTTCTTAAAACTCTATTTAGGAATAACCTCCATTTAAAAATATTTTTTCTATATTCTCAATGATATGACTTTAGAGAGATTTTAGCAATCGTGCCATTAGGACACCAATAATCTCGAAGTATGTATAAAAGAGTTGATAGATTTATTTTGTAATTCTCGTGTATCAATATTACCCAGAATTTGTAGTAGCTGATTATAACTGAGCACAAATTAGGAGTATTCTAGTAGAAATTTATGATTCAAGTATATATATAAAGAAATGAAAAAGAATTACTTACCCAAATCACTCAAAACCTATTTTTCAAGAATAAAGAAAGCCACACCAAAACCGACTGCCATAGAAAATGACTAGCAAATGGTCAGCAGCTTCATCTTCAGCCACTGCGTTCTTCAATCCTCACCACATATTTAACCTCGCCAAGAAAATCCCTTTCATCGCCAAACCACCACTTTGCAATTCAGTTGGACACAGAACTGAATGGAGTTTTAGTAAGAAAATTTGCTCAAGAAAAATGTCTACTTCAAGATTTGTGCGACCCTGCGCCTCTGCGGAGCAGCTCAAGGACCCAGATCACCTCATCGACTCTGTCGAAACTTTCATCTTCGACTGCGATGGTGAGTTTTCTCGAAATTATCAATGACTATTTCGGTGTGTGTGTGTGTGTTTTCTGAATGTTACTTTGTGTACGTGTGGGTGTGACACAAGATAATCATCACCATCATCAAATGCACCTCTATTCCTACTATAATGGGCCGACCACATGAAGAATATAGCGTCAGTAAATTATTTAAAATTAATTAATATAATAAATTCATGCAGTAAGGAAAATGCTATATTTTACGCCCAATATCTTTCCTCGCAACCTACCTTCGTATGGAGGAGAACTGAGATGAAATTCCGAACCGCTAACATTATAAGCTTTTTACGTTACATAGTAAATATCATGAGCGGTGATATTTGTTAGAATAATTCGATACTTGGACGTGTATTACAAAAATATTCTGAACTTAAACTATAAAAAGAACAGAAACGAAAGATTACACTTGTAATGAAAGAACAATTTTTAATAAACTACAAAGATCGTCCGAAGCTGGAGCTTCTGCCCGCAAGACGAGAATACGCCCCGGTAGTGCTCACGGTGAAGCGGCTCGTCCCCAAAGGTTAAAACGATCTGAACGTCCGTGATGGCAGACCGCAAACCGACCGAGCACTCGCGAAATGATCAAACGAAGATCGAATCAGTATGATATGCTAAATATGCACTGATTTTCGTGTGTTTGCAATGAACAGAATGCCGACATTGATCATGTGAAGGGACTCATAGCCATTACTCCTGCCATGATGGCTGGCAGTTTCAGACGCCCAAAGGGCTGGTCGGATGAAGAGTCTTGCCAACTCAAGAGTCAAGCCAACTCAAGAGTCTTGTCCATGCCAAAAGGCTAGTGGACTTACGGATTTGGGCCAAAAAGATAAGCCCAAACACCAGCCCAAAGCACCAATTGCCAAGATCCAAGTCCTGGGCCTGGCCTGAGCCCGAGCCCGAGCCCGAGCCCGAGCCCGAGCCCGAGCCCGTGCCCGACCCGACCCGGACGGACGGACGGACGGTCGGTCGGTCGGTCGGCGGCGCGCGCGTGTGTGTGTGCGCGCGCGAGGATACCCATACACACCAACCCACTTGTTATTAAGCCCATAAAGGCAAAGACTTTAAATACAAGTCAAAACCTCCATCCACAATCAATGTGGGATAACTAACATCATGTTAGTTCCTACTCCAACATCCAACTTTAACATATAATATCTCACTCACCGGAAATCGGTTTAGAAATATTAAATATACCACGTTCATCTACTCATGACGTAGATTAACATTCAATAAATATTTTAATTAAATAATAATTATTTAATTAACAATATTTATTCTTAATAAATGGTTAATTACTAAACCATTTCCAACAATCCCCCACATGAGTGAGAATGCCAATGCAAAATGAATGCAAATGCATAGTTCAGTCCTCAAGAGACAATATTGCATTTGGCTAGGTGGCTTGTGATCTTGAACCTATCCATTGTCAACATCATCGAGTATACCGCGGCATAGTGGTCATGAAAACCTTGAACTAGTCCTCCATGGTGTATACCGAGACAATAATATAGACACAATATCATCTCAATTCCTTTCGTTCTAACGCTTTGTGTCCTTTTCGGCCTTGGACACCCCTTTCGATTCATAAGTGTATCAACCGAAGCGGCCCTCACTTCACACTTATATAGGTGATTCTTATTCCCAAGTATCCTACTATACTTGACCTCTCCGAGGTAATCAAGAATCATTAAAAATCATAAGACTTAACCTCACCACATGTAGGTAATCAATCACTCACTGTTCTCAGAGAATAGGTATGTTTGAGTGTTTTAACACACGGATTATTATAACTTCGTTATCCCATTGAACCAAGCTCTTGGGATCCTCCAATCTACAAGGTTGGGTTTCCGCTCTAATCATCCTTAAGATGTGGATTTAACACCCATTCCCTCTAACAATTTATACATTTGATCTCGAAAAATACTCTACGTCAAATGATCCGCCAGATTATCTATTGACCTTACATAGTCAATTAAGATAATCCCACTCAAGATCAAATGTCTCACGGCATTATGTCGTCGACGAATATGTCGAGACTTACCGTTATAAAACATATTTTGTGCCCGTCCAATAGCAGGCTAGCAGCTTGGCTATCACAGTGTATCAACACAGACGGCACAGGTCTCGTCCAACATGGAATATCCTCGAGGAAATTTTTAAGCCATTCAGCTTCTTCACCAGCTTTATCCAAAGCTATGAATTCAGATTCCATGGTAGACCTAGCAATACAAGTTTGTTTCTTGGACTTCCAAGATACAGCACCACCTCCAATAGTGAACACATATCCACTCGTAGAAAATGAGTCTTTCGATTCAGATATCCAATTAGCATCACAATACCCTTCAAGTACAGCAGGCTCTCTTGAATAATGAATCGCAAAGTTCTGAGTATATTTTAAATAACTCAAGATTACTCGTTAGAGCCCTCCAATGTTCTTTACTTGGATTAGGCGTGTAGCTACTCAACTTGTGAACCGAACATGCTATATCAGACGGATACAATTTGTGAGATACATCAAACTCCCAATGATCTTAGCATATTCATCTTGACCCACAGTTCACCCTTATGATAATTCGGATGAACATTAGGTTCCCAAGGAGTCTTAGCAATGGGTTTATCAAAAGCGTTGAATTTCCTTAACACTTTCTCAACATAATGAGATTGCGTCAAAGCAATTCCGTTAGGCGTTTTAATCTTAATTCCAAGAATAGTATCACCAAACCCATGTCTTTCATGCTAAAATTCTTACTTAGCATTCGCTTCGTTTCACCAATCACGAGAGTTGCTACCCATTATCAAAATGTCATCTACATATAGACAAACAATGACGTAATTGTCACCCGTTTTCTTAACATAGACACATTTGTCACTCTCATTAATATTGAAACCATTTGACAACATCACTTCGTCAAATTTCAAATGCCACCGCAGAGGTGCTTGTTTCAAACCATATAAAGACGTTGTAGTTTGCATACCATGTGCTCTTTCCTGCAGTCGCAAACCCTTAGGTTGTTTCATATAGATTTCATCTTCTAGCTCCCCATACAAGAATGCAGTCTTAACATCCATTTGATGAATCTCGAGTTGCGTAAAGCGTGATAGCGAGTAGCACCTAATAGAAGTAAGTCTTGTCACGTGCGAGTAGGTATCAAAGAAATCATAACCACTTTTAAAGCCTTGAACTACAAGTCGGGCCTTATATTTGTCAATAGTACCGTCGGACTTGTACTTCTTCTTTAGGATCCATTTGCATCCTAAAGCCTTACAACCCCGTGGTAGTTCAACTAACACCCAGTATGATTGAGATAATAGACTCAATCTCAATGTCTATTGCCTCTTTCCGAAAGCCGCATCTGGACCGGATAAAGCTTCTTTTACGAATCTTGGTTCACCGTCTAACATCAAAACAGCGTGGTGGGTCCGTATATCTTTACTTTCCGTATTCTAGTACCTCGCCTAGGTTCTACGTTGGTAGCGTAGACCTAGGTCGCTTCTGTTGATCGTTCGGATAACACCGGATTCGGGCTAGAGGCTTCATCTATGGTTTCATAACACATAGGCTCATCTACAAGTTTAGAACTTGTAGTTTCATCATCAACTCCTTTGCTAGAGTTGGGATCAACCTTATTCTTATAAGGATAGATATTTTCAAAGAATAGAGCATTCCTTGATTCAATCGTTGTATTTACATGAATGTCGGGTATCTCGGATTTGTGTACAACAAACCTGTATGCGCTGCTGTTAAGTGCATAACCAATAAAGATACAATCGATCGTCTTAGGACCAATTTTAACTTGTTTAGGTAGAGGCACTTCAACTTTCGCCAAACACCCCCACACTTTGAGATATTTGTATGATGGTTTTCTTCCTTTCCACAACTCATAAGGAGTAACATCCTTACCTTTGCGTGGAATTTTGTTCAATATGTAGTTGGTATCAACACGACTTCCCCACATGTTAGGGGCAACCTCGAACTAATTAATAACGCATTCATCATATCTTTAAGTGTTCGATTCTTACGTTCGCAACGCCATTAGATTGTGGAGCATATGGAGCCGTGGTTTGATGAATTATACCACTTTCGTTGCATAATTCCTCAAATGGAGCTACATATTCACCTCCTCTATCACTTGAACCATCTTGATACGACGGCTAATTGATTCTCGGCTTCATTCTTGAAGTTCTTAAAGGCTTCAATAGCCTCATCTTTACTTCTTAAAAGATAAAGATAACAATATCTTGTGCAATCATCGATGAAAGTGATAAAGTACTTCTTACCACCTCTAGTTTGCACAAATTTTAAATCACACACGTCTGTGAATTAATTCAAGGGTTTTGTGTTCCGTTTTACCGAATGAAACGGTAGTTTCGTCATTTTTGCCTCAACACAAATCTCGCATTTGTTTTGATTTTGATTTCATTTAACTTTAGTAAATCTAAGTTTACTAATCTTTTTATAGCATTTAGATTCACATGACCTAATCTACAATGCCATAAATTTGAGCACTCAAGCAAATAAGCGAAGTAGTAGCATTATTATTAGCAAGCCTTTGGAGGCTTACAATCTGACGCTAAGTTTGAACATGTCCTCGACAATATGACCTTTCGAGAGTCTTACCAAACTTGCGTATTATCATAAAATCGCTACGAAGGTCTACATCAAATTTAGCTCTAACTAATTTGACACGGACACCAAATTCTTGCGGATTGCCGAGCATGCAAAGACATCCTTCGAGTTATCTCCACACCGAGGTGAATTGAAGCACAGTTCCAATTCCAAGAACTGGAGAGGTACGATCACTTGCCTCTGTGATGAAGCGGTCTTGAATCTCCTTATAAGTGAAAAACAAGTCTTGGTTCACACGGATGTGAACAGTGCTTTGTATCAAGAAACCAAGTAATCTGGGTTAGGTTAGAGACATGATTTACCTCGGTGATCATGGCGGCAAGATCATCTTTGTCCCAAGAGTCAAAGTCCTTCTCGACATGGTTGACTTTTCCCTTTCCCTTGTTCTTCTTCGGCTTTGTGATTTTTCGCCATATGGCGGGCTTGTCACGATTGTAGCACGTTAGGTAAACTTCGTCGGAGGTGCCACATCTTTTCCCTTGTCTTTAGTAGGAAGTGGACGCTTTTTGGAAGGTCCGCCCCTACCTTCAGTCAGATTAGCCTTAGCATCCATAGGAGCTTTGGTTCTCAAGTCTTGATCACGGACTTGAGCTTCAGTTTGGAGCTTAGCAACCAAAATTTCTAGAGTCATTTCCTTTCGCTTATGCTTAAGGTATCCCTTGAACTCCTTCCAACTAGGCGGCAACTTGTCGACCAAGAGCGCCACAGTGTACGCCTGCAGAGGCATCCCCTCGTAATGAACATCATGTATAAGAGTTTGGAACTCTTGTACTTGGGGCATCATTGGACGAGAATCCACCATTTGGAATTCGGAGAGCCTCGTCACAACAAACTTCTTCGTCTTTAGCAGATTAACACGGTATTTCAACTCAAGAGCATCCCAATTTCTTTGGCGGTCTCCTTGATGTTGAACACATTGAAACAGTGCCATCATCAAGCCCGTTCAAGAACATATTCCGACACGTATAGTCGGAATGAACCCAGTATCATAGTCGATACGCACTTGAACATTCGCCTCGTTCTCGGCAGGACAGGAGGCTTTTCTTCACGCAGAAGCTCGCAAGCCCCATTGTGGTAATGTAAAACATCTTTTGAGACCAACGTTTGAAGTCGGAGCTCGAGAAAATCGGAGGTTTCTCGGCGATAGGCATTAGCCGAAAGCATTGTGAATGGGAGCCATGAAGAGCTTGATGATCCAATAGTTCGAACCGGTGGATTGATTAGTGGATGCGCCGGTGGTTGCATTTAACGACATTTTCCCGGAAAAGGTTTAGGGCGACACGAACAAGTATGGTCGACTATTCTCGTCTTGCGATTGTTAGAATAATTCGATACTTGGACGTGTATTACAAAAATATTACGAACTTAAACTATAAAAAGAAACGAACGAAAGATTACACTTGTAATGAGCAGACAATTTTTAATAAACTACAAAGATCGTCCGAAGTTGGAGCTTACGCAAGACGAGAATACGCCCGGTAGTGCTCACGGTGAAGCGGCTCGTCCCCCAAAGGTTAAAAGCGATCGAACGTCCGGCGATGCAGCACCGCAAACTGACCGAGCACCTGCGAACTGGATTGGAACGAAGACTGAACTGTATGATATGCTAAATATGCACTGATTTTTGTGTGTTTGCAATGAACAGAATGCTGACATATATATAGCATTCCTTGATCATGTGAAGGGACTCATAGCCATTACTCCTGCCATGATGGCTGGCAGTTTCAGACGCCCAAAGGGCTGGTCGGATGAAGAGTCTTGCCAACTCAAGAGTCTTGTCCATGCCAAAAGGCTAGTGGACTTACGGATTTGGGCCAAAAAGATAAGCCCAAACACCAGCCCAAAGCACCAAGATCCAAGATCCAAGATCCTGAGCCCGAGCCCGAGCCCGACACGACCCGGACGGACGGACGGACGGACGGTCGGTCGGCGGCGGCGGCGGCGCGCGCGTGTGTGTGTGCGCGCGAGGACACCCATACACACCAACCCACTTGTTATTAAGCCCATAAAGGCAAAGACTTTAAATACAAGTCAAAACCTCCATCCACAATCAATGTGGGATAACTAACATCATGTTAGTTCCTACTCCAACATCCAACTTTAACATATAATATCTCACTCACCGGAAATCGGTTTAGAAATATTAAATATACCACGTTCATCTACTCATGACGTAGATTAACATTCAATAAATATTTTAATTAAATAATAATTATTTAATTAACAATATTTATTCTTAATAAATGGTTAATTACTAAACCATTTCCAACAATATTGAGATAATTGTTACAATCGTGTTTATTATTATTATTATTATTATTATTATTATTATTATTATTATTATTATTATTATTATTATTATCATCATTATAGTTATTATTCTTGTTGTTATTGTTATTGTTGTTTCTTTGCTATCTCTACGTGTTTGACGAAATCTTTGAATGGGGGTTGAATGGTATTTTCGAAATAGAATTGAATGGGATACGAGAATATGGTTAAATGGTTTGATGTTTTAGTGTTGAATAGACGGTCCCCCCGAAATTGAAATTATGTAGGTTGGGATTCTCTATTCCATGTTCCTATTCCACTGCTTATTCAATATGATTTCAAATTGTACATGTGTTATTTATTCATTGCAATGGAATATGTAGTGGAATTAGGATCATGAATAAGGAATCTGGATTTAATGATGTAAGCACTATAAACCTCACTAATTTTTTCGAGCAAACCAAGAGCATGTTTGTATTGTTCTCGAAGAATTAAGAAAATTATAGTTTGCGATTATCATGGATACATGTCTCACAGGATATCAACACATACAAATGGGTCTAACTTTCTTAGACTTTATTTGGGCCCGATGGCTATCAACACATACTCATATACAAGAATGGGCTAACTGTGTCTGCTATCCCTAGTCAGGCTCACTTTATAAATCTACCTATAATTCCCTACACCAAAGTAGGTCTTGCAAATTTGGCCCAATGAAAAAAATGCCTTCGTATCATAAGTCCCCCAATGTCAATCTTGATTTGGAATTCTTCGTGCAAGGTTGAGAGTATAGCTTCATTCTCCGGTGAACCAGCGGATATCGAACATCGTTTTTCAGACTCATGGGCTCCAAAAGTAAATCCCGCAAAATTATTTCCTTGCTCGCAATGCTCCTACATTTCTGCGAGTTACGTGCATTATACTTAAATTTTTATTTGAATAACTTTGATGATTCGCTTAACTCGCGGCTTATGCTTCTGTGGATGTGACCCATGAAGTAGAATGCTTTATGTGTATATATATATATATTAAAGTAGGTGTACCTCCCCACAAGTAGTATTAGGATTCGAGTAGCTCACTTCTACCTTTTTATTTTGATAGAGCCTCCCATTTGCTCTCTTTGACCCATCTTGTGTTCCTCCTCTTCTTGTTGGACCCATGGGCCCCCCTTGTTCCACACGAATTGAGTCATACCCCATGAATTGGGTCTGGGCTTTGGCACGCCTCTAGCTTTGTTCGGCTCGAAGTGCACCCAATGACGTGCAATATCCGCTATTTTTATATGCATTTAGGTAATTAACATTATTATAATGCATTTTTCAATCATGTTCATAACATTTATTTATACACATGAATCAGTTACATTTCAGTAATTCATGGGATTAGTCAAGCCTAATCCATTCACATTTATTTCACGTCAATTTCATGTCATGGGAATTAGTCTATTTAGGCTCTGTTCTTTTGGACTGAATGAATCGAATCTGATTTGAACTGAACTGACCTGACGTGACCTGAACTGAACTAAAATATATATTAAGGGTAAATAATAATAATAATAATAATGGTAAATAATAATAATAATAGTAATCAACAACAACAACGATAATAGTAATATTATTACTAATAATAACAACAATAATAATTAAGATTAATAATAATAATAATAATAAGAACTGAACTGAACTGAATGGACCTGAACTAAACTGAACTGAAAAACTGAAAAATAAGTCCAAAAGAACAGGGCCTTAGTCTCATTTAAAGTCATGGTCACTTTATTTCGACGTGTCACAAATTGTAGCCCGAGTCGTTTTTGTCAGTTATTTTCAAGTAGTCATTTGTTATTATTAATATTTAATAATAATAATGTTGTGATAATATTAATATTTTTCTGATCATTGTTACTATTTTTAACATTTCTAATACCATTATCAATATTATTCTCGATATTATTATTATTTTGTTGACATATATTCGATTATATATTCCCCTGCAATCCGATCATGTTTTGACGCTTTGGTGTTTTGAATTCCTTGACATAAATTGTTTATTTAAGTTCAGTGCCACTTGTGTGACGATTCGATTTTCTAGGCGAGTACAATTATTTTAAAAAATATATTTTTTTTCATTCATAGGGGAAGGGGGACACCCAAGAACTAAACAGCGTTGGCTGGAATTTGTCACAACGCCACCGCACCAGCCCGGTCGTTCTCAAGAAGTGTAATGGCATCAGCAGGGGGTTCATTCAACATTCGCATCTCACGTTCTCGGTTAGTCGCCATCCTTGCAAGCATGTCCGCGGTTCGATTTTGTTCCCTGCATATGTGCGAGCGTCTGATCTCTTCAAATTTGAACTCACTTTTCGACATTCGACGATGATGTTGCCCAGCACGCCATTAAATTTTCTGTTACCTTTTATGGCTTCAATGACTGCTCCGGCATCACTTTCGACAATAATTCGGCGATGGCCCTTCCATAGTTGTGAATAGCGGCTATAGCGAGCGCTATAGCGCTTAGCGACGCGTAGCGCCGTCTCCTCGCTATTAGGCGCTACCTGCTATGGCCTTTCGGATAGCGCCCGCTATCATCGCTTTATGCGCTATAGCGCTACTTTCCATAGCGCCTAATAGCGGCGCTATTTGTTTTAATTGTTGCCCAGAGTTTTATTTGCGTTCTTTTTTTTTTTTTTTTTTCGCCCAACGTTTCTGTTTTTCATAACACGTTTTAGTTTGTTAGACATTTCTTTACAACAAAGTTCAGATTTACTAAGTTAAAATAAATAAATAAACACAAAGTCAAACCCTAAATTTCGTTGTTGACTGGAACTTGAATTCAGAAATTTTTTCATATTTCACTGAGAATCCTCACTGAGGCATAACTTTTTTTTTTCATTAAATTTTCAGATTTCTAAAGATGGAAAATTCACAAGATGAAAAGAAAAGAGATTTCGAAGTACAGTGTGTGTTGTGTTTTGAACTTATATTTGTTTTATTTTTCAATTTATGCATGAAGTCTGAATTATTTTTAATATATGTCATATATTAAGTATTTATATACTTCTATCGCTTTATTTTCAAATAGCCCTCGCTATTGGCATCGCTATGCGCTATAGCCATCGGGGACCTTGTCGCTATTTGGCGCTATTCGCTATTCACAACTATGGGCCCTTCTGCCTCGCCAGTTGCAGACCGTGGAGCACAGCCCATGCCTCCGCTTCCGTAGCTGTACAGCTCCCCAGTTTACACAAGAAACCAGAGATCCAATTACCTCTGGGACCGCGAATGAGTCCCCTGCATGATGCCTTTCTAGCTAGGATGCACGGATTCTTCAAAATGGAGCAGTATGCAGTATCGGATACTGCATGGGTGCGGGTGCGATTCGCGTGGGATTCGCACGGGATTCGCCACGTGGCGAATCTGTGCAAAAAAAAAAAATTCGGACTCGCGTATCCTTGCACAGGATACGCATATCCGGTGCGTGGGAGGTGCGTGGGTGATTTTTTTTTTTTTTTTTTTACTTTTTTTTTTATAATTTTTAAAAAGTAAATCAAATAAACTAAAATACAAAAAGTAAATCATTAAATAAGTAATTACTTTTACCTTTAGCAGCATTCACGAACAGCATCAGAAAGCTCCGCTCCTCAAAGCCATTTTGAATTATTTTTTGTATGACTTATTTTATGTATTTGAATTGGTTTTATGGTGATATTTGAATTGTTTTTTTTTATATTTAACAAGTGTTATATATAATAAAATATAAAATAAACAGACGTATCCTTGCCGTATCGCACCCTAACATTTTCAAAAAACCGTATCCCCGCACCCGTATCTGCCCGCACCCACACCCGCCCCCCGCACCTGTGCAACATAGCTTTCTAGTTGCGTGACTGTACGAACCATCCACATTGACTTTCACCCAATCATTTGGCGGTCTCTCCCACCTAATCTGCCTCCAGACCATGCTGCCAGCATTGCTAGTCGGAGGGGCTGCTTTCCTAAAGGCTTCATTTACCTCCATCGATTGCTTCTTGATCCACCACAGTTTGTGTTCTAAGCCCACCGTTTGGTTAGAGAAGATGGCTTCATTCCTCCATTTCCAAATCCACCAGAGGGCAATGGTGAATGTGACACTCCAATTGCTTGTCAACATGTTCTTTTGTGTTGGGAAAACATTCCAGTCTAGCCACATAGTGAACTCCATGTTGTTGCACAGCTCCATGGCTGCCTCTGGGATCAGATTTCTCCATATGTATTCCGTATCCCCGCACTGTCTAAAGACATGATTAACATCTTCGATTTGGGTACCACAGCGGCCACAATATGCATCATCAGTGAGCATTCTTTTGCATCTCTGTTGGTTAGTCATGAGTCTATCATGGCGGACGAGCCAAAGGAACGCCCGCATACGATTGGGGACTTTTATTTTCCATAATCGCGCCCAACCGGGATCCATAGAACCATTATTATTGCCAGAAGAAACACCATACGCCGACTTTATGGTGAATTTACCGGTGTCTTCGAGGCCCCATCCCAGCACATCATCGGCCTCTTCATCATCAAGGACGTGAAAAGCAGCCACCTTATCCTCAATATCTCTGGGCAGCAGTCCATTCAGTTTATGCCATTTCCAACCAAGCCCTGATTCCCAATAGTCAGCTACATACGAATAAAGCTCAGGCAACAGAACAGGGTGTTGAATGTCCTGGAAAAGAGGCCTGTCACCAATCTAATGGTCCATTCAGAATCGAGTTCTCCAACCATTACGTACAATCAACTTTAAGCCCTTTATGATTGTAGGCGTGCTCTTCACAATCCCTTTCCACGCATAAGAGGAGTTTTTCTTAATCCTCCATTGACTAGGATCAGGTTCGTTTTTCACATATTTGTCTGTAAAAATTTTCACCCAGAGGTTAACGAATTCGCCACCCTAATTTAGCCAGGAAAGCATGATTCATGTCTTTCATGTTTCTCAGAGAAGGTTTGGTTTTTGCCTTCCTATAGACCCATTATTTATCATATGCCCTCAGCTGTCGCCACTTCGTCACTCCATTCTATGGTACCAAATTTAATTTTAAGTTGATACTGCTCATTCATCATTATATATGTATATTTACATGCATATTCAATTTTAAATGCATATTGTTTTAGTATGGTCAAACCAAGAATGACAACACGCAAGAAGACACAAATTGTTACCAACTCGGCACCCTTAGCACGTAAGGACTCTTGGGACGACCCTAGGTTGGCGAGTAATGCTCCACACTACTAGGGCTGTAAACGAATCGAACCTCACTACGTTTGAGTATGCGTTTGAAAGTGTCGAATCTTAGGTTCGAACACGTTTGAAAGTGTCGAACCTTAGAATTTAACGTTTGAGCATACGTGTGAAAGCTCCGAATCGAGTCGAACTATGCGAATCGGATCGAACCGTTTGAGTAAAACTCTAAACACCTTTACGAGAGATTGAATCCAAAGGATGAGAACGGATGCGAGAAGAAAAAATGAGATAAAATAGCCCAAGGGAAGTATAATCTTATAAATCCATGCCTATAATTAATGGACAAAAGTCAGTTTATGGCCAGCCGAACTATTTCGCACCGTTTGCAAATCGGACCGAACTCCCTATTTTAACGTTTGAGTTTGAAGTTTGCATCATCAAATCGAGCCTCGGGCCGGACTTTTTCGAGCCGAATAATGCGAGCCGAATCGAACTTTTACGTTCACTCACACCCCTACACACTACATTATTAATCGAATGACCAAATGACAAGAATCAGGGAAGCAAGGTTCCCCATCGGAACAAGTCAACGATTTGATTAAAACGTTGTTTGGTAACCGGAGCCGTTGCACTGTCGATCTATGGTTTGAGTCCCTAAGGAGGACCTCAGAAGCAAGGCAGCATGTGGACCATTTTCGGTATGTAGCCAGTAAGGTGCTGGACCTGTTCGTGAAAGGCGAGATTCTCGAGGACGGGCGGAGCTCGAGCTCAGAGAACGAAATTGAAGAGGATCCCGAGGAAGATCCAGAAGAAGATCCTGAGGAGAGCTCAAAGGAAGACCTTGCGGAGAACATGAAGGATGTTATAATGGCAGACGTTGAGTCTGATGATGAGATTATTTCGTGGATTGAGCCGCGATCCTCTATTCCTGTTATAGAGATTATTAGCAGTGATGATGAGGAGTAGCCGTAGGCTTAGTTCATTTTTTATTGTACAGCTATTATGTTAAAATTTTTGGTTGATGTTTCCAATTCCATTTTTTCTAAGAACATATTATATATAATGAATATCAGTTATTTCTGTCGCATTTTATCATTTTTTTTATGTGTTGCGACTATTATATGCGTATTATTGATATTTCCCTATTTTTTACTTCTCGCACTGCGTCGATTGATGGGTTTTTATTACTCATTGGCAGACTCATGGCTAACCGTGGTAACCGCAATGCTCAACCTACTTAAGATAAGCTTTTGACTGGACTAGCCACGTTGCTTCAAGGCGCGACCATTTTGCCGCATGACACCCCCGAGCAAGTTCAAACTCAAGTCATCAATCAGTTCAATCAGTTCAATCAGTTCAAGCCTCCCGTTTTTCTTGGTCGTGAGGGACCAACAACCATAGAAGAATGGTTGTTGAACCTAGATAGTATTTTCTATTACATGGCATGCACCGATGCTCAGAAGGTGTCATGTGCCGTGTTTCGGCTCAAAGAGGATGCTAGAACATGGCGGATTGGATTGTGGATACTGAAAACCCAAGACGAGAAGGATGCGTTAACTTGGGACGAGTTCAAGGAAATGGTTATGGACAAGTGCTACCCAAGAGTGCAAAACCAAAATGCAGAAAGAGTTCCTTGACCTAACTTAAGGAGGAATGTCGGTCACCGACTACGAGCGCAAGTTCAATCACATGTTCCGTTTTGCTCCTCACACGGTCGAGACGGATGACATGAAGTCTCAGAAGTTTCGAGACGGACTGCGTGACCAGATTCGCCATCTCTTGGCTGGTCATGGGCGTTTGACCTACAAGGAAGCCGTTGCCAGGGCCGAATACATTTCTACAAGTTTGGATGTGGAGAAAGCTAGGGCACCCCCAATGGTGTCCAATACCAAGAGGAAATGGCAAGATGAGTCATCCAGTGGCAACAAGAAGAGAGCATCAGCTGGACCGGCAGGGCCTAAGCCCCAATATGATATTCCTGCATGTACCAGTTGTGGCAAGAGGCATAAAGGCGTTTGCATGGTGGGACAGTTATTTCTGCCATGAAGAAGACCATAGAGTACCCGAGTGCTCGAAGAAGAAGAACAACCAGACTAAAGGGGTACAAGGTCAAAGTCCCGGAGACAAAGCTCGCATTTTCGGTATGACAGAGGCTGAAGAGGAGACAAAGTCCCAAACCATGTCAGGTATGTTAACAGTTTCTAACATTCCTGCTATGGTGTTATTTGACACGGGTGCGTCTCAGTCATTTATCTCTAGAAAGTTGTTTTCGATAATTGGTTGTAAAAGTAGTAGTGCATCAAAATCTCTCATACTTAGCATACCTGCTGCTGATGTAGTACATGTTGACACTATGGTTAATAACGTAAGGACATAGATAAATGAACATAGCCTTTTATCTGATTTGCACATAGTAGAGTTGAGTGACTTTCACGTTATCTTGCGAAGTCTTCCTATATAATGGCGCTCAAGGAATTGCAAGAACGCAATGTGCAAATTCAAGGGTTGCTTGAGTCGGGTTTTATGTGTCTGAGTGTGTCGCCATGGGGTGCACCAGTGCTCTTCTTGAAGAAAAAAGATGGAAGTTTAAGGATGTGTATAGACTATCGTGAACTCAATCGACGAAATAATGTCATCATCGGACTCAACGTCTGCCATTATAACATCCTTCATGTTCTCCGAGGTCTTCCTTTGAGCTCTCCTCGGGATTTTCTTCTGGGTCTTCCTCGGGATCCTCTTGAATTTTGTTCTCTGAGCTCGAGCTCCGCCCATCCTCGGGAATCTCGCCTTTCAGGAACAGGTCCATCAACTTACTGGCTACATACCGAAAATGGTCCACATGCTGCTCGCTTCTGGGGTCCTCCTTAGGGACTCAAACCATAGATCGACAGTGCAACGGCTCCAGTTACCAGACAACTTTTTAATCAAATCGTTAACTTGTTCCGATGGGGAACCTTAGCTTCCTTGATTCTTGCCATTTGGTCATTCGATTGATAATGTAGTGTGGAGCATTACTCGCAAACCTAGGGTCGTCCCAAGAGTCCTTACGTGCTAAGGGTGCTGAGTTGGTAACAATTTGAGTCTTCTTGCGTGCTATCATTCTTGGTTTGGCCATACTAAAACAATCATCATCAACAACACCTTAATCCCAACTATGTTGGGGTCGGTGGCATGAAGATTATAGTGTCGTTTAATTGTCTAAAATTAGTTAACACCATAACTCATGCAAATAACAAAGTGGCAAAGTTTTACGCCGGATGCCCTTCCTGTCGCAACCTTCATATGAAGGAGAAATAGAACGAAATTCCAAAACCGTCAACATCATAGGCTTTTCCATTTATATGGAAAATATCATGAGACGGCGATGAGTTTGAGATAATTGTTATTGTCATGTCACAATACGTGATTGATAACACATACATCATGGAACATGACTCGGCCATACTAAAACAATATGCATTTAAAATTAAATATGCATGTAAATATACATATATCATGATTATAATTTTAAAATTAAATTTGGTACCTTGGAATAGAGTGACGAAGTGGCGACAGCCGAGGGCATATGATAAATAATGGGTCTACAGGAAGGCAAAAACCAAACCTTCTCTCCGATACCACAATGTAACGCTCCGATTTCCCAAGCATTTATTTTGGGGAATAAAGGAATAATCAAAGTATATATTTTTGAATAATTGTACTTGCCTAGAAAATCGAATCGTCACACAAGTGGTTATGAACTTAAATAAGCAATTTATGTCAAGGAATTCAATACACCAAAGTGTCAAAACATGTCGGATAATTTTGCAGCGGAATATATAATCGAATATATGTCAACAAAATTGTTTCCCCAATACTTGAATTTAAAGTTGGAAATAATAAAATAAAACTTCATCATCTGCCTCGTAGCCTCGCAATTCGTCCACCGCCATTCCAATTAACCTGAGATTTAATAAAATAAGGTGGGGGCGAGCTTCCTTCAGCTCGTAGGAAATTACACAATATCAAAATAATATACAATCTCATAGCGGCATAGAATAATAAAAATGCTGTAATATTAGAATTTGAATTTGACACGTATGACATGAATCGAGCATGCATAACGTAGTATATATTTTGGGATCAACTGTTTGTCACGTATAACATGAATCTAGCATGCATAACGTGAACTGATATTACAGTTATTACCTACACAGTCCAATAAAAGTAATTAAAGTGACAACACAAAATTCCCACCTGATTTATGTAGCGTGAACTGGATGAAGTGCAGAAAGCTCGACTCACAAATTCCTATGCCTGAAAATCCTTGTTATTATCTACAAGAATAAATAATAACGATTTAGATACTTGAGGATATGCTACGTGCTTATGTGTTGGATATGGGTAATGATTAGGAACGACTCCTACCATTGGTGGAATTTGCCTACAACAATAGCTTTCAAGCGACAGTCGCTATGGCACCGTACGAAGCTTTGTATGGTAGGAAGTGTCGATCACCTCTGTATTGGGACGAAGTAGGTGAAAGGAAAATCCTTGGCCCCGAGATGATGGAGCAGACAGTTGGTGTTGTCGATAAGATTCGAGAGTGAATCAAGATAGCGCAAGATCGTCATAAGTCTTACGCCGACAAGCGTCGGATGGATCTCGAATTCTTTGTGGGAGATAAGGTGTTTCTGAAGGTATCTCCCACCAAGGGAATTGTTCGTTTTGGTCCGAGGAACAAGTTGAGACCGAGATACGTGGGACCATTCGAAATTCTCGATCGTATTGGAGGTTTGGCTTATCGATTGGCTTTACCTCCCGACTTCGCAGCAGTGCACAACGTTTTCACGTGTCAATGTTGAGCAAGTATGTGCACGATCCGAGCCATGTCATAAATTATTCTGCTGTCGAGGTGAACAAAGATCTTACTTATGTCGAGCAACCGAAAGCGATTCTCGAACGACCAGTTCGCTGACTTAGGAACAAAGACAAGGTGTTCGTCAAAGTCCAATGGCGTAACCACAATGCGGACGAGGCCACATGGGAACGAGAAGAGGAACTTCATGCTCGATATCCTGACTTCTTCAATCAAGATACTTTTATTTTCGAGGACGAAAATTTTATTAACATGGGTTGGATGTAATATCCGCTATTTTTATATGCATTTAGGTAATTAACATTATTATAATATTAATTAATGCATTTTTTAATCATGTTCATAACATTTATTTATACACATGATCAGTTACTTCATGTGATTAGTCAAGCCTAATCTATTCACGTTTATTTCACGTCAATTTCATGTCATGGAAATTAGTCCATTTATTCTCATTAAAATCATGGTCAATTTATTTCGACGTGTCACAAATTCTAGCCCGAGTCATTTTTGTCAGTTATTTTCGAGTAGTCATTTATTATTATTATTATTAATATTTAATAATAATAATGTTATGATAATGTTAATATTTTTGTGATCATTGTTACTATTTTAACATTTCTAATACCATTATTAATATTATTCTCCATATTATTATCATTTTGTTGACATATATTCGATTAAATATTCCTTTCCATTGTTTCCAATGGAGCCAAAGACTCCTTATTCTTTGGTTCTGGATTATAATGGAATAAAACAAAATGACTCACTAAACTGGCTGCACTTCTTTTTCTCATGAACTACTAATTATTCCATGCAATTCTCGATGCAATTTTCATTTTAGATCATCCGGAAACAGCCTCTCTGTGTTAAGACAGGGGTAAGCCTGCGTACATCCGATCCCCCCTTACCCCGCTTTTTGCGGGAGCCGTTGAGGCATTGGGGTAATGTTGTTGATATTCGATTAAATATTCCGCTGCAAATTTATCCGATCATGTTTTGATAATTTGGTATTTTGAATTCCTTGACATAAATTGCTTATTTAAGTTCAGTACCACTTGTGTGACGATTCGATTTTCTAGGCGAGTACAATTATTTTCAAAAAATATATAAATATATACTATCATTATTCCGTTATTCCCCAAAATAAATGATTGGGAAATCGGGGCGTTACATGACGTATCCCTAAAACCCTAAAGCCTAAACCCTTTACGCTGCTTCATCAGATTCATTGGAGTGACTTAGCGGCGCAAATCTGCTCTCCGGTGCACGACTTAGCAACGGGGATCTTCTCTTTAGCACACAAATTTACTGCACTCAGATCCTCTCTCTCAAGCACATCCTTGCTTCGCTCTTATCCTCCCTTCGGCCACATCCTTACTCCGCTCGGATCCTCTCTCGGACGCACATCCTTGCTCTCTGGTGCACATCCTTGCTTCGCTTGGATTGTCTCTCCGGTGTACATCCCTTGCTTTGCTCGGGTCCTCTCTCCGGTGCACATCCTTGCTCCATTCGCATGCTCTCTCCGGCACACATCCTTGCTCCGCTCGGATCCTCTCTCCGACGCACATCTTTGCTTCGCTCGAATCCTAACTCCGACAGACATCCTTACTTACCGTCTCTCCGGTGCGCACTTTTGCTTCGCTATGAATAGGATCCTCTATCCGAAGCACACATTTGCTCTGCGCGGATCAAACCAAATCCATGGTGCAAACCGACTCTCGAAACGTGCTCAATCTGCGGTGCAGACCCGCTACTCACGGACTGACCATACTTCCTTGAAATGCTATTGCGTATCAGTCCCCACAAACAATCTTCAATCACCTCGGTAAATTCTCCCTCTCGTGATGCACTTCTCTTTGTTTCGCAAATTCATATTTATGTGTTAGGGTGCATCTACGTTTGCAGTCGAGATTTGTCTTTATACTTGCAGCATTGTTCGTGTGTTGCGTGTGGAGTTTGATTCTTTATTTTATGTGGTGACCGCAAATTTACTTATTATTAATTGCCATTTCTTGATTTGTAGATGATGGCTCAAAAGAAGGTAGGGGACGAAGGAAATGTGCCCCCTCCATGTCTTTCCTTCGGTGGAAAAATGCTACCGCGGACTGCGGAGGTGGGCGCCCCTTCCAGTAAGGTTGGTGCTCAGGTCGCTCGCCCTAAGATCCACATCACTTTCAAACCCTGGCTTCCGAGTAACAATCCTCAAAATATTGGTGTTGGTTCCAGTGGTTTGAACCACTCCGGATCCTCCTTTGGCTTTATAACATCTTCTGGAACCAAGCGAATCAGGGAGCTACGGTCTGCAACGGATACCTAATCCTCGGGGAACCGATTTGTGATGAAGGAATCTAACTTGGGAAGCAACTCGAACTCCGGTGAAGGGGAGAGTTCCGAGGAACCCGAAGGGAGTGATGATGGAGGTATCATCCCTGGTACAAATGGTCGCTTCTAGTCCGACACCACTCTTAGAACTTGAAGAGGCGCCTCCCATGAATGTGCTACCAGGGTCGTCTAAGAGGCCGAAATCTTCAAAAACAAAGTTTATTCGGACCAACACTCTGTGACGAAGAGCAAGATGTTGGAGCTGCCCCAAAGCCAAAAGACCAACGGAACTATGAATTTCATATCCCCATGAAAGGGTTGCTATACCTCCGGAGGATTACTTCACATTATACCTCTCCTACTTTGTCATGGCTTTGCCCTGCCCCTCCTGAGCTCCTACTCCAAATCTGCAACAACTGAGATTTGGTGCTTTCCTTGAAATATTGGAGAAGAAAGGTCTTCCCGCCTAAATTGCGAGCTTTCATTCACTTTTTTTTTTGTATCGCGTCAGTTTTGACAATTTTATTTTATTTCAAGAGCCGGCCAGAAACAACTCCCTTTATGCAGAGTAAGTATCGGCCCGCCGCATGGAGGAGGAACTTTCTGTTTGCTAAAGACGAGGGATGGGGTGTTAATCAGTGTTTAAACTTTAAATAGGCTTTTTATACGTGTAGCTTTTTGTTCCATCGTAGCTAGCGCAGATAGTAGTACAATGTAAGCTATTCGAGCATGTCAATAAGTCAATTATTTAAAAAAATAAAGATATACTTATATTAGTAAATCAACTAGATAGTTAACCATAAAACCATAAAAATAAAATAGATGTATATCGGCACCACGGCTCAAGTGATCCGGAGGAAGCAAATCCTCTACGCGTGTTGTATGTCCGCGCCGCCGGTCAAGTGATCCGGAGGAAGCAAATCTGCCCCACGTGTTGTATATCCGGCCGCAGCACAAGTGATCTACAGGAGCAGACTTGCTCTGCGTGCTGTATATCCGTGCCACAGATTAAGTGATCCTGAGAAGCAAATCCGCTCCGCATGTTGTATATTTGCGCCGCAGCTCAAGAGCGCTCCATGGAGATGTTTTCGTGGGATAGGTAATATGTGCTGCATCTGGAGTACGATCTGTGTAAATGGGTTCAGCACGTGAATAGCTAGTATGCGCAGCAGTTCAAGTATGTCCCGTGAACCGGCTCACACCATGGACTTGGTCCGATCCGAGTGGAGCTCGTTCGTACTGCAGTTCACATATACCCCGTGAAAAGCTTGCTCGATGAAGAATGGCATTGTACTCTCAAACTTGCTCGGACGGTTCCAAATTAGATTGAGAGTGAGGGGCTTATAATGCGAGGCACAAAAAGATTTTTCTTTTCTGGCCACTTTGGTGTAGTGGAGGAAAAGTATTCTCGTCCCTTTGTATAAGAACAATCAAAGGTGATGTTCAAGATTGTTCTAATTATCGCGGAATTAAACTAATGAGTCATACCATGAAGTTGTGGGAACGAGTGATTGAACAAAGGATCAGGAAATGTGTGAAGATAACAGAAAATCAGTTTGGATTTATGCCTGGAAGATCGACCATGGAAGCAATTTATCTTATCCGTGATTGATGGAACATTATCGAGATAAAAAGAAAGATCTCGCATATGGTTTTATTGATTTAGAGAAGGCATATGATAAAGTACCAAGAGAAGTACTTTGGTGGGCCTTAGCAAAGAAGGGTGTATCGCGGAAATATATTGACATTATAAAGGACATGTATGAGGGAGCTAGTACAAGTGTACGTACTAATGTTGGGAGGACAAGAATTCCTATTACGATTGGGGTGCATCAAGGATCTGCTCTTAGTCCTTTTCTCTTTGCCATAGTCATGGGCGAATTGACAAGAGAAATTCAAAATGACGTTAGTGGTGTATGATGTTCGCGAGATGATATTGTGTTGATTGATGAAACGAAGGTTGGAGTGCTGTGAAATTGGAACTTTGGAGGGATACTTTGGAAGCTCGAGGCTTTAGGGTGAAAGTAAGGCGAATATATGGAGTGTAGGTTTAGCAACAGGTGATAGAGAGGCGGGGATGATCACATTTGATGGGAAAGTTGTTCATGGATCCACTTTCTTTCGGTATCTTGGATCTATTATCCAAAAGGATGGAGAGCTAGATGGCGATGTGGCTCATGAGAATAAAGGCGGGGTGGTTGAAGTGGAAGAGTGCCACGGGGTTTTATGTGATCTGGCATGCCTTATAGATTAAAGGGTAAATTTTACCGCACGGCAATTAGGCTGCTTGTTGTTATATGGCACCGAGTGTTGGGTCAGAAAGCAGTGTCACGTTCAAAAGATGAATGTGGCAGAGATGCGTATGCTACGATGGATGTGTGGTCATACAAAAAAGGATCGGCTCAGAAATGACGTGATCAGAGAGAAGGTAAGAGTTGCGTCTATAGAAGACAAGATGATGGAGAATCGATTACGATGGTTTGGTCATGTGAGAAGAAAACCTATTGATGCCCCATTGAGGAGGCTAGAAAGTTGGGGAACAAGTAATGTTGTGAAAGGTAGAGGAAGACCCAAGAAAACTTGGATAAAGATGATTGAAAATGATATGCGGTTTCTTGGAATTGGAGAAAGTATGGCGATGGAGAGACAAATGTGGCGGGAAAGAATACGGATGGTGGATAGAGTCTGATTCTTTTTTTTTTTTTTTTTTAATTCCTATTTTCTTTTATTTCATGTTATCTTTTTTTTTTCCTTTTTTTTTTTTTTACATTCATTCTCTTTTTTTATTTGCTTTTTTCTCTACTTTTTCCCTCTTTTTTCCTTTTATGTTATTTATGTAACGATTATTGACGGTTTCAAAGTTTGATTCATGTTAGCCGACCCCAAATCATTTTGGGACTAAGGCTTAGAAGATGATGATGATGATGGCCACTTTGGTGTAGTGCTTGAATAGGCTTAGGATGTCCATTTATTCCATCTTTGTATGCAAGTATATGCTGATAGCACTCAGGCCCAAATTGAAACCCAAGTATATTATTATAAATACCCCCGTAGAGGGTATTAGAGGGCTGATGAATGATTGATTGCTTTTACTCTTACCAGAATTTTCTTAGCCTTTTAATACATTTTGTTAGTAAAAGTAGTGGACACGCTTTTATAGTTTGGAGACTTATGTATTCATCCACAAGTTTTCAACGTGGGAATAAACCCCATAATTCCAACAGATTCAAGGTGGATAAAACCTTATTACATAAATAAAAGTTACAAAAGCAGCAACTGATTTTCTGTGAAAGGTGTGCCAAAGTTTGATCCCATTTTGTTGCAACATCAGAACAGGGGACCATGATAAGAATTGTGTTTGGCGACCCAAAATTCTTTTGGAAATTTGAATCGCATATTCCGTTCCGTACAATTCTGTATATAAATCAATAGCAATGATGAGAAATAGAATTCAAATACACTCTTTCCGATTGAAGAATCTCTAGTGGATCATACAACACTGTTGGGAAAGGCCTTTCTCTATAGGTGCTGATAGGAACTTGTGAGTCGGTTATAGTTTCTAAGATGCATGGACACCTTCTTTATCTGCATTCTAATTCTATTACAAAATTCAGTTTCCATAATATTATATAATATTCCTGCTTAAATATTTTCTAGGAGTCCTATGGAAGGGTGAGAAACTTATAGATGGAGTCCCAGAAACTCTTGGCATGCTTCGATTAAAGGTCAGAATTCTTTTACGTATTGTTGCCATAATTAAAGATGTGGAGTAGAAGAATTTTAGTTCACAAGATCGGCTTGTCCATGCATTATTCTCTAGTAATGGTAAATCTGAAAAATGCTTCTTGTTTAGGGAAAAAGGTTGGTCTTCGTCACCAACAACTCGACAAAATCTAGAAAACAGTATGGAAAGAAGTTTGAAACATTTGGTCTTAAAGTCAGTGAGGTGGGTTTATTGTCATTTTGTTCTGTAATTTTAGTCCTCTCCCAGAAAAAAAAAATAGTACCTTTAAACTGGGGGGAATATTTTCAGGAGGAAATCTTTGCATCATCCTTTGCTGCTGCTGCTTACCTACAGTCGATTGATTTCCCCAAAAATAAAAAGGTACGTACTAGGAAATGAAGAACTTCCAAGAAAGTGATCACTGGCCTATGAGACAGACCTTTTTTGTGTTAAAATCAGTTCCATATCTCATCCACAACAAGGTGGAAGATGGTTTGAGATAATAGTTAGCTGTACACATGCTCTTAGGTTTTGATGCTTTGATTCTTGCGTCCATATTGCTTCTCTTTTATACTTCATGTAGAAATATGGTCTTTACAAGTTTATGAAGTTCGATGAGTTGCTTTATACCAATATTAATTGTCTTTGAATGCTTGTAAACCAAGTTATGCTTCAAGGTGAGATTATTTTATAAAGTCTTTATGATATTTTGTCTTGCCTTTCCTGTCTCATGTTTTTTTGAAACATGGAATTTGCTTGTCATGTTGTTCTTAGTCTTAATGAATAGTTACATATTTTCATTGTCTTGACGCCATGCTAATATATGATGACTCAAGTCTATGGTTATGATTACTGTGAGATAACTGATTCGTGTTTTGGGCTATATCAAGGTTTATGTTGTTGGTGAGGAAGGTATCCAGAAGGAGCTGGAGTTAGCTGGGTTTCAGTACCTTGGTGGGCCGGTAGGTGATACTTACTTGCTACATAAATTGCATTTGGAGCTTCAAGAAACTCCTATATCTATATAATCTAACAAGATGAGGATCTTTACATTCAATTTAAAAATGACCTATCTTAGTTTGTAGATGGTGTATTACCTCATTCATGATGATTTCATCATGTTTTACTTTTACGGACTTCTTTTGTGCCTTGCAGGAAGATGGTGACAAAAAGATTGAACTAACACCAGGTTTCGTGATGGAGCATGATGAAAATGTACATTACTCGTTCTTTTATGTTTCCGAGCTAATACTTAGAAACACTATCACATATCGTTAAAAATGTTACTGAAATGATAAGCTCCGATTACAGTTGCATTAATATAAAGCGTTTTTTTTACTGATTAGGTTGGAGCCGTGGTAGTTGGATTCGATCGTTATTTCAACTATTACAAGATTCAGTACGTAATCCTGATTTTGTACTGATGTTTTATCGTTGGAACATTTTGTAGGAATTGAATTATTGCACTTTGTAGCCTTTTCATTTTCATTTCCAATATTTGACGAGTCTAAAACAAGATTGTGGAGATAACTTTTTTTATTTTTGACATGAAAACATTTTTTGTATCAAGTTTTCCTCCTTTAGTGTCTACCCTGGACGTTGACGATTCTAAATTAAAGTTTTTGTATTGATTTCTTACGTCGTCAGTACATAGTCCCTTCTACATACACTTCACAGACATGGAGTTAGCAAAGGAGGATGCCATTTTAAAAATTAAGGATCTCTAAACTATGCTGAGCTGAATCCAGTTATCTTTTAAAAATACAAATACACCAATTGAAGTGTTACATGTCCAGTTGAGGTTTGTGTTTATTTACAGATTACCCCCCTCAATAGGTGCAATTTGTAAAGTAGAAACTTATGCGAAGAGGATAGTTGTAATTTTGAAGGATAACTGGGGTTTATGTAATCATGTTAAACTTCAAGGGTGGTAATTGTAATAATCCCCAAGTTTCAGTCAGTCAGCTAACCTTAGAAATCTAATTCTTCTTTTATAAAGGTATGCAACTTTATGCATCCGCGAAAACCCCGGCTGTCTTTTCATTGCTACAAACCATGATGCTGTTACTCATCTTACAGATGCTCAAGAATGGGCAGGTACTTCTGTCTGAATACCTACTTAAAATAAAATTAGTTTGTTGTACATTTTGGACACATGTGGAACATTTTGCCTCTTAAGATTGTGAATATGTCAATCTGCACTCAGTTCTGAGTTTGTAAAGAGAGCTCAGATTGTGTTCGTAGAATGTAAGTGCAAGTTCATTTACCCTCTTTTTATGCTTGTGATACCCAACCTTCTAAGTTATGTTGATATAAGTTTATGAACACTGGTCTGCATTAGATAACGTACATGCAACAATCTTTTTATTAAAATTAAAAAGACTTTTTCAGCTCATTTCGGACCAACAATTAATTGGGCAAAGAGGCCAATGTCTAAATTAGATTTAGAAAAGAGAAGTTGCTCGACTCTTTCTTCTCGTGCCTAAGTTAGCCATATTAGAAATGAATACTACTAAAAATGAAACAATTCTTATTGTTCTCATTAGTCTTATATTAATGAAGTACTTCAATTTTCATGTCACATGGTCGTCATTATGCATTCTTTGATTTGACTATCAATTGTTTAAAAGGTTCGGTTAACATTTGTAACAATGATTGTTTAGTGTTTTATGGTACTTGTTAGAGATTAATTATTCGTAGAAGTATAAACGGGTATTTTTTAAATATGTTAATATAATTTCTGTAAGAATATCTCCTTCATATGAAGGTTGCGACAGGAAGGGCATCAGGCGTAAAACTTTGCCACTTTGTCTTTTGCATGAATTGTAGTGTTGACTAATTTTGGACAATTAATTGGCACTATAATTTTCATGCCACCAACCCCAACATAGTGGGATGAAGGTGCAGTTGATGATGATGTTGATGATAAATGTCTGTAAGAATAAAATAGCTATTTGCTTAAACTGGATGATCCTAGGATGCATAATAAGTGTTCCTCGAAATCAGGTGGTGGTTCAATGGTAGGTGCAGTACATGGATCCACTCAAAGCGATCCACTTGTTGTTGGAAAGCCCTCGACTTTCTTGATGGATTATTTAGCAAACAAGTAAGTTTTCTGGAAATTGCTCTTGATATAGACTAATGCGCACATTTTTTTTTCTGTATGTTATTTATATGATGCACCCTTCACTTGTTTGTAACGGTCGTTTGCTTTCCACTAGGAATTTTTCGGTTTGGTGCTGTAACAAACAGAGAATGGAGCAGCCGACATATATGCTTTTTTAAAGTGCACGTATTTGAATGCACGATGGGTGGATTAAAGGAAAATCTCTCTTTCTTTTTTTATTTAATTACAAAGACTATCCTTGAGGTTTAGCTTAATTGCAGAATGACCCAATTATCTTTCAATATTACAAATACCCCTCTTGACATTTGTTTCTATTTTTACAAAATGCATTGTGAAGAGGGGTTTTTTGTTATAGTAATACAAACCTCAAGGTCGTGTTTGTAACACTTAAAAGAGAATATTTTTAATTTGCAAGATAAATATCAGGGGTTGTTTCGTAATTATCCTTTCTCCCTCTCTCTCTCTCTCTAAATGCCAGTATAAACTACGAGTTGTCCTTTTAAGTGACATACTGCAAATGCTTTCTGGGGTAAAAACCAAACCAAACCAAACCAAACATACCCAGTATATCCCGCTCAGAGCAGGGTCTGGGGAGGGTAACATGTACGCAGACCATGCCCCTACTTATTACGGTAGGAAGGCTGTTTCCGTGAAGACCCTCAGCTTAGTGCACAACAACATATTGAGTGAAAAATACAAAGGGAAGCATATGATACGAAAAAACTCAATACCATACCTGAGCCCATGGCTTAATCCACATGGGACTTACCTAAGAGGAATTTGGCTACTTCACTCCCGATGAACGCTGCTCAAACAGAAGAGATGTTGACTCCGCGAAATTGTTATGGGGTGTTAGAGTCAAGGGAGGCACACACAAGAAATACGGCAAATATATTGAATTGTAGGAAGAAAATTAGAAAAACAAGAACCAACGAAATTATTTCCATCCCAAGCCAAAAGGGCGAATCCCAAGCCGAAACCGTTTGTCAAATATATCCTTATACATGATTTCATGTTGAATTTGGGTTGAAATCATAAATCATGCTCGAATAAAATGCAAGTTTAGTCATAGAGCTGGAAAACACAGCGGTGAAATGTCGAGAACGGTGCATTCTTAATGAGTTTATTGTAGTTTTTCATTCGTATTATTGTTAAATAGATCGTTATACATGATTTCGTATTGAATTTGGGTTGAAATCATGCATCATGCTCGAATAAAATGCAAGTTCAGTCTTAAGCTGAAAAATATCACTCAACGACGGAACATCAAAAATTGTGCATTCTTAATGAGTTTAATGTAGTTTTCTAATCGTATTATTTTCAAATATATCCTGATATATGATTTCATGTTGAATTTGAGTTGTTGAAATCATACATCATGCTGGAATAAAATGCAAGTTCAGTCACCCAGAATACAAAATAGTAGCATATCATGGGGATATGCCTTTTTTGAGCACACACTGACACATGATATCCCAAACTTGACTACTTTAAAGATATATATATATATATATATATATATATATATATATATATATATATATATATATATATATATATAGTGCCTCTTCGTATAACCTGAGAAACAAATATGCTTACTCTATAGAAATGATATATATACTCTATATATAATGCATTTCCGTGTTAATGTTAAACAGATTCAGCATCTCAAAGTCCCAGATATGCATGGTTGGAGACAGATTAGATACTGATATTCTTTTCGGACAGAACGGTGGCTGCAAGACTCTTCTTGTCATGTCAGGTAAGCACCACTGGTTTAATGCTGTGCATGGGACTTGGAGGTTACGAACCGATATCCAAACCAAAAAGTACCCTATTGTGGTCTTTTTGAGTTCCCCCTAAAATACTAGTATAATTTTAAAATATAGCAGTTCAATTATCTTGAAATTTTAAAAACTAATATTAACAATAGAGTAAATTTCTTATAAATCAATAATTTTCTAGCCATGCCAAAACTATATATAAATAATTAATTTACGAAATTCAATCCCATCTATATCATTTAATTATTATATTTTACCCGAAAATTAGTATGTGGAAGGATTAATCCAATATGATGTGAAAGGTACTAGATTTAATTTGGTTTATAGTTAGTTAATTTTAACCCTCATATGGTCTGGTGGATTGATATAATAGAATATTTTATTTTGGTCTGATTTCAACACATTCAGTTTAATTCGGACTTTTGGTAATAAAAAATATCCGACTCTCCTGACCGGATCAAGCCGAACTGAGCCACTCCATCAGACCCAAATCCCCATTCCAAACCGTTCCGAAACGAAGAGTTTCTGAATGAAATGACTTCTCCTTATATTTCTGGATATTCAATTTTAGAAATCCCCAAAGATTGGTATGAAGATTTTCAAAACTCCGGACCGGCCCGGACCATGAACACCCCTATATTACAAACCTACCTTTGCAGTTTGACCAAACTACAAAAAGTCCAATTCTCTTATAAATACACTCTTTTGAGGTTTGTATTTTATGACTCGATTGCTATTTTGGTCCTTTTTAAGTATAAGGAGGCGACATATTTGATCCTGTATATATCCCATGAGCGTATTTGGTTCCATAAGTTTTTACTTTTTATTAATATTTGGTAATGGAGAAATCTAAAAGTATGACATATTTGGTCTCGTAAGTATTCCATATAGCACTATCACTCTCGAATATTTTATATTTTTCCATTTTGTCTCTCATATCCAACCTTGTGCATTTTTTTTTGTCTCGAGACTTCAGTATTTCACCAATTAGGGACCAAATTTTACATAATTTGAACTTATAAGACCGAAACTGTATAAAAAAAAGCAAAACTTAAGGAACTAAATATGCCACCCTTCATAGTTACAGGACCAAAATTAGTAAATGGAATACGTAACGGCTACATATCTTATCCTCTTATCTTTAGAAAATTAGAAGACAAAAGTTGCATATTTACTTTTTTGACAAATAGGCTAAGTTTTTTTTTTTTTTTTTTTTTTTTTTTTTAATTTACACTAAATCTCACAAATTTTTTTTGGGCAATCAACCTTAAAGATATTCACAAAAGAATTCTACATGATTCATTGTAACTCTACATGATTTGTGAATTCGACATTGTCTTCTTCACCATTAGACAATTTTTTTTTTTTTTTTTAATTTTGGTTATCAGGAGTGACATCTCTGTCCATGCTTCAAAATCCGAATAACACCATACAGCCAGATTTCTACACCGACAAGATATCAGATTTCCCGTCTCTCAAGGCGCAGGCAACTGTATGAGCAACTTCAGCGCTGTCTCTCTATCTATTAGAGAATGTTTTTCTTAGGTGTCAAATGAATCTATTCCTTGATACACCATTATGTGTTTTTCGAGTTTCTTGTTTCAGAGAAGATAAATGCCTCGAGACGTGAAAAATAAGAGAAGTAGTGTCTCACTCAATGTAAACTTGAGCATGATACCAGAGGCCTTTCAGAAACCATGTCTACTGGTCTTTATCACTGCAACAAAAAATGTTCGTTGTTTAGCATAATTGGTTTGCCAGTTGACGCCCATATAGCAGATGTTCACACTAGAATAAGATATTTAGATGAGATTACTATTTAAGCCAAAAACTTTCTTTTCCTTCAATGGTGTCATGTCATTATAGAAGAAGCTGCTATGATGTTGCGGAAATATGTAGAGTACAACAACATATAAGCCTTAGTCCCAAAATGATTTGGGGTTGGCTAACATGAATCAAACTTTGAAACCGTCAATAATCGTTACATAAATAACATAAAAGGAAAAAAGAGAGAAAAAAGTAGAGAAAAAGGCAAATAAAAAAAGAGAATGAATGTTAAAAAAAATGAAAAATCTTGAAAAATAAATTAAAAGATAACATGGAATAAAAGAAAACAGGAATAAAAATACAGATTAAAAAAAAAAAGGAATCAGATTCATCCACCATTCGTATTCTTTCCCGTCACATTTGCCTCTCCATTGCCATACTTTCTCCAATTCTAAGAAACCGCATATCATTTTCAATCATCTTTATCCAAGTTTTTTTGAGGTTTTCCTCTACCTTTCACAACATTACTTGTTCCCCAACTTTCTAGACTCCTCACTGGGGCATCAACAGGTCTTCTTCTCACATGACCAAACCATCGTAATCGATTCTCCATCATCTTGTCTTCTATAGACGCAACTATTATCTTCTCTCTAATCATCTCGAGCCGATACTTTTTTGTATGACCACACATCCATCGTAGCATACGCATTTCTGTCACATTCATCTTTTGAACGTGACATTGTTTTACAGCCCAACATTCGGTGCCATATAACAGCGCAGGCTTAATTGCTGTGCGAAAATATGTCGAGTAATAAGGAAAATTCTAGGACCATCTAGTGTAGCTATGGAAAGACATAAGACGAGTGTAGAATGTTTAATTGTGTATGTCTTGCAACTAGGGAAAGATCTAGAGAACTCCATTATTGTAGAGCATTGGGGAAAGATATGGAGAACCACCTTTGAGAAGGTGAACTACAAAATAGGACTTACTGGCTCATTTGTAACTATCCAAGAAATCACGTGAATGGGACAACCAAAAATGTCTTGAACAACCAAATAAAGAATTGTCGTCGTGCAAACGAAAACTCCACCTAAACATAAATTTCTAATATGGTAGTTCATCCCTATAAATGGCGCACAAATTATGTTATATTTAGTTGTCGTAAATATACTATCATGAATTACTAAATCACCAAATAATTTATAAATCTCCTTCATTCGTGCATCCCCCGAAAAGAAGGTACAAAGTATACCATCAACATCCAAATCAAAATCAAAGAAAAAATCATCTTTGGATGTGATGTGTCTTCTTTGGATCACATAAGGTGGGACTAAGTGGGATTGTGTTACATAACATGGCCTTTCACGCTCCAAACGTCAATAATGCTAAATGAGAATCAGATCATCGTCTTGCAGCCAGTGCACACGTTCCTCTTTTTGGAGGCTATTTTCTTTTTCTTTTGAATATCTTTCCTACCATGTTTGTAACAAACGTACTGCCTCACACATAGCTCCACCAGACTTTTCAGATCGAAACTTAGACTTGAACTTCTTTACACCAAAACATAATTGACATTCGTAGTCATTGGATAAACAAATGCTTCCTCTTCAGAAAACAAACTTTTATCCAACAATTTTGACTTTTCACCCCGATCGTAGAACCTGACAAATAGATAATACAATTACATATATTATTCTTTTAGGATTGATAGCATAAAACTCTAACTTACATAGACACTGTATAGTAGCATATAATAATCACATTGTAGACCATATAATCATTTTTCAGGATTGATAATCACATTTCAGAAAAATGAAATATAAACACTGAACGATGTAACATATAGTTATTGTGGATCAGCATATAATCATCTCATAATATATTAAAATATCACTGCAAAATCACATAGTAGCATCATATAGTCACATAGTAACGTCATATAATCACATATTAGCCCCATATAATCACATGGTATCATCATATAATCATTTTTCAAAAATTGATTATCACTCTTCAGAAATAATTAGATACAGACACTAAACGATCACGACGGGGTAACATATAGTAATTGCGGATCAGCATATAAACACCATTATATAACATATAATCACCCGTACATATTAATAAATGGCAGAAAATTAAGCATAACACCTTCACTTAGCCCTTCTTCTTCTTCTACATCATAATTCGACGACTACACATCCAAATCCTTTCCAGAATTGGGATGCACATCACAATCCGAAAGGACATAATAATCTGCATTAGGATCATACTAGAATGGGGGACGTTCTTCAAAGTTCGGAATTAAATAATTACTAAGATCAATATCTTCAATCATGGGTAGAACAAGTTCAAACATATTCAATGTGATAAACATATTAAGATCAATATCTTCAATCTTGGAGACGCATAAAACTAAACTGTGAATGTGTTGTGGACGAAAAGAGCACATTGTTTATAATATATTATTACTATGAAGTTGTTACATCGCTATATGCTTTTAAACGTCGATATATACTTCCAAACATAGGATTTCAGTGCTATCATTCTTCGAGAATAATGCTATTGCGCGCTATGTGTTATTATGTTTATTTTTTTATATTGCTTTAAGTTGGTTCGACAGTCAAACATTTAAATTAAATTGTTCCGAGTGTTTCATTACTATAATAAGTTGACTATACTATTAATATAAACTTATTACTCTCCTATGTAGTGTATAATACTAGGTTTAAGGGTGCCAATTTAAACCAGCAATTATCACCATAGCTAAGTTTTGTCCAAAATTCGTCAGAAATCTGATATGTGTCTTTAATGAATCCCGTCCGAATTTCGTGATGCGACACCTACGTGGCTCGTTAAAATATTTTGGAGAGGAAATTTATGCCATATCAACTACCACATCATAATTATAATAAAAATAAATTCAAAATAAATAAAAATATGAAATAGAAGCTAACACTTGTTTGAATATAATAAATCATATTTTGACAAATTTTTATTTTTGAAATATCCGAAACGGAAAGAAAATGTGATAATCATTTACACAAAATAAATTTAATTTTGAACTAATAAGTTCATATAAAATCTGAAGAAAAACAAATTAAGAGTTAATGAAATTTAAAAGCTAAAAAGGTACTCTCTTCATCCATGATATATATATAGGCAAAATGCATCCTTAGGTTCCTGAACTATTAACTTTTGTTTCATCAGGTCCCTGAACTATTTTTATGTTTTAAGAAGGACCTAAACTATTGAAAAACGAATTCACGTGCTCCATGGTTGACGGAAGCTGACGGGAATTGCTTGAACGTTGACGTTTTCGTTAATTATTTTACAAGTCAGGAAATTCTTCTTCTTTCTCGTGAGATATGACTGCTGCATCTTAAGGAAACCCTAAATATCGACGCAGCTCAATCCCCAACTGCAAAATGCATCGACCGATTTAAGTGCAATCGTCCGATTGGATTGCATTGTAATTTTTAATTAGTTTGAATGCTCAGATTTTTAACCCAGATTTGAATATTTTGCCCTGAGTATGAATGCTCCATGTTGGATTTAGGATTGGAAGACGAGGTGTAATCGTTTGTGGTGTTTTGCCTTAATTAGCTTCTACTTCGAATGTTTTGCCCTGATTATGCAAGATGAGGTGTAATCGTCTGGTTCGATTGCATTCCCCTGATTATGTTGGATTTTGGATTACATTTCTTCTTGTAGCATTTCTCCTTCTTCTACCTTGGCAGGAAACTAATTTGGAATCTTTACTATTCTTGTAGGTTGAGGAAATACTTATGGAGATAACTTGGCCTCCTGTGTGTTGGTGCCGTAGGGGAAGAATGGCTATCAAGCAGGCAGGATCACATACTCAAAATCCCGGTCGATACTTCTATAAATGTCCGCTGAACACTAAACATGTCGCACACTTCATATGGTGTGATGTATATCACAAGAACGATCATCTGGATCTTGTTCCGCATTTTCTAAGAACTACACACACCACTGGCAATCCTTATTCGTCAACAAGTTTTACCACTAGCAATGTCCATTCTGAACCGCAACTACGACATGGACTCAGGAGTGAGGTGGATTGTTCAAGCTCCACAGAAAATGTGGGATCCCGGCATAGTGATACTGAAATCTCAAGGAAAAGGGACGATAATGGGTTTGGTCAAAGCGGTGTATGGCTTTGTTGATGTGGATGCACCATTTTAATGTTGTTGGTGACCATTTTGGTGTTATTTGGTGTGTTATTAGGCAAGGCTTTGTAAAACTATCTCAAGAGCTACTCTTAGACTTTGTTCTTAAATTCTGTAGCGTTTTCTTATAATTATGTAAGACTATTACTCGCTTGTAGTATTGATGGAAATACTTTGTTCTTAAATTCTGTAGTGGCTTCTTATAATTATGTAAGACTACTACTCGCTTGTACTTCATATTAATGTAGTATTGTACCTTTGATAGCTATGTATTATTATAGCTTTTGCACAACGCTCGAGTCTTAATTTAATTATTCAGATCTATGTTGAAATTGGTGGTACAAGAAAGTTGAAGGAAATGTTGCCACATCCTCCAGAAATGAGAGTAATGAAGAAGACGATTGGGACTTTGAGACATCCTTCTTTGTAGAAGAAGTAGATGTAGAGACTTGGTATCCAAAGACATCCTTTTCAACAGAAGAAGTAGATACATAGTACACGGGAGACAACAATACATAGATCCTACTTGCCTAGTTTTTTATTAGGTCAGGGACATTCCCCTGCCAATACATAGATCCTATTTGCTTAGCTACACCTACAGGAGCATGAGCCGCTTGATTACATTCCCTACGAGCAAATGAAATTGAAAAACTAGGCATTTGATTAAGAACAGAGATACAATCAGCAACTATGTGTTCAAACCAAGGCAACAGTGAACCACCATCTCAGCATCAGATTCAAAACAGCAGTGTTGCACAGCATCAGATATAATCAGCAACTATGTGTTCAAACAACAGTGAATTTTTGCCCATTTAAGAGCCCATCTCAAGCACAGAGCCTCTATATGAGTTGCAGCATGGAGAGTAGCTCCAACATGGTTTCTAGGAAACCTTTCCTGCATCAAATTTGCCACATTATAGTCCTCAAACTCAGCACTTCAATATCAACAGGATTAAACTGATCCATGTTCACCAAATCCTCCATAGAGTTACACTAAACTGCTGTGTTACAAGAGGATCACTAATGGGACATACAAGCCTATAAGGAAACCAAAAGAGGGGCAATGTAAGTACAAGAAAATGTACATAAAGATGTTGCCTGTCAGAATAGAACTGGAGAAATGGAACAACCAAAGTACCTTATTAATATACCAGACTAATAACAAAGCCATAACACAAAACATGTCACAGCAATAAAAAACATGTCACAAACTGTCACATACCAGACTAATTACATAAAGTGTTCAAAAAGTTCATTTTGCATAGTGTCCATACCAGACTAATAAAAAACAACCCTTACACATTTTACAAAGTCCATACCAGACTAATTACAAACACAAAATGTCACATCATATCACAAAAAGTCTGTCACATAGCAGTGGACTTATTGACCTCCTTCCTTTTGCTTGATTTATAATCATATTGGCCTTGCTCTGAGCCTTAGCTTGAAGCTGTCTGCTAGTCAATGCAGCTTTTCCCTTCCATTTCAGACCTCTTGGTCGGTGTTGCTGAGATGAACTAGCTATCTTTTTCTCCTTGCCTTTCTGGATATTTGATGCATCTTCTGCAGGTGGATTTAGAGTCTGGTTTCTCTTCTCTTTTTTATTTGATGGCATAAACGTCTTCACTAAATTTGCGTAAGGATTGTCATCGTCCTTCATTTCCTCTCGATGCCTTTCTCTTTCTTCTCATAATAGCTTTCACACCCTTCAAAATAGGTGATACAATATATAACCAAGTAGGAAATATAACACTAACAAGACACAAGTTAAATAATATTACCTTATTTGGATTATCAGGACATGTGGTTTGATTATGACCTGGATTTTTGCAGATGCTACATGACATTCTCACACCTTTCTTGGACAATTTGCCAATCTTTTTTATCTCATTCTTGTCTTTCCTTCTCTGCAATTTAGGTCTCCCAGGTAGCTTTCTATGTGGTGGTGGTGAAATTTCCTCCTTCCCGGTTTCAAACCATAAGTTTTGACCCTTCACTGGTTGCATCATACTGGTAAGCCTTCATATATGTTCCTTCTTTATACCAGTGTGACATGAAATCTTGTGGTTCCTTTGAAGCACTGTATATAGCACAAATTGCATGCGCACATGGAATTCCAGTGAGATCCCATTCCCTACAAGTGCATCTTATTGTATCAAGGTGCACTGTATGTCTATTGGCAGGTTCATATATGCTGGAGACTTCATACCCATCATCTCCATTCCAAATCATGTCCCAGTGATAGGAAAATTCCTTGTTTTTCTCCAATTTCAACATAGGTCTTGGCCCAACATGAGTTATCCATGTTTTGCAATACCTTCTTTTAATATGTAGCCTCCTCATCACTTGAGTTCTGATCTCTTCCAACATGCTAATAATTGGCTTACACCTTGCCTCGAGTATCCAACCATTGAAAGTCTCATCCATGTTGTTATCAACAGCATCACACTTTGGATCTACCCTAAAGTAAGTTTTGGAGAAACACTCAACATTATACCCCAAGAAATCCTGAACTATCCCATCTCCCAACAAGTTCAGCTCTTGTAAGTTGGCCTTAAACTCACTCTCAAATGTACTCCTTGCACAGTTCCAAAATGCAATTTTTCTTTCTTCACCTCTCCACTTCTTAGCCCAAGCTGCATAGATGTGTCTAGCACACATCCTATGCTCTACTGATGGCAAGAACTCCTTCACAGCACTGTCCAACCCCTACAGTGAGGAAGAACTGAATTAATCACAATAAACAAATAAATATGACAACATTTGAATATCTGAAATGATAGTTAAGTCAGAAGCTTACCTTTTGCATATCTGAAATGATAGTTAAGTCACCTCCACCTCCAAGAAACAAGTCATGTCTCAACAAGTTCAGAAACCATCCCCAGTTGTTCTTGTTCTCAACAGCCACTACTGCCCATGCAATTGGGAACATTTGATTGTTCCCATCCCTTCCAATGGCACATAGAAGTTGCTCCTTACACACTCCTTTTAAAAAGCAACCATCCAAACCTATGATCTTCCTGCATCCTGCCAGCCAACCCTTCTTGCATGCATCAATGCACACATAGAATCTTCTGAAGTGATTGATGTCCCCACCCTCATCTCTAGATGCCTTCACCACATATGTTGTACCTGGATTACTAGTTAAGATCTCATGAGCATAATCATGTAACCTTTTATACTCTTCTGTGTAAGTCCCCAACAGATTTGCAATTACCCTTTTCCTTATATTTCTAGCATGATTCATACTAATTCTCAATTTCAGCTCATTCTTGCACAACTCCTTCAAAGCCTGAATCTTAATGTAAGGTGTGGACATTAGTCTATCTCTTAAGTGCTTGGCTAAATACTTGCTACTGGCCAATGGGATGGTGTTTTTTCTATGACATTTATGGTTAGGTGTGTAAGTCTTCACAATAAAGTTCTCAGTTGAATTGTCCTTGCTTGCGAAAAATGTCCAATGACATTTCTCCATGCACTTTGCCCTAACCCTGAGCTTATCATTTTTTTTATAGTGAACCTACAAACCCTTACTCACAGCATATTTTGATAAAGCATCTCTACACTCATCCACATTCTGAAAAACCATGCCACAACAAAAAACAGGTATCACTGCTTTAGCATCAAACCTGATAGTTTTGCTTGGTCTCCTTAGTGCATGGTCCCCACACTCCTCATCTGTCTCACTGTAGTAGCTGCAGTTGTCACTACTATCATAGTAGAAGCTCCATGTAGAATTGTTGTCACTTTCTGAGCCTCCACCAAAAACCTCATCATCCTCTGCATCACCCAATATTTCATTATCACTTACATCTATCTCATTCGCAGCCTGGATATCATCCTCAGCAACACCATCATTTTGTTTTCTACCAAATGTATTCTTATTTTTAAAAGCCCTGACTTTCTCCCTTGACTGCTGAAGTTCCTCCTCATCATCATCAGTTAACAAATCCACACTGATATTCAGATTATCAAAAGTTTGCTGGGGAGGCAAATCATCAATATCATTATCAGCCTCTAAGTCAAATTCATCATCAACAAGATCACCCCCATCAGTTATAAAGTTATCCCCTTGCACCACATTCTCCATCCCCTGATTGACCTCAACATTCTCTATATTCGCAACACACTGACCAGTTGGTGTAGCCCTGAGATTAGATGATTCATGGTTCTTATGCTCAATATAAAAGTCTAAGACTGCTCTACTGCATAATCTATTGACTATGTCCAACATAGTTTGATCATCTTTTACCAAGATAAATTGACCTTCATTTATCTTAAAATAATATAATCCAACAATGGAATCCAAGTCATAACCCAAATCTTCTTTAACATATGATATGATTTCTGGATAAGAAACCCTATCAATATCTAAGTTTTCACACACCATATAAGCTTTTCCACCAACATAAAGAGGTCTCTTACCAGTGTTAAACCTGCCACCATGATGTATCAGAACAGAAAATGTTGTTTCTGACATTCGGTGATTTGCTGGGAGTGGAAACACTTCTTTCTGGGGAAAACCTTCTTCAAAGCAAAAACCCTATTCACCCGTGATTAGAGTCGAAACACTTCTTTCTTCAAACCATTGAAAGTGCAGCCTGCAATTTCATAGAACCCTCGATTTTTTTCTCGATGAATTTGGGAACCCTCGATTTTTTTCTCAAAAAAACTGAAGAATGAGATGAATTTTGGAACCCTCGATGAATTTGGGAACCCTCTTAACGACGTAGTTTTACTGTCACAAAAAATCCACGAAGTCCGCTTTCCATTCCAATCGCACTCACAAGCGCGTGCAATATTCATATTAACGTTCCGTCAACCATGGACCACGTGAATTCGTTTTTCAATAGTTTAGGTCCTTCTTAAAACATAAAAATAGTTCAGGGACCTGATGAAACAAAAGTTAATAGCTCAGGGACCTAAGGATGCATTTTGCCTATATATATATGGGAGAAAACTTGTTTTGCCCTTTTAGATATAGTAATATTCTTTTCTGCCCCAAGTTTAGTAACAACTCTTTTGATACCCAAATTGTCGAATTTGACCTTTACTCGAATATATTCGAGTCATTAATTTTAATTTCGAGTAACATATTTTCGAGTCAACTTAAAAAAAAATACAATATTGAGGAAAGTTGGAATATATTCGGGTTACACGAACAAATTCGAGTGACCCGAATGCATGAGTGAGTACCGAATTCGAGTGACCCAAATGCATGAGTACCGAATTCGAGTGACCCGAATGCATGAGTACCGAATTCGAGTGACCCGAAACTTTCATAAAAATTTTTCGGGTCACACGAAAAAATTCGTGTAATTATTCGGGTCACACGTAATACATCATTGACGAATCGCAGGAGGAGGGAGTTCGGAGTTCGGATTACTCAACAAGAATTCGTGTGACCTGAATGCATGAGTAACCGAATTCGAGTGACCCGAAACTTTCATAAAAAAATTTCGGGTCACACGAAAAAATCCGTGTAATTGTTCGGGTCACACGTAATACATCGTTGACGAATCGCAGGAGGGAATTCGGAGTTCGGATTACTCAACACGAATTCGTGTGACCCGAATGCATGAGTACCGAATTCGAGTGACCCGAAACTTTCATAAAATTTTTTCGGGTCACACGAAAAAATTCGTGTAATTATTCGGGTCACACGTAATACATCGTTGACGAATCGCAGGAGGAGGGAGTTCGGAGTTCGGATTACTCAACACGAATTCGTGTGACCCGAATGTTGGGTTTTCTATGTATCGAATACAAAATAATCGGAGTAAAAACGCAGCGGAACAATAAATGTGAAAACTCAATTTAGGATCGCATGCAGTAATTTAATTGTTTAATTAAAGAGTTAATCGAATTACCTTAATCCGATTGAACAATTCTAGATCCGGACTAGAAGCAAATGAATATCTCCTTCCTCTTTTGGTGATCCACACACGAACAATTCCACAAGCCGGATTGCTAGATCTCATTTAATAATATTGATAAATAGTACAACACAAATTCCTTACTAGAAGGATTGTACTATTGATCAAGATCAACTAAGGGAAGAGAGACGACCGACTCCGTTCTCCTACAATATGATGTAGATGGCCGATTTTTCTTCTTCTTGAAGGGCCAATTTTTAGGTCTTGTATTCTGGTTACAACTCCTTGTCCAAGACCTTATATTTATACTAAGTAAACCCTAGATTCAATAATCTAGTATTTGCTTAGTTGCCCCTCAACTTATTAAATAATACAATATATATAATATCCAATATTATATATTACTTATTATTTAATCTCCTTATAAATATAATATCCAATATTATATTTATTATTCCCAGTTGATATTTATTCCTACTTGTCTATAATTGTCGTATGTGCGACCCAAAAGGCTTATATTATGTTGGCAATTATTTAATACCTTATTAAATAATAAATCATAAGCGGCCTCTAGCAAGACATTATGATTACCCAAATAATTTAAGTTAATAGTCCATTAAACCTTTTAACGTGTCAAATCCCTTTGTCACGCGATATCATATTTGAACTAAGTCATGGAGTCTGTCATACTTATTTATGTTCAAATGCTTTCTCGATCTTAAGTAGACTGATTGAATCAAATGACTCTTCATTTGAGCATGGCCATGCATTTCCTTCAGTCCTACTTATCGAGGGGCCCAGCAGATATCTCTCTCACTTAAGAGAGGGACAAATCCCCATCTTGATTATTCATTGCCCTCTACATGACTTCCACTAATCCCGATCGCTAACCTTTATGATCAGCATGTTTTAGATGACGTTGGATTACGTCAAGGCATAGCAGTTATCATGTTGGACTCTATGATAATCTCAGGTTCAATGATTTATTGACATACTGTATTGAGATTCACTTATGACATTTCCATGCAGTGATCTCAATGCGGGTCGGTCCAGTATTAGTTCTCCAACCAATACCCATAAGATTGATCCGTACCATACGCATAATCATCCGATGATTATCAATCAAACTTATACTAGTATATTAATCACTTGAGTCTCTACTCAACGCGATTTTACCAGGGACATTTGAATAATCTTATTATTCGTGAATAACTATTATTCGATTATTATAATATTAAAACATGCACACATTATAATAATCAATGAGAAATAAATGATATCAAATAACTTTATTTAAATGTGACAATTATAAATCTAGGCACATCGAATGTCCTAGGGCACTATTCCCAACAATCTCCCACTTGCACTAGGACCATTCATTCATGACTTTTAGTCCTATCGCTCTAGCATGCTCAACCGGCTTTCCTTGTGAGAGAGGCTTGGTAAGTGGATCTCGCAACATTCTCTTCCGTTGCTACTTTGCATATTGTAATATCTCCTCGTCGACGATCTCTCGACTAGGTGATATTTTCTAAGTATATGTTTGGAATTATGATGGGACCTAGGCTCTTTAGCTTGTGCAATAGCACCATTATTGTCACAATAAAGGCTTATGGGACCCTGGATGGTTGGCACCACTCCTAGTTCGGTAATGAACTTCTTGATCCATACGGCTTCCTTAGCCGCATCGATGCCGCCAGTACTCGGCTTCATAACAGAATCGGCAACCGTGCTTTGCTTGGAACTCTTCCAACTCACGGCACCTCCATTCAATACAAACACATAACCAGCTTGCGATTTGAAATCGTCTCTGTCGGTTTGAAACTTGCATCGGCGTAACCTCTTACAAACACTCGTTTTCCATCCCTCCATAAACTAGGAAATCATCCTTAGTTCTTCTCAAGTACTTTAGGATGGTTTTCACTGTCGATGACTTTCACTGGATTCGATTGGTATCGACTTGTCATACTAAGAGCAAACGATACATCCAGTCGAGTACAAATCATGGCATACATGATCGATCCAATAGCCAAGCGTATGGTATCTTGCTCATACGGGCTCGCTCATCGGGAGTCTTAGGACTCGAGTCTCACTCGATGAATGCCATGTGACATTGGCAAGAGTCCTCTCTTGGAGTCTTGCATATTGAACCTCTTCAATATTTTATTAATGTATGTACTTTGACTCGGACTAATCAATCTCTTTGATCTATCTCTATAGATCTTTATCCCAAGAATGTAAGCCTTCTCCTAAGTCTTTCATTGAGAAACAACTTCCCAACCAAGTCTTGGTATGCATAAGGTGGGAATGTCATTTCCAATGAGTAATATGTCATCTACATATAAGACTAAGAAAACAACTATTCTACCACTAACCTTCTTGTACACACAAGGTTCATCTTCATTTTGAATGAACCCAAACTCTTTGATGTTTCATCAAAACGAAGATTCCAGCTTCCGAGAAGCCTGCTTCAACCCATAAATGGATCTTTGAAGCTTGCAAACCTTTTTAGAATTTTCTCGGATGAACAAAACCTTCGTTGTGTCATGTACACATCCTCGAGTAAGTTTCCATTAAGGAATCTTGTTTTGACATCCATTTGCCATATTTCATAATCATAGTATGCGGCAATGGCAAATAAAATTCTAATTGATTTAAGCATGACTCTTGCGAAAAGGTCTCATCATAGTCAACACCATGAATCATCTATAACCTTTTGCCACTAGTCTAGCTTTATAGGCTTGCATTATCATCCATGTCTTTCTTCTTTTATAGACCCATTTGCACCCAATGGTTTTAACACCCTCGGTGGATCTATCAAGTTCCAAACTTGATTGTCATACATGGATTGCATCTCGACTTCATGGCTTCTAGCCATTCCTCGGACTACGGTCCAGGCGGCTCAGATAGGTACTAGGCTCATCATCTATGAGCGATGCATCATCATCCTCATTACGAGATAACCATATCTCTCGAGTTCATGTCGCATCCTATCGATCTGCGTGGGACTTGTGTACTTTGAATGGGCTCTTCAACTGTTTGTTGAGCTTGTTCGGTTTCCATCGGTGAAGCGATGTCTTCTTGTGGTTCTCGAGTTTCCTCGAAAATTACTCTTCTCCCATTGTCTCTTTTGGAAATAAATTCCCTTTCTAAGAATACAGCATTTCGAGCAACAAACACTTTGTTCTCTGCGGGCTTGTAAAAGTAATATCCTTTAGTTTCCTTAGGATATCCCACAAATAAACATCTTTCAGATCTGGCCGCTTTGTCAAACACTTGGCGCCTTACGAACGCTTCGCAACCCTGCATCTTTAGAAAAGACAAGTTTGGTCTTTTACTACCCATTTCTCAAATGGTGTCTTTTCAACCGCTTTAGATGGAACACGGTTAAGGGTGAATGTCTGCTGTTTCTAAGGCGTGGCCCCAAAATGATAATGGAAGCTGTTCGACTCATCATGGATCGAACCATATCTAATAAAGTTCGATTCCTCCTCTCGGACACTCCGTTATGCTGAGGTGTGCCGGGAGGAGTAAGTTGCGAAACAATTCCACAACTCCTAAGATGATCATCGAATTCTTGGCTCAAGTATTCCCCACCTCGATCTGATCGAAGGGCTTTAATTGTCTTGCCAAGTTGATTCTGTACTTCATTCTGGAATATTTTAAACATTTCAAAAGATTCATGTTTATACTTCATAAGATAAACATATCCATATCGGCTAAAATCATCGGTGAATGTAATGAAGTATTGGTATCCGCCTCTGGCATGAGTGCTAAGAGGTCCGCATACATCAGTATGTATTAGGCCTAATAGATCACTAGCCCTTTCTCCATGACCGGTGAAAGGATTCTTCGTCATCTTGCCCAATAAACAAGATTCGCATGTCCCATATGATTCATAGTCAAAAGAGTCTAAAAGTCCATCATTATGGAGTTTAGAAATGCGTTTCTCGTTTATGTGACCAAGTCGACAATGCCATAAGTAAGTCGGATTAGAATCATTGAGCTTAGGTTTCTTGGATGCAATGTTATAGACTTCCAAAGTGTCGGACTCATCTAGATCAACATTGTAAAGGCCAGTATATAACTTTGCAGTACCATAAAGCAAGTCATCAAAGAAAATACGAATGATCTTATTCTTAATAAGAAAACTGTAACCTTCACAATCTAATGTAGAAACTGAAATAATATTCCTATTCATAGCAGGAACATAAGCAATTGTTCAAAACTAACAAAAGCCCATTGGGCAAAACTAGATCATAAGTTCCTACGGCTAGTGCAGCAACTCTTGCTCCATTGCCGACTCTTAGATCTACTTCCCCTTTCTTCAGTTCTCTACTGCTTCTCAACCCCTGCACATTTGTACAAATGTGAGATCCACATCCGATCTAATACCCAGGAGTTAGAGGTAGATAAGTTAACTTCTATAACAAATATACCTGTGGCAGTCTCACTGCCTTTGGTACGCTTTAGCTCTTCCAAGTAAATCTTGCAATTTCTTTTCCAGTGTCCTGGTTTATTGCAATGATGGCAATTTCCATCTTTGGGAGCTTTAGCCTTGAAACCCGGCCTAGTAGGGTCTTTAGATTTGGCAACTTTTGCCTTACCCTTGCCCTTGCCTTTGTTCTTAAAGGATTTCCCTTTGCGACCATCAACACATGGCTTGGTTTCTTCTTAATATTCTCGCTCACTGCTTTAAGCATCCCATGCAAACAAAGAATGGACTTCTCCATCTCATTCATATTATAGTTCATAATGAACTGACCGAAACTTTCGGGCATGAGTTTAGGATCACATCCATGGAGTGCTCCTTAGAAAGTGGAAAACCAAGTCTTTCAAGATGATCAATATATCCTTTCATCTTGAGCACGTGAGCGCCGACAGATGTCCTCAACCATCTTTCAAGCATACAAGGCTTGAAAGGTCTCATACCTCTCTTGCCTAGCATGCTTCGAGAAAGTTTCCTTGAGGTGAGCATTTAGCTCATAAGCTTCCATTTCCTCCAGTTCTTCTCAAGTTACGGACAAATGGTGGCCAACATAAGACAACCGACATCAATGGAATCATCACAATGTTTCTTCCATTTGTCTTTTGTTGCTTTATTTGCATTGTCACCGGCTCATCGGAATTTCTTCCTCAAGAACATACAGCTTTCTTTCTTGCTTGAGAACTATTCTCAAGCTCGGATCAATCCAGGATAGTTGCTTTGCCATTTTCTTTGACTTGTCCTTCTCAAGGACGGATCGCGATGAAATGGTGGATGTGTTGTTTGATGCCATTCTACAAAATTCAATATGCAAAATATTTAGTCACATTATTTTATTTCTCGAAAAATACTCCCACTAAAACAAAGTACCCTCAATTTACAACATTTGTAATTTTAGTGGGCTAAGATCCCATTTCGCACAATCCTAAACTCAGCTTTGGCATGACGCCTAGAATTGAACTACTTTAGGTGGATAACTCTTTATCGATTACATCATATGTAACTCTTAGATTATATTATGGGATCTGGCATCGTATGCCCAAGCATGTTATAATCCCATCTTATGCCTTAAGGTTCAAAACTATTTTGATTTCCAAATTCATTAAACGTATAGGTATCACCATTACCTATCCTACCTTACTAAGATAATCCGAGTGCCCAGCTTTGGCATGACCCACTCATGATGATCGAAGTCTTGATAGGTATTTTTCAAATGAACGGCATTAAAATTTTAACGAGGGATTTTTATCCTATGTTAATGTCTATGTTTGCTAACATACATCTAAACATACATAGCATCACATACATGCATAAATTTAAACATACATAGCATCACATGACAATAAAGCATAGGACCGTGTATAGCATGACCATAATCCTAACGTGATTTTCATGAGCCAACATGAAAATCACAAAGGTCATCTAAAGGGTTAAATATGGTCTTCATTGATCTTCCAACTCCTTGGAACGTCATACGCGATCAATTTGCTCCTCGAGTCCGTCTTTCTCGTCCTTCTTGTCTTCATTACATTAATGAAATTTAATACTACACTAATAAATTAAATTACAAGAAGTACAAACGACACGCAGGCCGTAAAATAATAAACAATTTAAATAGACGACTCGCAGGCCGTAAAACCAATTATAATTAAACGACACGCAGGCCGTAAAACCAACCCATAAGAAATTAAATTATCCAATCACATTGGTCAATTTATGGTCATGCCATACACCACACACATACCACAAATAATTATCAAATAATTAATAAAGCATGTAATATACTAAATAATCAATATATCTGACAATCAGACAATAATTAAAATTGTGTCAAAAGTGAACAAATCTGGACTTGGTCGAGATGGTTGTCATTCTGCCCTGGGAACAGGTCCACCCGGGTTCGAAACCCGGTGGTTGCAGTTGCAACATTTTGCAACAATTATTTCCAAGTTTACTTTTATAATAAAAGGACTTATAAAAAGAACTTTGTAACTGAGAGTTACCAAAACAAGATCCAGCCGAGATGGTAAGTGGTGCTGAAGGGTAGCCGAGTGGCGCGGGATCGAATCCCAGTTTTTGCGGAAGTATTTTTGCAATATTTAAAACAGATTTATTGCCTTTAATAAAACATCTGTGAGAAAAATTCCAAAACAAAATTGCAGCGCACTTGGTAAGTAGCTAGGCGGCTGGCCTAGACCACCAGGGTTCGAACCCCTGGTGATGCAAAATCATTTTTGCTAATTAATACAACCCGCGGGTCCAGGCCCGACCCGAACCGGACCCGAATCTGCCCGACTCGCCTACGCATCGTTTCTTGTTCAGCGATTCGACAGCAGTTTTTGCGAAAAACAGTCCAGAAAATTATTTTTGACGATCCGATTTAATCAAATTAAACCAGAAAAAATATTTTATAAAATCTATATTTTATAAACATAATTAGGAACATAATTTACACATAAATATATTCTACTCAAGCAATTAAATTACATGTAAGTTGGCTCCGATACCACTGTTGGGTTTTCTATGTATCGAATACAAAATAATCGGAGTAAAAACGCAGCGGAACAATAAATATGAAAACTCAATTTAGGATCGCATGCAGTAATTTAATTGTTTAATTAAAGAGTTAATCGAATTACCTTAATCCGATTGAACAATTCTAGATCCGGACTAGAAGCAGATGAATATCTCCTTCCTCTTTTGGTGATCCACACACGAACAATTCCACAAGCCGGATTGCTAGATCTCATTTAATAATATTGATAAATAGTACAACACAAATTCCTTACTAGAAGGATTGTACTATTGATCAAGATCAACTAAGGGAAGAGAGACGACCGACTCCGTTCTCCTACAATATGATGTAGATGGACGATTTTTCTTCTTCTTGAAGGGCCAATTTTTAGGTCTTGTATTCTGGTTACAACTCCTTGTCCAAGACCTTATATTTATACTAAGTAAACCCTAGATTCAATAATCTAGTATTTGCTTAGTTGCCCCTCAACTTATTAAATAATACAATATATATAATATCCAATATTATATATTACTTATTATTTAATCTCCTTATAAATATAATATCCAATATTATATTTATTATTCCCAGTTGATATTTATTCCTACTTGTCTATAATTGTCGTATGTGCGACCCAAAAGGCTTATATTATGTTGGCAATTATTTAATACCTTATTAAATAATAAATCATAAGTGGCCTCTAGCAAGACATTATGATTACCCAAATAATATAAGTTAATAGTCCATTAAACCTTTTAACGTGTCAAATCCCTTTGTCACGCGATATCATATTTGAACTAAGTCATGAAGTCTGTCATACTTATTTATGTTCAAATGCTTTCTCGATCTTAAGTAGACTGATTGAATCAAATGACTCTTCATTTGAGCATGGCCATGCATTTCCTTCAGTCCTACTTATCGAGGGGCCAGCAGATATCTCTCTCACTTAAGAGAGGGACAAATCCCCATCTTAATTATTCATTGCCCTCTACATGACTTCCACTAATCCCGATCGCTAACCTTTATGATCACCATGTTTTAGATGACGTTGGATTACGTCAAGGCATAGCAGTTATCATGTTGGACTCTATGATAATCTCAGGTTCAAGGATTTATTGACATACTGTATTGAGATTCACTTATGACATTTCCATGCAGTGATCTCAATGCGGGTCGGTCCAGTATTAGTTCTCCAACCAATACCCATAAGATTGATCCGTACCATACGCATAATCATCCGATGATTATCAATCAAACTTATACTAGTATATTAATCACTTGAGTCTCTACTCAACGCGATTTTACCAGGGACATTTGAATAATCTTATTATTCGTGAATAACTATTATTCGATTATTATAATATTAAAACATGCACACATTATAATAATCAATGAGAAATAAATGATATCAAATAACTTTATTTAAATGTGACAATTATAAATCTAGGCACATCGAATGTCCTAGGGCACTATTCCCAACACCGAATGCATGAGTAACCGAATTCGAGTGACCCGAAAATTTCATAAAAAATTTTCGGGTCACACGAAAAAATTCGTGTAATTATTCGGGTCACACGTAATACATCGTTGACGAATCGCAGGAGGAGGGAGTTCGGAGTTCGGATTACTCAACACGAATTCGTGTGACCCGAATGCATGAGTAACCGAATTCGAGTGACCCGAAACTTTCATAAATTTTTTTCGGGTCACACGAAAAAATTCGTGTAATTATTCGGGTCACACGTAATACATCGTTGACGAATCGCAGGAGGGAGTTCGTAGTTCGGATTACTCGACACGAATTCGTGTGACCCGAATGCATGAGTAACCGAATTCGAGTGACCCGAAAATTTCATAAAATTTTTTCGGGTCACACGAAAAAATTCGTGTAATTATTCGGGTCACGAAATACATCATTGACCGAATCGCATGAGGGAGTTCGGTGGTTCGGATTACTCAACACGAATTCGTGTGAACCGAATTCGTGTGACCCGAAACTTTCATAAAATTTTGACTTATAAAAATACCATGCTCAGCACGCCACAACATCCATTGAATTGAACTATTTCTCAGCAATATTTTCACCTTTCTTTTCTGATATTATCTCACCGATAATTTTTTTCCTTTTTTCTCTGATTAATTATCTCGAGCTCTCTCACATCGAAGAAGAAGGATTATTTCGACTGCAAAAAATAAAAGGTATATTTATCGCTCAATTTCCAATAATGTTTATACTTGAAATATCAAAAATATTCAAATACTATTTAATTGTGTAAATTTTTAGTTAATAACCTAAATTTTTTATATTATTTGACAGATGAGTTTTTGGAAAAAAGTTATCATTCGTTTTAATGGCAAGTGGCAAGATTTGGACTATCACGGTGGAGAAGAACAAATATTGCCTGTGCCCGTTGGTGTGAACTATGCAACATTAGTAGATAATGTCCACTCTATTGTTGAAGCTGATAGAACAAAACATGTTTATGTTCTATTTTCAATTGATTTTGATGGGAAAAAAAGAAGAAAGATGAAGATAAAGAATGATTCTGATATAAATTACTTGTTCCAATCTAATATTGAGCTTGTGATTTTTGTTAGCCTTCAGAATGCAACTAGCATTCCTCCAAAAGCTCCCTCATTTGGTCCATAATTTGACTTACCTGGATCCAGCTCTTTTCCGGTACCGTACAATTCTAATCGTATGGATTATTTGACTGATTGGGGTTCAAACATGCAAATTCTTCAGGAATTTGATGGTTGCGGTCCTTCAAATAATGTATGTGATGTTGGTGGTAATTGTGGTGGTGGTAGTGCTGATGATGGTAGTGATGATGATAATAACGACATAAATATCGATGATATCGATCTCGAAGATGTCGAGGTTCAAAAACATTGGTTTGAAAAATTTTGCAAATATTGTGAGAAAAGGGGCATGTTCAACAAAATATTGGTAAAAGAAGCAGAACCAGAACCAGAACCAGAATGGAGGCGCTTTGATTTCGATCAATTAGTAGATGAAGAAGGTGCTCCAGCTCCTCCCCCTGGTCATGGGTGAAACATTCCAGGTAGACCTCCATATGTGTCTCCTTCTGAAGTTGATGATGATATGGACGAGAAATTTCATCCTGCAAATATACTATCTTTACAAAGAGGGTCTGTATTTCTCTCCAAAGATAGGTTGAAAAACGTTGTTGGGCGATATCATTTGGAAAAGAAGTCTGACTATCGTATTCTAAAATCTGATAAGCAGCGCTATTCTGCCGTTTGTACAGATAAAACCTGTAATTTTTTGTTGAGCGCCTCCGGGAGGGGTGGATTTTGGAGAGTGCACTTACTGAACGAGCATACATGTCATTTTGACCCAAATCGCAAGGCACCTAAGCAGTTGCCTTCTAAGATGCTCGGTGGATACATGTCCGACAAACTATTAGTGGAAGGACAGATTATGACTCCGAAGCTAGTGCAGGCTCATCTTAAGAATGACTATTGTTTGACATCCGCTATGGCTTGGCATTGAGTATTCGCAACCATGCTATCTCGGTGATATATGGAGACCATCAGATTCTTTCGAATGATCCCATCGTACTTGCATATGTTGGAGGTGACGAATCCAGTACCATAACCGATTATGTGGTTGATGCAAATCGGAAAATTTAAATACATGTTTTATGCTTTGGGGGCTTCGGTATCTGGATTTCGTTATGCTAGACCAATTATTGTTGTTGATGGGACACACCTTCGGGGTAAGTATCGAGGAGTATTATTTGTTGCTGTTACAAAAGATGGTAACAATCAGATATTTCCACTTGCTTTTGGAGTTGGCGACGTCGCATGCGATGAGTCGTGGAAGTATTTCATGTACAAATTGAAAGAGGCCTTTGGTTGTCCAAGGGACCTCTTGATTGTTTCAGACGGGCACAAATCCATAGCAAATGCTATTAGAGAGGTATTCCCACTTGCGCATCACGGGTTATGTTGTTACCACGTTCAGAAGCATTTGGTTAAGTATGGTCAACATGTGGTTGCAATTTTCAATGCGGCAGCTTACAGCTATCGTATTGAGGACTATAATAGGCATATGGAAAGTTTAGAAATAACATGTCCAAATTGCACTACCTACTTGAAAGAAACGTCGGTGAAAATAAATGGGCTCGTGTGAAGTGCCCATCTGATTCGAGGTTATGAATTCAAATGCCGTTGAAAGCATGAACAACCGTCTTCTATGGGCTAGAAGGCCGCCTGCTTCCGCACTTCTCGAGGTATGTCGAACCGTGGTAGAAGAATGGATATCGATCGACATAAAAATGCAAATGAGTGTCTGGACCTTTAACGTATCATGCATACGAGATATTGATTAAGGCGGTCGGAGTGGATCGAACATGAACGCTCAATTTCTTAGTGATGGGGTGTTCAAGGTGACCTCTAACAGAAAAATTATGTTGTGGACTTGAGAGTGCAAAAATGCGGTTGTATGATGTTCCAAAGATGATATGATCTCGTGCAATCATGCCGCAGCCTATAAGGTACCTAAATCACGACCAAACCGTGTATATACATGATTACTATAAAGTGTCCACGCTTCGCCAAATGTGGGGACGGTCAGTGATTCCAAGACCTCACCCAAGTGATTGGTTCATTCTCGCTAACATCAAGGTAAAAGTTTGTGAACCACCGCACAATCCAAGGCAGGTGGCGACCAAAAGAAAGGAGACACACATCAGGGATTGAGTCCTCGACTCATACCCGTAAAGTTCAAACATGCCTTAGATGCGGAGGCACAGGGCACAATAGAAAGACTTGCACTGCAGTTATTCCCCAACTATTTGAGGATTTCACAATGGAACCAACTCCGTCTAAAAGGGGACGTGCAAAAAAAAGTGTAGTATATGTCATTCTGTTGACCACACTGCTCCAAAATGTCCAACTAAGCATCGTTTCGACCTAAATGAGCCCCCAATGTAAAATTAGTTACATTTATTTAAAGTATTTATATGAATCAATTACGTTTTATTTGAACCGATTAAGTTTAATTTCAAATTGATTAAGTTTAATTTCAAATTGATTAAGTTTAATTTCAAATTGGTTAGGTTCAATTTCAAATCGGTTAGGTTCAATTTGAACAGATTATGTTCAATTTCAATCGACTAAGTTCAAATTTCAAATTGAGTAAGTTAAAATTGAATCAATTACGTTTTATTTGAACCGATTAAGTTTAATTTCAAATTGATTAAGTTTAATTTCAAATTGATTAAGTTTAATTTCAAATTAGTTAGGTTCAATTTCAAATCGGTTAGGTTCAATTTCAAATCGGTTCCGGTTCCTGTTTTATGATGTTAGAAAAAACCGGTTTGGAACCGGTTCTATATATATTATATATAATAATAAAAATGATATTATATATAAATTTTTACATAATGTAGGTATTAAATAAAGCAAATTAAATGTACTTTGTTCAAAATATTACACATTAAATTCGGTTTCTACTCAAAATTCATTTTTTTTTACAAAATTCAGTTTTTTTTGCACAATTCGGTTCCTAAAAGAACCGAAAAACTCGATTTTTACACATTAAATTCGGTTCCAGTTCCTAATTCGGTTCCTGAAGAAAAACCGGTTTTTTGGGTTTCGGTTCCTAATTCGGTTCCTGGAAAAAAGTGGTCAAAAACCGAACCAGTTTATGTATTTAGAAACCAGTTCCGGTTCTTTAAATTTTTACCAAGAACCGAACCGGTCCCAGCCCTAACTTTTACACATCTATACTTAATATTAAAAGAGAGTCGCAAGAAAATATAAGAAAACATGTATCATCTCCACGTTAATCCTCTTTTTAAAAATCTTAAAAAAATGGACGTTTAATTTGAGAGGGGTTGGATGATTATTCCATTATATACAATCTACCAATTAAAAACTTCCTCTCATTTATTCCTTTTATTTTTAACCTAATAGTTTAAACAATTATAACTTTTACGTATCAATCTCCAATAATTGTAAAGATAATTTTTTTCCTTTTTTCTCTGATTAATTATCTCGAGCTCTCTCACATCGAAGAAGAAGGATTATTTCGACTGCAAAAAATAAAAGGTATATTTATCGCTCAATCTCCAATAATGTTTATACTTGAAATATCAAAAATATTCAAATACTATTTAATTGTGTAAATTTTTAGTTAATAACCTAAATTTTTTATATTATTTGACAGATGAGTTTTTGGAAAAAAGTTATCATTCGTTTTAATGGCAAGTGGCAAGATTTGGACTATCACGGTGGAGAAGAACAAATATTGCCTGTGCCCGTTGGTGTGAACTATGCAACATTAGTAGATAATGTCCACTCTATTGTTGAAGCTGATAGAACAAAACATGTTTATGTTCTATTTTCAATTGATTTTGATGGGAAAAAAAGAAGAAAGATGAAGATAAAGAATGATTCTGATATAAATTACTTGTTCCAATCTAATATTGAGCTTGTGATTTTTGTTAGCCTTCAGAATGCAACTAGCATTCCTCCAAAAGCTCCCTCATTTGGTCCACAATTTGACTTACCTGGATCCAGCTCTTTTCCGCACTGCATAATTCTAATCGTATGGATTATTTGACTGATTGGGGTTCAAACATGCAAATTCCTCAGGAATTTGATGGTTGCGGTCCTTCAAATAATGTATGTGATGTTGGTGGTAATTGTGGTGGTGGTAGTGCTGATGATGGTAGTGATGATGATAATAACGACATAAATATCGATGATATTGATCTCGAAGATGTCGAGGTTCAAAAACATTGGTTTGAAAAATTTTACAAATATTGTGAGAAAAGGGGCATGTTCAACAAAATATTGGTAAAAGAAGCGGTAACTGCAACTGAACCTTAATGGAGGCGCTTTGATTTCGATCAATTAGTAGATGAAGAAGGTGCTCCAGCTCCTCCCCCTGGTCCTGGGTGAAACATTCCAGGTAGACCTCCATATGTGTCTCCTTCTGAAGTTGATGATGATATGGACGAGAAATTTCATCCTGCAAATATACTATCTTTACAAAGAGGGTCTGTATTTCTCTCCAAAGATAGGTTGAAAAACGCTGTTGGGCGATATCATTTGGAAAAGAAGTCTGACTATCGTATTCTAAAATCTGATAAGCAGCGCTATTCTGCCGTTTGTACAGATAAAACCTGTAATTTTTTGTTGAGCGCCTCCGGGAGGGGTGGATTTTGGAGAGTGCACTTACTGAACGAGCATACGTGTCATTTTGACCCAAATCGCAAGGCACCTAAGCAGTTGCCTTCTAAGATGCTCGGTGGATACATGTCCGACAAACTATTAGTGGAAGGACAGATTATGACTCCGAAGCTAGTGCAGGCTCAACTTAAGAATGACTATTGTTTGACAGTCCGTTATGGCTTGGCATTGAGTATTCGCAACCATGCTATCTCGGTGATATATGGAGACCATCAGATTCTTTCTGAATGATCCCATCGTACTTGCATATGTTGGAGGTGACGAATCCAGTACCATAACCGATTATGTGGTTGATGCAAATCTTGGAAAATTTAAATACATGTTTTATGCTTTGGGGGCTTGGTATCTGGATTTCGTTATGCTAGACCAATTATTGTTGTTGATGGGACACACCTTCGGGGTAAGTATCGAGGAGTATTATTTGTTGCTGTTACAAAAGATGGTAACAATCAGATATTTCCACTTGCTTTTGGAGTTGGCGACGTCGCATGCGATGAGTCGTGGAAGTATTTCATGTACAAATTGAAAGAGGCCTTTGGTTGTCCAAGGGACCTCTTGATTGTTTCAGACGGGCACAAGTCCATAGCAAATGCTATTAGAGAGGTATTCCCACTTGCGCATCACGGGTTATGTTGTTACCACGTTCAGAAGCATTTGGTTAAGTATGGTCAACATGTGGTTGCAATTTTCAATGCGGCAGCTTACAGCTATCGTATTGAGGACTATAATAGGCATATGGAAAGTTTAGAAATAACATGTCCAGCTGCAGCTACCTACTTGAAAGAAACTGTCGGTGAAAATAAATGGGCTCGTGTGAAGTGCCCAGTCCGGTGATTCGAGGTTATGAATTCAAATGCCGTTGAAAGCATGAACAACCGTCTTCTATGGGCTAGAAGGCTGCCCGTTTCCGCACTTCTCGAGGTATGTCGAACCGTGGTAGAAGAATGGATATCTGATCGACATAAAAATGCAAATGAGTGTCCTGGACGTTTAACGTATCATGCATACGAGATATTGATGAAGGCAGTCGGAGCTGGATCGAACATGAACGTTCAATTTCTTAGTGATGGGGTGTTCAAGGTGACCTCTAACAGGAAAAATTATGTTGTGGACTTGAGAGTGCAAAAATGCAGTTGTATGATGTTCCAGCATGATATGATCTCGTGCAATCATGCCGCTGCAGCTATAAGGTACCTAAATCACGACCAAACTGTGTATATACATGATTACTATAAAGTGTCCACGCTTCGCCAAATGTGGGGACGGTCTGTGATTCCAGTACCTCACCCAAGTGATTGGTTCATTCCTGCTAACATCAAGGTAAAAGTTTGTGAACCACCAGACAATCCGAGGCAGGCAGGGCGACCAAAAGAAAGGAGACACACATCAGGGATTGAGTCCTCGACTCATACCCGTAAAGTTCAAACATGCCTTAGATGCGGAGGCACAGGGCACAATAGAAAGACTTGCACTGCAGTTATTCCCCAACTATTTGAGGATTTCACAATGGAACCAACTCCGTCTAAAAAGGGACGTGCAAAAAAAGTGTAGTATATGTCATTCTGTTGACCACACTGCTCCAAAATGTCCAACTAAGCATCGTTTCGACCTAAATGAGCCCCCAATGTAAAATTAGTTACATTTATTTAAAGTATTTATATGAATCAATTACGTTTTATTTGAACCGATTAAGTTTAATTTCAAATTGATTAAGTTTAATTTCAAATTGATTAAGTTTAATTTCAAATTGGTTAGGTTAAATTTCAAATCGGTTAGGTTCAATTTGAACAGATTATGTTCAATTTCAATCGACTAAGTTCAAATTTCAAATTGAGTAAGTTAAAATTGAATCAATTACGTTTTATTTGAACCGATTAAGTTTAATTTCAAATTGATTAAGTTTAATTTCAAATTGATTAAGTTTAATTTCAAATTGGTTAGGTTCAATTTCAAATCGGTTAGGTTCAATTTGAACAGATTATGTTCAATTTCAATCGACTAAGTCCAAATTTCAAATTGATTAAGTTTAATTTCAAATTGGTTAGGTTCAATTTCAAATCGGTTAGGTTCAATTTCAAATTTCAAATTGATTAAGTAACATATAGTAACCATCAATTACGTTTTATTTGAACCGATTAAGTTTAATTTCAAATTGATTAAGTTTAATTTGATACACAATAATCATTATAAAAACGAAATCAGTATTTACATCATCGCTAATACTATCACTAATCTCTATCATCCCACCGTATAAATAAACTAGTGGGATCACACACTACAGTATCTATATCATCGCTAAACCTCCATATAGATCGGGCCATACGTCCTCTAAATGCATAAATATCCGCATCGGTCTTTCCATGAGAGAAAGATCTGAACGAGAGACTCTATAGTCCGTATAGAATACGCACCACAAGAGGTCGAGTCATCCCGAGCATAGCATAAATCCTTCCTCGCCGTATCAACTCGAAACGGAGTCACCGGTGATATCGGGCGGCGCTCGTAAAATCCATTAACGTAGAATGGTAGGAATTAAGCGACATATACCCAATGACCGCCGCGATCTCAACTTCCAATATGCATCGTGTTCCTACGCCAGAATCGTGCATGATGATGATACCCTCCTCGAGTATAATGCGGAGAACAACCCAATGTCCGCCGAGGACTCGAGACGTATTCCGATGGTCAACACTGGATTGTTCAAAAGTACATTGTCGCACAATATCACACGAATAACTAATACAAATAAATAACAAAATATGCAATAAATTATCACCTCGCGTAACTCCCACCATGGGCGATGATCGCCCAAAATGGTCTCGCATCGTGAACGTGGTGATCAAGAAATCGAGATCATCATCGTCAATACTCAATGAACCTCCTCTCTATTGGAGTTATTCCATACATTGATACATGTGGCCTAATGTAAAATAATTTTGTCGATGTAAGCACTCAATTAATTTGGAATAAATTTATTAATATTTTTTCATTACCAAGAAGCTCGTATGAACCAAAACCCTATGAGCGGCCCAATCATCGAGCCATCGCACGCCAACAAATCCGGGATCAAACTGTAGGATCCCCATATATGCATCCAGATGTTGGATATCATTTAAATTAAGAATAATTTTAACATTTTCAATAACTACACGTTTCAATAAGAGATTACCTACATATAAATTGAAAGACTTACTTCTGCATCTATCAATCTGGATCCGTCCTGTAGCATCATAAACCAGGAGGCACTAGCTCCGAATGCAGCACCAACATTGACACTACAATTTACTTTTTGTTTAAGTACGGACAATTTTAGTAAATAATATTGAATTTACAATTTAACTCACCTCTCGCCGCTGTCCAACCACCTGTTATACGCGTCCTCATCCAAGTCCTTTCTCTTCCGAACTACAGTGGTCGAGAAGGGGGAATGCGGTCTGTATGACCTATACTGCAGTCTAGGCACATCACTCGCATCTGCTCGAATAGAAATAAGAGAGTACTCAAGCGGGATAGGGCTCAGATCCGCAGTGGAAGAGGATGGTCGAGACCTAGGGGCAATCTCTGGTGGTGTCATCAACGTCTCAGCAGGAAGAACTGGGGGGTAACTATCGGGACTGAGGCTCCATCAGCATGATGATCGAGACTCGCAGTGCGCTCTACCGGGACCGAGGCTCCATCAGCATGATGATCGAGACTCACAGTGCTCTCTACCGGGACCGAGGCTCCATCAGCATGATGATCGAGACTCGCAGTGCGCTCTACCGGGACCGATGCTCCGCCGGGGCTAGGGACACCCACAGTCTGCTCGGCGGGAGACGACACTCCATCCATACGAGTCTCTGTCGGCAACGATGATCCGCCAGCGTCGGGGACTCTCTCAGTCTGCTCGGGGGGAACAGGCGCTCCGTGAAATCGAGGCTCTGTCGGAATCGAGGCATGAGAAGGAAAATCGCGCATAAGATCATTAATACCTCCAAAGTCCCATGCCGGCGTATCAAGAGGAGCAGACTGGCCCACTACCTCATCAATATGTCGACATAACTTGCCTACTGCGTCATCAACATATCGACGCATCTGCTCGACCGATGAATCCATATATGCACGCATATGGGTGAAAAGAGTATCAAAATCAGTAATCAGCGCAGTCTCCTGAGTACCCCGTGCCAAATAAGATGCAGTCTGGTGCGGACCCCGTATCGGAGAACTATGGGGTGGCAAATTAGTATGCACAGGCTCACGAGGGTCTGCTGATGACTCACGTCCATGAGTAAAATATATAGGGTCAGAAATAACCGGACCAGATGTCCGCTGCCAGACAATACGCTCTCCGGCTAGATCACCGACAGAAGCATCACCATCACGAGCCCTCCCCTTCCCCTTCCCCTTCCCCTTCCCCTTCCCCCCACCCTTCTTGCATAGGGCCATCCTGTGCGTATACTGCACCCACTCGCTGGCAGCATCACTAATGGACTGCATATACAGCTCCTCCTCCTCCTCCTCAGGTGTTGGAGATAACACCTCAAAACAATCAATCTAAATACAATTCAATGATTCATTTTCAGTAATTATTACCTTAAATATCTACAAAAGTTTTTTACGTATTGAAAACCTATAATTGATTACCTCATCATCGAAGAATGTGGTAAAATCAATATGACCCAGCTTCTTCAACTTTCAGCGTGTACAACGAGGTCGCTGGATGAAAGAAGCTCCGAGCATGGTCCCACATTTAGAGCCTAACAAAGGTATAGCCTCGCAAGCCCATATCTGAAAACAATAATTGAATCCCAATATAAGAAACAATAACAATATTTATTCTGAGTTTGAGTATATAATTAAGTTAATGAATGCGGGGACGTACCATAATAGCGTATATGTTACCATAAAAATGGTAACTCGGATCCAGACCAGCGGGGACCTCAGTGGGAACATCGCTCAAATACGTAACCAAAATCTGATATGAATATAAGCCCCATGGAAAGCTCTCCCACCGAGTCTGGTCCTCAACCAACGTCCACAACCACCGGTCAGCAATACGCTTGCCACCATCCACACCGAATATCAAATAGCAGACACACAGCACCTTAGCGACCTTCAGCGCATCACCGGGATGCTCTCTAAAATATCCAGCAGCAAATCGATCACGAATACGGTCTAACATCTGCCCCCCACCACTGAGCAACGGATACCGATCGTACACGCTCCCCTCCGGTGGAACATCATCCCCGTGTACATCAAAATCGGAGTCTCCGAATCGCAAGCCAGTGACTAACGCATACTCATATCTAGAAAATCGAATAAATCGATGACCGAGCCTAAACCAAAACTCATCGGCCTGTGCATCCGGTCTAATCACCTCGTTCGAGAACAAGGCATGCAATGCGGCATTAGATACAAACCCCCCACTCCTCCCGGACAAAGTGTCCAAGACACGACTCTCTAAACTCCCTAATAGTGTCATCACTTACACTCCATGACTCAAAGAACAATCGTCTTAACAATCCCTAACCTAACATACCCATTTATGGAGCATTTCGAACCTCGCATATTCGGCCTCTTCCAAACAACCTGCCGATTCAAATTTATCTTAATTTTAGCTTCATGCGGGTGTATTGAAGTAATATGTAATCGGGAAAAAGTAAGTGGACAATTCGAGTAACAGTGGGATTTATTCGATTTATTTCCATCGAGTTATTCTAATTCAACTTGAGACATCCTAATTCAATTTCAATCATCTAATGCAATTCGAGACATTCTAATACAATCCGAGTCATCCTAATTCTAGTAGTTTTATGTCAATTCGAATAATCATAAATAAATTTGCGTCGTTCTAATTGTGGAAGGCCATTAGTCCAATTTGAGTAACTTATAAACTATATTCGAGTAAGACAAATAAAAAAACGAAATAAACTAACTAAACGAAATAAACTAACTAAACGAAACAAACTAACTAAATTCGAAAAGATATCCATATTTATAACATTCCCAAATTCGAATTGAAACTCGAATACGAATTACCAAGGTTACATAAATAATCAATTCAACACGACATCAATTCAATCGATATCAATTCATACATAAAGAATAGTTACGATATCAACACACGATAAGTATTTGGGGTTGACCGGCGCTACTTAATTCCCAAATTCAAATTTCTTTATTTTAATTTATTTTTTCATCGTGTAAATCGAATGCAAATCTTATAATTCGAATGCAAATCGTGTAAATCAAATATAAAATGTGTAAACCAAAATTGAGCAACGAGCATACTCGAGTGACACGAAAACAAAATCTTACCTGGTTTTCGGCGGTAGCGGCGGCAGCGGAAGCGGCAGCGGCGGCGGAAGCGGCAGCGGAATCGGCATTTCCGTCAGCGGCGCTATTCGGGGAACGCCTCAAATTCGGGGAAGTCGAATTCGCCATCGAGGATGAGGAAATAATTCGGATTCTTGAAACTAAGATTCGTGAAACTCGAATTCCTGCATTCGTGAAACTCGTGAAGAAGGAAGAAAGAAGACGACTGGGAAGAATTTTTTCGTGAAACTCGATTCGGATTCGTGAAGAAGAAGCCCGTTCGAGTATTGTTTTAAAGGTGACCCGAGTATATCGAGTTCAGATTCGTGAAGAAGGAAGTCTTTGTTTTCGTGAAACTCGTTTGGGATTCAGATTCGTGAGGAAGGAGATGAAGAAGCCGGTTCGAGTCTTTGTGTTTCGGATTCGTGAAGAAGAAGCCATTTCGAGTATTGTTTTAAAGGTCAACTCGAGTTTTTCGAGTAATAAATTCGTGAAACTCCAATACATTCGTGAAACCCGAATGTGAAACTCGAACATTACTCGAGTCTTTGTGTTTTGGATTCGTGAAAAAAAAGCCCGTTCGAGTTACCTGAATGTGACACTCGAATATTCGAGTAATGTATAAAAAATTAAAAAAAAAAAAGAAGAAGAAGAGGGTCTCCCGAATGAATTCGGGAGATTTTAAAAAAAAAGAAGGTCTCCATTCGGGAGATGTATAAAAAAAATTCGTGTCACACGAATTCTCTTCGGGTGACACGAATTGGACTCGTGTAACCCGAATTTTTTTTTTTTTTACATCTCCCGAATGAATTCGGGAGACTTTTTTTTTATTTACATGTCCCGAATTGTATTCGTGTGACACGAATTTGACTCGTGTGACCTGAAATTTCGGACTCCGGTAACCCATATTTTCAACCTTCCTTGATATTGTTTTTTTTGAAGTTGACTCGAAATTATATTACTCGAAATTATAATATATGACTCGAATTTTATTCGAGTAAAAGTCAATTTCGACAATTTGGGTATCAAAAGAGTTGTTACTAAACTTGAGACAGAAAAGAATATTACTATATGCCAAAAAACAAAACAAACTTTTTCTATTATATATATAGACTTTAATGGCACGGATTTTAATAAATTGTATTACGTGTAAAATAGTGTAGAAAGGAACCCACATTATAAATATAGATTGATGGGCCGTGAGATTGAAAAATGGGTCATGAATATTTTTTAATAATTAAATTGAAAGATTGATGATAATAGTTATGTGATTTATGGTGGGTCATACCAAAAAATAGAAAGATAATATTTTTTATGGACATCGCGAAATAAAATTAATTTAACGTATTTTGTGGACGAAGAGAGTATAAAATAATATAAAATAATATATTAGAATTATTTTGTAGATTTAAAAATACCAAAATAATAATATTATATGAATAAATATCAAAAGTATAATTGCAATATTATTAATTTATAAGCTGTAGTTGGAACTTAAGATTATCAAATAAATCTTAAATACAAATGAAAAATCTTAAAATTACTGAAAAATCTCAAAATCTATAATTAACTTTATATTAAAATCATAGTATATTACTATATTTTTTTAATTTTTAATATAGTAACCTATTATTTTTTATCCGTCTAACTTTTTGAGGTTCTCAAACTCTTTTGTAACTCACATTTATTAGATAAATTTTATTTAGTTTTAGTGTTTTACATAATTTTTTATTTAGGTTAAATTACACTTTTGTCCCTCTAGTTTCACGAATCCTCACATTTGTCCCCCTAATTTAAATTTGAAAGATTATGTCCTCCTGATTTTGAACATTTTGCAATTGAAAAAAAAAATCAACTGAACTATTGACGTGGCATAGGATTTAAGGAATAATAAAATGCCACGTCCTTAAATAAAAAAAAAACAAGCCATGACACTGTCTAACATAGGCGGATCCAGCATACGAAAACTACTGGTGCACCGACGCACCACAAAAAAATAACGGACGATCGAATTTTTTTTCTAAATTTTTCACTTTTTAATAAAAAAAACTACCAAAACAACGTCGTTCTAACTTAAAAACGTCAAAACGACGTCGTTTTGGTTAAAACGGCGTCGTTTTGTATTTTTTTTTGTGGTGCACACGCACCACCATGCCCTAGTGTAGATCCGCCCCTGCTGTCTAAATATTTTTTTACCATTACTAATTATAAAATCATTTAAACAAAGCCAAAAAGATCGATTTCAAATAAATCGGGATGCCAGATACTTAAAAATGTAAAGTTACCGATTTAAATCTATATGTATATTATGGCTCTGTTTGCTTCGACAGAATCCGCTTTATTAGAGATGATATCGAGCTTATCAATCAAATTAAGGTATTTGATTTGTTGGTGATGGGTATGAAAATTATTAGCGCTCATTGTTTTCCGGACTTGTCTTAATATTAATCGGCCTTCCTTCCTCCGCTAACTTATCTATGCGATTAAGGTTTATTTAATGTCGGGCTATATTTTATCAAAAAAAAAAAAAAATGTCGGGCTATTTACTCTGGCCGATTAGTCCCCGATGCAAGCAAACGGAGCCTATGTATATTTAGGATCCTGTAGAGGGATATATTGTTATTCTAGATCTAACTAATTTGATTTTCATTGCAACAAAAATGTTCATTTTGGAGCATAATTTGTCTGGCAATTGTTTACCATAATTGCAAATGTTCACATATGGAATTAGATATTCAGATGAGCCTCCCTCAATTGATCTTGCTCTTTTAGCACTTAAATCTAGTACTTAGTCCGAGATATTTTACATCAATATGATAATGTCCCACTTCGTATAATGGTTCATGTGACGATGACAAAATTTTAGGGGGCGTTTGGTTCGTCGGATTCCGACGGAATTGGGTGGAATTGGAAAGGTCGATTACATTGACCGAATTCCATTGTGATGTTTGGTTACCTAAGGAATGGAATTGAATCTCAACAGTCCTTCAAATAAGGATTTGATCATTCCTTCCCAAAATGGATGGAATTGAAATCCATTTCGTCCCAAAATTTGCAAATAACAAATATACCCTCATTAAACATAATGATTGGAAGAAGAAAAACGGTGCTGTGATTGTTGCCGGAAAAAATAATTTTATTATAATTTATATGTAAAAATATTAAATATTAATATTAATATTATAAATATATTGAGAAATATTAATATTCAAAATATTAAATATTAATATTAAAAGATTACGTATTTTACGTATTTAAAAATATTTATCGAGAAATTTTAGGTATAAATAATATTAAAATATTAAATATTAATATTAATATTAAAAATATATTGAGAAATACTAATAGTAAAAATATTAAATATTAAATATTAAATATTAATATTAATATTAAAAATATTACATATTTATATATTTTACGTATTTTAAAAATATTAACTTTAGTATTAATATTAATATTGAGAAATATTACGTATAAATATTAATATTAATATTAAAAATATTAAATATTAATATTAATATTAAAAATATATTGAGAAATATTAATATTAAAAATATTACGTATTTACAAATCGCCCCTTAGTATTCGAAGGATTGAATCCCTCTCCCGCTATTCGGCCTTGTTTTTTCATTTTATTTTAAATGTTAATTTCAAAATTATATTTTCCTAGTTTCACAGTGATAATTCGAGTTGTTTAAGGATCGAACCCCCTCTTTTCAACCATGTTTTTGTTTGTCATTTTTATTGTCAAATTACAAAATTATTCACCATTTAAGAGTCCATACCCCCGATATCTCCTAATTTAGATAGGTAGTCTTATCTTGATATTGATGATAGCCAATCCGTCTTGGCATCCACCCATGCACTCCCGGCCAGCTCAGCCATACCGATTCATGGAAACCGGGAGACAAAAGAGCCGGTTTTCAGATAGACCGATCGAGCAGAAGATGACAAGGAGGGTCGACCAGGCCCACACCAAATATGTTCCAAGGCCTCATTACGACATGGCCGAGCAGAACAATTAGCGATCGGAGGCCGACCTTATGACCGAACCCGAGCGGGGATGACAAAAAGGACCGACCAGGCCCACACCAAACATGCTCTAGGGCCCCATTATGATAAGGCCGGGCAGAGCAGTTAGACCGGAGGCCGACCCCTGAACCGACCACACGACGGATAAATATCACCAAATGCATGTGGAACAGGCATATAGGACAGTTAATGCAATTTGTCCCCAATCTTCCCAAAGCAACTCTCAAATGAAGACATGTGTCTAAGACATTCTCTCCTTCTCACAAGTGTTTGGATGTATCTCAGACACTCTCCAACTGCCAGTCTTCTGATCGGCCAAGACTTTCTATATATAGAAGGAATGTATGCTAAAGAAGGACTTTTGGAAAAAATAAAAATTGGGCCCATAAAAAAGGTTACATTAGACTTGTAATATAAATAATCAAAATAGACGGGGCTTCAAAATTCAGGTCGGCTCTATCTCAAAAAATCACACGATCATCAATAAAATTTAGTTATCCTACTCATTCGGATTTTTATTGTTTACTACGTGTCTCCGATTCACCCAGTTCAGGTCAGCACACGTTTTGTTGATCAAATCAGATATCAACAGATATCATGCTTAGTTTTTCAATTAATAAGTGTTTTTTATGCAGCAAATGGACAAATCTGCACCATTTGATGGCATACTTCATGGTCCCGTCTTCATTTGAAGGTCAAAGTCCACAGCTGCCACCAAATGGGACTTGCGGGGGCCGGCACCATCCACCATCTCTCGCTCAAAGCTAGTCAAAAGTCACTTAAACCACTTGGTTGTTCATTATTTTATATAAAAATGTTTGGAAAGTCATACTTTCCCAGGTAGTTCTGCGGTCCACCGAAGTCGTACTTAGTGAACATACACCAAATTAAGATGTACTAATTATTAATCGTTAGATTAATCGTACATCTTAATATAATATATTGTACTACATCATGATCGTTAATAGATGTACAATCAAAAATAAAAATGTACAACATAATTTAAATTATTTAAATAATTATTTATTGAATTACCAATATATCCTTATAAATTAATTAAAAATAAAACACAATTAATCTTATTATATACAAGCCTTTGGACCATTATTTTGGGCTTCATTCATAATTACTGTTAATACTATCCTTTCTTTTTTTACACGCACACTATTCATCTAATTACACTTCAGATTTCTAGCCGGCGACGATTCGTCAATTACTGATTTTTGTTGCAGCGGCGAGCGGATTGTAAGATAGTAACATCGGCGCCGACGACACTGAATTTCTGCCCAGGTTTCTCTCTCTGAACTCTCTGCAACTTCATTATTACCGAAATTTCCGCAAATTCTTATATCTGTTTTTGAAAGTTCATTACATTCATCGTAAATTTCTACTCTTGTTTAGTGCCTGTGGAAATCAAATTGGAACGTTTTATCTTCTTCTCTTAAATTGAAAATATTTGCACTTTTGCTCTGTTTGATTCTGTCTTTGCTTGAAAAAAAAAACAAGGATTCCTTATTATACGAATAAAGTGGTGGTTTTGATTTTTGCTTGTTCCTCTTTAATCATTTGGAATTCTAATATCGGAATTTATTTCCCAACTTTTTTTGTAATTATAGTGAAAAAAAATCATCATGCCCTTGATAGTTGTGTATTTATAATGACTTACTTGCAAAAACCACGTTGGTGATTTTAGTGTCACCATTCATTTTCAGAATTTAACTAATGTGAATGAAGTTTATAATTCGTATTCTAATGTATGTTCGGGTATGTGAGTGCACACATATATAAGATCGAATTATAAGTCGACATGTTATGTGTGGGGTCCTGGCGAGCCCTCATGGTCCCAAAAGGTCTTCGGAAATTTAGATTTGGGATTTAGTGATATTTCCGAATTTTAGAGGAAGACTGTGGTAAAATTGATTAATTTCGTCAATTTTGTTAAGCCACCCGTCAACCCTAATTTCGGACCACTAATGACGGCGCCGCTCTCAAAACCCTAAAATCGACCTACTTGTAACCCTAATCCGACATGTATAAATAGGGCTCTCCTCATGAGTCTAATCACACCCTTTTTCTGAGCTCTCGATCTTTCTGATAAACACAGAATTTCTCTAGCAATTTGGCTTACGTTTCTGTGCCTAGATTCGTAAGTGTTCCATTGGATTATCCTAGGCTGAATTTCTTGTAACCCGGGCATAGGGTAGAAATATCAGTTCGGAAAATGTTTACACGATCCATTGGAAAATCCGGATCTCCATAAAAACCCTTATACCCCAACAAACCATACATTTTGTTTGTTTTGTTTGAATTTTGTTGTTATTATTTCGTGATGTAATTGCGTCTGCATCATATTTATAAATTGATTAAATGATCTCACTTAAACAATCTGTTATATTTGAATAAAAAACTCATTACCATACACCAATTTTTATGGCAAGCAATAATATCTAACATTCACATTAGTGCATTCATTTTCTCGCATTACCGCATCCATCTTCAAGGTAAGCAGTTGGAATTACGGGATGCATTTGCAACATTTAAGTGATATTTTTGTAGAAAAATCTAACCGTAAGGCATGCATGAGAAAGTGAAGTTATGCTTAAATTCTGTTTATTTAAGAATTCATTTTTCAAATGTGGTCCTGTTTATTTAATGTATATTTTTGAACCGAGAGCATAGTTTTAAATTTCTCGTTTCCGAGAGAAAATTTCTTCGTTAAATTTTTGAGCTCGCTTTGAATTTTAACAAGATTATCCTTTAAAATATTTTCATTTCAATGCATTTAAAATAACCGGTTTCGATAAATTTCCCTCTTTCAAGAATTTTAGAAATATCATTTTCCAAAGATTTATTTTTAGATTTAAGGGATTTGATTTCCGATAAAGCATTTTGAAAATCCATATGTAATAATTCGAATGCTTCAAATAATTCATCGTGAGAATTACTTACTTGGCTTTCGACGTCGCTATCGTCGAATGAACTCCGGGCCATGAGAGCGAGATTATTTTGATTGATAAAATCATCATCTTCATCTTCATCGCTCCATGTTGCAACGAGGACCTCCTTCTTTGGTTTCGCTCGGCAGTGCTTGGCAAAGTGGCCTGGTTTTCCACATAATCGACAAGAGTTGTCGAATTTCTTGGATTCGCCCGCTTGAATGTCCTTCTTTATCCGATTTACTAAGGTTTGAAACTTATTAATATTTTTGGCATAATACGCCGATTCTTCGTCGCTATCGACCAGGATTTCTTCCTTTTTGGACATTTTAGCCTTCATGGCTAATGATCTTTCCTTCGGCTTCGGTTTGGCATTTCGGGATTTAGGCACTATCTCATAATTAATTAGCGATCCGACGAGAGCACTAAAATCAAGACTATTGAGATCTTTCGATTTCATAATCGCCGTAACCGTACCGTCCCATTCTCGAGGTAGTGATCGGAGAATTTTCTTTACTTTCTCACTACTCGAAAGTGGTTTACCGAAACATGCTAATCCATTTGTGATGACCAAAAATCGGTCGAGCATTATAGTGATGGATTCGTCGTCCTTCATTTGGAATAATTCATAATCGTGAAGGAGCATGTTTATCTTCGTCTCCTTGACTTGAGACGTACCTTCGTGTGTTACCTCAAGCATTTTCCAAATTTCTTTGGCACTATCACACGATGATATCCGGTTGTGTTCTTCCGGATTTAAGGCACAATAAAGAAGTTGAGTTGCCTTACAATTGTAGTGGTCATTTTTCCAACCGGAATCGTCATATTCTTCGAAAGTTTTGAGCGTACCGTTGGAATTTGTCGGAATTTTCGGACCAAGACAAATCACCTTCCAAAGCTCGATGTCATATGCTCGGATGAATATTGACATCTTTTTCTTCCACGTCATAAAGTTTGAACCATCAAAAAATGGTGGTCGATTGAGAGCAAGGCCTTCGACGGGAGCATATTGAAACGCCATTATAGATCTTTTCTCCTAGGATGTTAAGCCGTGTATTGGAGTACCGCTCCGATACCAATTGTTGGGTACAAGATCGGATATTGCGCCGTGTTGCGGAAGCGAAAATAAAGGTGCGGAAAATAAAGCACACAAGGATTTATAGAGGTTCGGCTATAAACGAGCCTACATCCTCTCTCGGTATCTTTTTCAATAGGTTGAAGAAAAACCTCTGCACTTCTCTTCTATCGGTCGAGGGATAACCGTTACAATTACGTCTTCTATTGGTCCGTGATAAACCACTCGTACTTGTCTTTGTGTTGGTCCAAGTTAAACCATTTTCCTTTTCGTAGGACAAGGAATCAACCTCTCTAGCTTTCTATTGGTACTAGATAAACCTCACGAAGATAGCGATTGCGATTCTAATAATGCCGGATCCTTGATCCTAATAACACCGAATCCAATCGTATCTTTTCTTTTACCTCTCATGTATAATATTGAATATATAAACACTCAAACTAACAATATAAGCTCAATATTACAACAACAATAATATCAATATGAATATATGATCAATAAGACGTTTGCTCGAAGTTGTTGTATGGATGAATACCAATGATGTGGTATTTATAGGCATTGGAGCCTCAACTAGCCGTTAGCTTTCTATCACTTCATTACGGCCTTTATCTTCACAACATTACGGCCGTAAGCCGTATTACGTACGCTAAACAATCCATGTTACGTACGTTAGCTTCTCCCAGATTCAGTCCAGTAGCATTCGTTTATTGTGTTACGTACGTTATCCAACACCCATTACGTACGTTATATAAGGTCAATATGTCTGTTGCCTGCTGACCTATGCCATGACGTCATCTCCAACGTTCATCTCGTTTGAACTCAGAAACATCATATTACGTACGTTAAGCAACCTTCATTACGTACGTTACTCTTAACATATTACGTACGTTAAGTAACACATTTTACGTACGTTAGGCATGTACAGAACACCTTTTGCGACCTCGTTTTCTTCGATGCTTTGCTCCGTCTCTTTATTGTTTTGCTTTGTGTAACAACTTTAATCATCAAAATATTATTAATACATGTATGGAACAAAATGTTCCAAAGTCGTGTGATCAATGCTGAGGGCGCTGGATCAGATTTCCACCTCGTGTTGGTCCGACGGGATCATCTTGGGATCTATGCTGATGGCGATGGATCATTGGACGGGTTTTCCACCTCGTGTTGGTCCGACGGGATCATCTTGGGATCTATGCTGAGGGCGCTGGATCATTGGATTACCCTGTATTGTGTTGATGGAATCATGTGGATTCGCATCGTTGGTTTTACCATATGTTTTGCGTACATATGTGTATTGTTGGTTATCCATCTCGTGTTCATCTGATAGGATCATCTTGGGATCTATGCTGAGGGCGCTGGATCATCAGATTTCCATTGAGTATACATTGTTGTTATTGTTGTGAACATATTGACGTTGCCATATGAGTATGCATTTGTAGGTCTTGTGTTAGGACCATGTCCGTATGTTGTGTTGATGTGATCTTAGATTAGACTGACGTGATTTCGTCGTGGCATTTCATACATTGAGGTATGTTCCGTATTTTCCTTCTTGGTTCTTGTCCTGGGATGGACAATCGATTATCGTGTTGATAGTTGTTGATGTTATCCGATGGATTGAATTGGCCAGAGTTGGTATATTTAGTATCAGCGAGTTATGATGATGTTTTGAGAATCTTGGGCATTGCTTGAGGTACCGTATGGATATTATGTTTGAGTTAATCGAGATTACGAGATGTGAAATGTGATAATGGTTACTTTTATGGGAATTATTATGAGTTTGATAAAGTTATGATGATAAGATTACATTGGTCATATTCTTATTTTGTATTCTCATTAGTATGTAATTATTGATGTGATGTGACGGCTATCATTGTTGAGTATTATGGCTGACCCCGTCGTGGGCTTTATTTTTAGGATATTGGATATCGATCTTGTAGCGGTCGTGAAGAGATGAGCTTCCCGGAGGATACTGGCTAGGGCATGTGTTTGTGAATCGAGTATTCTGATTATTTGTTGTATTCTGCTGCTAGAGTATTTTTAATTGTTTGTCCTTTCCGCTGCGTGAGTATCTTTAAATGGCATTTTGGTATCTGGTAATTTAAGTTACTTTGAAATATCGTTTTCTAAAATATTGAGTTTCGGCTGTTTTGCCTTGTTCTTTCCAATGAGATTTTACGATGGTTTTGATAAACGAGTTTTATAAAGTTTTCAGATGTTTTTAATAGATAATACCGTCGTTAGCCTCTTGGGCGTTTGTAAATATTTGTGAAAATGTCTTTTAGCCTTGTGGGTTCTATCTCGGGGCCCACGGTGCTGTAATATTCCTGGATGGCTCTGGGGGTGTTACATAGCAAGCCACGAACCTCGGAGTCCCCGCAAGACATACCCGATTGGACAACCCTACGGTCACGCCCGACCCATACTAGCAAGTGTGGATCCCGGAGATTCAACAATCTTACTCGGAGGCACATTACTTTCAACGATCACATAACAATAAGCAAACATCAAGCCAAACAACACTAAACATCACAACCTCCTTTCAAAGGAGTAATAACCAATATCACCCGTCACATATTCGCCGAACAAGCACACATATCAATACACAACCCTCGGCATATGATTACGACCTACTATATTCACTAAGTGAAATTACAACATCTTCCAACATACGTAATTAACACACGTATTCCAAAAACACATTTATTCACGAAGCATACGAGTTATCTTTTGAAAGACAACATTTATCGAGAACATACTGATCCTTTTTAAAGTTCATTAAACATTCGAAATGCGCATAAAATCATTCACCAATAATTATGCCTACGAAACACGAAACGTATGGGCAAGATACTTGCCTCGATACCACGAGCAACGGAACAACGAACGGATACGGTCGGGTAGCCCTTGAACTTCCAAGAACAACCAATAACTCGTCAACTCCACGAAAACTACGAAAATAATATCACCCGAATTATTAATGCTAAACGAAATCCGTATCAACTGTTGACTCAAAAAGTATTTTGATGATGATCTCTTTCAAAACATTTAACTAAATCAATCTCAGCAAGCTGTTGTGTTAAAGGAGCAAAATGATGTTAGCGCACGCTACATATACCAGAGTAGCGCAAGCTATCGAGGAATATGTATTCAACCTAGTCAGTCAGCTGCAGACCAGTGAAGTTACCTGATGGATAGCGCACGCAAGTCTTTCAACATTAGCGCACGCTAAATTACTACAGTTAGAGCACGCTATACAATAATATTAACGCACGCTATCACATCATTCAGTCAGAGGACAGTGAGGTTTGGAAAGAAAATGGAAACGGTCTTGCGCACGCTACGAACAATTATTTACGTACGCTAATCCAAGGACTTAGCGCACGTTATTCTACATTACCTGCGCACGCTACCGAATATGGTCAGTAGTCCAGTAGCTACTGGACTCAAAGTGAGAAGGGCTTTACGTACGCTACACAGGGTAACGTACATAACTGAAGAAAACATTTAGCGCACGCTACGATATAAACATTAGCGCACGCTAAACGTAGTCAGCATCTTACCGTTGGAATTTCTACCGTTAGAAGGCAAGAGTCAATGAAGATCCGTGAAATCTGGAAAAGTTGGAATTAATTAATACTAGCGCACGCTATGCATGTTTGCTAGCGCACGCTAAGTTCAAATTTAGCCGTTGGATAAAGAGACGTTGGGAAGACAAACCAACACTTTCAAAGTCAAGATTGAAGACCTGTTGACCAACCGATAACGCACGCTACGAGTACATGACTAGCGCACGCTAGCCATACAATTTTACCGTTGGAATAGTTTTGTGACCGTTCAGGAAAGCCAAGTCAGAATCGATAGCGCACGCTAGAAGGCATTATTAGCGCACGCTAATAATACGATTTTCAGTATTTGAAGAATGGCTCTCACCTATAAATACCCATAGGACTTGGGTATCACATACACAACTTCAAGCATACAAGCATACAAGCATTCAAACATTCTTGAGCTCAAATTGCTACTGATTACTATATTATAAGTTGTGAGAAGGAAAGATACAAGAGTGATTTTCTTTGTAATATCCATTATACTTTGTATTCTTTCATTTGATTGTAAGTGTTGCATCACTTACACTTGATCGTAAGAGAAACGAATCAAGAGTCACTAATCCGGTGTTATTAGGATCTTTGATCTGGCATTGTTAGGATTATACTCCCATATTCGTGTAGTGAGGATTATCTAGTTCCTATAGAACACTAGATAAACAAAAGTTTATATTGAGAGTGAGGTTGAGCTTGGACCGATAGAAGACAAGCGGTTGTAACGGTTGTGAACTCGGACCGATCGAAGATGAGTCAAATTTGCGGTTGTTCTTGAGCCAATAGAAAAGGAAGTCGGAGAGAGGACGTAGGCAAGTTGCCGAACCTCTGTAAATCTTTGAGTCTTTATTTTCGCACTATTTTTCATTTATTCGCAAGAAATTTCGTTATTCCGCATTACCACTATTCAACCCCCCTTCTAGTGGTAAATTTATCTCTTCAGTTGGTATCAGAGCGGGTCTCTTTTTAAAGGTTTAACCACCTAAGAGAAAAAGATCCGCAAATGGCACTTCTTGGCCAAATCGAAGGAAATGCTCTCAACCGTCCTCCTTTATTCGACGATTCCAATTTCATGACATGGAAAAAGAAAATGGCTATCTTCGTTCAAGCCTACGATATTGAAATTTGGAAAGTTATCGCTCTTGGTCCGAAGCTTGCTAAGAAAGAGGATGGATCATTGAAAAAGATCGACGAATTCAATGACGAGGATTGGAGGAACACCCACGTCAACTCACGAGATACTCAACTTCTCTATTGCGCTCTTAATCCCGAAGAACTCAATAGGATATCGTCCTACGAAAGCGCAAAGGAAATTTGGGAAATCCTCGAAGTCACTCATGAGGGAACCACCCAAGTCAAGGAAACCAAAATCAACATGCTACTTCATGACTACGAACTCTTCTCCATGAAAGACGAGGAAACGATCACAAACATGTTGGATCAATTTTCGGCTATAACCAATGGTCTTGCATCTTTCGGAAGGCCTATATCGAGCAGCGATAAAGCAAAGAAAATTCTTCGCTCATTGCCACGAGAATGGGATGCTACGGTTACCGCGATTATGGAATCCAAAGATCTCAACAAACTCGAGTTTAGTGCCCTCATCGGGTCACTTATCAATTATGAGATCGTTCTCAAGTCTAGAGGCACCAAACCAAAGCCTCGGGAAAGAGTAGTCGCATTCAATGTTGATAGCGACGTTGAGGAAGATGTTCCCGAAGATGAAGACGACGAGGAACTTGCTCTCTACGCCAAGAACTTTAGAAGGTATAAAAGCCTAATTCAAAAGAGGCGAAGTTTTCTTGGTTGGGATGGCAAACCGGAGCAAAAGAAGAGTGGCTATAATCCCATAAAGAAGTTCGACAATAATTTTTGGAAATGTGGTCAAGTCAGTCACTATGCCAAAGAATGCCGAGGATCCTCTTCAAAGCCTCAAATGGAAAAATTCAAAAAGAAGGAGGTCCTAATCGCTTCTTGGAGTGATGACGGGGAGAAGATTGAAATATCTCTAGATGCAAATCTCACATTCATGACACTCGACTCCGAAAGTAATATCGAGGTAAGTTCTAAACTCAATGATGACGAATATGATTATTTTGATTTTTGTGACTCACAAGAAGTTCATCATGATGATGAGTTATTAAGTGCATTTGAATCCTTGAACACGGAGTATGACGAGATGGTTAAATTAAACATATCTTTAAAGAGAAAAATAAAATCTCTAGAACTCTAAAATTCCTCTCTTCAAAACAAAGGCAAAACTATTGAGATCGACCATACCTTATGCCTTGAAAAGGAAAATGTTTTGAAAATCGAATTGACGAAAACTCAAAAGGAGCTAAAATATATTTTGAACAAATTTACTCTCGGAAACGAGAAATTCGAAAGGCTTCTATCAATTCAAAAATCGCCTTTGCTAAAACACGGTCTTGGTTTCGATCCTTTTAAACGGGAACAATCCCTTATCAACCTTGACAAAATAAAGAAAACCGAAACCGAGAACTCAAAAGATTCTTCCAAACGAGTTCATGATGTTAATGTTCGTTCAAAGTTGAGAACCATCAAAGTTAAACAAATATGGGTTCCTAAAGGGACAATTGTTCCAAATGCTATAAGCATAGTTAACTTCGGAGGACCCAAACGGGCTTGGGGACCGAAACAACCGAGAAATTCTATTTTTGTAGGTACCGACACCAAGGAAAAGCAAGTGGTACATTGATAGCGGATGCTCAAGGCACATGTGCGGCTCCGAGGACTTATTTGAAGACCTCGAATATCAAGAACAAGGACATGTGACCTTTGGGGATAATCAAAAAAGAAAAATCAAAGGCATCGGCAAAGTCGGTAAGGAACCTTCTCCCTCTATCAACAAAGTATTGTTTGTTGAAGGTTTGCATCATAATCTTCTTAGCGTTTCGCAACTTTGCGATGAAGGTTTTAAAATTCTATTTGAGCAAACGCATTGCACGGCATTTAGAAATAATAAAATTGCTTTCATTGGTTTGAGATGTGGAAACATCTATATTGTTGACCTTAATGATAAAAGTTCATTCAATGAAAAATGTCTTATTACTTTGGATGATAATGCATATTTATGGCATCGAAAATTGGGGCATACTTCTCTACCTATCATTTCTATTTTATCTAGACAAGACCTTGTTCGTGGATTGCCTAAACTCAAGTTTGATAGAAAGCATTTGTGTGGATCATGCATAAAAGGGAAACACACTCGAGAATCTTTTAAACCAAAATTCGAGGTTTCCACTAGTCGAGTTCTTGAACTTGTGCATATGGATTTGATTGGACCATCTAGACATGTTAGTTTAAATGGCAAACTTTACACTTTGGTTATTGATGATTTCTCTCGATTTACTTGGGTTAGATTTTTAGCACATAAGGATGATGCATTTTCTGAGTTTTCTAAATGGTGTCGTTTGGTATCAAATGAGAAAAATCTCTCCATAATTTCTATTCGCACCGATCACGGAGGTGAATTTGATTGCACTCCGTTTGAACTCCTATGTGATAAATACGGGATTAATCATAACTTTTCGGCCCCTAGAACGCTTCAACAAAATAGAGTTGTTGAAAGGAAAAACCGATCTTTGGAAGAAATGTCGAGGACTATGCTTAATGAATACACTCTTCCACGATATTTTTGGGCCGAAGCAATCTTTACCGCATGCTATGTGATTAACAGGGTTCATGTTCGTAGAACTCATCTTAAAACCCCATATGAATTATGAAAGGGCAAAAAGCCCAACATAGCTTATTTTCATCCTTTCGGTTGCAACGTATTTATTTTAAATAATGGTAAGGATAACTTGGGCAAGTTTGATGCTAAATCCGACTCCGGAATATTTCTTGGTTATTGCACTAATAGCAAAGCATATCGTGTTTATAATATTAGAACGAATAAAGTTGAAGAGTCTATACATGTTAAATTCAATGATATGATCTCACCCCCGAGAAAGGTAGAATATTTTGATGATGCAAGTACTTTTCCGGATCCCTCACCCGAAGTGAAGAAAATTTCGGAAATCGAAACGAACACAATCGTTGATTTACCGAAAGATTGGAGGCACATCAAAGACCATCCAAAGGATCTCGTGATTGGAAACATTGAAGACGGTGTTCATACCCAAAGGAGAACCACCGAATTTATGGCTCATTGTGCTTTTGTATCCGAAATAGTTCCCAAGAATATATCCGAAGCTCTCGATGATGAAAGTTGGGTGATGTCAATGCAAGAGGATCTTGTGCAATTCATGCACAATAATGTATGGAATTTAGTTCCCGCTCCTAAAGATAAAACAATTATCGGAACTAAATGGGTGCATAAAATTAAGAGTGACGAAGATGGTTATCCAATTCGAAATAAATCTCGTTTGGTCGCTCAAGGATATAATCAAGAGGAAGGTCTTGATTACGAAGAAAGTTTTGCTCCCGTGGCTCGACTCGAAGCCATTCGCTTGCTATGTGCATTTGCCGCCCATAAAAAGATCAAACTATTTCAAATGGATGTGAAAAGTGCATTCTTGAATGGGTACATTCAAGAAGAAGTCTACGTCAAGCAACCTCCCGGTTTTGAGGATCATTAATTTCCGGATCATGTCTACAAGCTCAACAAGGCACTCTACGGGTTGAAGCAAGCACCCCGATGGTATGATCGTTTAAGTCAATTTTTAATTGCAAATGACTATAAAAGAGGCAAAGTCGATAATACCTTGTTTGTTAGAATATTGAATGACGATATACTTGTTTGCCAAATTTACGTTGATGACATTGTATTTGGAGCTACTAATGAATCTTTGTGCCAAGATTTCTCTAATCTTATGAAAGGAGAGTTTGAGATGAGTATGATGGGAGAATTAACGTTCTTCCTCGGGCTTCAAATCAAGCAATGCGAAGATGGAATCTTTATCCATCAAACGAAGTACTCAAACGACCTCCTCAAGAAATTCAAAATGGAAAGTAGCAAGGTGATATCTACGCCAATGTCTTCATCATTAAAGCTTGAAAAAGATGAAAATGGCAAATCCGTAGATCAAAAATTATATCGAGGTATGATCGGATCTTTGTTATATTTGACTGCATCTAGGCCAGACATAATTTTTGCTACATGTTTATGTGCTCGATTCCAAGCTAATCCCAAGGAATCACATTTAATTGCTTGTAAACGTATTTTTCGTTACTTAAAAGGGACTATCGGACTAGGTCTATGGTACCCTTCTTGCTTGGATTTTAATTTAATTGCATATAGTGACGCCGATTTCGGCGGATGTAAAATTGACAAAAATAGTACTAGTGGTACATGTCATTTTATTGGATCATGTTTAATATCTTGGGGAAGTAAAAAGCAAACCAGTGTAGCATTGTCTACAGCTGAGGCCGAATATGTCGCTGCAGGGAGCGCCTGTGCCCAGGTGTTATGGATTAAAAATCAACTCCGCGACTACGGCATATATTTTGAAAGTACCCCTATCCTATGTGATAATACAAGTGCGATTAATCTGAGTAAAAATCCTGTGCTGCATAGTAGAACTAAACATATAGACATTAGACATCATTTTCTACGTGATCATGTTCAGAAAAAGGATATCTGTTTAATTTTTGTCGGGACGAAGGATCAACTTGCGGATATATTTACAAAACCTCTTCCCGAAGAATCGTTTAATTCTATTCGTTTACAACTTGGTATGGGACATGTAGAAAATTTTTGAAATAAGTTTTCTACTCAAGAAATCAATATCCTTGATTCGCTTCATTCGCTAGCGCGCGCTAGCTTCACTTTCTTAACACGCGCTAAAAACCGCTTTTGATAGCGTACGCTAATCGTCTCTGCCTTGCGTACGCTAATTAAAAACCTTTCGCATTCCATATCAGCTACTAGACAGTCCAGTAAGCTTCATATTTTTACCTAACGTACGCTAACCTTATGTTTATAGCGTACGCTAATTAAAACCCAGTTGACTATATATACTCCGTACGACCCAGAAACACTCTCACCCTTTTCTTAACGTACGCAAAAGCAAGAAACCTCTTCCAGCGAAAAACCCTAGCCGTAAATCCGAACCTTCAAAACTTCCAAATTCTCCCTCAAAACTCCGAATTTCTTCAGAATGTCTAGCAAGGGACGAAAGACCATGAAGAAAACCTACAAACGCCCTCGCAATAACGAATATGACGCGACCCGATTTGTTTCCTATGCCGCATCGAAGGTGTTCTTCGATATCCTTCCTCAGGAGACTCTTACCGATTGCTATTTCTTTAATTTCAGCAGCCTTGAACGGGTTAAGGTCAGTATTCGTGATTTCTTTGAAGCAATAAGGATAGCTCGGTTTGTTGAGTGCAAAGAAATTGTTTACCCTGTGTGTGTCCGCGAGTTTTATGCAAATTTGCACATGGGCGACAGTGATGGTAATGGTGGATTAGTGCTTGGTAGCCTGGTGAATGGAACAGTGGTGAAGATTTCCTCAGAAATACTTCACGAATTGTTTGGTTTATCGAAGGATGGATATGATTGCGTTGGGAAATCTATTGCCGAAGAGTCTCTTGTGTCCGAGAGAGATGTCACTGATTTTTTGTGCACGAAAACGGTCATCAAGGTTATGGATGACGTTTTTGAGAATAATGATTTCGGAGTTAACATTCGCTTGTTGTTGGCTGCCCTAACCAAGTGCTTAATGGCAAAAGTTAATACCCAACACAAGCTAGTAGGCGTTGATAAGAATGTGGTGTATCGTGTGTTGAAGGATGATAGAGTGGACTTTACCGGTATTGTGCTAAACTGGATGAAGGCGAAAGGAGATTCATTTCGTTCAAAGAATTACATGTCAAGGACTCAGAAATCAGGACTTCCTTTTGGCTCTATTCTCACGGTGATCTTCCGGCATTTTCACGTTGACTTGTCGAGTGAGGCACCCGTCCCGGTGTCTCGGGGACACGAAATAAGCGACCTAACCCTCAAAGCTATGCATTATGTTGAAACATACAATAGAGGTTAGGTATTGTTTCCGTATCTCCGAGAAGATGATCAAGTACCGAAGGGGACGCGAATGCCAACACCGGTCGAACGTGTGACGCACCGAGGACCCCATATGCTTAGGGAGATGCAAACCGGATAATTTGTTCGACACCCGAGGACTAAAGGGAAGCGACCGATGCGAGACGTCATCACGGAGGAAGAAGAGAGCGATCTTTGCGCTCGGATACGGAGCATCGAGACCTCTCAGCTGGAAATTCGAGAGGATATTCGGTCTCTTCGTTCGGAAGTCGGGGAAGTTCGTGGGCTGATCTCCGATTTCATTCGATACACACATCCATCGTTCCCATTCCCATCCTCCTCTTCCGATCCAGCACCTTAGAATCTAGGAACTTGATGCTTGAGTGTAGAAACTTAATTCGAATGGTCTTTATGTTTCATGTCTTGAAATCTAGGAATTTGCATTTCGCTTCATTTGGCATTTGTTAATTACGTGTTTTTGATTCATGATATTTTTGTTAAATATGCAACAATTCAGGGGGAGTTCCTTTTTGTTTATGTCAAAAAGGGGGAGAATACTCCAAAAACCAAAATATACTAATATATCGAACAAGTTACCTTGATTCGAATCATTTAAAATGTTTTTGCAGATATAGATTAAATGTTTTGACATCATCAAAAAGGGGGAGATTGTTGACTCAAAAAGTATTTTGATGATGATCTCATTCAAAACATTTAACTAAATCAATCTCAGCACGTTGTTATGTTAAAGGAGCAAAATGATGTTAGCGCACGCTACATATACCAGAGTAGCGCACGCTATCAAGGAATATGTATTCAGCCTAGTCAGTCAGCTGCAGACCAGTGAAGTTACCTGATGGATAGCGCACGCAAGTCTTTCAACATTAGCGCACGCTAAATTACTACAGTTAGCGCACGCTATACAATAATATTAACGCACGCTATCGCATCATTCAGTCAGAGGACAGTGAGGTTTGGAAAGAAAATGGAAACGGTCTTGCGCACGCTACGAACAATTATTTACGTACGCTAATCCAAGGACTTAGCGCACGTTATTCTACATTACCTGCGCACGCTACCAAATATGGTCAGTAGTCCAGTAGCTACTGGACTCAAACTGAGAAGGGCTTTACGTACGCTACACAGGGTAACGTACGTAACTGAAGAAAACATTTAGTGCACGCTACAATATAAACATTAGCGCACGCTAAACGTAGTCAGCATCTTACTGTTGGAATTTCTACTGTTAGAAGGCAAGAGTCAATGAAGATCCGTGACATCTGGAAAAGCTGGAATTAATTAATACTAGCGCACGCTATGCATGTTTGCTAGCGCACGCTAAGATCAAATTTAGCCGTTGGATAAAGAGACGTTGGGAAGACAAACCAACACTTTCAAAGTCAAGATTGAAGACCTGTTGACCAACCGATAACGCACGCTACGAGTACATGACTAGCGCACGCTAGCCATACAATTTTACCGTTGGAACAGTTTTGTGACCGTTCAGGAAAGCCAAGTCAGAATCGATAGCGCACACTAGAAGGCATTATTAGCGCACGCTAATAATACGATTTTTAGTATTTGAAGAATGGCTCTCACCTATAAATACCCATAGGACTTGGGTATCACATACACAACTTCAAGCATACAAGCATACAAGCATACAAGCATTCAAACATTCTTGAGCTCAAATTGCTACTGATTACTATATTATAAGTTGTGAGAAGGAAAGATACAAGAGTGATTTTCTTTGTAATATCCATTATACTTTGTATTCTTTCATTTGATTGTAAGTGTTGCATCACTTACACTTGATCGTAAGAGAAACGAATCAAGAGTCACTAATCCGGTGTTATTAGGATCTTTGATCCGGCATTGTTAGGATTATACTCCCATATTCGTGTAGTGAGGATTATCTAGTTCCTATAGAACACTAGATAAACAAAAGTTTATATTGAGAGAGAGGTTGAGCTTGGACCGATAGAAGACAAGCGGTTGTAACGGTTGTGAACTCGGATCGATCGAAGACGAGTTAAATTTGTGGTTGTTCTTGAGCCAATAGAAAAGGAAGTCGGAGAGAGGACGTAGGCAAGTTGTCGAACCTCTATAAATCTTTGAGTCTTTATTTTCGCACTATTTTTCATTTATTCGCAAGAAATTTTGTTATTCCGCATTACCACTATTCAACCCCCCTTCTAGAGGTAAATTTATCTCTTCATCAACCCGAAAAACAACAAGAATCTGAGGGTTTCTTCGAGAAAATCTGAAATCAAGTCTCGGGGTGATAAAAATCGATATATGAGTTACAGAATCCGAAGATCACGACCAATACCACGAGATCACCATGAACAACTCATCAAAATCGGACAAATCAACGAATCATGAAGAAATCCCCCAAAAATTGCACAACTAGGGTTCTACGGAAGAATTACCTCGATCCAGCGATGAACAAGGATTCGGTGATGATATAATCGAAAAGGATCTTCCAAAACACCTAGAAATTGAGTGGAACTGACCAAGAATTCCTCCCCTCGTCTCTCCCGTCCAACAGCTACCACAAAGGATGAAAAACGAGTGAAAAATGAGGTCTGGCCGAAGCCTGTGCCTATATGCCGACAAATTACGGGCCAGTAACCGACTCATTATGGCCAGAATCGTCAACGCATGTAGCGTACGCAATGGCCGAAGTCTTGCGTACGCAACGATCACACCTTACGGCGTAATCGGCATAGTCTTACGACCGTAACCGTGCTCCCAGGGCAACTGACTGAAATCTGCCGAATCACTACGGTCGTAACCGGCCAATGCTTAACGGCCGTAACGAAACCTTACGGCCGTAACCTGATGAACCTTACGGCCGTAATCGAGTGTCCCCGGGCCAAGTTCTGCGGGAATCTTACAGCCGTAATCGGCCAGGCCTTACGGTCGTAACTCGACCCATCCAACACCCGACCATCCGGCTCGATACTCGACGACGTCTCGATCACGCGAACGCACCGACTATGATCCAAAACAATAACGAACAGGCTACGAAACTCAGCGTACCACAATACAAGCATGCGATTCCAAAGACGCAACGACAACAATCCGTTCGGCCGAAGAAAAAATTCAACGAAACCGGAATGAAGATCTTGGGTATTACACAGCCGCTATGACTCGACGACTCAAAATCCCGAAAATATACGGAACGAACACGACGAATAGTATAACATTCAAAACACGAGTTAAGCACTAAACAAACACATGGTTCCGTCAACCCGAAGGTTGAAAGGACGATACGAAGGCAAACACCCCAAAACTTTGGGAAATTACGAAATGGCCCAAACGCCTGAAACATCACGATACGACAACGGATAATCAAACCGAAGCTCCCAACACGTATAACAACGTTAATGAACTTACGAGAAACTCGAAACAACAGTTTCGAACGAGATTCGCAAGAATCGAACTCGAGTACGAAAAAGCCGCTAAGAAACACCGAACTCATCAAGACGAACCGGAACGAACTCGGATGACAAAAAGTGCAGAATTAATCATTCTCATAATGACGAAACAGTCACAAGCGATTCGCTAAGATGGTCTTCCGCCAAAAAAAAAAAAAGAAAATTACCGAAAATCAAAATTGCGGATATTACATTCTACCCTCCTTAAAAGAAGTTTTGTCCTGAAACTTAAAAATAAGTAGGGAGGAGCAACATCCCACCAGGAACATATCAACGAGATACACAAGAACTACGTAACTTACGCCCATCGGCGAAACATTACAAGAAATGCAAAGAAACATACGGCGTGAAATCACGCTCAACGACAAACATCACAATGTTACAAGCAGAGACATAATAAAACCAACAAGTATAAAGTATCACCAAACAGATAACACAATCCAGTCAACTATCCGAACAATCACCAAAACATGAGGTACTCATTATAAGAAAACATGCACAGTCAAGAGAATAGAAAATAAACACAAAACGATCCGCAAGGATAACCACAAACGATTCGGACTACGTCGAAATTCTCAAAACCCACACCAGGTATCTCCGTGTCCTTTCGGAGCAGAGACGCAAACTTGATCTCCAAACCTCTCAGCTACCGTCTCGCAATGCCCGGCTCGGTGTCCCAAATGACCGCAATCGAAAGAGCTGACAAACTGTGAATGACAACTCTTCGTGGTACGAGATCAGGCAACAACAATCGATCAACCACGATTGAACAACAATGATCGAACAGCAATGATCGAACAACAACGATCGAACAACAACGATCGAACAACAATGATCGAACAACAACAATCGAACAGCAACGGTCGAACAACAACGATCGAACAACAATGATCGAATAGCAATGATCGAACAACAACGATCGAATAACAACGGTCGAACAACGACTCCGAAGTTCACACTTCAACCCAGGACATTAAAAGAGCTTGTAGAAACCAAAATATGTTACTTTCGAACAAGATTCACAAGAATCGAACCGAACTCGGAAAAGTCACAGCGATAACCAGATCAATCCGAAACAATATCACGACTCGTTCGAACGATAAAAAACTGAAATACAGAACAAGTTCAGAAAGTATCAACGAACACGAGCGAGTCGATAGAATTGAGAGAGAGAAAAAATGCAGAAGTCAAAATAATACGGGTATTACATTCAACCTCTTTTAAAAGAAGTGTAGTCCCCGAGACTCACTACAACGGAAGCAAGGTAACAACACAACAAGCAACCGATAGAAACATCTTTCAAGGCCTTTCAGAACCGATCCTGATATCTGTGCTGAAGTCCGTGCCCCGAAAGACTCGGTAACCAACTCGCAAGACTGGATTCTGTGTCTCTCGAGTCCACACTTGTAACACGTTACTGGCGAGGACAATTTGTATGTACATGCCCCGGCACATTACAGTTGAAGCACCTCGGCATACCGAATATACAATTACTAGGTACAATGGAATATAACATCGCAAAACCACATACCGGAGATGCCAACTCAGCACAACATATCAACGTAAGGCAACCCACATACACAAAATCACAGCAACGACTACATACATTCGGCGATTTCAACGGCCCGGACGATAACCAGCACACAATTACAAAACATCACAAAACAATCACAGATGTACACAATCATACAAACCCAAGCTCTAACAGCTCGCACATGTGCGATAACACACAAATTGTAACACCCCCAGACCATATGGGAATATTACATGCATATAGACCCTCTCCACGAGGACCTACCAGGCTAAACAACACAGAAAACACCAAAACTTGACTGGCCGAAGACAATTACTACAACAATTGTGACCATTAAGGTCAATTACAATACAACCACACGGACCAATGAGGTCATACGACCAGTGCAAACGAGACAAAATACAACCCTTTACAATAAATACCCACGCAGGGGTAAAGATACACAACAGCGGAAGTCTGACCATAACTTGGTCGACACAACATAACCCGACCAAACTCTCAACTCTTGATTAGTTTCGTAGCTCGTCAATTCCTGCGCCAATCATGTGACTGCTCCCTCGAACCATCAAATACCTGGACGCAAAACAGACATCCAACCCCCGATTACTCGGGGGTTAGTTGTAATACCCGTAATTTTTGTTCCCCGGAAATTTTCTATTTTTGGCGGAAGTCTATTTTGACGACTTTCTTGGGACCGTTTCGTCATCTTGAGAATGATTAATTCTACACTTTTTGTCATCCGAGTTCGTTTCGGTATCGTTCTGTTGAATTCCGTGTTCTTTAGCGACTTTTCCACGTATGAGTTCGACTTTGTTAAATCACCATAAATTCTTGGAAGCTCCAAAAATTCTAAATCTTTGCAATATTATAGAGCATCGAGTTAGCTTTCCAATGGTTCAAACGGTGAGTCAATCGGAGTCCGGACGAGAGAGTTATGGTCGTTTTAGCTCACCCGCTAGTTATTGGCGATCACGCTGCCCGAACCGGCCGTGTCGTCCGACACGGCCGTGCCGCACTCATCCGGAAATGCGGAGTCTCGCCTCAGGACCCGACCGTGTCGTCCGACACGGCCGTGCCGAACCCTTCCGGATAGGCGAGAATCGTCGCCCGGCACGCCCGGCCGTGTCGTGCAGCACGGCCGAGTCATGCCGAGTCGTCGGACGGGTCAGCCGGAAGGCCCTCGCGCCGCGACCGTGTCAAGCGGGACACGGTCGAGTCCTGTCGGCCAGGTATGCGACACGACCGTGCCGATCGGGCACGGCCGTGTCCGGCAGGGGCCAACCCCTATAAAAGGCCCTGCAGACGTTTTTCTTGCCATTTTTCACCTTCTTCTTCTCCTCTTCCGCAGCTGGGCGTGTTCTAAGCTTGAAGCCATGTTATTTAACAACATATCCATGGAGTATTGGAGCTCATATCATCAATCATCCATCCTATAACATCCTTTGATCGAGCGAATCGAATTGATTTTCCGTAAATCTAATTTTGGGGATTTTGGGTATTTTGTTCGATTTCGTCCGTTTAATCCGATTTAACTTAGGATTGTGATGGATTGATGATTATTTAGATGTATTGTATCATTTCCCTTGTTATCCCATGGTTGGATCGTATCGATTCGTTGTTTTGGTCGAGTTCTTGACCGACGCCTTGAAGGTGTCCGTAAAATGTCATAGAGGGGTTTTCGGGCGTTCGCGATTATTCTTCCTCGTATGATCGATGATTTATTGAATTTATGTTGTTAGGGTCGAATTCTTGTGAAGAACTCGAGTGAAACCCTTCCGCTCGTTGTCTTCTTCGTGGTTCAAGCTTCCTGGCCGAACCGTGCTCTTGGGATCTTGATAACGTTTATTAAGGCAAGTATACATTTATGATTGACGTTCTCGACTTTGAAAGTAAGAGGAATTGATGGTATGATAATAACGAACCGTTTTTACGGCATTCATAGAAATATAGATGGCATATCATTAACGAACCGATTTTACGCCATACATAGATATATTGTTGGCATGTAATGAACGAACCATTTTGACGGCATTCCTACTTGTATCGGCGTATGAGGTGAACGAACCGTTTCTACGGCATTCACATACGTAACGGCGTATGAGGTGAACGAACCGTTTCTACGGCATTCACATACGTCTTATGAGATTTTAGTTATTCCTGAATACTAGTATTACATTGATGAATTGACGGATATTGATGACTTGCCGGTTTACATTTACTTTTTTGTCGAGGAGTAGTATGTTTCATATTGTTATACTTGCACTAGCTATTCGATGGCTAACCCCTTTATGGGGAAATACGTTTCATGTATTTCAGTTCCGGAGAGAGCGGACGGTACCGGCCGGCATGAAGATGATGGGCTAGTGTGATACTGTGTCTTGTCTCCGGTTATTTTCTTGGATTCCTCCATTCAGTGTTGTTGTACTGGAATGGATTTTTAAATACTCGAGTATTGTATTTCAGTTTCCTTGATGTTCCGGCCTGTGTTGCCGAGGTATTGATTTGTGAAGTGATGTATATGTTTTCGTTGGTTATGGTTTTGAATATCAGTTGTATCGTCTTCCTTTCTTTTGTATGTAGACCTTATCGGTCAAGTTTATAGTTTCGCGTATGTTTAGCCTTGTAGGTCCCACGGCGGGGCTCACGGCGCTGTAATATACCCTGAATAACTTGGGGGTGTTACAGAATATGGTATCGGAGCTTAGGTTTATGGATACCTAGGCTGTCGGTCTTTTGGGTCGATTGAGTCGGCATATGCCCACAGTATCACTACTCTGCCATCATCACCGTGCGACCGGTACTTGTAAGTCCTCTCACTCTTCTCGTATTTTTTCTTAATCGTTTCGTTTATAGCTTGGTATTCTAGGGAATTGGTCACTTCGAGAATGTGCGATTCGGATTATACTTACGCACGTGTGTGCCCTTCAGAATGTTGGCTGAAAGTAGGAAGAATCGTATTGTGATCACGGACGTGAACCCTTCCTTGAGATTTTGTTTAATTGCTAATTGCGATTTTGTGGTGTAACGGTATTTTGTTGAGACTTTGTTTAGGAGTCGCATGCTAGTATCACGGAGATCTTCGTCTTCACTGCACTGTAAGTATGTTGTTCGGATGATTCAAAATTCTTGGTTATCTTGGTGATTTTGGATTTTCCGTTGAAATGTTTGTGCGAGTGATTGCAAGTTTCGAGACGAAACTTATTTTTAAGGGGGTAGAGTGTAATACCCCGATTTTTCGGATATATTTTTTCGTTTATATATTGGATATCGTGGATGGTTAATTATGCTCGAGGACGTTGTGAACGTTTGAAAATGTTATTGAATTGAGTATATGTATTAATTTTGCCGTATGCTCGTATTTGGTATGTCATGACTTTGGGACAGAATTGTTGAAATTGGCTAAGTATGGAATTATTACGTGCGTTAATAAGGTGAGATTACGTCGTAAGATTGGCATGGTTACGTCGTCAAGGCTAAGGTATTACGTGCATGTGAAGGCATCGGACAACGAGTCCCGTGAGGCGGTGGGATCTGTTTCGGCAACTTTCGGCGGAGGATGTTGACAGTGAGTCAACGTCGTGTTACGTGCGTTATACGGGACGTGTTACGACGTAACACAACCATTATCTTGTAGCAAGTCAACGGTATATTACGACGTTATATGGTATGGGTTACGTACGTAATGGATCGCATTTGAATGAGACAGGTGAGATGGTTACGTCGTTATGGATTTTGGATTACACACGTTAAAGTTGTTACGTGCGTTAAGAAAGGACACCTACGACGTAATGAGAGTGCAATTTATATATTGAAGTGTTGCCTTTCATTTCTCTCACGATCCTTTGAGATATTTCTCTCCAAAACTCGTCCCTCTTCACTTTTAAGAGTGTTCTAAGCACTTTTAACATGATTGTGAGCTTGGAATCATGGAATTAGAGCTTAGTTATGGAACTATTGTTGATTCTTGAAGTGATTCCTTGTGTTATCCATATTCTATGAGGTTTATGTTGAAGGAAGATAATGATATGCTCTGAATATGTTGATTATGATTATGGAATCATAGAGATATTGATGTTCTTGAGGCCATATGATGACTATGATGATTTAATGATTCTTGGAATGGAGTTCAATTATTCTTTCTTCGTGGTTCGTCCATACAAGGTAATCCTCATATACCTTTGATAGTGGCTCATTTGTTTTTTCTTTTTGGATTACTACTTGGGAGGGAGTATGTTGGGAATCGTGTATTTTGATGTTCGTCTTATTTTAATGAAAATGCATAAATTGGACTGTACTTTTATCCGCTGCGTGAGTATTTTTGAAATGGATTTTGGTATTTTGCCAACTGAAATTTTATTTTGTAAAACCGATTCCCTAAACTGAGTTTTTGGCATTTTAACCTTGATCGTTTTGACGGTATTTGGAAAATGATTTTTTTTAGTATTTGAAAAATATTACCGTCATCGGTCTTTTTGGCATTTTTGGAATGACGTGGAAAATTGTGCTTAGCCTGGTAAAATCCTTGTGAGAAGGGTTTACGGCGTGTAATATTCCCAGGAGGATCTGGGGTGTTACAATTATGGTATCATGTGATAATGTTATACGAGATTTGTTGGAATTGTAATAAGAGATTTCGGATGTTGATATGATCATTGAGATCTTCTTCATATGGTGATAAGGGTTTTGTTGCGATTCTTGAGATTGTATGAATGACATGATGAAGAAAATGGTAACATGGAGATATATACCTCGGAGATGTTGTTCGGAACGTGATTTCGGATATTTCATGTTCTTGAAGAACTCTTGAATTATACGAGGTGATGAAAATTTTTTTTAGAAGTGTTGATGTTTTGAAAATGAATATGGAATATTCATATCTAGAGCTAAACTATGTGTTGGAAATAATATTCGTATAGGAATACGAATGTGATTATGAGTTTGATGATACTATTATTCATCTCTCGAATTTGGAAGCCCATACGTATGGAGCAAATATTCAAATCGAATGATTGGATTGTTTGATAACCTTTTTAATATGATTATCTATTGTTTTGAACGGTCGGATGATTCGAATTGACGACGGTTATAAGTAAATTTTAACGATGGATTTACGAGAAGGGAACCTTGTCAATTCGTATTTAAGAATTGAGTTTGGAACATTTAGACCCTTATTATTGGTCCGAATTGGTTCGATATGATCATCATATTTCACTCGTATTGTGGGACGTGGATTTGTAAGTGTCGAGTTGGATTGTTCGGTGTGATTAGTCGAGATATGGTAAAACGATTGAGTTCGTGGTTTGGTGGTATTGATATTGGTCGTCATCGAACCGGTTGATTATCAATCCTTCGTTTTACAATAAGGTATGATGTTTGATCGTGAATTATGACTGTTGTGTTGCGGTTAAGGTTGAAGGGTTCGTCGATTAACTTGGTCGAGACAAGTTTTATACTCGTACTAATCAATGAGACTAATGTTATCGTGTAGGCGTACGATTGTGTGTATCATTTTGGGACTTGGCCTCTTTATGATTGTATTGATGTCAAGGGATTGGTTGACACGACGCCGTCGGCAAATTATGACAAATGTTACTGTTGTTTGTAAATGGCCGGTTCAAGGCATTACGATACTTGTTGGTAAAGTTGCTATCGATAGCCGGTTCGCGGTATCGATGTATCGATTATTATTATTTGCGATTAATGTCGTTCTGAGACATCGTTGAATCTTTGTCATCGAATTGGATCTGTTGCTATGATGTTGCGTTAACCGATTGGGGACATTTGATATATCCTTTTGTCATCTCCGTTTTGGTGGTCGGTTTAAGACACCGGGACATCTATTCTATCGTATCATTGATTATCGATTGACCGTTCTAGGATAATCGAGGTATTGAAATGGGATTATCAAAGATAATTCCCATCCGTTGTCGAAGATACTCTCATCCGTTGTATCGTTGTTATCGATTGGCCATTCTACGGTAATCGAAGTATTGAATTGGGATTATCAACGATAATTCCCATCCGTTGAATTATTATTGTCGTGTTGACCGATTCAAGGAAGCACACTATTATTCTTGTGAACTCGGCAATTTTGTAATCGTTGAAGGTTGAGGATTTTCCCGAACTGTTGTGTTGTGATCGTTGTTCGTGTTAATCGGTCCTTAGGGAATTCTGATCCCAGGATGGTTGTTTTGAATATCGTTGGTCGTGTCGATCTTTCATTATTCGTGTGTCATCGTTCACTTGGTGAGTCGTATGATCCGTATTGGATGTTTTATCCCTTGAGTTTCGTTGTCATGTTGTATCGTGGCATATCTGGAATCATGTCTGCGTGCCGATTGGTTATGTGTAAGATTTTTAGCCAGGCACCCGATGGTCATGCGTGGATATTTCCGCATTGGACTGTGCACACGAGACGTAGTTCTTGAGGCTAATTAGGTACATTGTCACACGTATATTCTGGATTCCGTATACGGGGTGGACATGTGCACGAACACATTTCCGGATCGGGCGTACTGTGATGTCCCTCTTGAGCTTTATTGATTGATCGTTCGTAGTCCATGTTGTATTGGATATGTCCGACGATTTGCGACTGATTGTTCATACGAGGGGTATGTCCGATCAGTTTGCTTCTTTGAGATCTGTATTGTGATGATTCTGACTTTGGGGTCATTCGGATTTCGTGCCATTGTGATGTATCGGTATTTCCGTTGGAGCCTTCGGGCATTGTGAATTCGTATCTTTTCCGCATTGGTTTGGTTTACCTTCGGGTAATGTATTGTTATGTTCTATATTGATGATTCGCCGTTTGGGCGTATGTTTGATTCTTGTGCATCTCGTTAAGTTTTCTGGCGAAATATTTCTTCCCCTACTGTTTTAAGTTTGGGACGAAACTTCTTTTAAGGAGGGTAGAATGTAATACCGTAATTTTTGTTCCCTGAAATTTTCTATTTTTGGCGGAAGTCTATTTTGACGACTTTCTTGGGACCGTTTCGTCATCCCGATATTGATTAATTATACACTTTTTTTCATCCGAGTTCGTTTCTGTATCGTTCGTTGAATTCCGTGTTCTTTAGCGACTTTTCCACGTATGAGTTCGACTTTGTTAAATCACCATAAATTCTTGGAAGCTCCAAAATTCTAAATCTTTGCAATATTATAGAGCATCGAGTTAGCTTTCCAATGGTTCAAACGGTGAGTCAATCGAGTCGGACGAGAGAGTTATGGTCGCTTTACCTCACCCGCTTCGTTATTGGCGATCACTGCGGCCGAACCGGCAGCCGTGTCGTCGACACGGCCGTGCCGTACTCGTCCGGAAATGCCGGAGTCTCTGCCTCAGGACCCGATCGTGTCGTCCGACACGGCCCGTGCCGAACCCTTCCGGATAGGCGAGAATCGTCGCCCGGACGCCCGACCGTGTGTCGTGCAGCGCGGCCGAGTCATCGAAGTCGCTCGGACGGGTCACCGTCGGAAGGCCCTCCGCGCGCGACCGTGTCAAGCAGGACACGGTCGAGTCCCTGTCGGCCAGCTGTACGACACGACCGTGCCGATCGGCACGGGCCGTGTCCGGCAGACAGTCAACCCCTATAAAAGGCCCTGCAGACGTTTTTCTTGCCATTTTTCACCTTCTTCTTCTCCTCTTCCGCAGCCGGGCGTGTTCTAAGCTTGAAGCCATGTTGTTTAACAACATATCCATGGAGTCTTGGAGCTCATATCATCAATCATCCATTCTATAACATCCTTTGATCGAGCGAATCAGTCGATTTTCCGTAAATCTAATTTTGGGGATTTTGGGTATTTTGTTCGATTTCGTCCGTTTAATCCGATTTAACTTAGGATTGTGATGGATTGATGATTATTTAGATGTATTGTATCATTTCCCTTGTTATCCCATGGTTGGATCGTATCGATTCGTTGTTTTGGTCGAGTTCTTGACCGACGCCTTGAAGGTGTCCGGTAAAATGTCATAGAGGGGTTTTCGGGCGTTCTGCGATTATTCTTCCTCGTATGATCGATGATTTATTGAATTTATGTTGTTAGGGTCGAATTCTTGTGAAGAACTCGAGTCGAAACCCTTCCGTTCGTTGTCTTCTTCGTGGTTCAAGCTTCCCGGTCGAACGTGTTCTTGGGATCTTGATAACGTTTATTAAGGCAAGTATACATTTATGATTGTACGTTCTCGACTTTGAAAGTAAGAGGAATTGATGGTATGATATGAACGAACCGTTTTTACGGCATTCATAGAAATATTGATGGCATATCATGAACGAACCGTTTTTACGGCATTCATAGATATATTGTTGGCATGTAATGAACGAACCATTTTGACGGCATTCCTACATGTATCGGCGTATGAGGTGAACGAACCGTTTCTACGGCATTCACATACGTAACGGCGTATGAGGTGAACGAACCGTTTCTACGGCATTCACATACGTCTTATGAGATTTTAGTTATTCCGGAATACTAGTCTTACATTGATGAATTGACAGATATTGATGAATTGACGGATTACATTTACTTTATTGTCGAGGAGTATTATGTTTCATATTGTTATACTTGCACTAGCTATTCGATGGTTAACCCCTTTATGGGGGAAATACGTTTCATGTATTTCAGGTTCCAGGAGAGCGGACAGACGGGTACCGGGTCGGCATGAAGATGATGGGCTAGTGTGATACTGTGTCTTGTCTCCGGTTATTTTCTTGGATTCCTCCATTCAGTGTTGTTGTACTGGAATGGATTTTTAAATACTCGAGTATTGTATTTCAGTTTCCTTGATGTTCCGGCCTGTGTTGCCGAGGTATTGATTTGTGAAGTGATGTATATGTTTTCGTTGGTTATGGTTTTGAATATCAGTTGTATCGTCTTCCTTTCTTTTGTATGTAGACCTTATCGGTCAAGTTTATAGTTTCGCGTATGTTTAGCCTTGTGGGTCCCACGGCGGGGCTCACGGCGCTGTAATATACCCTGAATAACTTGGGGGTGTTACATTAGTAAAACCCCATTATTTTACTAGTGCAAGTATAATAGCATACAAAATGTATCAGTCAGAAGGCAATCACGAATCAGATAACACAATCAGTTGTCAAAATATTCCCGAGAGGTTTTATTAATCAGAAAACAAGTGATGAAGTTTTAAGAATTAAAACTCGGCATCTCGGGAGCTTTTAGAACATAATTTCTTTTGGACCTCGAGTCCCAATTTAAACCTTTTTCGAAAATCATCAAGGCCTCAGCCCGTTTCTTGTTTCAAAATACATTAGTGAAATATCATCACGTATCCGGGATTTCACCATCAAAACATTATCCACACAATCACTGTTCGTACACATCATGTACCGGACTCCAAAGGTCCCACGGACCGTACCTGGAACACACACACTTTTCCATCATGTACCGAACTCCAGAGGTCCCACGGACCGTACCTGGAACACACACACTGTTCGTACACATCATGTACCGAACTCCAGAGGTCCCACGGACCGTACCTGGACCAAACACACTATTCGTACACCTCATGTATCGAACTCTAGAGGTCCCACGGACCGTACCTGGACCACACACACTGTTCGTACACATCATGTACCAAACTCCAGAGGTCCCACGGACCGTACCTGAACCACACACACTGTTTGTACACCTCATGTATCGAACTCTAGAGGTCCTACGGACCATACATGGACCACACACACTATTCGTACACCTCATGTATCGAACGCCAGAGGTCCCACGGACCGTACCTGGACCATACACACACATTTCCCAACGCATACCAAAACAACGCAACACATCACCACGAACAACACACCTTAAAACAAACATGTTCGAACATCCAATCATACACCGAAATTACATGTCCAAATGTGTAGTCCATCCAACACAATAATCATAATCATCACCATACCTCAAACCCAAGCAATCAAGCCCAACACGAATTGCGCAACTAACATGACCAACACGACTTCACAAGGTTAAACAAGCAAGAATATCATTAATACCAACAAACATTCGAATAATCAAACCGCACGAATCATATGCACGAAGATAAACCAAATTATCGTAAATACAATATATATATATATATTCATTCACAAGACACAAATTGTATAAATAGAATACTTGCCTCAATAACCAATACCGAACACTCCAAAGAACACGGTTCCAACCAGAAAACTCGGACCCCGAAGAAGACAATGAACGGAAGGGTTCCGACTTGGGTTCTTCACAAGGATTTCGTTCCTAAGACATATCATCAACAAATCAACGACCGAACGAGGAGTAATAATCATATAACGCCCGAATCCCCCTCTAAGGAATTTACCGGACACCTTCAAGGCGTCGATTAAGAACTCGACCTAAACGATGAATTCTTAGCAATCAAACCATGGAACAACAAGGAAATTGGTAGAATATAATTTAATAATCAATAATCCATCAATAATCTAAGTTATTACGGATCAAACGGACGAAATCCAACAAAACCCCCAATTTTCCCAAAACTAGATTTTTAGGAAATCTAACCTTGATTCGGTCGATCGGAGGAGATTATATGATGATTAATCGATGTTAGAACTCAAGAACTCCGTGGACTAATAGTTTAACAACACCTCTTCGTGTCCCCCAAGCCCCAGTCGCGGAAAGGAAAGGATAGAAATGAGAAAATAAGTGTAAACCCGTCTGCACGATCATATTTATACTGCCCAGCGTGTGCCGATCACTTACGGCCGTAACCGGCACCCTTATGGCTGTAACTGGCCTTCGTAAAAGTTCTGCCCAGCACCTTGCCGACCATGTACGGCCGTAGCCGATCACGCCTTACGGACGTAACCGGCCTTCATCCGGATACTGCCCAGCACCCTTACGGCCATATCCGACCACACCCTACGGCCGTAACCGACCTTCGTCCGGATGATGCCCAGCCCCTACCGAGCACTTACGGCCGTAACCGACACCTTACGGCCGTAACTCGGCCAGGCGGGTCTCTGGCCCAAAACGTGCGGCCGTGACTCGGCTGTGGCCAATTCCGACAGCCGGTTAGGCGTTCGACAACGTCTCGGTCACCCTAACGCACTGGTTATGATTCAAAACAATAACGAGCAAATTACGAAACATAACATACCACAAGCACGAAACGAACACGACGAAATGCTCGTGGGCAACATCATCGTTCCGAAACGAAACACCATCCAACAAATAATCACACGCGACCATATAAACACAAAAATCAATCATCGAGGAAAATAATACCGATACTCGGCAACCGAGAAATATCCGGAAAAATCCAAAATAACCGGAACGAAAATCCTGAGTATTACATTCTCCCCCATTAAAAATAAGTTTCGTCCCGAAACTTAAAACAAAGACATCACGGTGCTAGCAAAGCGCCACGCTCAAACATACAAATATCAACTCATGACCCCGTGATCTCCTGTCGCATGTCTCCGTAGGTTCAACAACCCACATGGATTGAGCTAAAACAACACTCACAATAAACATGCTCGTGACCCCATGATCTCCTGCCACGTGCCTTCGTAGGTTCAACAACCCACACGGATTGAGCTCAAACAACACTCACAATAAACATGCTCGTGACCCCGTGATCTCTTGCCACGTGTCTCCGTAAGTTCAACAACCCACAGGGATTGAGCTAAAACAACACTCACAATAAACATACTCGTGACCCCCTGATCTCCTGCCACGTGTCTCCGTAGATTCAACAACCCACACGGATTGAGCTAAAACAACCATCACAACAATCCACACGGAAATATTCAAAATAACCGGAACGAAAATCCCGGGTATTACATTCTCCCCCACAAAAAATAACCGGAACGAAAATCCGGGATATTACACAAATCACCACGAAGCGACAACATTCAATACCAACATCACACCTCTCATAGAGGGCCAACACAACAAATGTGTGGCGAATGACTCAACGCTCATACCACCAATTCAATCACAACTCGGGGGCTAACACCCTAACGACAATACTAACATCATACATACATTCCCGGACCGCAAACAGGAATGATAGGTTTTAAAAACGAAAACCACCTTTTTGAAACAATTTTGGGAACACCAATTGATCTTGAGTATCATGTTTCGAAAAAGTAATACAAACATCGTTATCGAGACTTTGAGAAATCTTTTTGCGTTTGGTAAAAATGAGGACACCTTTTTTTTAGTTTAAAACCTTCAGAACTATTCGACCTTCGGGTCTAAGTAAATGCGTTTCTAAATTACTGAAAATATCTCAAAATATTTTGGTCCTCAAAGTGGAACAATTTTGAAACATACAGTGGCACTAGTAGGCACCTTGAAAATACCGCGAGAAAATAATCCATTTTAAAAGTACGTCTCGAAATTTATTCTCTAAGATACTCAAGGTTTGAAAAAAAATCCATTAGGCCAGAATCCCCAAAACTCACATGTATCGACATTCGCTTATACATCTCATAGCACACGCATCAAATCGTTTCGAAATCAAAACAAGGCATGTCTTTTCCGGAAAACAAACAGTCAAGTAATCACAGTTGAAAATCGCCTAGGATCGGGGCGAAACCACTGATCCCATTCGAGGCCTCTAAGGATCCTCCCGAGCTGGCTAGCAAATCAAGCGCGTGAATCCAGAGTGAAGTCATAGATTCCCCCGAGGCCTCGTCGGACCCTCTCGGAGTGAGCAAATCAAACACATATACATTTCTATTCCATATTAAGCACAAAGGTTTCACGAGAACACTTGCAAAATGAGCAAATCATTTTGAAATCCTTAGCAGCGACACCACTCCTCTTATAAACAAAATATGAGAGTCAAGTAAACACATATCACGAAACCAAAAATCTACATAAAGATTCCATCACTTAATAAATAATCATACAAGTAGCTCGTGTCACACGAGGCACAACACAAAGAAGGGAGATGATGATCGCCCCACAATACTAATCACGACCAACAAACTCAGATGATGCGTCGCGACACGATTCAGTCAGACAAAATCCGACGAGACAAGACTCAACAGACACAACTTAACCCGACAGCCTAGGTTTCCACAACCTGGCTCCGATACCATTTATGTAACACTCCCAATCCACGCAGGGATATTACACGCCGTAGACCCTTTCCCCAAGGATCTACCAGGATGGTAACTAAAATCAAACATCTCAACATCGCCTTTAAGGCTAAAAATGACTCAGTAGACTGATTTGGTCTTTCAATTAATACATACAACTCAATCTCAATACATGCCCACGCAGGGGTCAAAACACAACACACACCCGTACAACGGGGAAAATACTGCAGCGGAAATAAAGTACAACCAAACCAATACGACATCGTATGGATTCTCATGTGATTAGTATCGATCATCTTTCATCATTCTTCATGTCGACCCTGTGTTATGCTCCCCAAAACCTGAATGCAATACAGACATCCGCCCCCCGATTACTCGGGAGTTAGCAAAATTCCACTATTTTGCTAGTGCAAATACGAGTCGTACAAATCATATTCCAAGAATAATAATAATCAGGAATCCTCAAAGATTCAAACATAACGAAAAATACTTCCCGAGGCAAGAGTTTGAGTAAAACTTTCTAAATTTGAAAGATCACAAATCACGAGAACAGCTTGTAAAATGGTTTAAAATGCCCTTGGGAGTTTTAACGGAAAAAAATTTAGAATTATCGAATCCTTCTCTTTCCAAAACTAACAGGGGTCACAACCCAAAGATTTACTTTCTCAAATAAAAACCAACAATTCACAGGGTTCAAAGCCAACATCACGTGTCCTCGACGGACATAAATGTAACACCCCCAAATCCTATTGGGTTATTACAGTGCCGTGGACCCCACGCCAGGAGATCCACCAGGCGAACATGACTAAAAATACATTAAATAACACAACAAGGGAAAATCATAGTCCCTACCATGACATCTGACACAATATTCCGATAAGGAATTTCAACGACAAAAGTGACCAAAAATGAAATACAACAACATCCACGAACATTTGTTCGGGTAATACAACACGACAACAACTGACAAGACTAGAGTACACTCCAACTGACTGACCGACAATGAACAACTCGGACTAGTATCGCTCGAATGCCTCGTCGCCGTCATCATGCCCCTGTGTCTCAACTCTCTCCTCGCAAGCACCTAAAACATGAAAAACATGTTCCGCCCCCACGGGGTCAGTCATCCAGATAATAAACATCAAATACATGTATAACATGATATGCATCTAAAGGCAGAATGAAACGGTACAATGATGATAATAATACGAGATGCTCACAAACCAAGGTAAGAACCGAGCATTCGTGAAATACTATGCCCATGGCATACTATTAATACCTGTTCGACAGGTTAGAACATAAATGCCCAACGTCGAATCATAGTCACAGAATACCACAATGAATTAAACGACCTGAACCAAACCAGAACTGAATTTAATATGAATCATAATGCCCAAAGGCTCCAATGAAAATACCAAGACATTACAAAAGGCCTGGAAGTCGTTCAGCGGAAGTTAACAAATATCACAAACACCTGAATTCAAAACAGCCCAAGTCAGATTAATGAGGGCCGAAGCCACGGCACGAAGCCGTATCACAATAAGGGCCGAAGCCACGGCATCCAGCCGTATCACAATAAGGGCCGAAGCCACGACATCCAGCCGTATCACAATAAGGGCCGAAGCCACGGCATCCAGCCGTATCACAATAAGGGCCGAAGCCACGGCACGAAGCCGTATCACAATGAATGATAGTGTGCTGCCTTGAGTCGGCCAACACGATGATAGTAACACACGGATAGACACCGTCCTTGACAGTCCCAAATTAACACCTCGATTGCCTTAGAATGGCCAACCGGTAACCATGATGCAGCAGATGATTCCATGAATGATTAAGCACTTCGATTGGCTTAGAATGCCCAATCGCTACGAATGATACGATGAATGATTAAAATACCTCGATTGCCTTAGAACGGTCAATCGATAACAATGAAATGGTGAATAAATGAACATTTCGATTTGCCTGAGAACGGCCAATCGATGACAATGATACGAAGAATGCCTCGGCACCTTTAATCGGTGACCAACGACGAAGATGAGAAATGAATAAGCCAATGCCTTAATTCGGCCAATACGGTTGTAATGACAACCCCCAACATGAATAACGATGATCTGAACGATGTCTTAGATTGACATAAATATCAACAAGAATCGATACATCGACACCGCAAACCGGCTATCGACAATGACATTAATGACGAGTATCACATTGCCTTGAATCGGCCATTAACGAACAATAATAACATTTGGCATAATTGCCGAAAGGTATCGTATCGAACGATCTCTTGATATCAATGAATTCATGAAGAGACTAAGTCTCGGAATGATACAACACATCCATACACCTACATGATGACATTAGCTCATTGACTAGTACAAGTATAAAACTTGCCTCAAACCGAAGGCGAGAAGGTACTTCCACGATCAACGTCCTCAATGAAATTACCGGCCGCTCGAACAACCTTAAACAACACAAAAACCAACAATTCTCTTAATACACGAATCAAGCATGATCACAACCAACTCAAAAGTCGATTCAACAATACCCGAAACTCATTGGGGCATTTAAACAAATGTGTCGTAAACATTCTCCAATCGTTTACAACCCAAAACTCAATTATATCCGAAACCAACTTCCAATGAATGATTCAAACCCACAAAACCTCGTGAATACTATCAATAATCCAATAGGAATACTTAGAACGATATTTCAACAACATTTGGTCGAAAACCCCTAAAATTCCAAAGTCAACCCGTAAGGGTTCTTGAACAATTCCTCAATTATTCACAAATTTCGAAAATTACACCAATGAATCCGTAGAAATACATGTATCCGAGATAGATAATCCATATCTAACATATTGCAACATAATATCGATTTAACACGAAGAGATCGAAAGCAAAACACCCAAGATCCGAAATTCTAGATCCAAGAATCATTACCTTGATTTGGAGTGATGAAACTGATTTAGATCATGATTAATCCAACTTAGGAGCTTGAAGAAGATGCTAGATGATTGTAGCTCGAAAAGACCTTCCCGAATCGCCCAAGCTCGTCTGAAATGATTGAGAAATGAAGAAATGACGAAGGTTGGACCGAACTGTCCTATTTATACTGTCCCAGCTTAGCGCACGCTATGACTTGATATTTAGCGTGCGCTAGCGGTTTACTGGGCAGTCCAGTGAGGTCTGAAATGCCTCGTTAGCGTGCACTACGACTTGGTAGCGTGCGCTAACACCTTACCGATAGCGTACGTTATCTCAAATTGTTAGCGTGCGCTACTGATGTCTGTTACTCAAAAACTGAAGTCCCAGAACCTACTGTCCTCTTCCATGCACGCGTTAGCGTGCGCTACAAATGTGACTTAGCGTGCGTTACCAGCACAGTTAGCGTACGCTACTTACCACTCGTAGCATGCGCTACGAATTTCCCAAATCAGCCCAGTACCTTCTGGACTGTCTGCCTCTCTTGCGCTAGCGTGCATTAATACTGAATTATAGCGTGCGTTACCTGCACCTCATTAGCGCGCGCTAACCAGAGTGTGTAGCGTGCGCTACTTCCAAAACTGGAAATTAAAACATGAGGATGATGATGACAATAATCTCGTCTCGATCTCAAACAGTGATGATCCCAAAATACGCCGAATGGTGAACATAGTTGACTGAATATGAATGATGAATGATTATTACCTAGTGAAAAAATTCTGAGTGACAGTTACTGAATGATAATAAATGAATTCACAACCGGGTATTACATACCCCCCCCCTTAAAAAGAGTTTCGTCCTCGAAACTGAGGGTAAACAACTCGGGATATGAACTATCCATCACGATCTGAAAACAATAACGCCCAAATAGTCCTCGGGACCAAATCAATCGCACGCCCAAGTCCCCAAGACTTGACGTCTCGAAGCACAGTGAACGATTTCCAAATTATCACGAAATCTTGAGTACAAATTATCACTTCCAAATATGAACGATCTCCAAAGGGACGAATTCTCAACAAATGACCCAAATCTCAAGATTCTCGAATATGATCATAATAAAATAGATCAACAATAAATGATCCACAGTCACGATACATTATTACGGATAGATTTACACAATCATCCAAAACAAGGTTACATCTCAAATGTACCCAACATCGATATCCTTCCATATCATCGATCTCCTCTATTTCAACGATTTAAGGTATATCCGACGATGAACTCGCCGCTAACTATGATCTCAGAAGGTCACGAGAATGAAAGTGACAAAAATGAATGATGAATGATAAATGACTACAAATCCGACAAGGATTTAAAATGACTCACCAAGGTGAATTAATAACGTCATGAGTGATAGTTCCCTGAAGTGATTGGAACCGCCGTTCCTCGTGAGTTGAATGATTAATCGATAATTATGAGTCCCAATATGATTGATATATATGATGAATGAATTATATGAATGAATGAACGACAATGAAATGAATGATTATACTATTAACGCACAAGAATTAACTTGTTCAAACCGGTGATGAATGTCTTTACCTCTGGCCCTCGAGGCCTGATAGGGTCCCTTGGATGATGCACGGGATGGAGTAACGAAGTCTCTCGAGGCCCTCGAGCTCTCTTGAGATTTACTGGCGTTAGAACCCCTGCAGTATTTCTGCCGGTGTCCCTGCCTCCCACACAGAAAACAAACAATAGCTGGCACCGTACACCGGGTACTAACGTGACTGCTTGAATCACGATTAAAACAAACAACGGTCGAACTCGATGCGAGAGGAAGATGCTATCCCGGCATGAAGACGATCGAAAAGCGACCCCTTGGACGTCGGAGCCCGATGTCCCTCCGAACGAGCAGCATCCTAGTCCTCTCACCCAAGAAAGCGAAGGACGCTTCGAGTAAGCTCCTTGATCAAAAGCTGCTCCAAGAGCCTTCCGATGAACTCACTAAGTGAATTACAATTGTGATTAAACAATCGCATCCTCAATCTGATTTAGCCTCTTGCTAAAATACTTAATTTTATCCGCCTCGATGCGGATAATTGTGAAGCAAATCAAGTAGTCACGAAACTTCTCGGCAATGACAATGACACCCTCGTCTCGGCCAGTTCGGGTTCAAAACTTGACAACTTGGCTTCACGAAGTGGAGCCGGTAATACCTCTCTAACATGAGAGTCTTGAACTCACTCCAAATACAATCACGATCGATGGGTTTCACAGAAAGCCACCACGAATAAGCGCCCTTACTCAAGTAATAAGCCACTCGCCACTTTACTCTCTTAGGACCGAACCATGTCGAAGAGTTTATCAAAATGCTCGAGACAATGAACAATATCAATTTGGTTCCGACGAACCCTCAAAGGTAGGCGGCATCGGCGAGAGATATCGCCAACGATCTGATTCACTCCTCCGATCTGTCCATGAAATGGCACTGCATCCTCATTGCGGTGGACCACGAACCATCGAGGTCTGTATGGTCTCCACTATCCGCGTCATCTGAGTCATCTGGGCCATCATGCCTGCATAAATATGTATGGGTCAACCCGAACACCTTCCGAGTGAGATGCCTCCGGTACGACTCCACGGGTGAATGATTATCTGGCGATGAATGAGTAGCCTCGCTATTTGATGAATTAATGATATCCCTCGCGTTCGTGTGGGCATGCACACGAGATCCCGGGTTCGGTCCGCACCGCGCCTCTTCCCATGCGTCCTCGTGACTCTATCCATACTGAAGTAGGAAAGTCACATGATGATTATAAATTCCGCATGAATATCGCATTATGATTACGTTACAGAGTGACAATAATGAGCATACATGCTCTAACACAATGAATGCATTAATGATTTAATGAAATGATCGTCGACATTACGTCGGAGTATGATAAGATCGTATGAAACATCAAATGAGGTAATATGATTACCTGATGAAATTCCTGAAATGATTACCTTGAACAAGTTAACAAGGTTGAAAATTCGATCCTCAAGATCAACAACTGAACCGTAAGATGTGCTGAATGATTAATGAATTAACTGAAAAATGAGATTGACTGAGTGATGAGTGAATTAACTGAACGATGAGATTGACTGAGTGATGAGTGAATTACTGAGTAATGATATTGATTGAGTGATGAATGAATTAACTGAGTGATGAATGAATTATCTGAGTAATGATATTGATTGAGTGATGAATGAATTATCTGAGTGATGATATTGATTGAGTGATGAATGGTATCGACTGAGTGGTGAGATTGAAATGATGATTGAGGATTATTAACGGATGAATGAGTTGATCCTTAATGCTTACACAAGTCACACGTGCTCCAAAACAATTAGTCATGAATCAATCATAACACTAATATCACATATAGGTTTCAACAGAGCATGAATAATTAATGACATGATGAATGTATGAACATAAAGAGAATCGAGTCCTTACACAGGTCATACGAAGCTTCGAGGTCTCGCGATACTAGTCTTCACTGAAGACGACTCGATGAATGAATGACTCGTGCAGTCGCACTAATATTACGACTCACAAAACCCGACTGACTAGATTGTCATAACCTGACAGTCCTACTACTACCGCGTCAGTAGGACCACATAACTCACATCTCAGGGTATCTCACAACCCAGATCTCTGATACCATTTCTGTAACACTCCCAAATCCTATTGGGTTATTACAGTGCCGTGGACCCCACGCCAGGAGATCCACCAGGCGAACATGACTAAAAATACATTAAATAACACAACAAGGGAAAATCATAGTCCCTACCATGACATCTGACACAATATTCCGATAAGGAATTTCAACGACAAAAGTGACCAAAAATGAAATACAACAACATCCACGAACATTTGTTCGGGTAATACAACACGACAAAAACTGACAAGACTAGAGTACACTCCAACTGACTGACCGACAATGAACAACTCGGACTAGTATCGCTCGAATGCCTCGTCGCCGTCATCATGCCCCTGTGTCTCAACTCTCTCCTCGCAAGCACCTAAAACATGAAAAACATGTTCCGCCCCCACGGGGTCAGTCATCCAGATAATAAACATCAAATACATGTATAACATGATATGCATCCAAAGGCAGAATGAAACGGTACAATGATGATAATAATACGAGATGCTCACAAACCAAGGTAAGAACCGAGCATTCGTGAAATACTATGCCCATGGCATACTATTAATACCTGTTCGACAGGTTAGAACATAAATGCCCAACGGCGAATCATAGTCACAGAATACCACAATGAATTAAACGACATGAACCAAACCAGAACTGAATTTAATATGAATCATAATGCCCAAATGCTCCAATGAAAATACCAAGACATTACAAAAGGCCTGAAAGTCGTTCAGCGGAAGTTAACAAATATTACAAACACCTGAATTCAAAACAGCCCGAAGATGTATTAATGAGGGCGGCCGACGCGGCCGTATCACAATAAGGGCGAAGCCACGGCATCGGTAGTATCACAATAAGGGCGAAGCCACGGCATCGGTAGTATCACAATAAGGGCGAAGCCACGGCATCGGCCGTATCCACAATAAGGGCGAAGCCACGGCATCGGCCGTATCCACAATAAGGGCGAAGCCACGCGAAGCCGTATCACAATGAATGATAGTGTCTTTGCCTTGAGTCGGCCAACGATGATAGTAACACACGGATAGACACCGTCCTTGCGATCCCAAATTAACACCTCGATTGCCTTAGAACGGCCAACCGGTAACCATGATGCAGCGGATGATTCCATGAATGATTAAGCACTTCGATTGGCTTAGAATGCCCAATCGCTACGAATGATACGATGAATGATTAAAATACCTCGATTGCCTTAGAACGGTCAATCGATAACAATGAAATGGTGAATAAATGAACATTTCGATTTGCCTAAGAACGGCCAATCGATGACAATGATATTTAAGAATGCCTCGGCACCTTTAATCGGTGACCAACGACGAAGATGAGAAATGAATAAGCCAATGCCTTAATTCGGCCAATACGGTTGTAATGACAACCCCCAACATGAATAACGATGATCTGAACGATGTCTTAGATTGACATCAATATCAACAAGAATCGATACATCGACACCGCAAACCGGCTATCGACAATGACATTAATGACGAGTATCACAGTGCCTTGAATCGGCCATTAACGAACAATAATAACATTTGGCATAATTGCCGAAAGGTATCGTATCGAACGATCTCTTGATATCAATGAATTCATGAAGAGACTAAGTCTCGGAATGATACAACACATCCATACACCTACATGATGACATTAGCTCATTGACTAGTACAAGTATAAAACTTGCCTCAAACCGAAGGCGAGAAGGTACTTCCACGATCAACGTCCTCAATGAAATTACCGGCCGCTCGAACAACCTTAAACAACACAAAAACCAAAAATTCTCTTAATACACGAATCAAGCATGATCACAACCAACTCAAAAGTCGATTCAACAATACCCGAAACTCATTGGGGCATTTAAACAAACGTGTCGTAAACATTCTCCAATCGTTTACAACCCAAAACTCAATTATATCCGAAACCAACTTCCAATGAATGATTCAAACCCACAAAACCTCGTTAATACTATCAATAATCCAATAGGAATACTTAGAACAATATTTCAACAACATTTGGTCGAAAACCCCTAAAATTCCAAAGTCAACCCGTAAGGGTTCTTGAACAATTCCTCAATTATTCACAAATTTCGAAAATTACACCAATGAATCCGTAGAAATACATGTATCCGAGATAGATAATCCATATCTAACATATTCCAACATAATATCGATTTAACACGAAGAGATCGAAAGCAAAACACCCAAGATCCGAAATTCTAGATCCAAGAATCATTACCTTGATTTGGAGTGATGAAACTGATTTAGATGATGATTAATCCAACTTAGCAGCTTGAAGAAGATGCTAGATGATTGTAGCTCGAAAAGACCTTCCCGAATCGCCCAAGATCGTCCAAAATGGTTGAGAAATGAAGAAATGACGAATGTTGGACCGAACTGTCCTATTTATACTGTCCCAGCTTAGCGCACGCTATGACTTGATATTTAGCGTGCGCTAGCGGTTTACTGGGCAGTCCAGTGAGGTCTAAAATGCCTCGTTAGCGTGCGCTACGACTTGGTAGCGTGCGCTAACACCTTACCGATAGCGTACGTTATCTCAAATTGTTAGCGTGCGCTACTGATGTCTGCTACTCAAAAACTGAAGTCCCAGAACCTACTGTCCTCTGCCATGCACGCGTTAGCGTGCGCTACAAATGTGACTTAGCGTGCGTTACCAGCACAGTTAGCGTACGCTACTTACCACTCGTAGCGTGCGCTACGAATTTCCCAAATCAGCCCAGTACCTTCTGGACTGTCTGCCTCTCTTGCGCTAGCGTGCGTTAATACTGAATTATAGCGTGCGTTACCTGCACCTCATTAGCGCGCGCTAACCAGAGTGTGTAGCGTGCGCTACTTCCCAAACTAGAAATCAAAACATGAGGATGATGATGACAATAATCTCGGCTCGATCTCAAACAGTGATGATCCCAAAATACGCCGAATGGTGAACATAGTTGACTGAATATGAATGATGAATGATTATTACCTAGTGAAAAAATTCTGAGTGACAGTTACTGAATGATAATAAATGAATTCACAACCGGGTATTACAATAAAGTCAACAAAACATAACCACCCAAGATACGAAATCTCGGTAACACATTCAAGGTACTCGATCTGGCAAAATATATCCAAAATCATATACATACACCGTGAACACATGCCACGTCATCTTATTATACCACCGTGATCACTTGCCACGTCATCTCACGGTTGGATCAATCACTTGTTGTTGTTGGGATTCGGTGCCTAAAACGAAGGCCCAGCGGACGCGGCAAAATGAAAATTAATTCGATCCGAATTCCTAAGAGGATCGATGGAGCTACGTATATACGAATATTAAACGAAATCACAAGAGATATAGAAACTCACCCTTGTAGTCTGTTGATTAAATGGATTCCTTCTTTTGAGCTATTCCCAAGCTTTGCTTGATCTCTACGAATCCAATCCGCTCCAAGCTCTTGGATGATCCAACGCCGAAAATACTGCGTCTCTACTTGCCACTCGCCGGAGAAACGAACGGGATGAAGATCATCTTGCTATCCTCCAAGGATACAGCTAGGGATAAGTGATGAAGCTATTGATTTGTGATTACAACACTCTAAGTGTTTTAATTACTTTCTCTCTTTAATTTCTTGATTTTTCTCCAAGAACCACCAAGAAGAAAATGAAGAAGAGGAAGAAGACTATGAAAAGAACACTTTCATCTTTTTCTGTCTCTCTCTCACTCTTATTCACGTATGGAATGAATAATGTGGAGTGATGAGAAGTCTTCCTCCTTTATTCAAATTCAACCCTCATGTGAACAACTCATATCACATGAATACCAACCCCACAAAGTCATGTTCTTTGATATAAAATGAAAACAACAAGACAAGAGGAAAATGGGTGGAACTAAGGGGGGCGGACACCATGCAAAAACGGACGAATTCGGTTCGTTTCGGACTCTCAAGAGTCCAAACAGATAAACTCCAATTCTATTCCGATGTATTTATATTGTTTAACTAATCCAATTAATTAATCATATCAAATACAAAATAACATAATTAATTTCTCCAAGAAATAATTATATTCATGAATTAAATTAATCACCCAGTGATATATTTAATTCATTAGTCCATAAATCAATTTATCCAATAAATCGATTTAGACATCTAATGTCCCAAATTTAGATATCCAATATCTAATATTCATAATGAGAGAATTAGCTTGATTCATTCCGTCATCAATCCTATTGTGCGACTCGGTAGGTTCGTCTCAGTCAGCAATGGGAGGAACCAAAGAGTAGTAGCACCACCAAGCCATCCTGCGGCCTACACTGTACCCCAACTGAGAACGAATGATGGTATCATTTAAGAACCATTCTGTCGTGAATACCAGTATACGTATAAACCCTTCTTTCAAATGTCCCTCAAGTTAAAGGGTAACGGTCAGTCAAACCCTATCTGTACTTGACTCTATGCATGCGTTAATGCAAATTGAGATCATCGAGCTCTCGTGTATCTAATAAAGCTAGCTCCAATGCTTTGACCAAAGACTTATGATCTCATCTGCCAATAACCGCATAGGACATATAACCCGTTCATTAACAGGAGAAAGAATTCTATCTTGGTATTCAGTAGGACATGCTACTTGCCCGTCAAGATGCACGTCGAGGTTGACCCCCACCTTCCGGTTTACAGGGTCGAACTACTCTAATAAAAATCTTGACGTCACAAGCACATCCCTACTAAATCCTGAAGTCCAAGGTTCACGAATACGCATCACAACCTTTCCATTCCGTCATTGACTGTCCCGGAGTGAAATCCGTGTGATGAATCAAGGGTGAGTCGGTTCGAGTATACTAATCCAATTAGCATATCTACAACATGTGCTCCCACTAACCATTAGCGTTCGACAGGCACTCTCCATGTCAAAGAACACGTCATACAAGTCTTCACATAAACTTAACGCCCAGTCAAGTTTCATCGACTTGCGAACGATTAAGTATTTGAGCTATAAACTTTTCCACTGCCTACCCCCTTATCTAATAAGGAGTGGAACATTTTGCTCTCAAATACACGAACTAGTTTCTATATGTATATTTACGAGTTAGGAATGACAGTAACTACCAGTAAATAAAGAAACACCCATTGCCTTATATAAATGATTTATATAATAACAAGTACAATGCCCTCACTCAACATCCTCTGAGTGGCATTCGAGGGCATACTCCTAACAATCTTCCACTTGCACTCAATGCCACACACTATGGTATATAATACCCATGTTCTCCAGATAATGCTCTAAGCTAATCTGAGAAAGTGGCTTGGTCAGTGGATCAACGACGTAGTCGGATGACTCTACTCTATGCAGCACAATGTATCTCTTTGCGAACAAATTCTCTTATGATACTCTCTCTCAATATGTTTGGTACTGTTGTGAAACCTCGGTTCCGAGGCCTGTGCTACTGCTCTATTGTTATCGTATAAAATGAAAACAGGCGGCGCAGCACATGGTGTCACTAGAAGTTTACCTAGTAACTTCTTAACCCTTCATTTGGAGGCCTCCGAGGCCGCTTTATACTCAGCCCAACAGGTGGAACCAGCAGTCGCGCTATACTTGGTACTATGCCAAGATACTGCTCCTCCATTAAGAGTAAAATGTAGCCAGAAGTAGACATAGAGTCGTCTTTCTGTCCTAGGAAGTCTGAATCAGTGAATCCCATCATTTAATTCTCCACCACCATATATAAGAACCAGATCTCTACTCCTTCTAAAGTACTTGAGAACGTTCTTTACGGCAGCCTAATGTTCCCGAACTGGGTTAGCCCGAAACCTACTTACCACGCTCCCAGTATGCGCAATGTCAGGTCTCGTACACAATCAAGCATATGTAAGGCTACCCATTGCCGAAGCATATGGTATATAACTCATTTTCTTTCTTTGTTCCTCACTATGGGGACACATCTTCAAGGTGAGTTTTATTCCATGTCGCATCGGAAGGAACCCTCTTTAAGATCTTATCTATATAGAGGGCTTGGGAAAAACTTATCATTCTCTTCGATCTATCCCAATAGAGTCGAATCTCAAGAATATAGGTTTATTCTCCCAAGTCTTTCAAGGAGAAAATTACTCGAAAGCCAAGCTTTCACATAACTGAGCATTCCCACATCATTTCTTATTAGTAGAATATCATCTACATATAGTACTAAGAATGCGATTTAGCTCCCATTAACCCTCTTGTATACACAACGAAGGTCCCAACTACATGAAGACTGCTACAGTCTATTTCATGGAGTCTACATCCACCACTGCTAAGTCATTTGTCGCGGGTCGGTCTCTTGTTTATCACCTGAAACCTCGTGGAAACCCAGTTCCTCCAAGTGCACAAAACTATACCTCTCAGGTAATTGAGACACCCTACTAGACCTACGAGGTGGTTGTACTTGTGTTACAGAAGGTTCGGTTCCAATTTCTTGCACAGGTGTCTCATGAGGAGTTTCATTATATTCTTCCAAAGAAATACTTCTACCTGCTCCGCCTTCCTGAATGAACTCTTCTTCCAGAAAGTGTGCATGCAAAACAACAACGATATTTCGATCTTTGGGCATGTAGAATAGATAACCCATCGCCTCAGATGGGAATCCAATGAAATGTCTCCTCACGGACCTCGCTTCCATTTTGTCCACCTTAGTCTTCTTGACATAGGCGGGACATCCCCAAATCCTAATGTGATTAAGACTTGGTTTCCTGTCTTCCCACATCTCATGTATAGTTTTAGGAATGGATTTAGAAGGATATATGTTCGAGATATATGCAGCAGTTAGGAGTGTATACCCACAGGTAAATCTGTAAGTCAGTATAGCCTAGCATGGAACGGACCATGTCCAACAAGGCCTGGTTCCTTCTTTCTGACACGCCATTTAACTAAGGAGTGTCTGGAGGTGTTAGTTGTGATACTATTTCATGTTACTTCAGGAACTTGTTAAACTCCGTACTCATATCCTCGCCACCTTGGTCCGACCGAAGTGCTTTGATATGATTTCCAGTTTGTTTCTCGACTAGGGCCTTAAATTCTTGGAATTTCTCAAAGGCCTCGGATTTTGTTTCATTAAGTATACATAACCATACCTAGTATGATCATCTCCAGTTCCAGTTTTTATAACAAAAGCGGGCCTGGTTCTTAATTCGGGTTTATTTAAATAAACCGGTTCCGGGTTTTAGGTCTGCAATTTCAAAATACACATTACCCGCCTTAAGAACCGGATTTTAAATATATATAATATATTTATATTTAATAATATAAAAATATGTTTTAATAAAAAATTTTGAGTTTTTTTGTGTATACCATTGTTATTTATGTAATAAAAAACTTATTAAACATGTTTTAAGCAGATTATTGAATATATTTTCGGTTCTAGTTGCTTATTCAGTTATTATTGAGAATTTGGGTTTTAGCAAAATTCGGATTTTTTAGCAGAATTCAGTTTTTTTAGCAGAATTCGGTTACCCAAAAAACCTGGAATACTCGAACCGAAAAAACAGTTAGGGTCTTAAACCAGTTCCCCAAAAAAATTACACAAAAATCGATCCGATTTCTGTATATTAAAACCGATTTAGAATACTTAAAATATTAGTAATAACGGAATCGGTGCCAGCAATCGAGTGCCTGAAATTTAACTCAAAAAAGAGTCTTTGATATCTGACAAACATCATTCAGTTCAGTTACATACAGCGGCGGACGCAGAACTGGGGGTCCTGGAGATCCCGGCACCATAGGCCGGCTGAAATCATAGGGGATGGCGGTCCTGCAGGGGGGAGACGGGTTCGACAGGGTGGGAGGGGGAGGGGCGAAGTTGCAGGCGGTAGGCAGGAAAGGAACGGGGAATTAAGGGCAGAAGAAAAAAGAATTTTTCTTTTTTGGGAAATATAGGTAGAAACGACCTCGTTTTTGTCCTTAATAATAAGTAAAACGACCTCGGTTTTCTGTAGAAAAAAAATTGTATTTAGAAATTAAAATTGGTCACGTAATTATCTTGTTCGGTTTGTAATTGTAATTTGTTGTCTCCACTTTTGATTAAGCCATTTGGATGATGATACACACGCGCTTAAACGCCGAGAAATTTTAGGTCACTTACACGTTTTCATTTTTAGTCCTCTAATGTAGCTTGCAATCAATTTTGGTCATGTAATTGAGCTCTCAATCGATTTTGGTCCTATAATTTAACTCTCGGTCGATTTTGGTCCTGTAATTTAACTTTCAATCGATTTTGGTCCTATAATTGAGTTCTAAATCGATTTTGTCATATAATTTAACTTTCAATCTATTTTTGTCATAGAGAAAATTATCAAATTGGTCCCGTATGTGGGACCAATTGGCCAAAAACCCCCATCTGTTTCCGGCGGATCAAAAAACCCAACATCTCTCCCCTGATTTCGCCAATTTAGTCATCGTCGCCGGCCGGAGTATTTTCCGGCCATCGGAGCTGACGTGGCTGACACGTGGCAAAAATAGCGGGTCCATGTCAGGCCATGTGGCTGACACGTGGCATTTTTTTTTTTTTTGATAATTAAAAAATAAATAAATAAAAAATTCTAATATTTTTATATTAATATTCCAGAATTAAAATTAATTATCTAAAGTTCCAATTTTTTAATAAAATATTATCAAATTCAAAAAAAAATTATTATCATTTTCTATAAAATAAATAAAAAAAATTATTTTGAAAAAATTATCAAATTGTTAATCCAGATTTATTATTTATTTTATTGAAAAAAATTCCAGTTTTCTTCACATAAAAAACTGTTTATAAATACATTCCAAATGCTTTTAATTTTTTTATTTTCGAATTTTTAAATAAAAAATTCTAATGTTTTTATATTAATACTTTAGATAATTAATTTTAATTCTGGAATATTAATATAAAAATATTAGAATTTTTTATTTATTTATTTTTTTAATTTTTTAATTATCAAAGCAAATTTTTTTAATTTTTTTGCCACGTGTCAGCCACATGGCCTGACATGGACCCGCTATTTTTGCCACGTGTCAGCCACGTCAGCTCCGATGGCCGAAAAATACTCCGGCCGGCGACGAGGACTAAATTGGCGAAATCAGGGGAGAGATGTTGGAATTTTTGGTCCGCCGAAAACAGATGGGGATTTTTGGCCAATTGGTCCCACATACGGGACCAATTTGATAATTTTCTCTATGACAAAAATAGATTGAAAGTTAAATTATATGACAAAATCGATTTAGAACTCAATTATAGGACCAAAATCGATTGAAAGTTAAATTACAGGACCAAAATCGATCGAGAGTTAAATTATAGGACCAAAATCGATTGAGAGATCAATTACAGGACCAAAATTGATTGCAAGCTACATTACAGGACTAAAAATGAAAACGTGTGAGTGACCGGAAAAATTTCTGGCGACGGAGTTAGGCGCGTGTGTATCACCATCCGGCGACAGGACCAAAAGTGGAGACAAAGTGAAATTACAGCATCAAAATCGATTGAAGTATAATTACAGGACCAATTTTAATTTGGGGTAACATTAGACGACCAAAATTGATTTTTTCTCGTTTTCTCTACTGGTTTAAATTAAAAAATTTAGGAGGTTCGGAGGCCATAATTACAAAAGCAAATATATAAAGATATATATCGTGATCTAATAGCATAGAATATGTAATAACACATTACAATAAGATGGCAGGCAAACGGGCAACAAATTGGACCGTAACCCATTTTGAATGGCAAAATCAATCCTACTGAAGATAGTTTTGTTTCTTGAGGAAATATAGACGCAATTTTTCCACCCGTGCTGCGCTCGCCGCCGTCTTGCCCATTGCCGCCTGGATCTACGTTCGCCGCTCGTCCGTTTCCTTTTCAAAGGGCAAGGTTCTATCTTTTTTTTTTTTTTTCACGGTTCTACGCCGCTTTCACCAGGCTTTTGTACCTCTCTGCCTGAGCCATAACCATTTTTCCACTTTCTGTCGTCCAACCGCCGCCGGTGCTCTCCGCTGAGGTATTTCAATTGTTTCCTCTTCTTCGTTGCTTCTTGTTCAGCCGCATATAAGGTGGGAAAAATTGATGCTTCCTTTGCTGAGTTCGGGTCATTTTTGGAGCAAACATTTGCTGAGTACAGTTCATTATTTTTTTTTTCTTAAAAAGAAAACAGATTATTCGGAAAAAACAGTGTGTGTGTGTGTGGAATGGTCGATTGATGGAGAAAAATAGTGTGCTCGTTGGGTCGGAGATTCATGGCTTCCGCACAATGGAAGGTACAGAATTGCTGACCGGCAATTTTGAGGGTGGTTGTGTTCTAGACTTGTTTCTGGTTTGATTGTCTAGATTAGCAATGAAGTACACGGGATATAAGCAGTGAAAAATGCTTTTCTGGGGCAAATGGTGGTGCACGCCAACTGTTTGTTGAAATGCCACCTATTGTTTTAGGATAAATTTTTCTTTTTTTTTCCTTTTTTTTTCACGGTTTCATCTCGAGACGTGGTTCTTTTTTTATTTAGTTGTTATGGCTTCTTCTTCATCCTCGGATGGCGCATGGCCATGTCCATTTCGTAATTTTCATTGTTGCCCAGATGGGGAAGTGGGGAATAAAGGGACTCCTCGGTTGATTTCTCATATCAAAAGATTGCATCTTTCCTTAGCCGAACGTAGAGATGTGTTGCGAGAGGCTTTATCTGCGGATCATGGGTTGTACATGGCTATGGAGGAAACATTGAAGGTTTTTGGTCAATGGATGTGTGGGAAGTGTATGAAATTACAGGCAATTAGTCGGGCATGTCATCACCCTGATGGCTTGGTTCGTTTTACCGATAGTGATAGTGGGCACATTATCGGGATTGTGAAACCCTCTATCATAGTGCCTAAGACCAATGATCATGAGCCGTTTGTATTGGATGTTGTACTCCTTGATCGTGTTTTCAAAGCACCTATCGTTACTGTCAAAAGCATCCCACATGGTTGTCGTATGGCTTTCTCACAGGCGTTGAAAACAACTCTAAACGAAATAGTCGCTCAACCGGGATCTATTGGAGCGTGGGTTAAGTTGTTACTTCTTCCTCGTTGCACTTTGCAAGTGTTTAAACCCACAAATAGACAAGAAAGCAGATCTGGGAATCGAAAGGCCTTGCAAAATCGTTCAATACTGAGCTCGCTAGCCACATGGGGGAAAGAGGATGGTGTTGCCATTTTAGTCAAAAATATATTAGATGGATCGGGTCCGGTGCCTCTTAACGAAGGGAGCGTTGATATACAAAAGGATGAAAATGCTGGTAACACCAACATCAGAGCGTGCCTTCGAAAGGTTGCTGATGGTCACTTTACAGCAGCGGTGAAGGTGTTGTGCTCATCAGGGGTGGCTCCGCATAATGGTGATACTGTGATGGCTTTGGAGGCTAAACATCCACACAAACCACCACCGTCTATGCCGAGCACTATTTATGCTGATCCTGCCCTTGTTGTGGAGGTTGATAACGTCATTGGTTGTATTAAATCCTTCCCTAAAGGGACTTCTTGTGGGAGGGACGGCTTGCGGTCACAACACATTTTGGATGCTTTGTGTGGAGATGGGTCTGCTGTTGCCACTGGTTTATTATGTGCTATCACTGCTGTGGTTAATTTGTGGTTAGGGAGGAGATGTCCGTCGGCTCTTGCGGAGTTTGTTGCGTCTGCTCCTCTTACGCCGCTCTTGAAACCCGACAACGGGATCCGACCTATTGCAATGGGTACCATATCGAGGCGGTTGGTTTCCAAGGTGGCTATGAAAGGTGTTGGCAAAGAAATGACCAAGTACCTTAATGATTTTCAGTTTGGGGTCGGTGTGTCGGGTGGAGCAGAGGCCATATTACATAGCGTTAACAGGTTGTTAGTGATCGTCACACTGACGGGTCTCTTGCGATGCTTACAGTGGATTTTTCTAACGCCTTTAACTTGGTGGATAGATCAGGTTTACTTCATGAAGTCAGGATGAGGTGCCCTTTTATTTCTTTATGGGTAGAATTTCTATATAGGCAAGGCAACCAGCCAGATTGTATCTTGGAGATAATCATATATGGTCCACCACTGGGGTTCAGCAAGGTGACCCGTTAGGACCACTTCTTTTCGCTCTTGTGTTGCATCCCCTCGTGCACCAAATCAGAAACAATTGCAAGCTTCTTCTTCATGCGTGGTATCTTGATGATGGGACGGTCATTGGTGACACTGAGGAGGTGGCTAAGGCTCTGGGCATCATTAGGGCGTCGGGTCCAGCTTTGGGTCTTGAATTGAATATTAGGAAAACCGAACTTTTTTGGCCTTCTTGTGATGGTAGGAAGCTTAGTGAGGGTTTATTCCCAAACGACATCGGTAGGCCATCGTTGGGGGTGAAGGTTCTTGGGGGGGCAGTTAGTAGGGATGCTGGTTTCATTAGTGGGTTGGTAAAGAAGAGAGCTTCTAGTGCTATTGATATGATGCGTCTTCTTCCCCAGCTAGGAGACCCGCAGAGTGAGCTCCTCTTGCTTCGATCGTGCATGGGTATCGCTAAATTTTTTTTTTGGCTTGAGGACGTGTCAACCCGTATATGTGGAGGAGGCTGCTATGCTTTTTGACAAAGGATTGCGTGAGGCGATCGAGGATATGGTAGTTTGTGGAGGTCCCTTCTTTGGGGACCTCCAGTGGCGACTTGCCTCTTTACCTATTAGGTTTGGTGGTTTGGGGCTATATTCGGCGGTAGAGGCTTCATCTTATGCCTTTGTGGCCTCGAGGGCCCAATCTTGGGTGCTTCAGGACCACATCTTACGCAGCAATGGTGTATGTGATATGGATTATGATTATGATTGTGCTTTGACTTGTCTTCGAGATATGATTCCAAGTTTTGACTTTGGCAGTTTCACTAAAAAGGACACCGCCCCCCTAAAGCCCAACACACATTGGCGATTGCTCTTTTTAGCAAGATTGTCCAGGACATGAAAGTTCACTTTGAGATGACTGTTAGACAAAAAGCTGTTTTTGAGTGTCTGCGTGCACCACATGCTCAAGAATTTCTCCTTGCCATCCCTATAGATGGTCTCGGTCAACATATGTCGCCGATTGAGTATCGCACTATCCTTAAATATCGCCTCATGATCCCTATTTTTCCGGTTGATGAAATTTGCCCAGTTTGTCACAAAGCTTGTTTGGATTCATTCGGAGAGCATGCAGTTCATTGTAGAGAGCTTCCGGGGTTCAAATACCGACACGATTTGGTTAGGGATGTTCTTTTTGACATATTCATGCGGGCTGGGATTTCAGTTAAGAAAGAAGCACTTGTGAATTTCTTGACTGACCCGATAGAAGGAAGATCGACACTTAGACCAGCTGACATTTTGGTCTTTGGATGGATAGGAGGGAAACATGCTTGTGTAGATCTAACGGGGGTTTCTCCACTTGTGGGATTGGGGAATCATGCTTTTACGGCAGGTCAGGCTGCTTTGAAAGCCGCTTCATGCAAAGTAACCAAACACGAGAAAGCGTGCCTTGATAACCAACACGCGTTTATACCTTTTGCATTTGATACATTTGGCTTCCTTGCACCTGAGGCTGTGGAGCTGCTCAAAAGAGTCCAACGGGTTATGCATGGCAATGTTACGACCCCAAGGTCTCTGAATGTAGTTTTTAAAAGACTTAGTTTTGCTATTCAAAAAGGGCTAGCGGCGCAGCTTGTTGCCCGCTTGCCTGTCGTTTCAGTGTAAAAGATATATATCAAGTAGTGAAACTGAATTTTGCTGGTATATAGAGTACTGAAGAAACAAACAGGTAGGAGAATGGCCTGTTTCTAATTGAATTTCTTTTTGCTTCCAAAATCCAATTGAATTTTTGATTTGGAGTTGCTCTTAGTGTGATAATTAAATAGAAATAATACCAATTGCTACCTTGTTGAACCCTTTTTACTGCTTCAGAGGTCGCGTTCTTCCCTTTTTATCTCTCAATTTATGCTTCTATATAACTTACAAGTCTTTAGAGGTCCTTAGCTGTATACGTTTTTCAGTTACTTGAAATTAATACTTTCTCTGTTTGCAATGAAATGAATTTTGTTATTTAAGGGAAGTAGTGGACTGTATCATGAAGAAACTTGTTTTCTTTGTAAGCAAAGCATTAAAATTTTGATACATAGATTTTCGTTGCCGTTTCTGGTTCACTGATATGAATTATGTTCCACAGTTTACCATCTAATCTGATTCATGAAATTTTCTTAGGGTAACAACGTTATTAGGATTCTAAATGTAGCTGCACGATGAGTGGTTTGCAATCGGATCAGTTCATTGTTAGGGGACACTTATATAGCTGCTAATGACCTCCTCTTCTCAGAGAAGCTTTCATTTGACTATCTAAAGCACTGCCATCTTCGATTTTCCACATTTTATTTCTCACGTTATAATTGATGTCATTTTCTTTGGGACAGGTTTTAGCATGCATTGTGCAGGTACTCTAAAGAGCAAATTCTGGGGGCGGTCTGTCTAGCTTGATCCGGTTGGTACTTTAACAATTGACTTTGCTCATTGTGGTACAATGCGAAATAAAAGGAAATAGTGATTACTTGTGCAAACTAAAATCAAGGAGCAATCACTCATGGATATGAATCCACATCAGGTATTCTTCTCAGAAAATTTTAACAGAAAAATATATATGTTCATATATAAATTTGAATTTCAATTTTACATGCATAGTTGGACCTCCCAAGGTAAATTCTCTGACTTCGTCACTGGTTTATATGCTAATACCAAAATTAACTTTGGAATGTTATTTAATACCATTTGATTTTGATAAATAGAAACCATAAAACAAACCCGTCGATATTTCGATATTATGTTTTTGTTTTTAATTATTTTCGGGCAAAATTTTAACTTTTTAGTTTTTAAATTTAACACTTGCATTTGATCCAAGCAAAACTTAAACCTCATTTAAACTTGAGCTAATGAAATGCAGAGTAATAAAAATATTAAATAAACTAGTTTAATCTTTATGCAAGAGAATAGGAAATACTCCATAACAAAAGCACACTAGTGGAAGAAAAAAAAATAACATACCCAAAAGCTTTGAGAATCCATGAAAAGAATAATGTATTTAATCAAATGAAATTACACTGAAACGTTGAGAGAAAGGGATTGACTATGAATTGTAATTGACTAAATGTATAGATATGTAGAAGGAGATTAGATTTATAAGAGGTATGATGATATATAAAAAGTAAAATATATTAGAAAATAGGGCTCTCTATCTTTTACAATGCCTGCGAGCTAACAGAAAGGGCTAATTGACTCATGTCGAGATAAGAAAGATGCATATATTGGATTTAGAGCATATTGAGATATATTGTTGTCAATGTTTTAAAATTTGCGACTCGTATTCGAGGCGTTTTGCGCAAATGAGGCGAAGCGTACGCCTCGAGGCGGAATGAGGCGTACGCCTTGTTGAAACGAAAAAATTAAAAAAGATATAAAAAATTATCTAAAACAAAGTTCAACAACAATACTTAATACTACTGCTAGTGTAACAAAAAACTAGAATAAAGCATCAAAATCAATGCATAGTTCATCGTTAAACACACAGAAATAACACAAAAGAAGCGTCTTTGAGCCAAAAGTTATCAAATTAAAAAAAAAAAAAGCTGTTTAGGGGGAAATTAAGAGCTGTTTACTAGAAAGTCAGAAATTAAGTTTACAATTATAAAAAATAATAACTGTTTACAGAAAGTCAGAAATTATGTTTAACTTCTAAATTTATAAAAAAAAAAGGCCCTGTTCCCAGAAAAGAAGAATAGGAACAGGATGGTTGGCAAAAGAAGAGGAAAAAGAAACATATAAAACAAAGAGGAAAACAAAAAACTAAAACACATACCTGGTGATAGAGGGACGCGTCCGACGGGACGTTCTTATCAAAGAGGATGAAAGAGGGAGATCTTGTGGCCGGCGACAGAGAGGCGAGAGGCAGAGACAAATTGGACTTTGAGAGAATAGAACGACGCTTCCCATAGGCTTTTACTAAATTTTAAAAATTAATAAAATAAAAAAGGCTGAAAATACCTAGTCTCTTAGACTCGGCCGCCTCATGCGAGTCGACTCGTGAGCGAGTCGACTCGTCCGCCTCAGTAAAAAAACTCGGTCGTTTTAAAAAACCCAGCAGACTCGTAAGCCTTAACTCACCGGGCAACCGCCTCGAGTCGACTCGCGAGTCGACTCGTACGAATCAACCGTTTTTTAGAACACTGGGGATTGATCTTTACTAAGGAGGAAATGGTTAGCTAAAGGCATACTAGCAGGTTTAGAATGGAGCATAGAAAACTTAGATAATATCTTCTGCACATAGGTATATCATGGTTCTAAAAAACGCTAGGCGCTGGGCGTTAATTGCTAACGCCTAGCGCCCAGAGGATTACTCAAGGATTAATCGGACTAGGCGGTTTTATTTATTATTATTATTTTAATCATTTATATATATAAAAAATTATATATATGTAAAATAATTAAAATTTAACCATTTAAATATATTTATAATCAATTATATATTAAATTTGAAATACTGATATAGATATTAATGAGTCCATATTATCCATAATATCTCAGTTTAGGAATTTGTAGTACTATTAGAACAAAAAAAAAAAAAAGTATAACCGCCTAGGCATTCGCCTAGTCGCCCACGTAGCTAGGAAATTTGAAACGTTGATATAGGTATAAAGTAGTCCATAGTATCTTAGATTGCCTTCATACGTCCCCGCAGCCAGCCTAGCCGATCGATGCATTACCCAAACGCCTAGTACAAGCGCCTAGGCCATAATCGGAACGGCAGAGAACCTTCTAGGGATTAATCGGAGGATTAATCGGCCTAGGCGGAGATTTTTAGAACACTGAGGTATATTGGTTTAAAACAATTGCAAAATTCTTTCAATCTCGATGGATATTCATGCCAAGGATTCTTTTGGCATCCCCAAGATACTTCATGTCAAATTTAGCACTCAAGCATTTAATGACACAATCCACAGTTTTCAGATCCGACTCACCAAGAGCATATCATCAACATAGATGAGCAAGAAATAGGAATTTCAGAATCATTTTTGAAATACAAGCAATGATCATAATTATTCCTAGTAAATTTAAGAGAGAGCATGTGTTCATCAAACTTTTTATTCCACTCTCTAGGGGGCTGTTTTAAACCATAAAGTGACTTCTTAAACAAACAAACATGATTAGGGCGTTTAAGATCAACAAAGCCTTTAGGTAGTCTCATAAAAATCTTTTCTTCAAGTTCACCATGCAGGAAAGCAGTTTTGACATCTAACTGTTTTAATTCCCAATCAAATTGTGCAACTAGAGCAAGCATTATTCGCACAGTGGTGAATTTAACAACAGGACACTGTGAATTTAACAATAGGAGCAAAGATTTTAGTATAATCAATACCTTATTTCTGAGTGAAGCCCTTAGCAACGAGTCTTGCTTTAAATTTGACCGAATCATTTTCATTCTTTACTTTGAAAAGCCATTTGCAATCAACAACAGAACAGTTGACGGGTTTTGGCATAAGGGCCCAAGTTTCATTTGTGTGCAATGTAGTCATTTCTTCATTCATTGCGTTAAACCACTGTTCTGAATTCTTAGATTTCAAAGCTTCATTTTATGGTTTGGATTCACAATTATCAATTGAATTCAAACATATTGAAAGTATACGAAGTCATATGAAAGTCATTCAATTGAGATGGCCTTTTAATCATGCAAGTCTACTTTAAATATCTCGTAACTATTTCATCATGCACATTAGCATCATCATGATTATCAAGATCAATTTCAATTTGCACATTATGAGTATCATTTAAGGAAATGTGCAGCTCCACCTCGTTTGGAGCAGGTGGATTTTTCGGATCTGGTAAAAGGCAAGAAAATTTCATTTTCTTTAAGACGACGTCGCGACTAATAAACGTTTTAAAACGGGGTTAGCCTTTTAGGCAAACCCTATAGCCTTTTACCCATTCAGGGTATCCTAAGACACACATCTCACCGAACGAGGCTCGAGCTTATTATTTCTCTGATGCACATAAGCAGAGCAGCCAAATACACATAGATTTGAAAATCAATAGACTGGGCATGGGTAATTACCATTTAATGGCACAGAAGGAGATCTATTGATCAAATACGCAGCAGTTAATAAAGCCTCGCTCCAAAACCTCTTTGAAAGGCCAAATGTAGCAAGCATGCTTAAAGTTCTATTCATTCGTTCATCCACCCCATTCTGTTTGATCTTCAATCAAAGATTTCCAGTTTTTAAACTTCTCAAAGATATCTGACTTATTTTTCAAAAGAAACACAAAGACCTTTGGAGAGGAATCATCAATCATAGTCATAGATAAAAAATATATATTCCCACCATGCGTGGGCTCACTAGACGGTCCCCACACATCAGCATGCAAATAGTTCAAGGTATCATAACAAGTAGGTAGTTATAACATTAAATAATTAATTTCATAAAATAAGTTAGCATTTCTCCTAGTAATGTTTTTTTTTTTAAATTGTTATTATTACTAGTAACGATGCTAAGTCAGAGAAATAATACCTGTACTTTTCTTTATGTACCACTGCAATAAACAGAACAGCCACAACCACCGTTGTATTCCGCTGCAGTTGGCACAACAAAACTCATTTACACTTGCCACAAATTCGTCACTATATTCACAAGGTACGATTATTTTCTGCTTATAGCTTTGGGTCATTTAATTGTGTATGCTGTGAGTCTGATCATCACTACCTTGATTGCCGCTCTTTTTTTCTCCGACAAGTTCGTTCTCGACCATGGAAACAAAGAAATAAGAGTGGGATATCTTCATTCAGTCCTCTTTATCATTTAGTGTGATATGCTCTAAATTAATGTGTTATGTTACTTTATGCTCTAGGACCTAAATGTTCGATAAAATATTTCAATGAAGAAATAATGTTAAAAATTTATACTACTCGTGTTCAAATAATGAAACCAGAACCTACCGGCTCAGAAGAAGCTCTAGTGTGTAGTTTAAGAATGTTCTAGTGAAAGAATTACATTTTCGGTTTGCTCTGACAGAGTGATTTCATTGCATCGGTCCAACGTTTTTTGCCAAATGTTGTTCTTCTTGGTACAGATGTCAGCCTACACCAATGATGCAAAATGAAAATTGTCGGCCCATATTAGCTTCTGGAGCAAATGTTAAGTATAGAGAAACTGTACCGATGGCTGACGTTGAATTATCTTTTGCGTAGCTTTCCTGGCAGAACCTCCAAATATGTGTGTGCCATTGGTGGGCCTCCCAGTTCTAGTATTTACTTATACGGTCAAAATAATGTCTCAACCTTACACCACGGTTTCCGACATTCACACAATTTCACAACTATCACTGGGACGGTTTTAGTCCAGGCTCGTGACACAGGCAAACTTCATGAGAAGTTGGAGACTGCACTTAATGAGCACAGACTTAACGACGCATGGGATTTGCACGAGCAGCACATCCGAGTAGAGGGGTTTGCTCGAAAGTCCACTGTGTGCAAATTGATTGCTAAATTAACAGAGAGTTCAGACATTAATTGTCTCGAAAAAGCTTATGGATTGGTTGAAAAAGCCTTTGATGAGCACAAGCAGACGTTATTCAACAAGGAGACTCTCATTTATCTCTCTCTAGGCCTTGCTAAATTTGGACTTCCTATTCCTGCATCTACCGTGTTAAGAAAGCTTGTTGAAATGGAAAATTACCCCCACGTGACAGCTTGGTCTGCTATCATAGCTTACATGTCAGAAAATCCGTCTGGAGCTTATCTAGCTGCCGAGTTGGTTCTTGAAATAGGTTACTTGTTCCAGGATGGAAGGGTCGACCCTCGAAAAAAGTGTAATGAGCCTTTGATATCTATGAAGCCTAACGCAACCGCTTTCAACATTGCTTTGGTGGGTTGCCTTCTATTCGGCACAACTAGGAAAGCGGAGCAGCTTCTTGATATGATGCCTCGGATTAATATGAAAATGGATGCAACATCATTAATTATCATGGCCCATATTTTTGAAAGAAATGGTCGAAGGGATGAATTGAAAAAGCTTAGGCGGCATATTGAGGAAGTTCGCAATATAAGCGATATTCAGCTTCGGCAGTTTTACAGCTGTCTGCTTTCTTGTCATTTGAAATTCGGGGATTTAGAATCTGCTTCGCGCATGGTTCTTGAAATGATTCGCAAGGCGAAGCAAGCTCGGGATTCTCTTGGTTTGGCTACTTTATTATTCGAGACTGATAAAAGAGGTAGTACGTTACCTTCTTCGCAGGATGTTTCTCTCAAGGATTTATGTGATAAAAAATCTGATAAATCTAAAAATCATGTACTATTGCGAAGTGATTTCTTATGCTACGATGATTTCTGTCATGATAGAAAGTTTTCGAGACTTGAAGCCGAGACGAAGGAACTACTCAATAGCTTGGTTGAGAAGTTGCAGGGGAAAGTTGATCTGGTTACGACCGCAAGAGGTATTCTTAAGCCGACTGAGAAAACTTATGTGAAATTAGTTAAAGCTTTCTTGGAAGCTCGTAAGATAACCGATTTAGTAGAATTCTTAATTAAAGCAGAGAAGGAAGATTTAGATTCTCCTGTATCTGCCGATAATTCGATTTTTGTCTACGTCATCGACTCATGCATTTCTCTTGGTTGGTTAGATCAAGCACATGATCTTCTTGACGAGATGCGCTTGGCCGGTGTGAAAACTACTTCATCTGTGTACAATTCCCTTCTAAAAGTATATCATAAAGAAAATCGAACTGGTGAAATAACCTCTTTAATAAGAGATGCTCGGAGGGCCGGAATTCAGCTAGATGCAACTTCCTATGAAGCTTTAATCGAATCCCGTGTGCTGGAAAGGGACACAACCGGGGCCCTCAATCTGTTCAGAGAGATGAAAGAAGCTCGAATATCCAAAGGTGGACATCAAGAATTCGACGGGCTAGTTAGGAATTTCAAAGAAGCTGATATGATGTCGAAGCTATTGCTAGAAATAAAGGAAGGACAGGGAACCGGTAATGCAGCGGTTCACGACTGGAATAATGTGATTCACTTTTTCTGCAAGAAACGGCTGATGCAAGACGCGGAGAAGGCTTTAAAGAAGATGAGGAGTTTGGGTCACGCCCCTAATGCGTCGACTTTTCATTCGATGGTGACTGGTTATTCTGCAATTGGGGGGAAATATATCGAGGTGACTGAATTGTGGGGTGAGATGAAATCTTTTGCGTCTGCCAGTGGAATGAGGTTTGATGTGGAATTGTTGGATGCATTGCTTTATACCTTTGTTAGAGGTGGATTCTTTGTCCGGGCGAATGAAGTGGTGGAGGTGATGGAGAAAGGTAGTATGTTTGTGGACAAGTATAAGTACCGCGTGCTGTTTTTGAAGTACCATAAAACGCTGTACAAGGGAAAGGCGCCCAAGTTTCAGACGGAGTCTCAGTTGAAGAAGAGGGAGGCAGCGTTGGCCTTCAAGAATTGGGTGGGCTTATGACGAAGTGGTTCTTCTTTTGTTCTTTCTTTTCCCTCTGCATGGGTGTGAAGAGGATTTTACATGGTTCTTTTAGTAGGATACTTGCAAAAATTATACATGAGGTATGGTATTTATAGAAAAAGCCGACTAACTTCGAAAATTACAAAAATTACAATTGAGGTTTCGTTGTGCTTATATTTTGCACCGACGCCTTATAATTACACCCTCAATGTTTTGAAATATTACAGAGTCCCAATTTTGAAAAATTGAGGGATACATTTCAACATTTAGAAAAGTTGAGGATGTAATTATAAATATCTTGGGTGATGTCAGCAATTAGCAATTTTGAATCTCCATTAACGCTGTGGTTGCAAAAATATAAAATAAATGTCATATCAAGGGTTTTTTGTAATTTCCAAAACCAACCTGGTTTTTCAATTACACCAAAAACCTCAAGGGTAGTTTTTGTACTTTGTCACTTTTATTATTTGGACGATTAATTCCTTAAGATTTACCGTGGTTAGAAGAACGCGAGCTATCTCTCGAAAATACAAATTTCTTTAACTTCAACCGAACAGATTCAGCATCTCGAGTGGCATATGTCTGTTCGACATGTAATTATCGCATCATGAAGTTGGAAAATAGTACTTTTCCATTCCAATACAAATTTACCCTACTGAACATAAATTGGGATGATCACAAAAATGCCGTTGAGTTACAGTCTAATTACAAAAACAATAATTAGTACCTTTAATAAAAACGTGAACTTGTATTTTTAATTGCCTGAAACCCGTCCGCGTTTAGACAACGTAAAAAATAAAAGCGACTATTTTTACAAAAAATATCAACTTTTATGATTATTTTTAAGATACAAATCTCTTCAGTCCACCACAATTTCTTGGGCTGGATACAGCATTGCACATAATGTGTAAACATATCACCTGAAACACTAACGATCTCATTTGCAAGGAGATATATATATATATATATATATATATATATATATATATATATATATATATATATATACCCACATTTAGGGAACATGCTTAGCAGAGAAATTGTACCCCGCACTTCATGAGCACCCCTATCAATGTGCTCAATTGATACATTACAGATGATATACATACTCTCAATTTATATAAACGTATATCACTTTCTCGTGAGCACCTTGTTAGATGCTCCTGAGATGCGATGTGCTTAGCCCCCATAATTTGGGACACCGTTACCTAATTTCTTGGGCTGGTACACGTTGGCACATTCGAAGCCAAATTCCTAAATGGTTTTTATCTTTTCCAAAAAAAAAAAAAAGAGGTACATGCACTATTATATGCTTGTATGAAAACAAGATAATTAATATGCACTAAATCTCCACACTCAAACATTCTATAGGAGGAAACAAACTGTTGTATACGCCACACTGGCGTATAGCTTAGGTCAAGGTCAAATTCGAACACGAGTCCATCACCTTGGAAGTATTAAACCGCTGCGTCTTACTGACCTTTTCAGAAACTCCTAACCACTTTCGGATGAGCTGAAATACATTCTCATCGGCTAGAAGTTTCCGGTGGCTTGCACATACTCCGACTCTTTCCACTGCGTCGTCCATGTTGTCTGCCTGCACCGTGCATTATGGAAGTTAAGGTATAACAATGTATGTTTGAAGCAAAGTATCATGATTTTTGAAAAATAAGATTTGGGCTCCGTTGTAATTAGAACGAACCCGATGGGTGCTTTCTGTAATTATCCATTTTATAAAAATCTAGCAATAACTAATGGTGGGGCAGAAAAAATTCCGTACCATTGCTGATTCTGAGGGGACAGTTCCATCACCGTCCACATAAGTGTATTCCGGCTGAAATTCACATAAACATACTTTAGTCGGTCCGTAAAATAAAGGAAATAATTTATGCATGAAATTTGATATCCAAAACATGTAAGATTAAAGCATTACAGATATATTTTAGGTATAAGGTGTGAAAATATTTATATATTTATTTTTACCAGCGTGTGACATATCTTTGATAGCTCGTCAATGGGCTTAGACTCTGAACCGTAGCTGTAAAAAAAAGGCGAGGGAGTTAGTAGGGGTTAATAAAATCTTATTGTTATTCAATTACTTAGACAATTCAGTACAATCATGTGTGAAGAACTTGGCCTGACAGCCACAACTGTTTAAGGGAGTGTTTGTGATTAGTTTTGCTTTAAGAAGTGGTTTATCGTCGAAGCAGCGAAAATGAGTTGAGAAACAGATGTTTTTATTGGAATGCGAATGGAAGCTAAAAGTTAAATAAGTTAAAGGGATCATTACAAAAACCACCTTTAGGCCTTAAGGTTTGGCCAAATAAAAAAAAAAAAAAAGAAAAAAAAAAGAAAAAAAAAACTATACTTGAAAATAACAAATACCACCCTTGAGGTTTAGGTTATGCTCGCCTTGCATTGTGCTCATGCCGTCAGTTTAGCTAGTAGAAATTGTTGATGCAATTATATATTCTACAATTACTTCTTCAACTTTCCAAAATATTACAAATAAATTGCATATTTGCATACCTTAAAACTTTCCAAAAAATACAATTAGTGAGACAAAACATTGGGGCTATTTGTAATATGTTCAGAAGTCGAGGGGTGTGGTACAAAATATTGATGATGTCAACAATTCCACTGGCTCAACTAACGGGTCTAAAATGTAACGGAACGAACTTAACCATCAGGTGTGCAGGAGTATTTATATAATTATCCCAAGCTAAAAAAAATTGTGAATAAGTTGTGCAAGTGCTTGTTGGTGTTTAGAAGTCGCACCGGGAGCAGAATCAAAAATCTAACATACTGTTTTCATGCTTTTTAGATTCTCATTAAATTATGCAAGAAAAAATTGGCATCTCAAAATAGTAAAAGAACTACTTTTTCAGCCAAAAAGATAACCACGCTTTATCCGCTGCCGTAGTTAAACAGAAGCAATCTAAACTATTTTACCTCATGGAGATTCAAATGAAAGATAGCTACTCACCAAACATCAAACGGGGTGTCGAAAGATGTTCCATATATGTTGTAGAATGAAACCCCTTCAGGAAGTTGCGTTTTATTGAGAACCTCTCGAGTACCAGCGGCCCATTTAAGAATCGCAAAGTTAAAAGGAAGTTCGACTGTTTTTCCACCATAATGAAGCTGCCATTGAAATAAAGAAAGATTATCATGATATACCTTGTAGGAAATCAAGGTTAAACATATGCAACCGTCAAAATGGAAAAATACACACAAGAAGATGATCAAAATATTTTGAAATGACTCGACTAGCTTAAACAAAATGATTTGGATACTAGTTCTCCAAGTTACATGGTTACATGTTAGGAGAGGGGGGGGGGGGGGTTAAAAATGTCGCATCACCTGTAAGTTGAATTTACGGAATACTTTACAGAATAACAAAACCGAGCCTTTTATCCCAATACTTGGGTCAAGGAATACTAGAATATAAAATTCAAAATTGAGCATTAAACTTAGGGGTGTTGAGGAAAACCAAAAAACCTGAAACCGAAATAAAAACCGAGAGTTTTTTTTTTTAAGGTTCAGGTTTGCGTGGAAAACCCGAAAAAAAATAGGAACCGAACCAAATAGTTTACAATTAGTTCTATAATTCGTAACATTACAATTCTTGTAACTACAGTAATTTACATTTCAAAGTGAGATATTAATTTTATTATAATTTTTGTAATTTAGATTTTCTTTTTTAAAGTAAGATTAATATTGTTACAATTTTTATAATTATAGTGATTTTATCTCTTCATAATGAATATATAATTACAATTGTTTTTTTTATCAAAAACAACGAAAAAACCAAAACGACCCGCCAGGAACTAAAAAACCAAAACTGAAAAAAAAATGCAATCCGGCTTAATTTTTGTTGAGCCGGACCTTTTGGGTTGGATTCGATTTTAACCCAAAGCCGAACCGACCTGGACCGTACATAGCCCTAATTGAACTCGGTAACTTCAACCTTTAAAAGCATTAATAAATCATGGATGATACAAGGAAATGCACTTGCTTCCTAATTTAGCTTCAAGCTATGTTGTTATCCAACTAGTTAGCAATAAGTGCACAAAACACAAACTAAATTAGGAAGGGAAAAAAAGGAGTACCTCATTGTTCTTCAACGCTTCTTCAAAAAGCGCAACGCATTCACTAGTGTTAAAGGATTCCAGTTCAACTGAAGTTTCATCATCTTTAGTGTGCTTTCTCCAGACTTGAATTTGGGGTTGCTTTTTCCAATTAAAATCGGGGTTTGGCAACATCTCGTAAACAGATGGGCACTCTACCAGCTAGGCATGCACCAATGATGTGAAATTAATGACAAAGAAAGCTACAAAGAGCTCGAAAGGTGTTTTCTAAGGCAGGGATAATAACAAATGCTATCCTTGACGTTTACCTTAATTACAGAAGAAAAACGAATTATCTTTAATTACAAATCTTACAAATTGCACCTTATTGAGGGAATAATTTGTAAAACAAATACAAACCTCAAGTGGATGTTTGTAATTTTCAAAGATAACTGGATTTGTTTGTAGCTGAGCTAAAACTTATGGGTGATGTTTATTAATTATTTTTAATATATAAATAAAAAGAATAGGAAAAAAAACCTCCAATGACTAAAATAGTATTTCTCCAAGGCCCAATACAGCCAAATTTCCATTCTAAAAATAAAAAACCCAGAACCGGAAGCATGTAGATTACCAGTTGATGCATTGACCACCTTGATACAAAAAAGAAACTTTCAAAGCCGTCAACAAACTGCATCCCCGTAAGTATAGAATCATTGATGCATCCTGGAGCACCTATTAAAAGAATACACTGAATCAATTAGTACGTGCGGAGACTATTCGGAGATCACAAGCAAAGAGAAAACTGTGATCAAATTTCCAAACCACAAACATAAACCATTAGGAAAATAAAGTTGAACTGAGGTGAGCTCAAGGTTAAATGAAATTTTCGCTTTGAAATAAAATTAAAACATATCAGATAATAGAACCTCTTTAAAGTTTTCATAAGATGCTTTCACCATGTCATTGATTAGGTTGAAATACCAACAGCACTAAAATCCAACGACATGGGTATGAAACGAGGGGATTCATCATTCCTGTAAGTAACATGAAAATATGACATTTCCGAAATAGATAAATAAATGACTGACCAGTTTGCTGGATTAAAACTGGATGCCCCACGAGAACAATTACATATTTCGAGGGGATATTTGTAGCTTTAAGAGACAAGTGGTTTTTAGTATAATTACACTGAAACAGAGGGATAGTTTTTGCAATTAACCCTTGTTAAAGGAATATAACTCTTAAAATCATGGGTAGCACTGAAAGGACGGAGGGTGCAACAAAGTATACCTTGGAAGGGAGTAGCAATTGTAATCCACTTATTTACGTATCTGGAGAAAATCTGCAATTTGATAATTAGATCACTCATCAAATCTCCATTTCCAATACGGGAATAAGATCATTCTAAACTTGTGAAGATGCTGAAGTTATATTATGAAGTGTGTTGCATGGTGGAAGAATGAGAAAAAAATACTTGAGAAAAAATTCGAGAAACATTTATAACTCAAGTAAATTTTATCTTTTCAAATCAATACACCAACGGATTCTTGGAAAGGCGTCCTAGAACTTCTCATGAATTAAAACGAATGGACATACATCACTATGAAGAGATATAAAACACGACACGAGCAATCCACCCATCGAGTGAGATATTATATTGACTTTCCTTCCGCCTGAAGCTCTATATGCAGCCTCCAACTTTTCTTTTAGGCCATCCAATAACTGATCAATTCTGCAACATGAAACAGTAGTAAATGAACAAAGAGATTCGTCAAAAAAAATATGTATACACGAACAGAAAAATAAAAATATATTGACAGAAAAGTTTAGTCATATAAAATCACAGGATGGAGGAAAGACTACCTATTGCTTTGCCGAAAATCATAACCATAACCAAACAATGTTGTTCCTTTCTTGTACCCATATCCAACAAGCATGTCAATCATATCATGGAAATGGTACAGGTCGGTTAAATGAAGAAGCTTTACAAACTGGCAATCACGAGAAGAAAAACGATATAAGACGCGATGATAATAGAAGGAAAAATGAAACTAGCAATAGTAATATAATCTTTTAAGACAAACTAAGCAAATGATTAAGTAAAACATAGCAGCCAAAGCAAAATTCAAGAAGAAAAGCAGTGAAAATGAAAAGTGTAAGGGCGCACGCGCGCGCGCACACACACACATACACACACACACACACACACACCATATATATATATATGAGAGAGAGAGAGAGAGTTTGGTTCAAAAGCGAACCAATCTTTAAAATAGGAAACATGAGTCCGTGCATATTTACTACAGAGTCACTGCACACTATTGTAATGCATACTCATTTTTTCTCCCAATGGATAGTGAATCCATATTAAATGTGTGCAGTGAATTCAAAAAAATAAATATGCATTACAATATATTATATGTGCACTAAATTCATACTAAATATGCACCGACTCACATTCCCATTTTAAATATTGGTTCTCATTTAAACCAATGTATATATAACTTACTAAAGAAGGGTCCAAAATATCAATTGCATAAAGCCCATAATCATCTTGTGGCACTATTATTTCAGTACTATCATCCAATGGCTCTGTATACCCTGCCAAAAAAAAAAAAAAAAACAGAACAAAGTAAATTTACGGAGTGTTGCAAGAACAATCATATATTCTTGTATGGGGATAAAGTTGGTACAAACCATAAGCAAAATAGGAGCAAGATGTCATAAGATAAAACTTGATTACTCGAAATGCAAAACACTAAAATTGTGGGGAGAAATCCAGCTAAAACTAAAGCTCGAACAAAAGAAAAAGGAAAATTAAAACCTGTTTCAGTATTGTAGATAGACCAGAGCTTCTTCCTGAACTCCGAGTCAGCCAAGAGAATCCGAACCCAAACCCGGGTCTCGAACCCGGATTTCTTCTTCTTCGAGTGGAGGATCGACCCGGCTATGCCCGACACCAAGAGAACCGGGTCGCGATCGGCGACATCCTCTGGTTCGGATTGTGTGGACTTACAGCAACAGCAGACGTAGTCCCGGAGCATTATTCAGTTGGGTCCGGAAAATGACCCGTCTTGGATTTTCGGATTTCCTTGGGGTTTTTGGTTTTGCTGTTGGTTGGAGGTAGTTGGGTGTTTCTTGGTGTTGGTCATTCACTCATCTGCGAAAGCACCTAATAAAGCATCTGGAAATTGCCAGATTTGCATTTCGACCCCAAATTTCAAGTAAAATTGCAAGTTTTGACTCGTTTATGTGGAATCCACTCACTTTTTTCAATTTCCGGATGTACTCGTCCTGTTCAAATCTTTATACTTGCTTCATTTTTTATCTTATTAAAAATTTTATATTTACTAATTTTATATAATCAAATCAAATAATTATCTTTTATTTTTTAATCTCCACAACACATTTACGATCATTACTTACACCAAAATACATCAAAATTACACCATTTGTCAAGCTTTCAATTGGGCAGAGAGTATAAATTATTATAGATGATTAAGTATATTAGAACTTAATCAAATTAAGCTACTCGGTACTTGATTTGAACTCGACTGGTAAAAAGCTCGTTTGAACTCGGTTCAGTAACATAATGAACCAAGCTTGAACATAAATTTTTGTTGAGTAATGCTACTTTCACAATTCACTTGACAACAAGGGTGACAATCTGTATACGTGACACGATCCTGTAAAGTGAAATGTCACAATCACATTTATCTCACTTCACAGGATCGTGCCACATACACAAATTATCAACCTTGTTGTTATCCAAGTTGGGAAAATAGCATTATTCATTTTTGTTTGACAAAATATATGGAGAATGACTCAAAAGGTACGAATCTAATAATTTTTTCCCCAAAAAGATAATAACTTTAATTTCTTACCCAAAATTCAACTCCTTTCCTACCTGAGACATATACTTAAAATAATATTACTTTCGATAATTCATTTATAACAGTACTTTAAATTTGAATATAAATGGGTTCTTTTACAAAAGTGGATCATCGGCCCACCATCGCCGGCCGACCTATCGACGTTGGCCGGTCGACCACTTTAATTTTACACCAATGTTTCTTGATTTCAAACCTTTAAGCATGCTAATGACTTATTTCTATAAGTTAAATTGTACTTTAAATGAATTATAAATTTTTTAATCTCTATTAAGATTGATCGTGTCTTTCTAAAATAGTTTATAAAATGAAATTATAAACTTGAAATACTATAAATAAAAAACATAAACAAAATATGTGCAAAAAGATCTAATCGAAATTGGGCCTCAATTTTTTTTTTTCTGAAGAGCTAGTCTTAATTACAATCAACTTAATTTTACCCTAATTCGTCAACTTATTCCCCTCCCCCCATGCAAGTGCACGGATCAGCCCCCAATAATATCTCAGACCATTTATCTAATTCTATTTCATCTCTTATTTAAAAAATTCTACTAATTGAATAGGGGTAAATTAGTCATTGTCTTATGTTCCTCAAAATCAGAAATATAGAGTATTTCTCCCTATGGCTGTCATTCGAGCCGGCGCGAGCTCGAGCTCGAGATAAACAAGCTCGAGCTCGAACTTTTCTTTTACGAGTCGAGCCGGATCGTTTATGTAAACGAGCTCAAAGTACTGATTGAACTCGACTCGTTTAATTCACAAGTCGAGCCGAGTCGGCTTGCTTAGCTAAACGAGTCAACCCGGTCGAGCAGCTCACTTAAAATTATACTTAAACGAGTTTAATCTTGTGTTCGAGATCGACTCGTATTATAAACGAGTTCGAGCCGAGCTGACTCGTTTAGCTAAACGAGCCTTATTCTATGTTCGAGCTCGACTTGTTAACGAGCTCGAGTCGAGCCGAGTCCTGATAAATGAGTTCGAGCTCAAGTTGCTCGCGAGCAGCTCTACTTTTCCTCCGCCTTTTAGGCAAAATACTACTCCCTCTGTTACATATTATTTAATGTTTTGCTTTTTTATGCTGGACTTTAACAAAATCTATCGCACAAAAAATAGTCATATGTTGAAATGCGCACTTCTCGAAGTGCGTAATAAGATAATATATTATAACATGTGAATGACTATTATGCCCCTGATGAAATTATGTCATTACGTTTGTGCCATCTGAAGTTTTCATATAAATAAGGCTTTAGTTCTTAATAAAAATTCATTCCTAAGAGAAATACTTTCTCTATATTCTCTCTATTCTCTTTGAATTCTCTTTAGTTTCTTGAAGTTTTCTAACACGTTATCAGCATGAAGGCTCTAATCTTTACTAAAGAGTTTCAACGGTAGGGATTTCTTTATAATTTTATTCTGTATATACATATCATTATGCTTGTGTGGATTACCCAAGCTCTATACTATACATATTATTATGTTTGAGTGGTATGACCTCAAGCTATATATATTAATACTATTATTATGCTTGAGTGGTATGACCTCAAGCTATAAATATTATATACTATTCTTATGCTTGAGTGGTATAACACCAAGTTATGTACCGTATATATTACTATTATACTTGAGTGGTATGACCTCAAGCCATATACCGTATATATTATGAGGTATGCTAGACCCACAAAGAAACTCCCACAAAAACATCCACACGCTGACGTGTCAGCGTTTTATTGGTATACTGTGTAACAATTTCTCTCTCCCCTCTCTTCCTGAACCAATCAGTCTCTGCCACATCAGTTTGTGGATTTTTTTTGTGGGACTTTCTTTGTGGCCCTAGCATTTCTCATATATTATTATTATACTTGAGTGGTATGACCCCAATCTATGTACCATATATATTATTATTATTATACTTGAGTGGTATGACCTCAAACTATGTGCCGTATATATTATTAATACTTGAAGCGGTATAACCCCAAGCTATAAACTGTGTATATTGTACCGTGTGAAATGTTTACTGAGCACCAAAAAAGGTAAGTTATTTGTGGTTGATTATTTTTAATTAAATTCTTATTTCAAAACTTGCATATGAAATAAAAATAATATTTTGCTAAATCATTCATAATTATCACATTTTATTTTCTCTCCACTTCCCAACGGCTATTTTACACTCTATAAATACATCACATATCATTCAACAATTCACTCACTTTCTCTCATCTTCTTATAAATTTTCAAAAACAAAAGGGTTCTTCAAGATGATTCATCAACTGTTTTTGGCATTCTACACTATGTTGGTCATAGCATATATTGTATTAGTTGTTTATGTAAAGTGTAACACGGAAGATGAATCTTTAATTTTTATCACAAGTCTTTCTCTCTTTTATCCTATACTTCGACTCTCGATAAATCTTAACATGTAATAATACCTCATTTATGTCCGAATAAAATCTTTTATGTTTTTTGAAATTAATGACATGTGTGTTTTATTTTCTTATAGTTCTTCAACGTGTCAAATCTTGTCAAGCTCGAATTTGAAGCATTTGATATCACTGGCAATAATTACTTATCATGGATATTGGATGCTGAGATTCACCTTGATGCTAAAAGCCTTCGTGATACTATAATTAAATCAAAAGATGCATCATTACAAGTAAAGGCAAAGGCTATGATTTTTCTTCGGCACCAACTCCATGAGGGACTGAAAATTGAGTACTACAGTATCAAAGATCTTGCTGATCTTTGGTAATCATTGAAAGAAAGATATGATCATCAGAAAACAGTTGTTCTCCCAAAAGCTCGTTATGATTGGACTAAACTCCGTTTACATGATTTTAAATCAGCCAGCGAATATAATTCGACAATGTTCCAAATCAGTTCAAAATTAAAATTATGTGGCATCAATAGCACTGATGGTGATATGCTAGAAAGAACATTCACCACATTTCATGCTACAAATATAATTCTTCAACAGCAATATCATGAGAGAGGATTTACAAAATATTCTGAACAGATTTCGTGTCTTCTTTTGGCCGAACAAAATAACGAATTGTTAATCAGAAATCGTGAATCTCGTCCCACTGGATCTGTTCCCTCCCCTGAAGTGAATGCAACATCATCTGGTCACAACTACGGTCGCGGCCGTGATTATATTCGAGGTCGTGGTCGTGGCCGTGGTCGAGGAACGGGGGAGGTTTTGAACCTTATTATAATAAGATTCAACCTTATTATAATAAGGCAGATAAGAAGGAAAACCAAAAAAAAAAGATAATGGTGGTTTGAACAAAAGAAAAAAGGAGGAAATTTATTACCGTTGTGGTATGAAAGGCCATTGGTCGCGTACATGTCATACGCCGAAATATCTTGCCGACCTTTATCAGGAATCACGAAAAATAAAGGGAAAAATGTTGAAACAAATCTCATTACGAATGATTCCGATGATTTCAATTATGGTGTCGATGATATGATGGACATGGCTGATGTTGCTACCATGGAAATGATTGATCAATCATGAAGATGAAAACAAATTGCCAGAAAAATGAAATAGTTCTATTATTTTCGTTTGCAAATGTTGTGAAATTTTATTATGTATGAGTGTTGTATGCATGTAATAGTTTGTTTGAAATAATATAAATCTGCATTTTCATGTCATATCTTATAATCCTTTGTCAACAATTTAATTACTTTCTTTTTCCATATATCATAGATATGTCTCAATCCAAAATTCAAGACGATGACTTATGTCTATCCGACAGTGCTACTACACATACCATACTGAAAGATAAGAAATATTTTCAGCAATTGAGAATTGTCAAAGCAAGTGTTAAAACTATATCTAGTAGTGCACAAATAATTGAGGGATTTGGAAGTGCCAATTTTCTGATGCCATGAGGCACGAACTTCAAAATAAGAAATGCATTATTTTCTCTCAAATCCCAAAGAAATTTATTAAGTTTCAAAGATATTCGTATGAATGGATACCATGCTGAAACTATGGATAAAAATAATGATGAATATCTTTTTTTTACTTCAAACACTTCCGGAAGTAAGTGTGTGTTGAAAAAATTATCCGCTCTATCATATGAGTTGTACTATACTAATATAAAAATATTTGAATCGTATAACACAGTAAACCCAGAGTTTGGTGAAACATTCAAAGTTTGGCATAATCGGTTAGGACATCCCGGTTCGATAATGATGCGAAAAATTATTGAAAATTTTAGTTGTCATCCATTGAAAAACAAGAAGATTTTCAAATCTCATAAACTATCTTGTGTTGCTTGTTCTCAATGTAAATTGATAATAAGACCATCACCAACTAAAGTTGGGAATGAATCGCCAACATTTTTTAAAAGAATTCATAGTGATTCATGTGGACCTATTCATCCACCTTGTGGACCATTTCGATACTTTATGGTATTAATTGATGCTTCTAGCAGATTGTCAAATGTATGTCTTTTATCAACTTGCAATTTGGCATTTGCCAAATTTCTTGCCCAATTAATCAAATTGAGAGCACAATTCCCAGATTACATGATTAAGAAAGTTCGACTTGATAATGCTGGGGAATTTACATCTCAAGCCTTTAATGATTATTGTATGGCAGTGGTCATCGATGTTGAACATCCAGTAGCTTATGTTCATACACAGACCGGTTTGGCTGAATCGTTAATCAAACGTCTACAACTTATTGCCAAACCAATAATAATGAGAACAAAGCTCCCCATCTCTATATGGGGACATGCTATCTTGCATGCTGCAGTACTAATTCATATTAGACCAAGTGCATATCATGAATATTCCCCATTACAACTGGCATTTTGGTCAAGAACCAAATCTTTCACATATTAGAATTTTTGGTTGTGCTGTATATGTACCAATTGCCCCACCGCAATGCACAAAAATGGGACCACAAAGAAGATTGGGAATTTATGTGGGATATGATTCACCCTTGATAATCAGATATATTGAACCAAAAACAGGTGATATTTTCACCACTCGATTCGTTGATTGTCATTTTAATGAAGAAGAATTTCCACTCTTAGGTGAAAAGGAGAAACAAGTGGAAAAAGAAATTCAGTGGTGTACATCATCATTATTGCAGCTTGATCCTCCCACAAAACAACGTGAACTAGAAGTTCAAAAGATCATACACTTGCAGAATATAGCAAATCAATTACCAGATGCATTTACAGACACAAAAAGAGTGACAAAGTCACATATAACCACTGCAAATACTCCTGCTCGGATTGAGGTTCCAAAAGAGCAGTCCAATGAAAATATGCCAAATGAATCCAAAACACGCCTGAAGCGTGGAAGACTTGTTGGTCCCAAAGATAAAATCCTTCGAAAGAAGAATAAATGTGGAAAACCTGATGAAGCCAAATTAGATGTATGTGTTCCAGAAGAAACACACGAAGAAATAAATCAGGGAACACATAATGATGAACAAAACCTTCAGCAAGAAGAAAATCATGAGATCTCCATTAATTATATCAATAATGGAAAAATATGGAACCGAAATGAAATGAAGAATATCGATGACATGTTTTGTTATTCCATGTCACGAGAAATTGATAACGTGAATAAAGATCCGGAACCAACATCTATATCTGAATGTCAGAAGAGACATGATTGGATCAGTTGGACAGGTGCCATACAGGCTGAATTAGATTCACTTAATAAGCGAAAGGTATTTGGTCAATTATTGTCACACCTCAAAATGTGAAACCTATTGAATACAAATGGGTTTTCGTTCGTAAACAAAATGAGAAAGATGAGATTATAAGGTACAAAGCTCGTCTTGTTGCATAAGGTTTTTTCCAAAGACCTGGAATTGATTATGATGAGACATACTCTTCTGTCATGGATGTTATTACCTTTGGATACTTGATCAGCTTATCAGTTTCAAATAATCTAGAAATCGCCTCATGGATGTTGTAACGGCCTATTTATATGGACCATTGGATACTAATATTTACATGAGAATTCATGAATGATTCAAAGTGCCTGAAGCACTAAAATCAAAACCGATGGAGTTATGTGCAATTAAACTACAACGATCATTATATGGGCTGAAACAATCTGGGCTTATGTGGTATAATTGCCTAACAGAGTTTTTAGTGAAAAATGGATATGTAAATGATCAATTATGTCCATGTGTATTTATCAAGAAAACTACAATTGGGTTCGTGATTATTGCTGTCTATGTTGATGATTTAAACATCATTGGGACTCCTAATGAAATTCAAGAAGCGGCTAATTACCTGAAAGGTTAATTTGAACCAAATATTGCCTTGGTTTACAAATTGAACGCTTTCATAGTGGAACATTTGTACACCAATCCAATTATACAAAAAGGGTCTTAAAGCGATTTAATATGGATAAGGCAAATCCGCTTAGTACCCCAATTATAAATAGGACACTTAATGTTGAAAATGATCCATTTCGCCCTTGTGAAGATAACGAAGAAGTACTTGGTCGTGAAGTACCATATTTGAGTGCAATTGGAGCTCTTATGTATCTTGCAAATTATACGCGACCAGATATAGCATTTGCTATCTATTGGCAAGATATAGCTCATGTCCAACACGGAGATATTGAAATGGGATTAAACACATACTTCGCTATCTCAAATGAACAATTGATTTGGGATTATTTTATCCCAAAGATTCAAAAGATTAAATAACTGGTTTTGCAGATGCAGGTTATTTATCAGATCTCCATAAGGGCAAATCACAAACTGGTTATGTTTTCATGATCGGTGGTACTGCAATATCCTGACGATCCCAAAAGCAAACACTAGTTGCTACATCTTCAAACCATGCTGAAGTTATTGCTCTTCACGAAGCAAATAAAGATTGTGTATGGCTTAGATCTATCACTCAACACATTAAGAAAGCCAGTGGATTACCAGTTAACAAGGATCCAACAATATTGTTTGAAGATAATGTTGCACGTGTTGCGCAAACCAAGGGAGGATATATCAAGAACGACAGAAGCAAACACATTCCCCCCAAAATTCTTCACATACACTCAAGAACGTAAAAAGAAGAAGGAGATAGTCATTCAGTATGTTCGGTCGTGTGACAATATTGCAGATTTATTTATAAAGGCGCTCTCAACCTCAGTTTTCAGAAAACATGTTCACAATATTAGGATGTGACATCTCCGAAATTTATGAAGATACTCACCCTTGTTAACTCGAGAGGGAGCTCATATAGGTGTACTCTTTTTCCCTTATAATGGTTTGTCCCACAGGGTTTTCCTGATAAGGTTTTTAACGAGGCAACTATAAGGCATAGTTAGGGCTAAGAATCGGGATATCCCGAGGTCCCAGTCCCAGTCCCAGTCCCAATCCCGAGTCCCGATTGTCTCGGTCCCGAAAATCACCAATTTGGTGGTCCCGGTCCCGGTCCCGGTCCTGGTCGGGACTTCGGGAGTCCCGATTCCCGAAATGGGATAAATGACAGTCCCGATCCCGGTCCTGATCCTGATGATAATTTTCCGGAATGTCCCGAATGTCCCGATTGGGACAAAATACCCGAAATTAGAAAAGGAAAAAAAAAATGATTGAAATTAGAAATTTCGATCGGGACTTCGGGATAGTCCCGAAATTACCAAAATCTCAGGTCCCGGTCCCAATCCCGTAAAATTCGGGACTCGGGGTCCCGTTTCCCGTCGGGACTCGGGACGGGACCGGGACTCGGGATTTCCCGATCCTAAATTCTCAGCCCTAGGCATAGTCATTCAAGGGGAGTTTTGAAATGCGCACTTCTCGAAGCGCGTAATAAGATAATGTATTATAACATGTGAATGACTATTATGTCCTTGATGAAATTACGTAATTACGTTTGTGCTATCTGCAGTTTTCCAATAAATAGGGTTTCGGTTCTTAATGAAAATTCATTCCAAGATAAATACCTTATTTATATTCTCCCTATTCTCTTTGTATTTTCTTTAATTTCTTGCAATTTTCTAACATCATAAAATTTAAAAAGATGATATTGTTACATTCACACTGAAAAGTATTTTTATAATATATTTTTTGATATTGTTTATATTATACTTTGAGAGAAATACTATTGTCATAGCTCAACCTAAAAAAACAAAACATCAATGTGAAAGGAAAGTAGTAGTCATGACCACACCGTCCAAGGAAGGGGATGCAGTGCGATAACACCACGTCGCTGCCTTTGCCGTCGGATCACACACACCCGCGGGTGTGTGTGTGCGCGTGTGTGATCCGACGGATCTCAGTGCAGACGTAGTCTTTGTCTTGCACTGCATCCGAATCCCACCATCCAATATGTGCCAAGAATGCTAGCCAGACTATTCAAAAAGGTATCTATACCGTGTTTTTAATATAATGCCATTTTCGTTTTCAGACAACTTTGATCATAAATAACTTAATAATTAAATCATGAAAATTATTAAAAATAATATTTGAAATAATTAAAAAAATAAATACAATAATATCATTTTTATATTTATCGATGCAATATCTAAAAAAAAAATATTGTCAAAGTTTAATACTAAAAAGTTAAATGAAGAAGCGGAGCAAGTATTGATTAGTTATTACAGTAAATAATTTCGCAAGTCATTCTATTGCTATCATAAAACGTGGGATCATAGAGAGTTACTGTTACCATTAAACGTGGTAATATAGGGAATTGATGTTATTTATGACATAATTAAAATTATCTGAAAAAGAGGTTTCAGTAACTTTTTAAAAATGATTTTCGTTTACAATGCATTACTTCGCTCTGAAGTCCACTATACTTCTTTATAAACTAGATATTCTCCGGTGATATTCTCTTATAAGAAAATAATTTCTCAATTACTAAATTTATTTTTGATGATTTTCGACATGAGTATCATATTAGCGTAATATTAATAAAAAACTTATTAAGTTTATTATGTGATGCAATATAATTCAAGAAAGAGTACCACATTAGCGGAGTGTTAAGTCAATTAGTGTCCATTACATGAACAAATTTCCTGGACATACAAAAAAAAAAGCAGGAATAATTTTGGGGACGAAAGTAATATATGATTAAGTCTTAATATATATATATATATATATATATATATATATATATATATATATATATATATATATATATATATATATATATATATATATATATATATATATATATATATATATATATATACACGAGGCGTTCAGACCCGTGCGATGCACACAGTTTGTATAAAAATGGTTCCTTACGTAATATTCAACGTAAACCGTTAAAGTGTAAATCTAATGGTGCATCTCATTGAAACGTGCATTGCAATTCTTAGTCAAATAGTTTTAAGATAAATTGAGTTGACCTCGAATTTAACATAACCGTTAAGTGTTAAGTCCCAAATCGACTTGATCAATTCACGTAGCGTAGTTTGATATCCACAAATACTCGATAAACTTAAACAAACCAAATCGAAAATCAAACGCATACGACTCTATGAAAATTATAATATTTTGAATTCTCAAAATAAGTTTTAACATAATTATAAATTTATATTATTGATTAATTTCTTTAGCAAAACAATAACTATAAAAAGACAATCTCCTCCTCCCTCCCATGTCTTTCTCAAGAAGCAAAAACCCGCACATTTAGAAAAATTATGAAATTGTATGCAATCTTCCATGTCCCTTTTCATCAAAACCCTAAAGAACTACAAATCAAGATCAATACGAAAATATTGTCAGCATAGTAGTTGGTTCGAAGTGTTTCTGCCGCCACTCAAACCTGAATTTTGTAACATGCTTTCATGATTACAATGTTTAAACGACTCGTTTAAAGAGAATGATCGAACTTGTAGGCTGTAACGTAAATTTGAGACTTACATTTAGAGAAGGTAAACATTATATATAAATTGAAGAGTGACTCCTTTGATTTTTGAATTCTTTGCTCCTGAAAGTCTGAAACAAAACAAAACAAAAAATCATTTAGATCAGTTTTAGCAATTGTGATATACTCCAGTAATTATAGCATGAGACAACAAACAACTAATTGGCACAAATTGTATTGCAACATACTAATCAAAGCTCCATGTAGTGAAGCCCCATATATATATATATATATATAATATAATGGTGATGGTATACTTGTAACCAATGGAAATACAAACAGACGTACGTAACATCTTATGTTAGGAAGCTTAAAAGGTGATCACCCTTAAATTATAGTGTGTAAGTTTAATGTGGAAGTTGTAATAATAAGATGGGATAAAAATTGAGACTTTTCAAATTATTAAGAAGAGACTTTTCAAATTATTAAGAGACTTTTCAAATGATTAAGAAGAGACTTTCAAATTATTAAAATTGAGATTTTATAATGTTTTAGGTAAAAATTGAATTCATTAAGACTCTACATTAAATAATATTCTTGAAGCCTCCACATTAATAAGGGGACTCAATTCTTGAAGCCTCCACATTAATAAGAGGACTCAATCTTTTAGTATAATATATATATATATATATATATGTGTGTACAGTGTATGTTTTATTATTTTAGTTATTATAAATAAATATCATAATTTATTTTTTATGTAAGCAATAAATGAGTTAATATATTTTTATTTTGCATCAATTAATTTTACTAAAAATAAATATTGATATTTTTTCTAATATAATTTTTTTTTGTGCAATCAGTCATTATTGTAAATCCATCAAATTTATTATATTCATATTGATGTCTAGTTGAAAATTGTGAAATAAAAATTAATTTGATATATTTTTCATTAAAAATAAACTTGATTTAAAAATTATAAACATTTAAATTTTAAGCTAAAAAAATAAAGGAAGAATTTTTTTTTCGTGGTAGATGAGTGTAAGTTGTGGAATAAAACTCCCACAATACATATCTGATTTTTTTTTTTTTTTTGAAAATTTAAGAATACATCTCCTAATATAAACTATATTTTAAAATAAAAAAATAAAAAAACTTACAAAGTGACATGTGTCGCGACTCTCTTTTAATAGGAGTATAGATATTCTTCTAGTACCTTTTTTCTTATTCGCCTTTATTTTTCTTTTTTCTTTTTTCTTTTTCTTTTTTCTGAACGGAAATTTAGGAGATGTGGATATAAGTCGGGAAAAATGATTTATAAACCTACATAATAGACCTACAAATAAACCTACAACTGTGATTGGTGAAATTAAAATTTTGATTGGTTAATATGAAGAGAGAGAAAAAGTGTTTGAAATTTGTCAAAATATGAATGGTGTAGGCCTATCAATTATGAAGGTCTATATATCATAACTCATAAGTCAGTAGAGATAATTCATGCCATAATACAGTAGAAACTCGATAATTTAATACTCGATTATTTAATAAACTCTCTAAGATAATAGTTTTGGCCGGTCCCCACTCAGGGATAGAATGCTAAATTAATAATTCGCTAAAATTATAAGATAATACATTTTTGATAATTTCTATAGGTCCCATATAAAATATAAATTAATAATTCCTTATATATTGTACATATTATAGGAATAATTTATGAAGGTTTCTTAAAAAATTACTCAATTGTATTTCTTTTTTGTTGGAATCAATTTCATCTTAAATCGCATCTCTAATTTTCCTTATCGTAGTAAACTTACAGTGTTGTGATACCGTATAAGAATAAATTATTCAATATGATGGCGCTTTAATGTTCGCATATTTTGATTTTGTATTTATAGAAAAAATATCTGTTTGATATATTCAATGGGACGCATAATAAGATGAGAGATTGAAGGGTTATTTTAAATTGGACCCTTCATTTGATATGTACATGCATTGTACAATAATTAAGTGAAAGTTTGAAAGTTGTTTGTAAATTAAGTATTTCATTATAAATTAATAAAATATTAATTAATATATAAATTAATAATTATTAATTTGTCGATTAATTAATAACTCTTTTAATTAATAAATTTTGGTTGTCCCAACAGTATTAATTTATAGAATTTCTACTGTAGTATGGTGGCGTTGCCATCACTGGATTAAAATTATTAAAAAAAGTTGGAAATAAAAGAAACTACCGGCAGCCACCAATCCGACAGTCGGTCAAAAAAATAAAAAAATGACCGACCGTCGGAGCCTTCACCCCACCGAAGAATAGTCTGGCAGTAAAAAACAAGAAATGGCAAGCTGATGGAGCTCCACCCGTCAACGACCCGCCGGAGAATAGCCGACAGTCGGCCCAAAAAAAAAATTAACTGCCACCAGTGTTAAGGCGTCCGACAGCAGTCGACTCGCCAAAGAATAACCCAACAAGTGGCCCAAAAAAAGAAAAAAAGAAAATTGACCGATTATCGGAACACCAACTAACATGCCAACAGGCAGCCGCACCCAAAAAGAAGAAGGAAAAAAATGACCGGCCCGCCGAAAAGCAAGCATGTCGTGTATATATATATATATTATATTATATTTTCTAAAAATCAGTCTAGGAGGCCGCCTAGACGCTAGAAGGTGGACCTCCGCCCCGACTACACCATAGTCGGTTCTCCCAGGCGGGTAGGAGGCTCTAGGCGGGTTGAGGCGGATCCAGGCGGACTGAGACGGGTCCAGTCGGGCTAGGCGGTTCTGGTAGAAGATTTTTGTGATTCCGAATCTGGTAGAAGCAGGAAAAAAAAGAGCAGAAGAGAAAAAAAGAAAAAGAAGAAACAGGAGAGAAGAAGAAGAAAAGTAGATCTGGAGAAAAAAACAGAAGAAAACATGAGAAAAGTAGATCTGGAAGATTTCTGCAAAAGTTTGTGTGGATGAGCTGTATCCTGTTGTTTATAAAGCTAATTTGGTAGTTATTAAATTTTAAAACTGCACAAATAATTTTTTTATTATTCATAATATAAAAATAAAATGTTGAATTTTTAAATATTAAAATATATAATATATAGTTATACATTCTTTTGGAGACGACTTAAATGTTTTCAAATATTGATTCATGTTAGCCGACCCCAAAGCATTTTGGGACTAAAATTCTGATGTTATAATTATTCATTATTTTGACGTATTATAATTTTCTTAAATCTTTTGTAATTACCTTTTAAATTTTATTATAGGTTCTATTTTATATAAAAATAAGATATCATAATACCAAAAGATGAATAAAAAAATGAACTAAGTTAAAAAATATATAACTTTTAATTCTGAATCAATATACTAATTTGAAAATATTTATAATATCAGTTCAGATTACTAATTTGTTATAATATTATTTAGATAAATATTAATTGAAATATAATATCCTTCGTACCCACACGTTCCATCGTACCGGGTTCACCCAAAAGAATGAGAATTTTTTATTATGCACAACAAAAATTCCTCTCCAAAAGAATTTTTTTAAAAAAATATATTATTATGCATTTTGTATGCATATATAAAAATAAATAAAATATAAAATACAAAAAAAAAACCGCCTAGCCGCCTAGGCGCCGCCTCCAAGGCCTAGGTGCTAGAAAGTCCCCGTCCGCCCACCTACCGCCTAGCGCCTTTTAGAACATTGATATATATATATATATATATTATACTATATTTTTTTGTATATATATAGTGGTCAGTCGAATATATAAAGTGGTCGGCCGACGACAACCCATCAAAAAGCAGGCTGACAGACCTACCATAACAACAACAAAAAATGACCGAGACCCCACCAGTAAGCAGGCCGACGTGTTGCCTGTCGCCGGTCGGCAACCCACCGGAGGTCCGTCAGTGCACCTCATTAGAAAATAAAAAAAATTAAAGATTAATTGCCCTCTGAATTTAATATTTTAAGTGGATTATTGAAAACTTATTATTATTGAATATTTAATATTATTAAATTAACATAAAGAAACAAGAAGGATACAATGATCTTTTCCGGTGCACATAATGACGACGACTAAAAAGTATCGTTGTCTTTTATATTATAAACTAGAGATAATAATTAGATTAAAAAAAATCAAATTATCAAATTACTATTCTTTCAAGAATGACCCACATTATTTCACTGATACCAAGTCCTCCTACCATGTTTTTCTTAGGCATACTGTCACGGACTTGTTCAATCTAGCGACCATCAACTAGTGTATAGTACTTATCTAACGGTGTGTATATATATATATATATATATATATATATATATATATATATGTTGCTTCCAAAAACAAAATATACACATTTAACGTGGATTCTGGAAACTTTTCAACATTGATTATTGAACCAATGTTTTATTTCTCGATGTTTCAAATGGACACAGTATAAAGATAAGACGATCATGATCAATAATAAACATAAGATTATCCAAAAACAAGAGACCACTATAACGAAGTGTCGAGAGAGAGAGAGAGAGAGAGAGAGAGAGAGAGAGAGAGAGAGAGAGAGAGAGAGAGAGAGAGAGAGAGAGAGAGAGAGAGAGAGAGAGAGAGAGAGAGAGTACGAGTCTCGTACTTCTTACAAACGAATGCTGATTACAAATAAAAGTCCGACAGTTTCCGCCAATTCTACAGAACCTGCATACTTAAACCTACAAATAACAGAAACATAAGAAACTTTTTAGTCAGCCATCAGATTGAATATAGGAGTATTATCATCGAGCAAACATGCAATATGTGACTTGAGTACCAATATAAACAATTTGATCTACCTGAAGATTGTCATAAAACCATGTGAAGTTTCGATATACCACAGAGGATAGAAAAGATCAGCTCGTGCATAAGAAAGGACTAATTACAAACTATAACTGAGGTTTGGCCTAATTAACAAAAAAAAAAAAAAAAAAAAAAAGTTAAACTTCAAAGACACAAATTTAGCCCATTGAAAATGTTGCATTCAATCCATGGAGGTTCTTATTAGCCTAACAAATATTCTTAATTATTTATTTATTTTTTTTGGTTGAGTAACGAGTATTCATATTGAACATAGGAATATTATCATCGAGCTAAACAAAACACGTGTGATTTGAGCACCAATATAAACATTACAAAACCTACCCTGTGGTTTGGCCAAATTAATAAAAGATCCAGTTAAACATCAAAGTTACAGTGTTACCCCTTGAAAATGTTGCATTCAATCCCTGGAGGTTCTTGTTAGTCTAACAAGTATCCCCCAGCCCCCAGCCCCTTTCTGAAGGTGCAATTTGAAAAAGTGAAACAAATGTCAAGGGGGTATTTGTAATTTTCAAAGTTAATATTGGTTTTTCTCTTTAACACATACAAGAGAAGGTACTGATGAACTCATCAACACATCATAAAAACAATTTAGCAGGACTTATTAATTGCATGAAAAAAAAATTGAAAAGTGAAAAAAAGGCTAGACATAGCAAGAAATATACCCGGTGGTAGGGATTCCTTCAACTTGTCGGCCTTCTCAGAGTCGAACACGCACAGTGTGTAAAGGTACTTGGAGCATCGAACCTTGAACTTCACCACATCCTTGCTTCTCTTGATTTTCACAGAACGTGCATCACTCCTCCTTGCAGTAAGAAGGAAATCCTTGATCTCGTGGATTTGCTTAGGCTGAGAAATATCAAATTGGAATATCTTACTTAGATTCATCAAATACATGCATGGGATACATACAGATAAGGATTCATTACAAAACTACCCTTGAGGGTTTGCCGTAATTACAAGGAAGATCCAAATACATGCAAGAAAAGATAGCTGAGCCTTTGTTTTGTAATTAAACTAAACCTCAATGGTGTTTTTGCAGTTAACCCTGTCGACTAGCTCAGTTAATCTAAACAGGCATAGTTCAAATACCCATTTTTTCAGTTCTCCACAAGTCGAAAACACAAAATCGATAATGAATCTCTCCGATTACCAACTATTGGGCTAATATATTTCAATCAACTCACATCAATCGTTACTAATTCCGATTAGTACCCTTTCTCGCGAGCATCAACATCACGATACCAATAGAGAATTACTACAGAAACACACACAACACATACACACAATCGCGCACCAAGAAAGAAAACCAAATACAGTCTCTTTTCTATATTCCCCATCAATATCTTCAGGTAAATCAATGCTGGCACGAAGCATTGAGCAAAACTATTTCCAAACTTCAGTTAGAATCCTCACACTTCAGACCATATCAAACAATATTAACAACTCACTGAATTCAAACTTCACCGGTTTATATGCAAAAACTAAGAACCCAAATCGTCGTCGATCTTCCGATCAGCAAAAGAAGTATATATGTGCATCTACGAAGCCATTTTCACATCTTCATGTCACAAATCATATAAGAAGTTATTCAAATAAATGGAAGGAACAAAAACCCTAGGTGTATTGTATGAGAAAATCTTACCATGTTTTCACCTGGAAATTGAGCTAGTGTGAGGCTTTGTGCCTTCCTCTCGGAGTTGCTAAAAACCCTAGCAGGTGCCTTGATGTATTTGAGGTTTTCATTTAGGACTCTCAAATTGTTCGGCCCATAAATGAGATGGACTGGGCGTCTGGATCATTAGAAAGATGAGGCCCATTTGATTCAACATATTATATTATTATGTATTCTTTTTTTTTTTGAACGGTATGCTTTACATATATTATTATAAGAACATTTTTGTTGATAGTGATTTTTGTCAACAAGACTTGAGCTGATTCGGACTTTGGTAAATCGAAGTCACGTAGAAAATAACGTTCGAGAATATAAAGCTGAGTGAATGAGAAAGTAATCTTATTGATAATCTTGTGGGTTACATAGACAACCGAGCTGGATGTTCAGTTCGGATTATGATCCTTATTACGGTATATTTAATTTGTCTTTTTTTTCTGGATTTTTTTCAAAGTCCTTTCTCTATGCCAAATTTTCTCTATTTATAGAAGATCTGGTCAATCAAGGGGATGACAGTTGGGGGAAGGTTTGAGGTGTGTCCAAAACTCTTGTCATAAAGAGAGACACGTGGCAGCCTCTAAGGGGACTTTGGGGAAGTGGTAGGACAGGTCGCAATGAATGTCATGTATGCCTGTTCTGAAAGTCTTCGGTGATATTTTTCTGTTATAGGATCGGTTCTGATGTCGGCCTTCTACCTCCAACTGTTCTGATCGGTCATGTCATGACAGTATTCTGGATTGTATTTATTATGGACCTGGTCGGTCCTGTTTGTCATCCCTGCTCGGGGTCGACCGTGGGATCGGACCTCGAGCTCTAACTGTCCTGTCCGGTCCTGTCCTGGCGGGACCTGGGAGTGCATGTGGTGTATTCGGTCGATCCTCCTTGTTACTCTGCCCGGTCGGTCTACCCGAAAATTGGTTCCTTTGTCTTCTGGTCTTCCTTAGCCGGGCTGGTTGAGCCGGGGGGCGTATGCATGGATGCCAGTGCAGATTATCTATCAACAAGGGCCCCCGAGTCCAGGGCCTGCCGGGGTGGCCGGGCCTGGAGTCGATTAGTAGTTAATCCGAACCGGTTCCTTATAGAGGTTTTGCGGATGGGAACCTCGAAGGGACGCCTCTTAGAAGGGCGTGTCGGTTCGATTTCCGTATCCCACGTGTCATGATGAGGGACGCGTGGCAGGATTTGGTTTGACGAGGTCGTTTATGCTTCGCGACGGTTCGATGTGAGTCGAAGGGTCACGCGCTAGGTCATTTAATGCCTGCCTCCCCCTATAAATAGAGAAGTTCTCTCTCCTTCTGCCATTTTTTCTGGTTTCTTGCAGAGAAAAGAGTTCCGGTGTGTCTCTTTCTCGTCCGTTTATTTCGTTTTAAGTAGTCGATATGTTGGATCTGGAGGATGTGAGGACGAAGGAACTGGTGGTGTCGCCGGACCAGACAAGTGTGGTAGATTTTTCTTTAGGGACGACGCCTGTAGACTCGAGTGATGATGGCGGCGAGGCTGCGAGGTCACCGGAACTTGCAGAGGCGGAGGTGGTGACGCCGCTGGCGGCGATTGGCGGAGCCGCAGATGAGGAAGAAGAAGTTGAGCCCGATGAGGCTTGGGTTCGGCCTCGATCCGCAACGCCGTCACGGAGGAGCAACTGACGGCCTGGCGGCGGCGATTTAAAATCCCGACGGCGGTGCGGATGTTTGTCCCGTACCCAAAGGAGAGGCCTCACCTGCCGTCGTTCGGTTGTACGGCCGTGTACTACCGCTCCTTGCTGGCGGAGCTTAGGTTCCCGCTTCCTCTGGTTCTGCCTGGTTCCTGAGGCGGTGGGGCCTTCATATCGCGCAAATTCACCCCAACGCATGGGCTCGGGTGGTGGGCTTTTTATCTTTTTCAACCAGCAAGGTTGGCCCGAGCCCAGCTTTGAGGAATTCAACAACCTCTTCTTTTGGAGGTCGGTTGGAAGGTCCCGATCGGGTTGGTTCTACTTGACTGCTCGGCATGTTATGCACAAGGAGGTGGTAGATGTTCTGGAGACCATACACAGTTGGAAGGAGCAGTGGTTTTATATTGGGGGGATTGGAGGAGCTCGGTGGATGAGTTCGAGTTTGGTGTCGTGGACGCGCGGCTTCGGGTTCCGGAACATTTTACTGCGAAAATGCGTAAGTGTGTATATTTTCTTTTGTTCATTTTTATCTAACGCTACTCATTTGTTTCCTGTGCAGATCATATTCCGGCGCAGGAGACGTCCTTCGAGTTTGATGACCGGATTGAGAAGCTTTTGGAGCTTTCGATCGCGCAGAGGAAATCACATTTACTAACCACCAAGGAAAACCTTTGGGCTGCTGGTATCCGGTCCACCGATCCTAAGATGTCCGAGTTGGGTAATTTTTTCTTTTTTTAAGCTTTTCCCTTCTCTTTCAGTTTCCAAGATTAAGGCAGCGTTGGGGAGGAGAGAAACCCCTGCTCAGCGGGTTGAGAGATGGGCTGCCGAGGCTGCCGAGAGGAGGAGGCGCGGAGAGGCCAAGCGGAAAAGTGCGGACACCGATCCTGAGGCCAGTGTCAATAAAAAAGAGGCTCGGGATGCCCCTGGATTGTTGCCCACGCTTAGTCCGGTTAGGACCGGCCGCGTCACCGGGAAGGAGGCACTTGTGGATATGGAGGGACATTACCTCCATGTCAACAAGGATCGGGAGGACCCTTGTGCTGTAATGAGGGAGAGGAGGCCGCGCTGGTTCCTCAACTATATACGGGCGGCTATTCCTACTGCTGAGATGCTCGAGAGGTTGTCGAGTCCAGTCACGTTCCTATTCGGCACTACGCCACAAATGGCCTTCAGCAACGTTTATTTCGATGTTACAAGCAAAAGTGTTAGCATAGATGCCTTAAAATTGATCTACGCTAACACTTTTTTTAGCGTTACAGTTGATAGTAATCGGTGTTGCCATAGTATCTATGGTAACACCAAATTCGGTGTTATCGTTGATAATAGACCCTTGATAATAGACCCGTTGATTAAGACAACGGGTCTCTTTAGTATAAGAGACCCAATATTAGAAACAACAGGTCTCTAATGTAGGGGTGAGCATGGATCGGTTTGAGTTCGGTTTTAGCCTAAAACCGAACCCAAACCGACAAGCTTCGGTTTCCAAAAAATCAAACCCAAACCGAAACCAACCCAATGGGTTCGGTTTCTCGGTTTTTCGGTATTTTATGGGTCGGTTTCGGGTTTAAACCCAACCAAATCGATTTTTGTCTATTCTTCAAAAAAAAACTTAAAATGTGCATTGGACAGGAATCGAATCTGGGACCAACGCGCGGACTACCAGCGTCCTAACCACCAGACCATGATACTGTTATTGTCTATTCTTCATAATGCATATAAACATATAAAATTTACGAAATACATATATATTAAATGCTATCGGTTCAGTTCGGTTTTAATGATTCGGTTTCTAGTGTATAAACCAAAACCGAAACTGAGCTTTCGGTTTTTAAAATTTCTAAACCCAAACCGATGGTTTTGATTTGGTTTCGGTTTTTCGGTTTTGATTTCGTCGGTTTTTTTCGGTTTTTCGGTTTCTCGGTTCAGTTTTGCTCACCTCTACTCTAATGTGTTAAAGGGGGTCTACTATTTTTTTGAGATAAATTAAAGATCAGTTATTTAAGGTAACAGGTCTCTAACGTGTAAGAAATAAGAGATCCGTTGTTTGATCCAACAAGAAATAAAGACCCGTTTCCATTCCTTCATATTTTCACATTGTTGAATAATGGTGCCTTCCTGCTCGCCGGAAACCCAAACCCTGAAAAAACCACCACCCAAAAGCTCGAATCTCCTCAAACACACACTCAACACAGTCAAAATCCACGTCTCCTCACACCCTCGTTTCTGGCTCTTCATCGCTTTCCTCTGGGCCCAAGCCCTAATCATCTCCATCGCCCTAGATCCGTGGAACTGGGAATGCGGGATCATTTCCAACTACGGCTACGGCGTCGCCGCCACCGAGCCCCGCCGCATCTTGCCGGAGGATCTACATAAATCGTGGTACTACACGAATCAGTTCACCTCAGAGGTGATTTTTCACCACCACATCCTCAGGCATAAATGCAGAACCCTTGATTTTATTGTTCTGTTTTCTACAAGCATTTCCAAACTGTTTAGTTTAATAAAATTTGATTGTTTGTAGATTGCAGAGTTGAGTTGTTTTGAGTCCTTCAACTCTCTTGTAGCTTTGGTACTTTTATCAATTTAATATGTATTAGTAACAAAATGGAGGTATATATTCATAGAATTCAACCAATCCACATAATATGCTAAAACTTCGAGAAAGATTGTTAATGCACTTTATGCTTGAATTTACATTAGGCACTGGAGAATGTTGAAGAAGCTCTTCTACGGCTTGAAGAACTGCTTCAGGACCTGCATGTATCAAGCTCTAGTTCTGGGAACATAAAAACTAATCAATTTGTTTGCTCACTTTTACTGCTTTTTATTAAATCGAGAGCCTTTTTTTTTCTTGTTGCTTTAATAACATGAGAAAGCATAGCTCTCTTATTTTTTTATCTTCTAAATCATCATTACAATCATGTTGAACTCTTGGCTTACGTATTCCATTTAATTGTTACAAAGAAGTGGTAGGTATGCATAAGATGTAATTATATTATATTCTACACTATCTACTGTAGTCAACAGAGATCTGTGTCCCTAAATTGATTTTCTTATTCTTCCTGGCTTCTGTTTAATTTCCAAGGGATAGGTCAATGGCCTTAGATCTCCAGTTGGTGAGCAGCAACAGTATTCAAGAGGAAAAGATGGTAAAAGTTCAGAAACGGAAACTGATAGGAGCAGCAGGTGCAAATCATATTAGATAACTCGATTCTATTACGTTATGTTCAATCTTCATCTACTTTTATCATTTTTATTTTGATTATTCTCTTTGCTGAGTAGTGTCTTTCTTTTGGGGTTCTCGTGGATTATGGAGCTTCTTCGTATGTCGACCAAACAAATCATCTGGACTGAGCTCTTCAACTGAAAATAATAGCGTATGCCATAATTGGTTAGACAATTCATTAATTACTTGTAAATTTCTTTGTTCCTATGGTGCTTGCTCCCCCCTCCTTCTGCCATTGACCTGTTTAAGACTAAGTTCAGACTCTGAAGATTGTTGATGTGATGGGCGCTTCAGTTTGCATTATCTGTTGTAACGGATGTGTCAATTACTGTGCGACTGTGGTTGGTGACTTGCTTAGATGACCACACCCATGATATTCCTCAGATCATCCATCCAGTGTCTCTTAGGACTTGGTCTATCCTTTAGTATCTATACATGAATGCTTCTGATGCTGATGTCTCCCATGGATGTTTTTGTTTACTGATTGTATTAGTAGCCTCAAAAAGTTTTTACTTATACTATATGACATAGTTCTACTGCATCTTACTTTGTCAAACTCATAGTGATACAATTATTACCTTTTCAGTTGCAATTATGAACTGTATTTGTTTCTGTGTACTACTGGAATGGTTGTCGGGAAGAAAACGTTACCAGCACAGGAGCGTAGCATTTTCCTATGTTTGTGTTTTGTCTTTCTGATTGAACTTACGTATAAGCTGTTTAAGAAATCAAGTATATTCTAATTCTTTTTACTTCTTGGCAGAATGATGAGATCTTTGAACAAGAAAGTGCAGACAATGAAATAGCTGACTCAGAACCAGATGACATTCAGCAGTTTGAACTTTTAATGAGTGAACTGATGGAACTTGAGAAACGAGTCCAAAAAAGTTCTGACCGATATGAATATGATGAGGTACATTGCGACTCCTTCGTGATGGTAGCTGAGCATTGTCAGCTAGTTTATGACTAGAAATATAGGTCCTCTCTCATAAAGTTCTTACTTTTGAGTTTGTTATACATAAGCCTTTCGCACCACAATTTATTATACATAACCCTCCAATATCCTACTTTTGGTGCAACTGAAACTTACGGAGTCAGTGTTCTACCTTTATTGAAATTGGTTTGTTGTTGCGTAACTTGCGTTATGAAGATGATTTTGCTTGCATGGAGACAATGGATGCTATTATATATGTTTTGATACTGCCATGACTGGTTTTAGTTTATATTTTAAACTGCTTCACTGAATGTCTGCTGACAAATAGGGATGACAGACATGTTGCATTATTCAACTTATTAGAAAAATGAAAGAGAAAAAAGAATTAACTTTACGATAATGCAACCTTATATATCCCTCTATATTTGGCGATTTTAATTTGATGTGTTATGTTGCCTATTTAAATGTTAGTTATGAGCGCAAGTGGCAAGTTCCATGTTCTTCTGACAGTCGTCCATGTTATGTTCATGGTTTTTTTTCCTTTTGCCTTTTTTGCACACTTTTTTACCTTGTGATAACTAGGTATTCCAGGAGATTATATTCCGAGCAAGATGCCAAGAAAGTTGCTAACATGTCATTTTCTATATGGAATTAATATCAACCACGACAGAAAATTCGAGTGCTGCAATTTCATGATTGCGTAGTTGTTTTGATATCTTTATAAGTAAAGATAATAGCTGCAGTCAAAGTTAGGTAGGGGTTAATCCTATATACCTCCTTGATTCCTACTTAGTTATGAAGAAGTTGCATTTATCTCCCCTAGTCCTATAATCCTATTTGACCGATTTCCAGGTGATATTCTACCTTATTTATCATATATCCCTTTTATCTTTTCACAAACTTCAATTCATCTTTACATGTAAAATCCTAGGTACTCGTCGAATCTGTAAAAGAAAATGTCGTCGAGATAATATAGCACATATTCTGTAAAAGACATGCATATTTTGATGCCTAAAGGTAACAAATCTAACAAATATCTATCAGACCTGTTTTTATTTATGTAATTTGAACTAGCCCCTTTCGTAATAAAATATTATTCAACACAAGGTTGATAAACAAATTATGTTATTATTAACACAGTCATTGATGCAAAATTACATTTTGCGGAGATGAATTTGTTTCAAGTAATGACAGTAAGTGTGATTCATAATATAGGCAAACATGGTTATCACGTAGACGACTAGTCAACGACTAGTCGACAAGTCGCCCCAAGAAATAAGTCGGGGAACGACTTTCTAAGTTTGATGTTTCCGGGTTAAAACCGGTTTCGACCCGGCACCAACGACAAACCCGACCCAGTTTTTACCCCAAAAGAAAATCGTTCAAAATTAGGTCTATTTAGGTTTACCTGTTTCGTTTTGAGAGATTAACATGCAGTATTTATGTGCCTTATTCATGTGTTTTTTGAGGTTTATGTCCCCTTGTTCTCTCTCTTGATTTCATAATGAAACTTATTTTCTTAACATAAAAATTAATCAATTTGTTTGCTCACTTTTACTACTTTTTATTAAACCAAGATGTCTTTTTTTTCTTGTTGCTTTAGTAACATGCGAAAGCATAGCTCTCTTATTTTTTTATCTTCTAAATCATTGTTACAATCATGTTGAACTCTTGACTTACGTATTCATTTAATTGTTACAAAGTAGTGGTAGGTATGCATAAGATGTAATTATATTGTATTCTACACTATCTACAGTGGTCAACAGAGATCTGTCCCTAAATTGATTTTCTTATTCTACCTGGCTTCTGTTTAATTTCCAAGGAGAGGTTAGTGGCCTTAGATCTCCAGTTGGTGAGAAGCAACAGTACTCAAGAGGAAAAGATGGCAAAAGTTCCGAGACGGAAACTGATAGGAGCAGCAAGTGCTAATCATATTAGATAACTCGATTTTATTACATTATGTTCAATCTTCATCTACTTTCATCATTTTTATTTTGATTATTCTCTTTGCTGAGTAGTGTCTTTCTTTTGGGTTAGCAGTTCTCGTGGATTATGGAGTTTCTTCGTACGTTGACCAAACAAATCATCTGGACTGAGCTCTTCAACTGAAAATAATAGCGTATGCCTTAATTGGTTGGATAATTCATTGATTACTGATACATGTACGATATTCCATTAAAATTTCGATGAAGCCACTCAATTGCCACACCAGAACCTTATTTTATTGTTGATAAACTTTTATGTATTAATCATGCATGTAGAAAATTTTAAATAAATTAGAGGAAGGTTTTTCTAGTATTTACCAAGTATGAATTTGATTTTCCGTTCTTTTTATAGGCCGGTGTTAAGAAAGCTCTAGAAAAGGAAGGTGTTGAGGCTGTTAATAAATTGGTTCATGGTGGCAAGGAACACAACCCATCTTGGCTAATTGGGAGGTGTTGTGTCGAGAATTATACTCTCCGACCGGCGATCACCTCGGAGATCGGGCGACCTAGCCATTGCCGATCAGCCGAGGCAGAACTGCCGACCAACGACCAGGCGGCATAGCCTTACCCCCGCAGACAAGATATATCGGCTGACCGAAGGTCCCAGGACAAGTCCCGGTGCCGAGCGATCGACATCTAAGACGATCGTCTCTCGGCACTTGGCGATCGACTCCTGGTGGCCGACGACCAGACGATCATCTCTCGGCACCTGCCGACCGATCCTTGGTGACCAACCGATGGTGACCCCTGGTGGCCGATCATTGACGACCGCATCATGCCGAACGAAGCCGATGGTCATCCAGTCGGCAAAGGCCGAGCCTCAGGACAGACCCCACGTGCAGCGCCGGGACAAGATCCGCACTTCACGGATCATTGACCACAACCCGTCAGCATCCGTCCGCCAGCCGACAAGCCCGCCGAAAGTTGTCAGTAGGACCACATGTGACAGTAACTCCAGACGCATGCTGGCTCCTCATTGGACCGCACAGCTGGCTGCCAGCATCTACCTTGGACTTTAGGCCGACAGCCCATGTGATCGCCTCATTATAATATTGGCCAGCAAACGATCGCCCCATTATTATAATGGCCGGAAGGCGATCGCCCGCCAGAAGACAAGGCACCGCTGCCCCTATATATACAAGGCTCCTTGAACTTGGACTAGGACGGAATCTTTCACTCTCTGAAGTCCAACTCTCGGATTTTTACCCACTGAACAAGCACTCTCTGCATTCGCACGAGATTTCACACAGCACTTGGCTTTCTCCAACTCTTGGCAACAGCTATCTTTCGGTACTTACTTCTCTCGGCCTCTCTCATCAAGCAGACGATCGGCAGGGACGAAGAACACCGAGCTTCGCTCAAGAGCCGGATTAACAGAGTCTTTTTACACTCATTGTATTTAGATTTCTCATATTAATACTTGTATCCACGAATATTTGTATTAATAACATCTCGCGAGAGCATTCAAGCCCGGGCCTAACAAACCCGGCAAACCTTGTGTTTATTCATATTCTCTCGGAAGTGCTCCCGCAAATTTTGTTTGTTGTCCGTCCATTCCAGCAGTATTTAATCTTCAGATAAATATTCCGGGCAACAACAATTGGCGCTAGAGGAAGGGCATCTAACCCTCTAATTTTTATTCCTACCGTCTCGAAGAACACTCACTGTTCTCGGGACATACACTTGAAGTGACACTCACTGCGCTTCAAAGAAATCTTTCAGAAATCATGTCTTCCGCCTCCGCATCGAAGAAAGCCGCTGACCAGCCCGCCAGGCGCCTCGTTCCATCTCAGTCCGAGCCACAACCGATGGTGGAAGGTAGCCGCCGCGGTCCGAGACGCTCGATCCCGCCCCTGGGGGCCGGCCCGAGTCTCTCACTCGATCAGTTCCGAACTGCGGAACAGATCGAGGAGGCCATGGCCGTCCTACACGAGCGACGGAGTGCTCTCGGCGCGCCTCCCGCTGTCACCCCATCGGCCATCCGCCGAAGGACCAAACGGAAGCACAAGGCGTTGCTGGCCGAGCGATCGCCAGGAGGCTCCCATCCGCAGGAAGAAGCGCTCGCCAGTCGGGCAAATTGCTGATCGCCTAGGCGACCCGACACAGCGACTGTGGCGGTCGGCCCCAGCCACGAGACGACGGAGTTCGATTCTGTCACCAGGAGCTCGGCCTATCCGACTCCCAGAAGGCAGCCCAGACGACTGGCTCCCCCTCGCCAAATAGCCAAGGTCGGCAACAGCGGAGTCTGGAGATCAGTACACGATCGCCTCGGCCCCCGCTCCAAAAGTCGATCAGCGAGCGACCATGCTGCGGCAATGGCCGCGATGCAGCGCCAGCTCGACGACATGAAGGCGCTCCTGGAATCCGGGGCAGGCGCCAAGAAGACGATCGCCGAGCCGAGCGAGCCGCTCGCTATCGACATCGAGCTCGTCCCTGTGCAGCACAAGATCGCTCCTCCTCAAACACCTCTGTACGAGGGGAGATCGGACCCCGAAACACACCTGATCATGTTCAACATCTACATGGTCGTGTGTGGGGCATCAGACGCGACCAGGTGCCGAATGTTCCCTCTGACGCTGGACGACCTCGCCCACAGGTGGTATGCCTCATTTCCGCCTAGGTCCATCAGCTCCTTTAACCAACTGGCGAACGTCTTCACAACTTATTTCGCCGCCAAGGTCGCTCGACCGGAAGGTCCCCTTCGCATGATGCAAATCAGGCAGGGAGAAGAAGAGTCCGACTCGGACTACATCGACCGAGTAGACGAGATCATCCTCAACGGCAAACCTGTAAGCGATGAGATCACCCTATACTCGGTCCTGGGAGGATTTCATGGTATTTCGCCTATGTTCAGGCATCTTACGAAGGATCAGCCCTCAACCTACGCGATCTTCCGAGCTAAGGCCGCAGACTTTCTGGCCAGGCAAAGGTTCCTTCTTAGCCTATGAGCAACACGATCGGCAGCTGAGCGACGACCACCAGTCTCCCAGGCCGATCGCCATTATCAAGCAACATTACCAAACCGGAGGACACGATTGCCATCGACAGTTCACTACCTAACATGGTGGACTACGGCACGAGATCGCCTCCGTCGCACATCATACAAGCCATGGTCCTGGTAGTCGATGGAACCGGCTGCTTCGGCCATGCAAGGTCCCTTTGGGCCAAGATCGCCCGCCCTTCGTTTAAATACGAGGCCGGCGTAGTCTGAGGGCTCTCCAAAACTAATCAGCGGACACGATCGCCCGCCCTCAAGGTTCATCATCTAATATGGTGAACCCGGACAATGCGACACGTGCCACTTGTAATATCCGGTATTTTTCTTTCCCTTGTATTTTCATTTTTTTGGTATATTTCTCGGTCATAGTGACCCCCGTGTATCTTTCAGTATGTCCTTCCTGTCAACTGTTGAACTATAATCTCGTTATTGTTTATTGTTTCAACTTTCCTCAGATGAGTTCGATTTTGTTAGATCACCATTAATTTTTGGTAACTCCAAAAATTCTAAATCTTTGCAATATTATAGAGCATCGAGTTAGCTTTCCAATGGTTCAAACGGTGAGTCAATCGGAGTCCGGACGAGAGAGTTATGGTCGTTTCAGTTTTTGGCCGATCACTTCCAGGAGCCTTTCGGCCGATAGGGGGGTCGATAGACCCTACTGTCGGCATTCTGTATGAGTATCGGCTCCAGGAGCCTTTCGGCCGATAGGGGGGGTCGATAGACTCTACTGCCGGCATTCTGTAGGGGTATCGGTTGGGCCTATCGGCCGATAGGCTGGCCGATAGGTTCTGCTGTGTTACACTATAAATGTGTTGTTTTCGGCCAGAATCGCTCATTTCCTCCCCTTCTTCAACCGTGCGAGAGAGAGAGAGACTTGAGAGGGAGAGTTCCTCCATCTATCACTTACTTGTGTAGATTTCTTCATCCCTTTTCGATCGGGTGGCTCGGCCATGGATCTAACCCGTGGTTTTGGATTTGAATGCTTGATTCATCAAGAGGTAAGAATTCCTTTAACCCTACCTTTTGGATAATTGGGGATTTTGGGGTTTTGTCCGATTCTTTCCGTTTTGTTGATGAATTCTTGATGAATATGATTAATCTTGTTGATATTCTTAGTTTTCCACGGATTCATGGTATATTTCGTGATTTTTACTAATCGAGAGGGTTTGGTTGTGGTCCGCCCTCGTTGTTGTTTATATACGAATATACATGAATCGTAGGCGGATTTTCGGTGTTTTCCAATTCCGTATTCATTTAGAAATGGTGGTGATTGTATTCTTCAATCGTTAGGTTCGGTTTCATTGGTTCTAGCGTTCATTGGTGACTTTCCTTTAGTTCGTTGCGTCGTCAATAATTCAAGGCAAGTACATGTATTACATTTCGTTATGTATATTGTGATTTGCGAAATGATTGATGAATGGTGATTTTTGAGTGCGTGAGTTGTGTTCCTTCCACCCGGAGTGTCCGACGGGATGTCTGGGGGTCGATACTAAGGGGTACGGCCGCGGAGGTGGACTTGGGTGCGTGTGTGGTTGAACTTCCACCCGGAGTGTCCGACGGGATGTCTGGGGGTCGATACTAAGGGGTACGGCCGCGGAAGTGGTATTCCACCCGGAGTGTTCGACGGATGTCCGGGGTCGATACTAAGGGGTACGACCACGGGATACCAGTTGTGATATCGTGATGATTGGAAATTGATGTGATTGCCAATGTAGTGTTCCGGAATATATATGTGGCAAATGACTTACGTTTGGGATGATTGTGTAAAAACTGTATTTTGTATATAATGTTGTGTAATTGTGTACTTGCACTAGCTATTCGAATGCTAACCCCTTAAATGGGGGAAATGCGTCTTATGCATTTCTGTAATTTAAGAGCCGAGGAGCAGTGCACGGCACGCACGCGAAGGATGGGATGGCTTGATGATAGTGGCTCGAGTCTGTATTGTTCTTTTTATGTTTTGTCATTGCATTTGTTGAGTATTGGAGTTAAACCGCTTACTTCCGAATTTGGTTTAAGTCCTAGTGGCAATGAATTGATATTTACATTATGTTTCATGTACTCCGTTGAAATGTTTTGGCGAGGCCACGGCCCTGTTACTTTTGAGTGCATCTTTTGGGGTTTGTCATTGTGGTTATGTGTTTTGTGTTAGCCGGTAGACCTCACGAGGTTTCTACGGCGTGTAATGTCCCCTTTGTGAATTGGGGTGTTACATTTATGGTATCGAGCTTAGGTTTTGAATACCTAGCCGTCGGTGAATTTTGGGTCATCGGTTATGTCGTTAGAGTCGGTCGTTGAGCCTAATATCATCACGCTACCGTCTTTTCGTGCGACTGGGTCGTAAGTCTCCTCGAACTCTTATATTTCGTAATTCGTTTTCTTGCGTAGTTCGGAATTGTGACTTGTGTTACCAACTTTGTGAATTGTGAATCTTTCGATCTTGTTCTTTTCGTATTTTCTTCAAGATGTTGAGAGGTCGTGGTAGACCAGGCTAGGGGCGGCCGAGGCCGTGGTCGGGTGCCGATAATGAAGAGGGCTCACTTTCTCGGTCCTCTCGCAGACTCGGCCTCTCACTCGTGCCGTCGGTAATAATGCCGACGCTGGCTACCGCCAGATTTCAATTAGTAGCCCGGCTTACTCGAGATAGCTCGGGTGGGCGCTTAATCCACCCCGACACCCGAAGAGGAAGCTAGTAAATGGCTTCAGACGGTGACTAAGATGCACCCTCCTCGTTTCTCCGGATCTTGACTCCCTCGGTTGGGAGAATTGGCTCTTTCACCGTCCAGGGGCCTTTGATGCCGTAGCTTGTCCCAAGACAGAGGGTACATATTGCCCAAGACCTCCTGGATAAAGAAGGCTGAGTGGTGGGAAGCCGTTGCGCCAGAGATCGTCTGCTACTTGGGAGGAGTTCAGTGGCTATGGAAGCAGAATATTGTCCACCGCCGCTAAGGAGCGCAGAATTGTGGAGTTTTTCACCGCTACACCTCGGGATGTGCCGATTTCTCGTGCCATTATTTCCTACAATCAGCTTGGGTTTTGTGAGAGATCGAGTGAGGACGGAGGTGATAAAATCCGTTACTTCAATATGCGCATGAAGCCGCATATCGTGCGAGTATGGCACCGCTCATGTGTGCCACCTTGAAGGAATATCGGGATCGCGCTCGCGATCGAGATGGTCATCCCGGAATCGAGTCGGTTTGGAAGCTAAGAAGCGTAAGACCACCGGCGGGTTCTCGGCGGTAAAGGTGGTCGATTTCGAGGTCTCGTTACGTTCCTACACACGGGAAGAGACCGTTCACCGGCCGGGATCTCGTGGTAATCGTTCATCCAATTTGCTTACGTGGTGGTTTGTTTTAAGCGCAACCAATATGAGCATTTGATGAGGGATTGCCCTTTACCTCCAGTTATTTGTTTTACTTGCGGGGCCCGCATCGGGCGGCCCATTGTGAGAGGGCCACGTGGTCGCTAGAGTCCCGACTACCACCGCCGATCGAGGGAGCACATTCCAGATTACTCATGTTCCGCAAGGTTCGGGCCGTGGTAGGGGTCGGGTCACCGGATCACCGTACGCGTCGAGTTCGGGTTGATTCACCCGGTTGTATCGGATGAGGCGTACAGAGGAGACAGACGTTCGGTGGCGTCAGTACCACTCGGATCCTTACTCATCCGCCAAGACTTTTTGATTCGGTGCTACCCATTCCTTTATTGCTTCGGATTGTGTGAGTCGTATTGGTTTTGACCGCTTGTTTGAGTGTGAGCCGTTTGTAGTGGGTACACCCGGTGGAGATCGTATGGTTGGGGACCGGAGGTTTGGGATTGCCCAGAGAGGTTCGTGAGCCGGTATTGGCCCTCGAATCTCATTGTTATAGACCTTTAGGGTGAGGATTTGATCCTCGGGGACGATTGGTTAGATCGTCACGGTGCTATCATGAACTATCGGACTCGTACCATCTCGATAGTTGCCGAGGACGGCACCGAGCATACTCTAGTCGGTTGTAAGCCGGGTAGATCGGGAGTGTGATTAGCGCCTTGAAGGCGATGAAACTTCGAACCGGGGTTGCGTCGGCTCTTTGGTGTTTCGCCTGCAGCGGAAGATGGTGGGGTTGACATATCGTCGATTCCGGTTGTTAGCGAGTATCTGATGTATTTCGGACGACTTGCGGGATTACCACCACATCGAGAGGTGGAGTTTCCTATTGATCTTGAGCCGAATGCCCCCTATTTCTCGAGCACCATACCGTATGGCACCGTCGGAGATGCTAGAGTTGAAGAACCATTGGGAGAGTTGTTAGATAAAGGGTATATTCGACCGAGCGCATCGCCTTGGGGTGCGCCTGTACTTTTGTCAAGAAGAAGGATGGATCGCTTCTTATGCATCGACTATCGAGAATTAAACAAGCTAACCATCAAAAATAAATACCCTTTGCCGGGATTGACGATTTGTTTGATCGGCTTCGGGGGCGATCTTTTCAAGATTGATTTGCGATCGGGCTACTACCAATTGAGGATTCGGGACGTCGATATTCCTAAAGTGCCTTTCGGACGAGATATGGCCATTACGAGTTTGTGGTTATGCCTTTCGGGCTAACTAATGCCCCAGCAGTGTTCATGCGGTTGATGAACAAAGTTTTTATTGAGTATCTGGACAAATTCGTAGTCGTTTTTATTGACGATATTCTCATCTATTCACGGAGTCGGGAGGAACACGCCTTACATCTTCGGATTGTATTAGACACTTTGAGGGCTGAGCGGTTGTACGCGAAGTTCTCTAAGTGTGAGTTTTGGCTCGAGGAAGTTACGTTCCTCGGGCATGTGATTTCAGAGAGGAGTTCGGGTAGATCCGCGAAGATAGAGCGGTGATGGCTTGGGAGCCGCCTAAAAATGTGAAGGAGGTGAGGAGTTTTACGGGTCTTGCCGGCTATTACCGTAGATTCGTTGAGGATTTTCGAAAATCGCTAGACCACTCACTCGGTTGCTCCAAAACTCGGAAGTTCGAGTGGATGACAGACGGGGACAGCTTTGATGAGTTAAAGAAACGTTTGACTACCGCACCCGTGTTAGCGTTGCCTCGGGAACGGGACTTCGTAGTGTATAGTGATGCTTCGGGCCTTGGTCTAGGATGTGTTTTGATGCAGAGAGACGAGTGATTGCGTATGCGTCCGCCGATTGAAACCTTATGAGGTGAATTACCCCACGCATGATTTGGAGTTAGCTGCAGTCGTTTTGCCTTAAAAATGGAGGCACTACCTCTATGGGTCATCATGTAAGATTTTACGGACCATAAGAGCTTGAAGTATATCTTCAATGTAAAGAATTGAATATGAGACAGGCGTAGGTGGTTGGAACTAATTAAAGATTATGACCTCGAGATACTTTACCATCCGGGTAAGGCTAACGTAGTGGCCGATGCGTTGAGCCGAAAGCCGATGGCGTTGCGGATGTTAGAGGTACTTACACCACGCAGTAGGATCCAGGGATTTTATTCGGCCGTGATATCGAGGTTTGGGTTCGAGAGTTCGTGGTCGATTATGTGCGTTGGAGATCGCTTCGTCCTTGACCGATGATATCAAGGCGAAGCGATTTGACGATCCGTTTTGGTCCAAATGAGAGAGGATGTGAAGAAGGGGAAAGCCCCGGATTTGTAGTTCACGATGATGGAGTTTTGAGATTTCGCGCAGACTATGCGTGCTGAGTGTTGTTGAGTTGAGACAAGATTTTGAGCGAAGCTCATACCACGCCTTACTCCATACATCCCGGTACGAGTAAAATGTACAAGGATGTGAGGAGTAACTCTTGGTGGAGTAATTTGAAGAGACGTTAGCGAGTTTGTGTCGAGGTGTCTCGACTGCCAGAGTTAAGATCGAGCATCGGCGACCCGCGGGCTTTTACGACCACTTCCTATTCCTGAGTGGAAATGGGAGGACATTTCTATGGATTTCATTACGGTATGCCTAAGACTGGACGGGAATGAACATGATTTGGGTCGTTGTTGATCGACTAACCAAATCAGCTCATTTTCTAAGTATTAAGGACACTTGGGGGCCGGAGAGGCTTGCACGAGTGTTTGTTGCGGAAATAGTGAGATTGCATGGGACCCCTAAGAGCATTGTTTCGGATCGTGATGGCCGGTTCTTATCACATTTTTGGCGGAGCCGTTCATAGAGCTTTGGGAACCGAGTTAAGACTTAGTACATCCTACCACCCTCGAGACAGACGGATCGAGGCGGACGATACAGACGCTAGAGGATATGTTACGAGCCTGTGCTTTAGATTGGAAGGATGATTGGGAGACACACTTGCCATTGATCGAGTTCACGTACAACAATAGTTGGCATGCCTCGATCAAAATGGCACCATTCGAAGCGTTGTATGGGAGGAGGTGCAGGTCGCCGTTGTGTTGGGATGATACGTCTGAGCTAATCGGTGCCGAGCCCGACATGATAGTTGAGACGAGGGAGAAGGTTACCTTGATTCGTGGTAGATTGCTGACGGCCCAGAGTCGGCAGAAGTCTTATGCCGATACACGTCGCCGACCGTTGGAGTTTGAGGTGGGAGATCACGTCTTGCTTAAGGTGTCGCCGACACGGGGAGTTTACCGCTTCGGTCGGAAGGGTAAACTTAGTCCGAGATATATTGGACCGTTTGAGATTTTAGATAGAGTTGGAGAGCTTGCGTATCGGTTAGGCTTGCCGCCGTCCCTGAGCCACGTGCATAACGTATTTCATGTTTCCGAGCTTAGGAAGTACGTATCGGACCCTAGCCATATTATTGATTTTGGAGAAATCGAGTTGGGGCCCGACATTACCTTCGAGGAGAGGCCGATTCAGATCTTAGAGCGTCGAGTGAAGCAACTCAGGCACAAAACAATTCCCTTGGTCAAAGTGCAGTGGTCGAGGCATGGATCCGAGGAAGCCACGTGGGAAACGGAGGAGAGTATGAGGTCGAGATACCCCGAGTTATTCGTGTTGTAAGTTTCGGGACGAAACTTATTTTTAGGGGGAGATAATGTAATATCCGGTATTTTTCTTTCCCTTGTATTTTCATTTTTTTGGTATATTTCTCGGTCATAGTGACCCCCGTGTATCTTTCAGTATGTCCTTCCCCACAATTGTTGAACTATAATCTCGTTATTGTTTATTGTTTCAACTTTCCTCGGATGAGTTCGATTTTGTTAGATCACCATTAATTTTTGGTAACTCCAAAAATTCTAAATCTTGCAATATTATAGAGCATCGAGTTAGCTTTCCAATGGTTCAAGCGGTGAGTCAATCGAGTCCGGACGAGAGAGTTATGGTCGTTTCGATTTTGGCGATCACTTCCGGGAGCCTTTCGGCCGATAGGGGGTCGATAGACCTACGCCGGCATTCTCGTATGAGTATCGGCTCCGGGAGCCTTTCGGCCGATAGGGGGTCGATAGACTCTCTGCCCGGCATTCGTAGGGGTATCGGTTGGGCTATCGGCCGATAGGCCGGCCGATAGGTTCTCTTGTGTTACACTATAAATGTGTTGTTTTCGTAAATCGCTCATTTCCTCCCCCTTCTTCAACCGTGCGAGAGAGAGAGAGACTTGAGAGGAGAGTTCCTCCATCTATCACTTACTTGTGTAGATTTCTTCATCCCTTTTCGATCGGGTGGCTCGGCTTGCGGATCTAACCGTGGTTTTGGATTTGAATGCTTGATTCATCAAGAGGTAAGAATTCCTTTAACCCTACCTTTTTGGATAATTGGGGATTTTGGGGTTTTGTCCGATTCTTTCCGTTTTGTTGATGAATTCTTGATGAATATGATTAATCTTGTTGATATTCTTAGTTTTCCACGGATTCATGGTATATTTCGTGATTTTTACGGAATCGAGAGGGTTTGGTTGTGGTCCGCCCTCGTTGTTGTTTATATACGAATATACATGAATCGTAGGCGGATTTTCGGGTGTTTTCCAATTCCGTATTCATTTAGAAATGGTGGTGATTGTATTCTTCGAATCGTTAGGTTCGGTTTCATTGGTTCCTAGCGTTCATTGGTGACTTTCCTTTCCGTTCGTTGCGTCGTCAATAATTCAAGGCAAGTACATGTATTACATTTCGTTATGTATATTGTGATTTGCGAAATGATTGATGAATGGTGATTTTTGAGTGCGTGAGTTGTGTTCCTTCCACCCGGAGTGTCCGACGGGATGTCTGGGGGTCGATACTAAGGGGTACGGCCGCGGAGGTGGACTTGGGTGCGTGTGTGGTTGAACTTCCACCCGGAGTGTCCGACGGGATGTCTGGGGGTCGATACTAAGGGGTACGGCCGCGGAAGTGGTATTCCACCCGGAGTGTTCGACGGGATGTCTGGGGGTCGATACTAAGGGGTACGGCCACGGGATACCAGTTGTGATATCGTGATGATTGGAAATTGATGTGATTGCCAATGTAGTGTTCCGGAATATATATGTGGCAAATGACTTACGTTTGGGATGATTGTGTAAAAACTGTATTTTGTATATAATGTTGTGTAATTGTGTACTTGCACTAGCTATTCGAATGCTAACCCCTTAAATGGGGGAAATGCGTCTTATGCATTTCAGGTACCGGAAGAGCTGAGGAGCAGGCACGGGGCACGCACGCGAAGGATGGGATGGCTTGATGATAGTGGCTCGAGTCTGTATTGTTCTTTTTATGTTTTGTCATTGCATTTGTTGAGTATTGGAGTTAAACTGCTTACTTCCGAATTTGGTTTAAGTCCCCTGCGTGGGCAATGAATTGATATTTACATTATGTTTCATGTACTCCGTTGAAATATTTTGGCCGAGGCCACGGCCCTGTTTACTTTTGAGTGCATCTTTTGGGGTTTGTCATTGTGGTTATGTGTTTTGTGTTAGCCTGGTAGACCTCACGAGGTTTCTACGGCGTGTAATGTCCCCTTTGTGAATTGGGGTGTTACACCACTACCCCCGTCTCAACGTACACTGTCGAGGTTCGCCATCTTCATGGCAGGCCGAGGTGGAAGCAGAGCTAACAATCCGCGGAGGTGGAGTTGATTAATCCGACGGCACCCCGCGCAAGGACTCCTCGAGACCAAGACCGCACGCCCTTCGTTTAAATACGAGGCGAGGCGCAGCCTAACAGAGGACCCTCATAATAAAATGAGTCACGAGACACTCACTGTCTTCGCGCACAAGACATGGTCATGGAGTCGGTCCATCGAACTCCGCGACTATGCACGGTTCCTCAGCGACGAAACTATCAGTTTCTACGAGGGATCGGCCAATGTTGTTTTTTGCAGGTACAAGACCGAAAGATAGCTAGCCAATCGACCTTGATCGCCCAAGTCCGAATCCGAAGTCCAGCACGGTCTCCCGTCTTCATCCTCAACAATCGCCAGCAAGAACCATCTCACCCCATGTCTTCAAACATCGGAAAAAGCTGGGGGGCAATTGTTGTGTCGAGAATTATACTCTCCGACCGGCGATCGCCTCGGAGATCGGGCGACCTAGCCATTGCCGATCAGCCGAGGCAGAACTGCCGACCAGCGACCAGGCGGCATAGCCTTAGCCCCGCAGACAAGATATATCGGCCGACCGAAGGTCCCAGGACAAGTCCCGGTGCCTAGCGATCGACATCTAAGACGATCGTCTCTCACGCAGCGATCGACTCACAGTGGCGGCGACCAGACGATCATCTCTCGGCACCTGCGGACCGATCCTTGCTGACCAACCGATGCCGACCCCTGGTGGCCGATCATTGACGACCGCATCATGCCGAACGAAGCCGATGTTCATCCAGTCGGCAAAGGCCGAGCCTCAGGACAGACCCCACGTGCAGCGCCGGGACAAGATCCGCACTTCACGGATCATTGACCACAGCCCGTCAGCATCCGTCCGCCAGCCGACAAGCCCGCTGAAAGTTGTCAGTGGGACCGCATGTGACAGTGACTCCAGACGCGTGCTGGCTCCTCATTGGACCGCACAGCTGGCTGCCAGCATCTACCTTGGACTTTAGGCCAACATCCCGTGTGATCGCCCCCTTATAATATTGGACGGCAAACGATCGCCCCATTATTATAATGGCCGGAAGGCGATCGCCCGCCAGAAGACAAGGCACTGCTGCCCCTATATATACAAGGCTCTCTGCACTTGGACTAGGAGGGAATCTTTCACTCTCTGAAGTCCAACTCTCGGATTTTTACCCACTGAACAAGCACTCTCTGCATTCGCACGAGATTTCACACAGCACTTGGCTTTCTCCAACTATTGGCAACAGCTATCTTTCGGTACTTACTTCTTTCGGCCTCTCTCATCAAGCAGACGATCGGCAGGGACGAAGAACACCGAGCTTCGCTCAAGAGCCGGATTAACAGTCTTTTTACACTCATTGTATTTAGATTTCTCACATTAATACTTGTATCCACGAATATTTGTATTAATAACATCTCGCGAGAGCATTCAAGCCCGGGCCTAACAAACCCGGCAAACCTTGTGTTTATTCATATTCTCTCGGAAGTGCTCCCGCAAATTTTGTTTGTTGTCCGTCCATTCCAGCAGTATTTAATCTTTGGATTAATATTTCGGGCAACAACAGGAGGCTTATTCAGAACAAGCAATCGAAGTCAATGTCTTCTTCAACATCATGTGCAACGTCCGTTCCAGATCAGTGCATGTCAGACTTAACTGCAAAGATTCGGGCTCAACTTCAGCAAGAGATGGATGAGAAACTTGACCAAAAAGTTCGAGAGATGATGAAAAAATTGACTGGCCAGAATCCGGATTTAAGTCTTTTTTAGTATTTACGTTATCTTTCGGATTTTTTTCAGATTGTGATGGTATTAATGCGGTGGTACTGAAGTTAGCTTTTGGATGGTACTAAGTTAGTTATTCTATGTTACTTAAGTTAGCTTTTTGACTGGTTTATTTATGTCGAATGATGATAATGTCGTGGTTTATTTGGATGGCTTGAAAAGCCTTATTTATGTAAAACTTTGACAGGTTATTTGATTATGGTTTATTTGAAAGGTTTTATTATGGTTTAACCTATTACTAAAACAAAAAAGTCTTCACAAAATAAATGTTACAATAATAGAAAAGGGTGTTGCCAAAACAAAAATGTGTTTCAGCAGTTGGTGTTACAATAGGGATTAGTGGTGTTGCCATTGATCTACAGTAACACGTTTGGGGGTGTTGCTACAGAGATATTGGTGTTGCCATTGGTCAATAGTAACACTTTTATTGGTGTTGCTATATAGGTAAAAAGTGTTGGTATTGGGGTCTGTAGCAACACATTTTCTCTGTGTTACCATAAAGTTAAAAAGTGTTGGCATAGACCCCTATGGTAGCGGCCGTTTTTGTAACACTACCAAATTTCGGAAAAGTGTTACCGTAGCATGTTTTTTTGCTTTCAGCAACACTTTTTACCCATTCGAGCACACTTTTTTGGGTGTTGCTGAAGTCCATTTATGGCACAGTGCGGGGATGGACGCCGAAGATGGAGTTAGTGACTAACGACATGGATCCCGCTGAGCAAATCCACTTCGGGAATGCTCAACTCGGACGTGCCTTAGGGACCTATGTGAAGGCCACTGGGGAGTTCCAGGCCTTGACCGAGAAGCACAAAAAAGTGTCGTCTGAGCTTCAAACCCTTCGGGAGGCGCATCATCTCTTCCCTTTAATGATCAAGTCCCCCGAGGAGGAGGTAACCTCCATGAAGGGAGAAATAGAATCTTGGAGAGCCGTGCTGGTGAGGCCAGTATGTGGAGGGAGAAATCCCGCGAGAAAACCGATGCGGCCGAATCCATGCACAGGCGGTGCGAGGAGATCCGGGCAGAGCATGAGGCCTATATGAGGAGACAGAGGCTAGGCTTGAGCACATGACCGAGCAGGTTAATTCCTGCGAAGCTGCTGGCTATGCCAAGGGCCTGGCTGCTTACAAGAAGACAGTCGAATATGAAGAGTTGCTCAACTTGAACGATGTCTCCACCTATTATGATATGCTGGATCTGATGAAAGAGGGGAAGACAATTGACGAAGTCCGTGCCTATATCGTGGGTCGGACGTCCGACCTTCAGGTGGAGCCGATGGATGCCGACGAGCCGGAGGAGGCCGATGAGGCTGCATGGGGCGCGGATGCAGCCCCCGCTGGCGAGGGTGAGCGGCGGTCGTTTCATGCGGCTGGCCAGAGTGGCGGAGCCGAGTAGCTTTAACCTTTATCTTGTATATGTCCTGCGTGACTCCTTAGCCTTTATTTTCCCTTAGCTTTTTTTGAATGTTCTTGTAAGAATGTTTTTTTTAAATAAATAAAATTTTATTTACAATACCTGTTTAGTTGTTTTCTCTTGAGGTCGGGTTGGTTCGGCCGTTGTTTTTTCGTTATCTTCAATTGAAGGTGCCGATGCGAGCTCGGTCTTTCATAGTGCTGAGGCAAGCTCGGTCTTAAAGTGCCAGAGGAGCCGGTCATTCATAGTGCCGAGGCGAGCTCGGTCTTATAGTGCCGGAGGAGCCGGTCATTCATAGTGCCGAGGCGAGCTTGGTCTCATGGTGCCATAAGAACAGGTCATTCATAGTGCCGAGGCGAGCTCGGTCTTATGGTGCCAGAGGATCCGGTCATTCATAATGCCGAGGCGAGCTCGGTCTTATATTATCGGAGGAGCCGGTCATCGTATTACCGAGGAGAGCTTGGTCTTATGGTGCTGTAGGAGCCGGTCATTCATAGTGCCGAGGCGGGCTCGGTCTTATTGGCGATTCGAGCCAAAAAAGAAAGACAGCCGACCCTGATTTTATTGATAATACTTCTTCAAATACATGGCATTCTAGGGATGAGTAAGTTTTTGCCCATTAGATATTCTAGTCCATAAGCCCCGTGTTGGAGGACTTCACTGATTCTGTATGGCCCTTCCCATCTTGGCTTAAGCGGACCCGGATCGGGCCCTAATACTCGTTTCAGGACCAGATCTCCAACCTGGAAGCCCCTCGGGCGGACTTTTGCGTTATAGTAATGCTCGCATCTCTGTTTGTAAATAGCGGTTTGCATTTCGACTTAGGATCATTTCTCTGCAACAAGGTCCAAGTTCACTTGGAGGGCGAGGTCATTATCATGTTCTTCGAAATTGGTCACACGATATGTTGGCGCCCCGATTTCTACTAGGATGACGGCATCGGTGCCAAAAGCCAAGGAGAAGGGTGTCCCCCCCGGTGGCGGATCGATGTGTTGTTCTGTAAGTCATGGCTCTGGGTAGCTCCTCCGGCCATGATACCTTGAGTTTTTCGAGGCGTGTCTTGAGGTGTTGTTTAACGATCTTGTTGAGAGCCTCAATTTGTCCATTGGACTGAGGGTAATAGGGTGTGGAAAAATTATTTTGTATGTGTAGGTCGTCGCAGAACTCCCGAAACTTTTTGTAATCAAATTGTTTGGCATTGTTGGAGACGATAGACTGCAGGATACCAAAGCAGCAAATGAGAGATTTCCATATGAAGTCGACTATTTTTTGTTCAGTCGTTCGCGCCATGGGTTCGGCCTCTGCCCATTTGGTAAAATAGTCGGCTGCGACTATGGCATACTGTACCCCCCTGCCCTTTAGACAGGGGGCCGTTTAGGTCAATCCCCACTTAGCAAATGGCCACGGGCAATAGATGGAGGTGAGGGTTTCTGGTGGTGACTTGATTTGGGGGGCAAAAATCTGGTATCGTGGACACCTTCGAACGAGGGCAATGATGTCTTTTTTAAGATTTGGCCAGTAATATCCCTATCGGATTAGTTTAAAGGCGAGGACCTGGCCTCCGGAGTGATTTCCACATATGTCTTCGTGCACCTCTCTGAGGGCATGGTCCGACTCTGACTCCGATAGGCATCTCAAGAGCGGGACCGAATAGCCTCGTTTGTACAGAATGCCGTCCGGAATGGTAAAACGGGCCGACTGAGTTCGAACCATTCACGCCCGAGATCGATCTTCAGGCAAGATGCCGTTCTTGAGGTATTGAATTATGGGGTGCATCCATCCCTACTGCTCCCCCTGGTCGGTTGTTCGAACCTCCGCCATTTCAGTGGCCGATGAGGCGTGATATCCGATGCTAACTTCGTTCATGTGTTCGGCCCCCGCACTGGATGCCAATTTTGCCAAAGAGTCATTTTGGATATTCTCCGATCGCACTACACCAGAACCACAATTTTGTGACTGTCAAAAACTGTCACAAATGGCAAAAACAGTCACAAATGACTGTCATAAAATCACCAGTCACAAGTTTTTTTGTGACTGTGAAAAATAGTCACAAAACTGTGACAAAACATCATTTATATTACTTTACAATACCACTTTCTATGGCAGTCACAAATATCATTTATGACTGCCATTAGCAGTCATGAATTTCATCTTTTTGTGACAATCATTAACAGTCACGAATTTCAACTTTCGTGACTTCCATGGACAGTCACAAATATCATTTTTCATGATTGTCTTTATGACTATTTTTAGAAGTCACAAATGTTGAAAAAAATACAAGAAAGAAATAGTAAAACCCCATTTTTCTGTGAATGCAATCTAATTATTTTTCACAATAAATTCATAATACAATCCAAACATATTTCTCAAAGTATTCACACAACAGTCCAATTAATTTTTACAATACATATAAAAATCAAAATGAAATGCTCAATATTTGCACGTACAAAAAATCCGAACCAACCCATTGGGAATAAAGCACATATACAACTTATACACAAGTAAAGCACTTATACAACTTATTCACCAAACAGTCTCTTCTAACTTTTTCATTCATGCTTTAGCTTCTAATTGGAAACACTACCAAACTTACTGATTGGTACATCTGCCCTGCAGTCCCTTCAAAAACTTGCCACATCCCGCAATGAACTGCAGAATAATCACAAAGGAAAAAAACAAAAATGAAAAATCATAATTAATATCTTGCTCGATCCAATCTATCATCATGAAAAAAACTTGCCACTAGATGACCAAAACTCTTCCCAGTATCTCTTGAAATCCAATTCCGATTCATGTTTATCTCTGCTTTGATGGATATCAAAAGAACAAATGGAAAACAATAAATCACTTGTATTTAAAGTTTAAACAATAGATCATTTGAGCAGCAAAGGCAAAATTTAAAGTAAGGTACTGATGCAAAGGCTTATAAAACCTTATTGCAAAAATATGATGCATCCACTAATAGGTAAGAATCTGATAATCGGAGTACATTAGAAACACAATATATAAAGAACGTAGTTACTTATAAAATAAAAAATAAAAACTACCCTACGGGTTACCAACATTGTCATAACAACACAAAGGCTCCAACTAACACATCCCCGCCTACTAATTAGCCAGACAAGGGATCTTTCCACAGTAACCTTGTGGTAAATCCCATCGTATGAGAAACAAAATAGAACAAACCTCCTAGAGGTTATTACACTTATCATATAGTTCAGCGAATACTCTTCTTAAAATAAGTATTTGCCCCTCGTAATTATATATTATCATAGTTTTTTCTAACTTCCATCGACCACTGGTACTTATTCTGAATGTCCCAAATATTATTTAAAGCTCAAAGATTAGAAAAAAAGCAGGATTATAGTTAACAATTTCTCAGACTTCGGAATTCCAACGAGAATATATTCTAAATTTAAACAAACATTCTTTAGGCAGGAAAGTGTCTGATAAGTTGAATACATAATCATCGAGGCTTCATACTAACTTCATGTCTTATATACTTGATCTCAGTATTCTCGTTTCATGGAGCTAACAACACATAAGATTTGAATTTCGATCACTAATTGTCATTTCATAGAACCCAAAGGCTTAAAACCTAAGAACACCAAAGTGTTGTGAACCTGACGTTCCCACATCGCTCGCACACGAGATCCCTAAGTGGTTATTAAGTGTGGTGCACTCTTTCCTAATTGGCGCGCTTTTGGGGCCCGAAGCTCCAAGAGACACATCCAGGCCTGAAGCTTGGACAATACTGACTACAAGAGTGCAGCCCACTTATAACACAAGATTTTAATAGCATATTCCTAATTTCGACATCCAACAGCCCCAAATAACAATTATGTCCAACGAAATGACATTGTTAAGGAGCGGAAACTGAGAATATGCTGGTTTCATTCCCATTTGTGACCAAAACTGAAGTTCAGATACAGAACAGAAGCGCCCATAATGACAAACGTAGAAATAATAGATTTTAAGCACACTATAAAATTAGTGAAACATAAAGACCAGACAAAAACTAAAATTATAATAACCTTCTACTTACAGCATGCACTAACAATATAATGAGGGGATGCAAGAGAACACAAGACATTTTTATATAGTGACCTGTTTCAGCTTGGTTCAGCTCTTCGAGTGTCTTAAGGCAGTTAATTTGAGGGGTTATGACGATGATCATAGGGATTGGACAGCTGATTCTTCTGGAGTCTTTTTGGTTAAATCCTTTTTTATGTCCTTGTGCTCAAATCCTATTTTTGCTAATATTTCCTGGTTTAAAACCGTTTGGAAGGTTACAGTTCCTAAGAAAATGCAGGTCTTCCTTTGGTTGATAGTGTTGGGAAAATTGTCTACTTGTGATGTTGCACAAAAACGTTTTCTTAACGTGCCTCTTCTCCCAAATTGTGTGTCTTATGCAGGAATTCCTCTAGGATCATAATAACCTCTTCATTCATTGTCCTTTTAATCGGGCGTTGTGGTATAATGCGGTTGACGAGATGGGAGTCCAATGGGTTTGCCCAGACTCTATTTTGGACTTGCTTCAAAATACCGTGGGAGGCATGATTAGTAAAAGAGAAAGATTTTATGGAAAGTTGATGTTTCAGTGGTCTTCTGGTCTATTTGGATAGAACGAAATAGCAGGATCTTTGAGAATAAATGTGAATCTATAGTTGATATATGGGATAGTATTAAATATAAGGTTGGTTTGTGGTCCTTAAGTCAGGCTCATTTTAAAGGTTTCGCTTTGTCTGACGTAACTAGGAACTGGTGTTCTGCTTTGTAATTCTTTTTTTATGCCTCTGTCCTCATATAGGTATCTTTTATCCCTAATCTTTTAGATAAACTGCCGTACTACACAAGAAACACTCAGCAAGAGTTGAACTAGACTAATATGATCTGGACAGATACCGAGATGAATTTAATAAAACCATTGATCTCTATACCACGAAAGCCCTAATCCATAAACATTTAATAAGACTAGGAAAAAAAACTAACCATTAGCCATGTCAATAGACTCAACATGTTCTTGTAGCTCATTCAAGAAATCTGCACAAAACAGAAGAACAATAAATAACAAATTGTCGTACACAAACAAGCAATCGAGAATCCATATTGAAACAGTCACATATAAATTAATACCCTCAATGTCTTCATGAGTCACTCATTGAGACTCCAAAACCTCCTCTCGAGTTTTCATAACAAGCATTATTTCTTTCATTCGCCTGACAACATCAACTGTTTACGCTTGCATAGCCTCCATAAACCATCTTCTATCCTCCTCACTAAAAAACAAAAGAAAAGAGCAAAAAAAGAGAAAAAAACATTATTTTTTTCCTCTATAACAATAAACTGGAAACCCTAAAACGACAACAGTATATAGCTTCAATCAATATCAAATCTATCCTATTCAAGAACGAATCATTTATTATACAAATATGTATTCCTTAAATCATGGAGGAGAAAAAAAATATCTCACATGTTCAACATAGAGACTGAAGACGAGAAGGACCGTACCTCAAATTACGAGAAGAATTAGTTCCATCAGAATGCGCGAGACTCCACTTTAGCAAGCCTTCCCAATTAGGACCTTCACCAATAGAAGCTTACCCCATCTGATGGAATTGAAGATGCAACCCTCCGGTCACAGGGGCCCCGACCCAGTCCACATGAATGAATTCCAGCCGAAATGAGTGGAATTTGATTGCTCAAATATACCTCCGTAGCCCACATTCAATCAGATAGATACCCGGATTGGCAGAGAATATCTGTGTTCTCTAAGAAGGATTCAATTTGTTGGAATTTTTTCTTTTGCTTTTGATAGATCGGATGTAAGAGAGAGCCTAGAGGAGAATATGAACGAAAGAGAAGAAAAAGGAAGAGAAGCTAGGGTTTGCCAAAATGTATTTATACATAAAACTGAAAAGTTTATGACTGCTCAAGACAGTCACAAATATTTGGATTTGTGACTGCTCAAGACAGTCAGAACACTTGTGACAGTCATTAACAGTCACAAGCATTTGGATTTATCACTGCTTGGTCTTTGTGACTGTTATTGGCAGTCATAAAGTTGTGACTGTCATTGACACTCACAAATCCAACGACTTTCAATGTTATAAAATTCTGTTTTTGGTGTAGTGTCGGTAGGGGTGTTAAAAAATATTCGATATCTGATATCCGATCTGAAATATCCGAAAATCCGAAGTTCTGGATATCCGAAAATTCGGATATCCGAAGTTCGGATATCCGGAGCTTCGCATTCACATATCGGATAGTACTTTTTAGAAAAATTGGATATTCGGATATCCGAAATATCCGAAAAATCCTAATTTTTTTATATTTTAAATAATATAAGGTATTCGGTTATTCGGATATCCGATATCCATATCCGAAGTTTTTTTCGGATATTCTGATATTCGATATCCAAATCCGAATATTTTTTTCGATTATAAGGATATCCGAATATAATTTTTATTTTTTTCCGGATATTCGGATATCCGATAACCGTATCCGAAATTTCGGATATCTGAAAATTGGATATCCGAAATTTCGGATACGGATATCGGATATCAAAATCTACTATCCGATTTTGAACACCCCTAAGTGTCGGGGCACGTGCTGTACGGTGCCGTGGAAACTCGGCATCCGTGCTCGGGCCAGGCAAAAATATTTAATTAACACTGGTTCCTTGGTTTCGTACACGCTATTAATCTGGTTGACGACTAATTGAGAGTCGCTTAGGATGATGAGGCGAGTGAGGCCTAAGGATGTCGCCATCTCTATCCCGGTCATGAGGGCTTCGTATTTGACTTCGTTGTTAGTGGTTATGAACCCCGACGAACGGCTGAATAGAACAAACGTTGATCAGGATTAACTAACACTATTCCTGCACCTGCTCGATCGGCAGTAGATGACCCGTCTACGTAGAGCGACCACCTGTCTGGCTGGTCGTCCTCTTGGATAGCAGTTGGGATAAACTATGCAATAAAGTCTGCGAGTACCTGACCTTTCGTGGCGGTTCGTGATTCGAAGATTATGTCAAACTGCCCTAATTCGACGGCCTACTTGATCATCCGACTAGATACATCGTGTTGGTGCATGATTTGCTTCAAAGGGTAGTTTGTCAAGATGACTACCCGATGCTTGAGGAAAAAATGCCGCAATTTGCGAGAAGACATTATAAGGGTATAGGCTAATTTCTCCATAGGAGTGTACCTGAGCTCAGCATCATGAAGAGCCTGACTGACATAATAAACCGGATGTTGTATTGAAATCTCCACCTGAATGAGAACGACATTAATGGTGGAGTCGGACACGGCTATAAATAAAGAGGCTCTTCGCGAGTAGGTTGTTGCAAGATCGGCGCTTCTGCCAAGAATACTTTAATCATTTCGAAGGCTCTTTGGCACTGGTCAGTCCATTGGAAGTCCTTGTTCTTTTTTATTGCTTCGAAGAAAGGTTTGCATTTTTCTGTTGAGCGAGAAATAAAGCGACTTAGTGAGGCTAGTCGGCCTGTGAGGCTCTGAACATTTTTGACCGAATTTGGCGGAATAAGTTCAGTCACTGCTCTAATTTTATCGGGATTAGCTTCAATTTCTCTCTGGATAACCATGTAGCCGAGGAACTTCCCTGAGCTGACCCCGAACGAACACTTCTTTGGGTTTAACATCATCTTGTACTCGCATAAAACCGTAATCATTTCATTAAGATCCTTTACATGGTCGGCAAAATATAAGGATTTTACAAGCATGTCATATCCATACACTTCCATTGTATGACCTATCAAATTACAGAACATTTTGTTTACCAGACGTTGATAAATGGCGCTGGCATTCTTGAGTCCAAACGGCATCAACAGTAGCAGTATAGGCCTCGGGCCGAATAGAATGAAGTGTTTTCCTTCTCCTCATAATGCATCCTGATCTGGTTGTATCCTGAATATGCATCCATGAAGCTCATTAGCTCGTGACCGGTCGTCGCGTCGACCATGAAGTCGATGTGTGGCAGGGGGTAGGTATCTTTCGGGCAAGCTTTATTCAGATCGGAGAAGTCGATACAGAGCCGCCAAAGCCCGGTCGGCTTCTTTACTAGGACCAGGTTGGATACCCAGATTGGGTACTCGGCTTCACAAATAAATTTGTTGTCGATAATCTTCCATACTTCTTCTTCTAATCCCTTCTGCCTTTCGGGCCCCAGCTTTCTGTGTTTCTGGATGGCCGGCTTGGAATTAGAGTCAATGTTGAGCCGGTGGCAGACATACCCCGGGTCGAGTCCCTACATATCCGAATGAGCCCACACGAAGATGTCGAGGTTTCGCCTTAAGTGGGAGATTAGCTCGGATCGGATTGGTTCGTGCAGGTTATGACCGATCCTAAGTTGTCGTGCAGGACTAGCATCACGTTGATCTCCCCGATGGATCCCAACACCCTCGGGAGTAGGGAATTTCATGCACAGGTGATATATAGAGTGGACGACCCTCAACTTTGACATCACAAGTCGGCTTATGAGAGCATTGTATTCCCTGTGCACGTCAATGATCTTGAAGGTTATGATCACTGTCCTTCTGATCGATTCCTGACCGAATTCGAGTGTGTTGTGCGGCGATTAATACGCCTCGATAGGCGATCGACATCACGATCAGAGAAGCCAATCATAGAAGACATGCTCGGGGCAAACGCCTGGAGATCGGCACATACGGCGATCGTCTTTTGATATCCAGCGATCGTCTTTTGATGACTGGCGATCATCTTTGATGTCCAAACCAGAGACGATCGTCTCGTGCCACGTATGGATCCAACATCCGTCAAAGTCGTCGAAGACCGAATCTTGGACGGTGGCCCACGTACAGATCCACAAAGGGCGCCGACAGATAGGACATTTGACCACAGCCTGTCACCTACCTCACCTACCGACAAGGCCGTCGAAAGGTACAAAGTGGGTCCTCCCCGGACAGCGACTCAAGACGCGTGCTGGCTTCCCATTAGTTCGCCCAGCTGGCCACCAGCAACAACCTCGGACCTCAAGGGAACAGCCCCACGTGATGGGACGATCGGCCATCTTATTATAATATAGAAAACGGCGGTCGCCCGCGATCGCCTGAGGGGTCCCAGCAACCTTGTCCCTTATAAATAGAGAACTCACTACAGAAGCAAAGACAGAGGATTGAGAGGCGAATTAACGCAACTACACAGGCGAATTAACAGGCAATTACTTAACATTCTCAGTGTTATCCATACACACTTACCATACATCCCAAGCAAGAACTCACAGATCCATATATCTGGTTCTTCCGGCAATCTACACGCTCTACAGCTTAGATAACTAGAAGTCTTTACACTCATTGTAATAGATTCTAACATTAATATTTGTACTCGATAGTATATTTATTAATAACATCTCGCGAGAGCATTCAAGCCCGGGATTAACAACCCCGGCAAATCTTGTGTTATCTTTTTCTCACGGAAGTGTTCTCGCATTTGTTTGTTACTCGATCATTCCAACAATACTATCTTCGGATAATATTTTGGGTAATAACAATTGGCGCTAGAGGAAGGGGATCTAAACCTTCATTTTATTCCTACCGTCTCGAAGAACACTCACTGTTCTCCGTACATATACTTGAAGAAACACTCACTGTTCTTCAATAGAAAAACCTTCAGAAAATGACATCTGCGACGACCTCTAAGAGAGCCGCCCTACGATCTGCCGGAAATCTCATTCCGGCGCGGACCGAATCCCAGCCCACGGCGGAAGGCGACCGCGGCGACGCTAGGCTCTCACTCCCGCCCCCGAGGGACGGTTCTAGCCTCTCACTCGATCAGTTCCAGACAGCGGAACAGATTAAGGAGGCTATAGCCATCCTCAGGGAGCGACGGAGGGCCTGCGATTCGCCCACCATCACTCCGTCAGCCATCCGCCGGGCAGGCAAATGGAAGCTTAAGGTGATCTATGTTGATAAATCGACAGAAAGCCCCGAGCCACAGGAGAAGGCTCTCGTGAGGCGAGACGATTCCGTCTTCAGTCGCCTAGGGAGTGATCCCTCATGGCGACCCGGGCAATCAGGCCCCAGCCGGGAGACATCGGAGTCCGAATCCTTTACCCGTAGTTCGGCATATCCGACTCCCAGGAGACAAGCCGGTCAGCGAGCCCCTGCTCGCCCAAGAAATGAACCCGCTGGCAGGGAGCTCGTCATTCACCACGGGGCCAGGGGATCAGTACACGATCGCCTTGGCTCGCGCTCTGGGAGCCAATCGGCGAGCAGTCAGGCGACAGTGATGGCCGCCATGCAACGCCAACTCGATGAGATGAAGGCGCTCCTGGAAAATGGGGCAGGCGCCAGGAGATCGATCGTTGGGCCAAGCAAACCACTCGCGGTTCAGATCGAGCTCGCCCCAGTCCAACCAAATATCGTTCCCCCACAAACAGCTCTATACGAGGGAAGATCGGATCCGGAAACCCACTTGAGCAAGTTCCGGATCTATATGACCGGATGCTGGGCAACAGATGCGACCAAGTGTCGAATGTTCCCGTTAACTCTAGGCGACCTCGCCCACAGGTGGTACGTCTCACTACCACCTCGCTCAATCAACTGCTTTAAGAAGCTGGCGAACGACTTCACGTCGTATTTCGCCGCCAAAGTCGCTCGCCCTGAAGGCCCCCACCGCATGATGAAAATCAGGCAGGGGAAGGACAAATCAGATGAGGATTACATCGACCGAGTATATGAGATCGACCTCACCGGCGAGCCCATCAGCGACGAGCTCGCCCTCTACTCAGTCCTGGGTGGATTTTGCGGGCACTCACCCATGTTCAGGCTCCTCACCAAGGACATCCCTCCAACCTACTCGGTCTTCCGCGTCAGAGCGGCCGACTTCTTGGCCAGGCAGAGGATTCTCTCCCTCCGCTTAGGCGAGGGACCGTCCGGAGAAGGAAAGACACCATCCCAGGTCCAGAAGAAGGCGGTCGCTAAGCCCAGAAAGGCGGTCGCCAAGTCGCCTGGTGAGTTCAAAGCCTTCGAGGATGTGGAGGTCCACCTTCTCCACAACCTCAACTTATTTCCGGCCCACATCTTCAACGCGATCAAGGGGCGCAAGTGGCTTTCCAAGCCAAAGCCGATAAGGGACCACGGTCATCTAGACCGCAGCAAATTCTGTGCATACCACAAGAGTCCCGGCCACAACACCAGCCAATGTCGCGACTTCCTCAGACAACTCTGGCGACTGTTTGAGGACGGCAAATTGGACAACTTGGTCACCAAGCCAGAACCCAGGACGGAGAGAGCTGGAGGGCGCGAACGCCGACCAAACGAAAGAACTCCTCCCAACCCGGTCGCCAGAATCGAACACGAGCCGGAGTACTCTGATGAGTCGATCCCTCCGATCAACCCTGGCGGTCGGATCAACATGCTTCAAGCAGGAGGTGGAAACCTCGGGGGCCTTTCCCCGGTTTCCACCATGTCAAACAGGAAGCGAAAAGCCGAGCTGAGGGCGTTCGCCGGAGTCCATGTCGTGGTACCTCCGGAGCCGACCATCTCTAAAGACGCGCTCATCACCTTCTCCAACAAGGACAGGGAGGGAGTGCAATGCCCCAAGGAGGATGCACTGGTGATCTCCGCTTGTATCCTTGGGAAGACGGTCGATCGCTTGCTGGTCGAAAATGGGAGTTTCTGCAACATCATATTCAAATCCGCCCTAGACCAACTCGGTAACTTAACCAAATTCATCAAGCCGTTCGACACCGTACTTCAAGGGTTTGGCGACAGCACGGTCCGAGCCTACGGAAGGATCAAGCTCTCTGTCGAGCTTATATGCTTTTATGATCCCGAGGTTAGGATTACTAGGAACCTAAATTTTGTAATCATAGATAGGCCCAGCATCTATAATGGGTTCCTAGGTCGCCCCTTTCTAGAAACCTTTGAGGCGGTCGCCTCATCTTTCTTTTACTGTATCAAATTCCCCACTGCCGATGGGACGGTCGGTACTGTAAAAGGAGATCAGCTAATGGCAAAAAGATGTTTGAATTACTCCTATGTCGTTACTTCTTTCAATACTTCCCATGATATGTGTAACATTGAAACGATCAACGACCAACCCATGGAGATCGACGAGCCAAGCTCATCGTACCAACCCGACTCAAGGGACGCCATCTCTCATCAATTAACGGACGACATCGAGCCAAGGATCGGTTTCGAGCTAAGTCTCGACATCGATCCAAGGATCGAGTCTGGAGATCGTTCCAAACGAGAGGCGACCGTCCCTGTTGAAGAGTTGGAAAGTATTACGATGGATCCGGCTCATCCAGAACGGGAAGTACAGATCGGCGCAAGCATCGACCATGAACTAAAAGGGGATCTGATCAATTTGCTACGTAAGAACATCGAAGTCTTTGCCTAGTCGCATTAAGATATGGTTGGCATAAGTCCCGAGCACGCTTGACACTATCTAAAGATCGACCCGGCGATGAAGCCTGTTCACTAAAAACGTAGGAAATTCGGCCCCGAGAAATACGCGACGCTCGACGTAGAAGTCCAAAAGTTACTCAACAACAAATTAATCGGGGTAGCTACAGACGAACCTCAATGGGTCGCCAATGCGGTGCTCGTCAAGAAGCCAACTGGTTCCTGGAGGTTATGCATCGACTTCACCGACCTCAACGCGGCATGTCCAAAAGATCACTTTCCGATGCCTCATATTGATCACTTGGTCGATAGCACAGCAGGTTGCGAAATGATGTCGTTTATGGATGCCTTCGCTGGATATAATCAAATCCCAATGGCGGAGAAAGACATAAAAAACACATCTTTCCACACGGAAAAAGACATATACTTTTGGGTCCGAATGCCGTTCGGCTTGAAGAACGCAGGGGCGACCTACCAGCGACTAGTCAACAGAATGTTCGCCAATCAGATCGGCAAGACCATGGAGGTCTACATTGACGACATCGTGGTCAAAAGCCTCAAGAAGGAATATCATCTCAATGATCTCGCCGAGACGTTCACCATCCTCGAAAAATTCAACATGAAACTAAACCCCAAGAAATGCAACTTCGGGGTGGGCTCCGGGAAATTCCTGGGGCACATTGTGAGCCAAAGGGGGATCGAGGCGAACCCCACCAAGATACAGGCGATCCTTGACATGCAGGAGCCACGAAACATCAAGCATGTGCAACGCCTCACAGGTTGTCTAGCCGCCCTCAACCGTTTCATATCTCGGCTCGGCGATAAAAGCAAGCCTTTCTTCGCGACCATCAAGAACAAGAAGTTCGCATGGACGAAGGAAAGTCAGATAGCGTTCGCCAAGATAAAGGAATATCTATCTAACCCCCAGATCCTGGCAAAGCCGATCCCCGGTGAGAAATTATTCCCTTACCTAGCAGCCTCGGAGGTCGCACTGAGTGCCGTTTTGGTGCGAGCAGAGGGACAAGTCCACTTTCCGATCTATTATGTTAGTCAAGCGCTCCACGACGCTGAGACACGCTATACACCATTGGAGAAGATCGCCTATGCCCTTGTCATGAGTGTTCGTAAGCTAAGGTCTTACTTCTTCGAACACCAAGTGGAAGTCCTAACAACTATACCTCTAAGGCAAGTCCTACACCGACCGGACACCAACGGGCGACTCCTCAAGTGGTCACTGGAGATCGCCCAATACGGTATCACATACGCTCCTCGTACGACGATCAAAGGCCAAGCTCTGGCGGACTTCGTGGTGGAATTAACTTTCCCTCACAATCCGACCCAGATCGGTCGACCTGCGTGGAAGTTATATGTGGATGGCTCGGCGACTAATTCGTGAGCAGGGGCGGGGATTGTCCTCATCAGCCCCGACGGACAAAGTTTCACAAATGCTGTGCGTTTTGGTTTTCGTGCAACCAACAATGAAGCCGAATACGAAGCCTTGGTAGGTGGGCTCGATTTAGCCCTCGCCCTAGATGTTCGCCGCCTCCATATCTTCATGGACTCCCTACTGGTCGTGAACCAGGTCAAGGGAGAATATGAGGCGCGCGGCGAACAGATGGTCAAATACCAAAAGCTGGTCGCTGAAATGTGCACAAAATTTGAAGAAGTGCTAATCGAACAAGTCCCGAGAGAGCACAATTCCCAGGCCGATGCCCTTTCCAAACTAGCATCATCAGACGGAGCAACCGACTTCTCCAATATTCAAATCACAAATTCGGCAAGGCCGGAGATCGATAGAAGCCTGGTTACCACGATTGTTGTTGCCGAGGACAACTGGATGACTCCGTTCATCAAATACTTAAAGGACGGAACGGTCCCTAACGACCGTGTCAAAGCTCGTCAACTCCAGCTCCGGGCGACCAGATATACCCTATTGGACGACCGGATTTACAAGCGAGCTTTCAGCTTCCCCTCCTCAAGTGTATTACACCGGAGGAAGGTCGGCTCGTTTTAGCCGAGATCCATGACGGGATCTGCGGAAACCATGCTGGCGGACGAGCTCTCATCCATAAAACAACCAGACAAGGTTTTTTCTGGCCGTCACTTCAGAAGGACGCGATCGCCTATGCTAGGTCGTGTCACAGGTGTCAGATAATGGGCCCAAACATCAAACTCTCCCCCGAACAGCTCACCTCCATGTACAGCCCTTGGCCATTCGCGCAATGGGGCATCGACCTTATAGGTCCCTTGCCGACGGCTCCATAGGGCTGTAAGTTTGCTATCGTAGGGGTCGACTATTTCACCAAATGGGCTGAGGCCGAGCCACTCAACAAGATCGGACAAGAACATGTGATCAAGTTTATCTGGAAAAACATCATATGCCGATTCGGTCTGCCCCAGGCCATCATCTCCGACAATGGAAAACAATTCGACGGCTTAGAAGTCATGCAATTCTGTGAAAAGTGGGGAATCAAAAGGTTATTCTCAGCGCCCTATCACCCTCAGACGAACGGGCAGGTAGAGGCAGTGAACAAGATCCTCAAACACACGATTAAAGAGCGACTCGAATCCAGGCAAGGACGATGGGCGAGCGAGCTCCCAGACGTTTTGTGGTCCTACCGAACGACGACCCGTAATTCAACCGGCAAAACCCCATTCGCCCTCGCCTTAGGAACAGAAGCGGTGATTCCCTCGGAGATCGCCGTCCTCAGCCATCGAACCGAACAAGAGATGATGACCGACAATGATGTGGCCCGACGAATCGACCTTGACATGCTCGAAAAACGACGACTGACCTCAGAAATGAAGAACACAATCCACAAAAGGAGATCCGAGAAGTTCTTCAATTCAAAGGTCAAGGAAAGAAGGTTTCAAGTGGGCGATCTCGTCCTCAAGAAGATCCAAACCCATACAGGTGTCTTTGGTCCGAACTGGGAAGGCCCCTTCAGGGTATCCAAATGGCTAACTAAGGGAGCCTACGAACTTGAACATCCTGACGGTACTCCCGATCAATATCCCTGGAACGCCGTACATCTGAAGAAATACTACCAGTGAAAAACTTTGTAGTCAGTTTCTACTATCCTATGTACAAGGAATATAATGAGATTTTTTTCTATCCCATTTATTTTGGCGATCTCCCCACCGAGCGTTTAACATACCGACGAGGATCGTCATCCAATCATGACAATCCGAGGTTGAAGCAATGCAGCCATAGTCCTGGAGGTCGATGGAACCGACAGCTTCGCCCATGCAAGGTTCCTTTGGGCTGAGATCGCCCGACTTTCGTTTAAATACGAGGCCGGCGTAGCCGAAGGACCCTCCAAAATAATCAGTGGACGCGTTCGCACGTCCTCAAGGTACATCATCTAACATGGTGAACCCGGACAATGCGACGTGCCACTACCCCCGTCTCAACGTACACCGTCGAGGGTCGACATCTTCATGGCGGGCCGAGGTGGAAGCAGAGCTACCAAGCCGCGGACGTGGAGTCGAATAAGCCGACGACGCCCCGTGCAAGGACTCCTCCAGACCAAGATCGCCCGCTTTTCGTTTTAACACAAGGCAGGCGCAGCCTAACGGAGGACCCTCACAAAAAAGTGAGTCGCGGGATATACAGTGTCCCTCGCACACAAATACACGATTGGGGAGGTCGGCCCATCGAACTCCCCGACCGTGCACGATTCTTCAGAATCGGCAAAACTGAAGATAGCTCGCCAGACAAACTAATTTTGGTTCCTTTACTTACAATACGTAAACAAAAACAAGGGGGCAGAGATGGGTCGAGCTAATCCCAAATGCGATCGGACAGAAAGGAACCACGCCCGATCGGCTTCGCTCAAACACACGCAGGACGATCGGAATCGTTCGATAAAAGTTACAAGTAACAATTTCGATTCAAAACATATCAATACATTCAACACTCAGACAATCGGTCGGGTAAACAAGACGTTGAATGCAATCATACACGTACTTGTAAAAATTCGCATGCAAACATTCAAAGGCGATCGTACGTAAAGAGACACAGTGTGAAAAGAGAAATATTTTATTCATATCAAAGGTGTCGTACATTATGAGGCCCGAAGGCATTACAAAAGGAAAGCAGAAAAGTACAAGTTACAAAGGAAAACAAAAATATCTCTCAAGGCCCCGCCGGCTGGTCATCGCCCTCAGGTTGCGGATCGGCTTGGGCCCCCCCATCGGCCTCGGGATGAATGAGTTTACCAGTATACCAACTCAAGTCGATCTCAAAGTCGACAAGGTCAAGGATCGGAAAAGAGAACTCCGGGTGCAGAGGGTGCTCGAGTGCATAGGCTTTGAAGCTCTCCATCAAGGGACCGATCTCGATCCCTGCCTTTTTAGCAGCTCGAACGGCGCCGGCGTAGGCCACATAATAGGCGAACTCGCCGACGAGCGCAATATTAAGGTAGGTATCAGTCTCGATTGCCTTGAGCTGCCCTCTCAGCTCCACGACCATCTTCTTAGCCTCCGCCAGCTCGACCACCTTGACGGCATTCTCTCCCTTGGCCTTCTCCAGCTCCTTCTTCGCCGCCTCCAGCTCACCGCTGAGCCGATCCACCGTCGCCTTCATCCCGGCTGCCTCCTCCTGCAAAGCCGCATGCTTCCGGCAGGCTTCCTTCTCCTGATCACGGAACCGGTCGGCAACCTCCTTGGAGCGGATCAGCTCCTGCTTCAATCGGTCGACGTCCTGTTTAGCCCTTTTGGCCGTCTCCACATACTACTTCTCCATAGACTGGATCCGGTTGGCAAACTCAATGTTGGCGTTCCGAGCGGCCTCAAGATCGATATGTAGGCGAGCAGTGGAGGGTCGCCCCTCGAAATCCTTGGCAGCCTGGACAGCCAACGTCGCCGTCTGGAGAGCCAGGGCGATGGTCGCCTGCATGGTATCTCCAGACCGCCGACGAGCGATCGCATCAAGATCGGTCGTCCAGGCCTTGGGCAATGAAGAGATGGCCTTCTGGACGTAGGTAGGGACGTCGAGGGACTTTGGTGGAGACTTACTCGACAAGAAGTCGAGCACCATGGGAGCGACATCAGGGTCGGCAAGACGAATCCTGCAACGCAAACAAAAATAACAAGGGAGTTAGTCTATATCTCACTCAAAATGCCTAACTCGGAGATTTCGATCCAATCTTACCTGTTTACCAACTCGGGATCGCGGCCAAAATAAGGCTTGACCCGAGAGGTTTCCGCCTCAGCGATCGCCACTTTCTTTGTGGGGCCGCCTGATGACCGGGAGCCGGACGCCGAGGGCCTAGGGCCTGATCCCTCCGTCATCGGGATGGCAGAGATAGGGGCCGCAGCAACCGGAGGCTCCAGAATGGAAACATCCGCCTCAGTAGTCATCAGGGACTCCTCCGGCCTCCGCCTCTTGCGGCGCTGAAGCTGTTCCTCATCTTGAACTACCGGCTCCGCGACCGGCACCTCAGCAGGCCTCACCACCGGAGCAGGGCGAGATGTCGTCGCAGGAACGCGACCAGTCTTCTCGCCCAAATGAAGGCGACCGACGAGTCCCGGGTTTGACATGGCGATCTCTGGTGGTGGCTCGGCAAAAAAAGGAAAGTGAATCTCTGTCAAAGAAGAAGCACAAAAGTTATACAAATACTTGGACGATGCGACCTCCTAGAGACGATCGTCAAGCAAGGCAGAAGAAATAGAGTTTATACCTGGAGCTCTCAGGTGTCGAGGGAAGTGAAACAATCGAACCCCCAGCCGATGAAATTCGTTACCAAGCGAGCGAACGTCAATAAAAGAATCCGGCAAGGCGCGAATCCGCTCCCAAACGATCAAGAAATCGAAGGGGAGATCGCCGATCGCTGGAACAATAGGTCCTGCAAAAAGAAAACGAAATTAGATCAGTTCAAGACAAGCTCAATCAAAGGGAGAGTTAAAATCCTTACTCGGATTCCTCTCCCGAAAAGTGTTGGGGATCTCCAACTCCTCATTCGGCCTGTCACTCGATGCCGATCGCCACGCTCCGCCGACCCAGCACCATTTCGCCAGGTCGCCTCGGGACTTGTTCGGCACACCGAGGACCACTCTCCCCATTCGGCCTTGGATATGATTGTCGCCGATCGACCCTTTATGCGCGGCCAGTTTAAACAGATAATTCATCTCCAGCGCAGTAAGGAGGCGGAACAACCGGTGACCGCCAAACAGTGTCAATGTGCAGATGACCTGTAGCCAAGCGTTCGGCGTCAGTTGAAGCGGCGCCAAATTCCATGCGATCAACAAGTAGGAGACGGCAAATGGCAGAGGGAATCGCAAGCCGACCTCCATAATCATCTCACTAACGGCAACCATATCCTCGGGCGGTTGATCGGCACGTTCATTCTCTGAGGGCACGTGCAGGGAAACATCAGAGGGGATGTGATATTTTGCCCTCCAGCGGCTCAGGTCTTTCTTGGTCGCCGAACTCCGGATCTTTCCGAGAGTCCACGGAGACGGGTCGGCTGCCCAAAAAACCGTCCGCTTCACAAGGGTGAGCGGCGGAGTAGGCTTCGAAGTCAAATTTCGGACAGGGTCCGGCAATCGCCTCCATCATCCGGGCGAAAACCATATAGGTGGGGCCGAATACACTTTCTCGTTCCCAGGCCATCCGCACCAGTTCGTCCTCATCCACCGGCGAGCCCCCCTGCTCCGCCGTCGCCGCCATCCTCACCACTTCGGCCTCGTTGAAAAGTTCTTCAAGTTCTGCGGGTGCAATCCCCGCACGAATAGCTTCAACGGCCGTCTCCATATCCACTCCAACGGGAATCTCCTTCCGGTCAGGCGATGCTGCGGCGGCGAAAGAACTTCCGGTCTCGAAGATTTTGGATCCTCCCGACATATTATAGAAAATAAGGGGAGAGATAAGATTGATTTTTCTTACCTAGAGAAAGGAAGACGATCGGCACAAGAAGCTCCGGAAAATTTTGCAGAGTTTCGGCTAAAAATGCAAGGATGCGTGAAGGTTGAAAATGAGGGAGCCCTAGCCCTTTTATAGATGGAGGCGGGGGTCTAAGTGCAAATAGGTGAAATCTCAAGGGCTGGATCGCAACCGTCAGAGAGGGGACACATTAAATGCTGCCCTCGAATCCCGCGTATGTGTCTTTTCGAGGGCACGCCAACCGACAAGTCTGACAAACCGTCGGACTCCCCCAACAGTGGCGCGGAGCGTGTCCTTGAAACGTTTCGAGAGCCCGCCTTCATTTCCCGATGCTCCCGGCGCAAAAGGAGATCGTCCAGATTTGAATTCAGATCGAATGATCGGCTAAACATCGGCGATCGCCAATAGTGCCACCTCACCCCGTGTTTTTAACATCGAGGCGAGCTGGGGGGTAATTGTTGTGCGGCGATTAATACGCCTAGATAGGCAATCGACATCACGATCAGAGAAGCCAATCATAGAAGACATGCTCGGGGCAAACGCCCGGAGATCGGCACATACGGCGATCGTCTTTTGATACCCAGTGATCGTCTTTTGATGACTGGCGATCGTCTTTGATGTCCAAACCAGAGACGATCGTCTCGTGCCACGTATGGATCCAACATCCGTCAAAGTCGTCGAAGACCGAATCTTGGACGGTGGACCACGTACAGATCCACAAAGGGCGCCGACAGATAGGACATTTGACCACAGCCTGTCATACCTCACCTACCGACAAGGCCGCCGAAAGGTACAAAGTGGGTCCTCCACGGACAGCGACTCAAGACGTGTGCTGGCTTCCCATTGGTTCGCCCAGCTGGCCACCAGCAGCAACCTCGGACCTCAAGGGAACAGCCCCACGTGACGGGACGATCGGCCATCTTATTATAATATAGAAAACGGCGGTCGCCCGCGATCGCCTGAGGGGTCCCAGCAACCTTGTCCCTTATAAATAGAGAACTCACTACAGAGGCAAAGACAGAGGATTGAGAGGCGAATTAACGCAACTACACGGGCGAATTAACAGGCAATTACTTAACATTCTCAGTGTTATCCATACACACTTACCATACATCCCAAGCAAGAACTCACAGATCCATATATCTGGTTCTTCCGGCAATCTACACGCTCTACAACTTAGATAACTAGAAGTCTTTACACTCATTGTAATAGATTCTAACATTAATATTTGTACTCGACAGTATATTTATTAATAACATCTCGCGAGCATTCAAGCCCGGGATTAACAACCCCGGCAAATCTTGTGTTATCTTTTTCTCACAGAAGTGTTCTCGCATTTGTTTGTTACTCGATCATTCCAGCAATACTATCTGCGGATAATATTTTGGGTAACAACACAGTGCAAGGTTGATCTTCCCCAATGGGGTGGTGCGACAGTTAGCAAAACTGCGGATGTCTTCCTTGCAAGGCCGAATTTAAGATTGATCTACCTTCATCCTGTAACACCCCAAACTAGGCGGATATTACAGTGCCGTGAATCCCCGACTGGGACCCACCAGGCAAATGAAAATGATGAATTAAATAATATAATTATAGTACCGAACCACATTATATTACCAAACACTCCGATGAGGAGTTTAAGTACAACACACCAGGACAATACCGAATACTAGTGTATTTTATATGAAGATAAAATACACCACCCTGAATAAATAAACATTACAAACGGAATTTGCAGCGGAAAATACAAATGATGAAATAATCAAATGATGAAAATGATGAACAAACGGAATGGACTGGGCCCCTACTAGTATCATCGGGACTCGTCGCCGTCAACATGCTCTTCCCGTGCCTTTGCCTTGCCGTGACACGAAAACAAAATTCCCCAACGAATCGATTCTATGAGAACAACAATCCTCAAGAGTTGAAATTACACAATCATGAATTAAGCGAAGTTATGAAATATTCTTAATTATGAATTACGCTGAAGAGGAGTATCATAAATGCGCCGTAGTGTTACGTGCAAGTGTACAAGACGGATGACCGGACACACCCGTCCTTGTACCTAATTAGTCTCACGGAGGTAATCGTTACCGTGTGCACGATCGATGAATCACTCCCAATACATGGCCATCACGTGCCCGACTAAAAATTCCACACATCCGCACCCGGCCACGCAATATGAACCCAGAAGGTCATATGAACAAGAATGACCATAATGAATATCAATGAATAATAATAATCCGACAAAGTCAAGAATGACTCACCGATACGAAAGTGATAATGAAGTGATTGATAGTTTTCAATGAAATGATTGGAACCGCCGTTCCTCGCTAATGAAATGATTATCCGACAATTACGAGTCTCAAAATGATTAATACAATGATGAATGAGTTATGATTATGAATGATCAACAACAAAAGGAATGAATATCCTTTTAACCGAGTAAGAATCAACTTACTCAATACCGATGAAGAATGTCCGTCCACGAACAACGTCCTAAGTAAAATACCGGTCGCTCGAACAACCTTGAATAACAATAATTACCAACAACCGTTCAATACACGCATCAAACAACAAAACACGACTAACCCAAAGGTCGAAACAACGATAATCGAACTCATTGGGGCATTCTAACGAATACATAACCAACCACACGACTTCGAAAATATCCAATCCCGAATATGTCGAAACCAACACTAAAATGAGTATTTCGAACTAACCAAACACTTCAATGATATCAATAATCCATTAGGAATCCATAAATCATGATTACAACAACATCAATCGGAAAATCCCCAATTAACCGAAGTCAACCCCAAGGGTTCTTGAAATAATTTCGAAAATAACCATTAAATCCGTAGGAATATATTTATCCAAGGTAGATAATCCATAACTAACATATTCCAATGATAATCCAAGCTTACACGAAGAAATCGGAAGGAAAAACCCAAAATCCAAATTCTAGATCCAAGAAATTAATACCTTTGATTCGACGTTTGGAGATGATGAAGTGATGATAAATTCAACTCAAAGACTTGAAGATGATGATTGATGATTACACCTCTATGAATCCCCCCTGTTTCGCTCGCAATCGCACAAATATACCGCCGGATTGACATGTGATTAGCAAATGAAGAAGTCGACTAATCTGTCGATTTATACTCGGTCGAGTTAGCGTGCGCTAGCCGCATGCATAGCGTGCGCTAACGAGTAATTTGGGTAATCCGGTACCACTGTCAGAACACGGTAGCGCGCTACGTACCTCTTTGTAGCGTGCGCTACGGCCATACTACTAGCGTGCGCTAATATCCATTGTTAGCGTGCGCTAGCGAAATACTTGACGCCCGATCTTGAGTCCAGAAAACCATCGCCCTCGATCTAACCTCGATAGCGTGAGCTACAACCATTGTTTAGCGTGCGATTATATATCGGTTGCGTACGCTAACAACAATGCATAGCGTGCGCTATGAATTAACCCAATGCGATCCGGTAGCCACTGGACTCAACTGTCGAGTCCTAGCGCGCTACTCCACACATATAGCGTGCGCTACTACGACCCGTTAGCGCGCGCTACTTACCACTCGTAGCGTGCGCTACAATTATTCTCACTGCATCCGGTACCTTAATTTGCGGCCAATAACAGCCTTAGCATGCGCTAAAGCCGAGCGGTAGCGTGCGCTACCTATACCCAATTAGCGTACGCTAAAAGGAGTATGTAGCGTGCGCTACTCCTCAAGCACGACTTGCAACGAAAATGACAATGATGATAAACACGGCACGAAACTTCAATCAGTTAATGATGAATGACGATCGACACTCGATACAATTACTCTGAATGATGAATACCATGACTGAATATGAGTGACAAATGATCAATGATGAATGAAATTACTGAGTATCCATTACTGAATGATAAATACTGAATGATAATTACTGAGTGATAATTACTGAATTACAACTGGGTATTACATACACCCCCCCTTAAAAGAGTTTCGTCCCCGAAACTAAGGGTCAAAACAACTCGGGATAACTCTCCCGCATACTATCCTCGGTTTCCCAAGTAGCCTCTTCGACTCCGTGTCTAGACCACTGAATTTTAACCAAAGGAATCGTCTTATTCCTCAACTGTTTGATTCGCCGCTCTAAAACTCGCACAGGACGCTCCTCATATGAATGATCCTCGGCAATCTCGATTTCATCGAACTGAAGTATGTGACTCGGGTCGGCAACATACTTCCGCAACTGAGAGACATGAAACACATTATGAATTCGGCTCAACGCCGGAGGTAAAGCCAATCGATAAGCTAACTCGCCTACTCGATCCAAAATCTCAAACGGTCCAATGAATCTCGGACTCAACTTTCCTCTTCCCAAAACGGAAGATACCACGACTCGGGGATACCTTGACCAACACATGGTCACCAGCCTCGAACTCTAATGGTCGGCAGCGGTTATCTGCATATGATTTCGCCGACTCGAAGTGTCAACAAACGACTCGATCAAAGCTACCTTCTCACGGGCGGCTATAAGCATATCGGGCTCGGTGCCCAATGATTCGATAGGTCGTCCCAACACAACGGAGATCGACAACGGCGGCCGTACAAGGCCTCGTAAGGTGCCATCTTGATCGAAGCATGCCAACTATTATTATACGTGAACTCGATCAATGGTAGTTGGGCTTCCCAATCGTCTTTCCAATCGAGGACGCATGCCCTCAACATGTCCTCTAATGTCTGAATGGTCCTCTCGATTGTCCGTGCCCGAGGATGAAAAGCGATCGAGATTAAGCCGAGTTCCCATAGCACGATGAATCGATTTCCAAAAATGCGACACAAACCGTCACGATCGGAAACGATACTTTTAGAGTACGTGCGGTCTCACTATCTCTTTGATGAAAAGTTGGGCAAGTCTCTCGGGACCCCACGTATCCTTGATCTCAAGGAAATGAGATGATTTAGTTAAGCGGTCCACGATCACCCAGATCGTATTCATGCCACGACGACTCGTCGGCAAACTCGTGATGAAATCCATAGAAATGTCTTCCCACTTCCATTCGGGAATAGGAAGGGGTTTGACATACCCGGTCGCTGATGTTCAATCTTAACTTGTTGACAGGTTAAGCATCTCGAAACAAATTCTGCGACTTCTCGCTTCATATCACTCCACCAGTAATTTTGTTTCAAGTCCTTGTACATCTTGCTAGACCCCGGATGCACAGAATAAGGGGTAGCATGAGCTTCTTTCAAAATCGAGTTTTTCAAATCATCATTCGCCGGTACACACAACCGATTCTTAAACCTCAAAAGTCCATCCTCGTGGACCACAAATCCAGGGGCTTTCCCCTGAGCCACATCCTCACGGATGCGTAACAATGATGGGTCCGAACCCTGATTCTCTCGAATTGTCTCCTCTAGTGACGATGAAATCTCTAACATACAAAGCTGCCCCTGAACTCGCTGAAGCCAGACCTCGATCTCGGGTCTAAGGAGTTCCTGTTGAAGCTCCTTCTGAACTGTTAAACGGGCAAGCATCTGCTCCTGAACGGACTTACGACTCAAGGCGTCGGCGACAACGTTCGCCTTGCCCGGGTGATAGAGGATCTCGATATCATAATCTTTGATTAATTCCAACCACCGTCTCTGACGCATATTTAACTCCTTCTGAGTAAATATATACTTTAAACTCTTATGATCGGTGAATATCGGCGGTGACGCCATAAAGGTAATGACGCCAAATCTTCAAATCGAACACCACTACGCTAGCTCCTGTGTCGTGGGTCGGATAATTAACCTCGTAAGGTCTCAATTGCCGTGAAGCATAGGCAATAACTTTCCCGTTCTGCATGAGCACACATCCGAGACCCTGTCCGGACGCATCACTATAGACCACAAATCCTTCCGTCCCCTGCGGCAAGGAAAGTACAGGTGCTGACATTAACCGACTCTTGAGTTCCTCAAAACTCCGTTGACACGCGTCGGACCACGTGTATTTCTTATCCTTCCGCAAAAGGTTCGTTAAGGGTTGAGCGATTCTAGAAAATCCCTCTACAAATCGCCGATAATAACCCGCTAATCCGAGGAAACTTCGGATTTCCTTAACATTCTTCGGAGGTAGCCAATCTCGAATAGCCTCCGTCTTCTGAGGGTCGACACGAACTCCGTCGATGAAATTACGTGTCAGAAAGCGTCACTTGGACATCGAACTCACATTTGGAGAACTTCCCATAAAGTTGTTCTCGTCTCAACACGTCGAGCACTCGATGAAGGTGAGACTCGTGTTCCTCCGGTCACGAGAATAAATCAAAATGTCATCGATGAAGACAACAACAAACCGATCGAAAAGTCGATGAAAACCCGATTCATTAACTCCATGAATACCGCAGTGCATTAGTCAATCCAAACGGCATAACCACAAACTCATAGTGACCATAGCGAGTTGAAACGCCGTCTCGCGATATCCGACTCTCGAATCCGCAATCGATGATATCCAGATCTTAAGTCGATCTTGGAAAATCTGAAGCTCCGAAGTTGATCTAAGAGATCGTCAATACGGGGTAAGGGATACTTATTCTTGATCGTCACCTGTTGACTCCGATAATCAATACATAAGCGGAATGAACCATCCTTCTTCTTGACAAATAACACTTTGGCGCTCCCCACGGGGACGCTTTCGGTCGAATATAACCTTTCTCGAACAACTCCTCAAGTTGGTTCTTTAATTCTGCATCTCGGTCGGGGCCATCGTGCGGCGCCTTCGATATCGGGGACGTGCGAGCTCCAACTCAATCGTGAATTCCACATCCCTCTGTGGAGGCAAACCGGAGTAGCTCGTGCGGAAAAACATCGGCATATTCCCTCACCACCGGAATATCCGTTAACATTCTTGATGACTTCTCGGTGTTGGCCATATAGCACCAATACCGACACATCCCCGATTGAGTAACCTTCTTGCTTTCATCAAATTAATGACCTTACGAGCAGTAAGGATTACCTCCCGAAATACACATTCAACCCCATCGTGCGAAATGATAGTGACCATACGCTTACGGACACTAATGATGGCATCATGACGATCCATCCAATCAATACCCAAGATGACGTCGTCCCGGCAAATCTACCACGATTAGGTCCCGGCCATACACGACCATGGCCCAGATCGGACAATTACGAATCTCACGATTACGATAATTCGTCTACCATCGGGTAGGCCCAATGACATAAGGCTCACAACTAGTAGCACTACCCGGGCGTAGTCTACTCAAACATGACTCGGAAATGAATGAATGCGATGCACCGGTATCGAAAAGAGTACACACGAGGTTGAGATAGAATATCGAGTGTACACGAGATCATTCGGAACCTCTGGATCATCGGTCTTCTTCATCTCATAAATCAGGGGCTTGCTAGTCCCGACCGGACGCTCCGTCGATGGCTAAAAGCTCCACCTTTAGTCGCTCCCGTCGTTTTAAACAGCCCGATTGAGTGGCTTTGATTACGAGCAGTTGTTGCTTAGGTGCACGAGATGACGTCGAGTAGGTTTGGAGTCCCTACGGCAAAAGCGGGCCTTATGTCCCACAATTCCACGATTATGACACGTGACAGATCGTCTCGGACACTTAGTGCGACATGACCAAGATCCCCACGATTGTAACAGTGATGGCAGGCGCGCTCGCGGCCCGAGATTCCGCGGGTTTAGGCGACAGAGGTCGCTCGAAAGCAGAGCCCGCAGGGTTTCTTGAAGGTGGCGACTCCGTCAGGCCGATTCAGTTCTTGGACTTCTTGCTAGCGAGACGAAGGTTGCCGCTTAGCAATTTCCTTAGCCGTAAGCTCGTAAGTAAGAGCCTTCTCAATGAACTCGGCCAACGTGGTGCAATTATGATTAAATCTGAAGTCTCATACGGGGTTTTGACCTCTTCTTTGAAATACTTGATCTTATCCGCCTCGAATGAATGATGGATGAGGCGAAAGGAAGAAGTTCTGAAATTTCTCGGCAATGGCGAGAACATCCTCGTCTGCGAGGGTCGGGGTGAGCAATTCCGACTTGGTCTCTCTCGAGTGGGGCCGGATAATACCTCTCCATCATGAGAGTCTTGGGCGATCCCAAGTACAAGATCCTCGGTGGGCTTCAACGATAACCACCAAGAATGTGCGCTCTTACCCGGGTAGTAAGCCGCAACGAAACTTTGTGTCCCTCGGGACACTCTACCATAGCAAACGGCTTCTCGAAATGCTCGAGCCAATGAATGATATCTGCCGGCTCGAGACAGGCCCTCAAAAGTAGGTGGCCTCGCGAGAGATATCGCCGATGATGTTACTCACATTCCTCTCTTGCCTCCGAGGTGGCGGCGGAGGAGCTGCGGTCCCGATTGACGGAGTTATGCATCGTCTCCATCAACCGAGCCATCTCGAGTCATTTGGGCCATCATGCCTGCATAAAGCGAGTGGGTCAACCGGATACCCTCGGTGAGCCGTGTCCAGTACGACTCCCGATAGTGAATGATCGCGTCGGTGAGTGAGTGGCGGCGTCATTGCTTTCGATGAATTAGCATTATTCCTCGCGTTTGCACGTGTATTCACACGAGCTCTCGGGATTCGGCCCGCTCCACGGCCTCGTCCTCCACGTCCTCTGCCAGCCCTTTCCATACTGAAGTGGAAAGTCATATGATGATTATATTCACCGCATGAAATATACGTTATGATTATGACATGAGATGATGAAAATGAGCATACGCGCTCTAACACGGTGATTACATGAATGATTAACTGAGGTGACATGATTATCTGATGAAATCATTGAAATGATTATCTTGAATGAGTTAACAAGATTAATGATTCGATCATCCCGATCAACAATCGAACAATGAAATGAATTGGTGATTAATGAGTTCACCGACCGTCTGGTCAACGTGACAATGATGATTGAGGATTGTTAACTAATGAATTATGAATGAATGACTATTGCGAGAAATTATACCATGGCATTAGAAATCTTACGCTTCTTGATCTGATTGGCTCGGCATTTGCACAGTCACACGTGGCGAAAGTCCAATGATACTAGTCCGATGACGATGATTTCAAATGAGACATGACTTGGAGGGTAGTATTCAAAACCACGCTCCGATACCAACTCTGTAACACCCCAAACTAGGCGGATATTACAGTGCCGTGAATCCCCGACTGGGACCCACCGTGCAAATGAAAATGATGAATTAAATAATATAATTGTAGTACCGAACCACATTATATTACCAAACACTCCGATGAGGAGTTTAAGTACAACACACCAGGACAATACCGAATACTAGTGTATTTTATATGAAGATAAAATACACCACCCTGAATAAATAAACATTACAAACGGAATTTGCAGCGGAAAATACAAATGACAGAAATAACTGAAATGATCAAAATGATGAACAAACGGAATGGTAGGGCCCCTACTAGTATCATCGACTCGTCGCCGTCTACATGCTCGTCCGTTGCCTTTGCCTTGCCGTGACACGAAAACAAAATTCCCCAACGAAATCGATTCAGAACAACAATCCTCAAGAGTTGAAATTACTCAATCATGAATTAGCGAAGTTATGAAATATTCTTAATTATGAATTACGGCTGAAGAGGAGTATCATAGTACGCCCGTAGTGTTACGTGCAAGTGTATAAGACGGATGACCGGACACACCGTCCTTGTACCTAATTAGTCTCACGGAGGTAATCGTTACCGTGTGCAGTCAATGTATCACTCCCAATACATGGCCATCACGTGCCCGACTAAAAATTCCACACATCCGCACCCGCCACGCAATATGAACCCGAGAAGGTCATATGAACAAGAATGACCATAATGAATATCAATGAATAATAATAATCCGACAAAGTCAAGAATGACTCACCGATACGAAAGTGATAATGAAGTGATTGATAGTTTTCAATGAAATGATTGGAACCGCCGTTCCTCGCTAATGAAATGATTATCCGACAATTACGAGTCTCAAAATGATTAATACAATGATGAATGAGTTATGATTATGAATGATCAACAACAAAAGGAATGAATATCCTTTTAACCGAGTAAGAATCAACTTACTCAATACCGATGAAGAATGTCCGTCCACGAACAACGTCCTAAGTAAAATACCGGTCGCTCGAACAACCTTGAATAACAATAATTACCAACAACCGTTCAATACACGCATCAAACAACAAAACACGACTAACCCAAAGGTCGAAACAACGATAATCGAACTCATTGGGGCATTCTAACGAATACGTAACCAACCACGACTTGAAAATATCGATCCGAATATGTCGAAACCAACACTAAAATGAGTATTTCGAACTAACCAAACACTTCAATGATATCAATAATCCATTAGAAATCCATAAATCATGATTACAACAACATCAATCGGAAAATCCCCAATTAACCGAAGTCAACCCCAAGGGTTCTTGAAATAATTTCGAAAATAACCATTAAATCCGTAGGAATATATTTATCCAAGGTAGATAATCCATAACTAACATATTCCAATGATAATCCAAGCTTACACGAAGAAATCGGAAGGAAAAACCCAAAAATCCGAAATTCTAGATCCAAGAAATTAATACCTTTGATTCGACGTTTCGGAGATGATGAAGTGATGATAAATTCAACTCAAAGACTTGAAGATGATGATTGATGATTACACCTCGAAGAATCCCCTCTGGATCGCTCGGAATCGCCCAAAAATACCGAAGGAGTGAAATGAGATGAGCAAATGAAGAAGTCGACTAATCGTCAATTTATACTCGGTCCGGGTTAGCGTGCGCTAGCCCTTGTGCATAGCGTGCGCTAACGAGTAATTTGGGTAATCCGGTACCCACCGTCCGAACACGGTAGCGCGCGCTACGTACCTCTTTGTAGCGTGCGCTACGGCCATACTACTAGCGTGCGCTAATATCCATTGTTAGCGTGCGCTAGCGAAATACTTGACGCCCAGTACTGGAGTCCAGAAAACCATCTGCCCTCTGATCTAACCTCGATAGCGTGCGCTACAACCATTATTTAGCGTGCGCTAATATATCGGTTGCGTACGCTAACAACAATGCATAGCGTGCGCTATGAATTAACCCAATGCAGTCCAGTAGCCACTGGACTCAACCTGATCCGTCCCTAGCGCGCGCTACTCCACACATATAGCGTGCGCTACTACGACCCGTTAGCGCGCGCTACTTACCACTCGTAGCGTGCGCTACAATTATTCTCACCTGCAGTCCAGTACCTTACGGATGCGGCGAAGTAACCTTAGCGTGCGCTAAAGCTGAGCGGTAGCGTGCGCTACCTATACCCAATTAGCGTACGCTAAAAGGAGTATGTAGCGTGCGCTACTCCTCAAGCACAGCTTGCAACGAAAATGACAATGATGATAAACACGGCACGAAACTTCAATCAGATTAATGATGAATGACGATCGACACTCGATACAATTACTCTGAATGATGAATACCATGACTGAATATGAGTGACAAATGATCAATGATGAATGAAATTACTGAGTATCCATTACTGAATGATAAATACTGAATGATAATTACTGAGTGATAATTACTGAATTACAACTGGGTATTACATACACCCCCCCTTAAAAGAGTTTCGTCCCCGAAACTAAGGGTCAAAACAACTCGGGATAACTCTCCCGCATACTATCCTCGGTTTCCCAAGTAGCCTCTTCGACTCCGTGTCTAGACCACTGAATTTTAACCAAAGGAATCGTCTTATTCCTCAAATGTTTGATTCGCCGCTCTAAAACTCGCACAGGACGCTCCTCATATGAATGATCCTCGGCAATCTCGATTTCATCGAATCAAGTATGTGACTCGGGTCGGCAACATACTTCCATGGAGAGACATGAAACACATTATGAATTCGAGCAGCGGAGGTAAAGCAATCGATAAGCTAACTCGCCTACTCGATCCAAAATCTCAAACGGTCAATGAATCTCGGACTCAACTTTCCCCTCTTGCCAAAGCGGAAGATACCACGACTCGGGGATACCTTGACCAACACATGGTCACCACCTCGAACTCTAATGGTCGGCACGGTTATACGCATATGATTTACGCCGACTCTGAAATGTCAACAAACGACTCGATCAAAGCTACCTTCTCACGAGCGGCTATAAGCATATCGGGCTCGGTGCCCAATGATTCGATAGGTCGTCCCAACACAACGGAGATCGACAACGACGACCGTACAAGGCCTCGTAAGGTGCCATCTTGATCGAAGCATGCCAACTATTATTATACGTGAACTCGATCAATGGTAGTTGGGCTTCCCAATCGTCTTTCCAATCGAGGACGCATGCCCTCAACATGTCCTCTAATGTCTGAATGGTCCTCTCTGATTGTCCGTCGGACTGAGGATGAAAAGCGATGCGAGATTAAGCCGAGTTCCCATAGACGATGAATCGATTTCCAAAAATGCGACACAAACCGTCCGTCACGATCGGAAACGATACTTTTAGTGCAGTGCAGTCTCACTATCTCTTTGATGAAAAGTTGGGCAAGTCTCTCGGGACCCCACGTATCCTTGATCTCAAGGAAATGAGATGATTTAGTTAAGCGGTCCACGATCACCCAGATCGTATTCATGCCACGACGACTCGTCGGCAAACTCGTGATGAAATCCATAGAAATGTCTTCCCACTTCCATTCGGGAATAGGAAGAGGTTTGAGATACCACGGTCGCTGATGTTCAATCTTAACTTGTTGACAGGTTAAGCATCTCGAAACAAATTCTGCGACTTCTCGCTTCATATCACTCCACCAGTAATTTTGTTTCATGTCCTTGTACATCTTGCTAGACCCCGGATGCACAGAATAAGGGGTAGCATGAGCTTCTTTCAAAATCGAGTTTTTCAACTCGTCATTCGCCGGTACACACAACCGATTCTTAAACCTCAAAAGTCCATCCTCGTGGACCACAAATCCAGGGGCTTTCCCATGAGCCACATCCTCACGGATGCGTAACAATGATGGGTCCGAACCCTGATTCTCTCGAATTGTCTCCTCTAGTGACGATGAAATCTCTAACATACAAAGCTGCCCCTGAACTCGCTGAAGCCAGACCTCGATCTCGGGTCTAAGGAGTTCCTGCTGAAGCTCCTTCTGAACTGTTAAACGGGCAAGCATCTGCTCCTGAACGGACTTACGACTCAAGGCGTCGGCGACAACGTTCGCCTTGCCCGGGTGATAGAGGATCTCGATATCATAATCTTTGATTAATTCCAACCACCGTCTCTGACGCATATTTAACTCCTTCTGAGTAAATATATACTTTAAACTCTTATGATCGGTGAATATCTGACAGGTGACGCCATAAAGGTAATGACGCCAAATCTTCAAAGCGAACACCACGGCTGCTAGCTCCAGGTCGTGGGTCGGATAATTAACCTCGTAAGGTCTCAATTGCCGTGAAGCATAGGCAATAACTTTCCCGTTCTGCATGAGCACACATCCGAGACCCTGTCCGGACGCATCACTATAGACCACAAATCCTTCCGTCCCCTGCGGCAAGGAAAGTACAGGTGCTGACATTAACCGACTCTTGAGTTCCTCAAAACTCCGTTGACACGCGTCGGACCACGTGTATTTCTTATCCTTCCGCAAAAGGTTCGTTAAGGGTTGAGCGATTCTAGAAAATCCCTCTACAAATCGCCGATAATAACCCGCTAATCCGAGGAAACTTCGGATTTCCTTAACATTCTTCGGAGGTAGCCAATCTCGAATAGCCTCCGTCTTCTGAGGGTCGACACGAACTCCGTCTGATGAAATTACGTGTCCGAGAAACGTCACTTCGGACATCCAGAACTCACATTTGGAGAACTTCCCATAAAGTTGTTCTCGTCTCAACACGTCGAGCACTCGATGAAGGTGAGACTCGTGTTCCTCCCGGTCACGAGAATAAATCAAAATGTCATCGATGAAGACAACAACAAACCGATCCAAAAAGTCGATGAAAACCCGATTCATTAACTCCATGAATACCGCAGGTGCATTAGTCAATCCAAACGGCATAACCACAAACTCATAGTGACCATAGCGAGTTCGAAACGCCGTCCTCGCGATATCCGACTCTCGAATCCGCAACTGATGATATCCAGATCTTAAGTCGATCTTGGAAAATACTGAAGCTCCCTGAAGTTGATCTAAGAGATCGTCAATACGGGGTAAGGGATACTTATTCTTGATCGTCACCCTGTTCAACTCCCGATAATCAATACATAAGCGGAATGAACCATCCTTCTTCTTGACAAATAACACTGGCGCTCCCCACGGGGACGCACTCGGTCGAATATAACCTTTCTCGAACAACTCCTCAAGTTGGTTCTTTAATTCCTGCATCTCGGTCGGGGCCATCCGGTACGGCGCCTTCGATATCGGGGACGTACCAGGCTCCAACTCAATCGTGAATTCCACATCCCTCTGTGGAGGCAAACCAGGTAGCTCGTCTGGAAAAACATCGGCATATTCCCTCACCACCGGAATATCCGTTAACATTACTGATGACTTCTCGGTGTTGGCCATATAGCACCAATAACCGACACATCCCTGATTGAGTAACCTTACTGCTTTCATCAAATTAATGACCTTACGAGCAGTAATGGGATTACCTACGAAATACACATTCAACCCCATAAATGCGAAATGATAGTGACCATACGCTTACGGACACTAATGATGGCATCATGACGATCCATCCAATCAATACCCAAGATGACGTCGTCCCTCGGCAAATCTACCACGATTAGGTCCGCGGCCATACACGACCATGGCCCGAATCGGACAATTACGAATCTCACGATTACGATAATTCGTCTACCATCGGGTAGGCCAATGACATAAGGCTCACAACTAGTAGCACTACCCGGGCGTAGTCTACTCAAACATGACTCGGAAATGAATGAATGCGATGCACCGGTATCGAAAAGAGTACACACGGTTGAGATAGAATATCGAGTGTACACGAGATCATTCGGGCCTCTGGATCATCGGTCTTCTTCATCTCATAAATCCGGGGCTTGCTAGTCCGACGGGACGCTCCGTCGATGGCTAAAAGCTCCACCTTTAGTCGCTCCCGTCGTTTTAAACAGCCCGATTGAAGTGGCCTTTGATTACGAGCGGTTGGCGCTTAGGTGCACGAGATGACGTCGAGTAGGTTTGGAGTCCTACGGCAAAAACGGGCCTTATGTCCCACAATTCCACCAGTTATGACACGTGATGTCTCGGACACTTGGTGCCGACATGACCAAGATCCCCACGGTTGTAACAGTGATGGCCGCGCCGCTCGCGGCCCGAGATTCGCGGGTTTAGACGACCGGAGTCGCTCGAAAAGCGAGCCGCACGGGGTTTCTTGAAGGTGGCACGACTCCGTCGGTGATTACGGTTCTTGGACTTCTTGCTAGCGAGACGAAGGTTCTTTGCTTAGCAATTTCCTTAGCCGTAAGCTCGTAAGTAAGAGCCTTCTCAATGAACTCGCCAACGTGGTGCAATTATGATTAAATGGCGAAGTCTCATACGGGGTTTCACCTCTTCTGTGAAATACTTGATCTTATCCGCCTCGAATGAATGATGGATGAGGCGAAAGGAAGAAGTTCTGAAATTTCTCGGCAATAGCGAGAACATCCTCGTCTGGCGAGGGGTCGGGGTGAGCAATTCCGACGGCTTGGCCTCTCGAGTGGGGCCGGATAATACCTCTCCATCATGAGAGTCTTGGAATCGATCCCAAGTACAAGATCCTCGGTGGGCTTCAACGATAACCACCAAGAATGTGCGCTCTTACCCGGGTAGGAAGCCGCAACGAAACTTTGTGTCCCTCGGGACACTCTACCATAGCAACGGCTTCTCGAAATGCTCGAGCCAATGAATGATATCTGCCGGCTCGGGCAGGCCCTCAAAAGTAGGTGGCCTGCAGCGAGAGATATCGCCGATGATGTTACTCACATTCCTCTCTTGCCTCGAGGTGGCGGCGGAGGAGCCTGCGGTCGATTGACGGAGTTATGCATCGTCTCCATCAACCGAGCCATCGAGTCATTTGGGCCATCATGCCCACCGCATAAAGCGAGTGGGTCAACCGGATACCCTCGGTGAGCCGTGTCCCGAGTACGACTCCCCGATAGTGAATGATCGCGTCCAGGTGAGTGAGTGGCAGCGTCGCTGCTCGATGAATTAGCATTATTCCTCGCGTTTGCACGTGTATTCACACGAGCTCTCGGGATTCGGCCCGCTCCACGGCCTCGTCCTCCACGTCCTCTGCCAGCCCTTTCCATACTGAAGTGGAAAGTCATATGATGATTATATTCACCGCATGAAATATACGTTATGATTATGACATGAGATGATGAAAATGAGCATACGCGCTCTAACACGGTGATTACATGAATGATTAACTGAGGTGACATGATTATCTGATGAAATCATTGAAATGATTATCTTGAATGAGTTAACAAGATTAATGATTCGATCATCCTGATCAACAACTGAACAATGAAATGAATTGACTGATTAATGAGTTCACCTGACCGTCCTGGTCAACGTGACAATGATGATTGAGGATTGTTAACTAATGAATTATGAATGAATGACTATTGCCAGAAATTATACCATGGCATTAGAAATCTTACGATTCTTGATACGATTGGCTCGGCATTTGCACAGTCACACGTGGCGCGAAAGTCAATGATACTAGTCGATGACGATGATTTCAAATGAGACATGACTTGGAGGGTAGTATTCAAAACCACGCTCGATACCAACTCTGTAACACCCCAAACTAGGCGGATATTACGGTCGTGAATCCCCAGGACCCACCGTGCAAATGAAAATGATGAATTAAATAATATAATTGTAGTACGAACCACATTATATTACCAAACACTCCGATGAGGAGTTTAAGTACAACACACCAGACAATACGAATACTAGTGTATTTTATATGAAGATAAAATACACCACCCTGAATAAATAAACATTACAAACGGAATTTGCAGCGGAAAATACAAATGACGAAATAATCAAATGATGAAAATGGTGAACAAACGGAATGGTAGGGCCCCCTACTAGTATCACAGGACTCGCCGTCAACATGCTCTTCCGTGCCTTTGCCTTGCCGTGACACGAAAACAAAATTCCCCAGCGAAATCGATTCTGAGAACAACAATCCTCAAGAGTTGAAATTACACAATCATGAATTAAGCGAAGTTATGAAATATTCTTAATTATGAATTACGAAGAGGAGTATCATAGTACGCCCGTAGTGTTACGTGCAAGTGTATAAGACGGATGACCGGACACACCCGTCCTTGTACCTAATTAGTCTCACGGAGGTAATCGTTACCGTGTGCAGTCGATGTATCACTCCCAATACATGGCCATCACGTGCCCGACTAAAAATTCCACACATCCGCACCCGCCACGCAATATGAACCCGAGAAGGTCATATGAACAAGAATGACCATAATGAATATCAATGAATAATAATAATCCGACAAAGTCAAGAATGACTCACCGATACGAAAGTGATAATGAAGTGATTGATAGTTTTCAATGAAATGATTGGAACCGTTCCTCGCTAATGAAATGATTATCCGACAATTACGAGTCTCAAAATGATTAATACAATGATGAATGAGTTATGATTATGAATGATCAACAACAAAAGGAATGAATATCCTTTTAACCGAGTAAGAATCAACTTACTCAATACCGATGAAGAATGTCCGTCCACGAACAACGTCCTAAGTGAAATACCGGTCGCTCGAACAACCTTGAATAACAATAATTACCAACAACCGTTCAATACACGCATCAAACAACAAAACACGACTAACCCAAAGGTCGAAACAATGATAATCGAACTCATTGGGGCATTCTAACGAATACGTAACCAACCACACGACTTCGAAAATATCCAATCCCGAATATGTCGAAACCAACACTAAAATGAGTATTTCGAACTAACCAAACACTTCAATGATATCAATAATCCATTAGGAATCCATAAATCATGATTACAACAACATCAATCGGAAAATCCCCAATTAACCGAAGTCAACCCCAAGGGTTCTTGAAATAATTTCGAAAATAACCATTAAATCCGTAGGAATATATTTATCCAAGGTAGATAATCCATAACTAACATATTCCAATGATAATCCAAGCTTACGAAGAAATCGGAAGGAAAAACCCAAAATCCGAAATTCTAGATCCAAGAAATTAATACCTTTGATTCGACGTTTCGGAGATGATGAAGTGATGATAAATTCAACTCAAAGACTTGAAGATGATGATTGATGATTACACCTCGAAGAATCCCCTCTGGATCGCTCGGAATCGCCCAAAAATACCGAAGGAGTGAAATGAGATGAGCACATGAAGAAGTCTGACTAAGCTGTCAATTTATACTCGGTCCGGGTTAGCGTCGCTGTGCCAGTGCATAGCGTGCGCTAACGAGTAATTTGGGTAATCCGGTACCTTTGTCCGAACACGGTAGCGCGCTACGTACCTCTTTGTAGCGTGCGCTACGGCCATACTACTAGCGTGCGCTAATATCCATTGTTAGCGTGCGCTAGCGATACTTGACGCCCGATGCGGAGTCGAGAAAACCATCGCCTCGATCTAACCTCGATAGCGTGCGCTTCAATCATTATTTAGAGTGCGAGAATATATCGGTTGCTTACTCTAACAACATTGCCTAGAGTGCGCTATGAATTAACCAATGCGATCCGGTAGCCCTTGGACTCAACTCGATCCGTCCCTAGCGCGCTACTCCACACATATAGCGTGCGCTACTATGACCCGTTAGCGCTACTTACCACTCGTAGCGTGCGCTACAATTATTCTCACTGCAGTCAGTACCTTACGGATGCGGCCCAGGTAACCTTAGCGTGCGCTAAAGGCTGGCGGTAGCGTGCGCTACCTATACCCAATTAGCGTACGCTAAAAGGAGTATGTAGCGTGCGCTACTCCTCAAGCACAGCTTGCAACGAAAATGACAATGATGATAAACACGGCACGAAACTTCAATCAGATTAATGATGAATGACGATCGACACTCGATACAATTACTCTGAATGATGAATACCATGACTGAATATGAGTGACAAATGATCAATGATGAATGAAATTACTGAGTATCCATTACTGAATGATAAATACTGAATGATAATTACTGAGTGATAATTACTGAATTACAACTGGGTATTACACATCCTGCATAGTGTGTGAAGGTAGATGATGCTGGCGTAAGCGCCTGAGTCGACGTAACAGCCGGTTCACCGGGATTCCCATTATTGGAAGTGTGATAACGAGAGCATCTGAATGGGGATGGTCGAGGCCCTCGACATCGGATTCGTCAAATGGACAGAAAATTGGGGTTTAATGGAGGGTCCTTCTGCCACCGATAAAAACCCTTCTGATCGGCGCTCAGTCCGTTGGTAGGAGGTGGTGGCCCCTCGGATCAAGGCTTTCTTCTGGCGTTTCGACCGATGATCGTCCACCTCGGATGTCCCCATCAAGGTGAGTATCTTCTGGGGGGATTGAGGTGGTGGAGGCACTCGATCGTTTTTCCCTTTGGCCAGATTAGTCCAGTTCTGGGGATCCCGGTGCCGACTCCATGTAAATCACCTCAATCCATTGTCGTTGCATACCACGATCAAGGCAGCGATGAGGTCCCATCACTGCTTGGTATTATGACCCGCTGATTTATGGTATTTACAAAAGCGGGTCTGATCCATCTCATTTGGGTCCTTGTAAATGGGTCTAGGGACCGGGAGCAAGCATAAACCCTTAATCTGATCAAATATGGCCGCCGTGCCCACTGAGTAGATCTCAGCGAAATTGGCCATAAGCTTGGTTCGGTGCCCGCCGAAGTTCCGAGTAGTGGGGCTAGTTTCGGAGGGTCCTGTCCTTTATTTTCGTGGCGTGGTTCTTAGTGATATTCGTGCAGAGGATCACGCCGTTCTTCTTTCTTTTTGTTCAACCATCTCTAGTCCGATGGCATGAGCAATACTGGGGCCGGCATGGCTGCCTCAGCGGCTATATGAGAGCTGGCGCGCTCCAAGAATTCCTGGTATGTATGTGGGGTGTTCTGGCACACCGTCCAGCAGAAGAATGAATTTTTCGAAAGGCCAGCCTGAGCAATAATGGTCAGCGCATAATCGTACATGGGCTCCATCTCCAGGTTATGTTTATTGAACCTGGGAATATAGTCCTTCAGGGACTCGTTTGGGCCCTGTATGATAGAGGCAATGGAGGAGCGTGGGGCGACGCACACTTGAGACCCCATGAAGTGGGACCGGAACACTGCGTGGATCTGAGTCCACGTTTTGACAGAATGATGGGGGAGCGAGCGGTACCATCTCTGAACCCGTTCTCCTAAGGTTAGGAAGAACATTCGGCACCAAAATACATCGTGGGTCCCATGCAGATCCATCCAAGAATTGTAATGCCCAGGTGAGCATTAGGATCATTTTCACCATTATACGGTGGGATCTGGGGGATCTTCAGTTTTTCTGGGAGAGGTTCTACCAGAACGCTCGGGGCCAGTGGGCTCTCCTGAATATCCACCCTTCCCGAACTCGGGGACGGCTGTTGTTGTTTGTTCTCGAGCTCTGTGAGATGTTGTTTGAGATAGTCGATCTCACTCGAGTTGTCACGCGAAGCTGATGGAGGTGTTTGGGTCGGGACATGGGATCGACTTTGCGCCGTTCGAACTGGCGCCGTTTTCACAGCTTTCCTCCTATCTCCCAGTCGTTCGAAAACTGATATGGGAGGGGAGGAAAGGTGCTTTTTGGACGGGTGTGGACTTTCCCCATGACCCTATGTCTCTTGAGATTCGTGAGACGGACCTCTTCTTATCCACCCGGGGGAAGGTCGGACGAGTTGTTTCGGATTGAGCTTCCGTTTGACCTCCCGGGCCTCTTCCCGGGGGTTTACCGCTTTGTGTGGCATGCGCCATGAGGGCATTCATCCCCTGGATGAACGCGGGGTGTTTAAAGCACTCCGCCACTCTGATCCAATTCTCCTCCTCTCTGGCGCGCCGATGACTTGCATCTTCCCTTTGTTGGTGGTTGGAGCTTTCTTGAGACATGATGGCTGGATCAAATTCTCATAATCTTAGTGGAAACATTGATCTTTGTATGCTGCGGAGGTCCCCCTCCTTCTAGCGCCAATTTGTTGGTAGTGATTTTTGTCAACAAAGCGTGAGCTCATTTGGACTTTGGTAAATCGAAACCATGTAGAAAATAACGCTCGAGAATATAAAGCTGAGTGAACGATAAGGTAATTTTATTGATAATATTGTGGGTTACATAGAAAACCGAGCTGGATGTTCAGTTCGGATTATGATTCTTATTACAGTGTATTTAATTTGTCTTGTTTTCTAGAATTTTTTCAGAGTCCTTTCTCTATACCAAATTTTCTCTATTTATAGAAGACCTAGCCAATCAGGAGGATGACGACTGGGGGAAGGTTTGAGGTGTGTCCAAAACACTTGTTAGAAGGAGAGACACGTGGCAGCCTCCAAGGGGACTTTGGGGAAGTGGTAGGACAGGTCGCAATGAATGTCCTGTATGCATGTTCCAATCGTCTTCGGTCCGTTATAGGATCGGTTCTGAGGTCGGGCTTCTACCTCCAACTATTTTGATCGGTCATGTCATGACGGTATTTTGGAGTGTATTTATTCTGGACCTGGTCGGTCCTATTTCTCATCCCTGCTCAGGGTCGGCCGTGGGATCGGATTTTGAGCTCTAACTGTCCTGTCCGGTCTTGTCCTGGCGGGACCTCGGAGTGCATTTGGTGTATTCGGTTGATCCTCAATGTTACTCTGCCCTGTCGGTTTACCCGAAAACCGGTTCCTTTGTCTTCTGGTCTTCCAGTGCGGATTTGTAATACCCGGTTGTGAATTCATTAATTATCATCCAGTAATTGCCACCCAGAAATTTTTCACTCAGTAATAATTATTCATCATTTGTGTTCATTCATTTCTTGTTCATTGTTCAGCGCATCTTGGAGTCGTGTATCAGTTGTTATTCATCATTCATCTCTGTTCGGGATCGGACGAGAATATTTTCATCATCATCGTGTTTGGTAGACTTGCGTTGGGAGTATCATTATTGTTTCACCGTTTCGACGTGACTTATTATCGTGTAAGTCGTGCCGGTCGTGTGTAGGCATGCGTGGCATGGCATATTGTATTCCTTGTCGCTTTGCACTCAACAGGGATGCACGAGCATGACACACGAGCAGGTGCTCGTGCGTGCTGATCGTGTGAGGTAGCAGAGTTGGTCAGTGTACTTTGGCGATCATCAGGGACACACGAGCATGACACACGAGTAGGTGCTCGTGCGTGCTGCTCGTGCGTGAGATCAGTGGCCGGGCAGTGGCCTGGCGCACGACCAAACACACGGACATTTGGTCGTGCGTGTTGGTCGTGCGTCACTGGAGTATTTAAGGGGGTCAGACGGGGTTTTCACCTCATTTCACCCCTTTCTCTCTTTCTTCTCGCGGTAGTCGGGCGATCCGACTAGGGTTTGTGGTTATGATCATTTCTACTCCATCCAATCATTTTTTGAGAAGGCTCTAGGTGATCATATCAACATCTAATCCTTCTTCTTCGTCGAATCAAGGTAATTCTCTTGGTTTTCCTAGAATTGTCCATTTTGGGAGTTTTGGTTTTGATTTCATTTTTCGTCCGATTTTAATGGATCGATTGAGGTTATTAGATGTTGTTAGACACGTTCTATAGATTGTATATCCATATACAGTAAAACCTCTATAAATTAATAATGTTGGGACCGGGATATTTTATTAATTTAGCGAGATATTATTATATCGATAATTTAATAAATTATTAATTTAAAGAGTTGGCTTATTATCGCGGATACCGTTCAAAATTCGGTTGATGATGAAGTTGATGATGATTCAGTACCTTTGGAACCGGTCACTCGGAAAGAAGCATTGCAAGCGACAATAACTCTTCACAACTTTTTGTTGCAATACGAGAATACAGTGCCTCAACTCTTAAGTGCAATTAAAGATGAACTCAATATATATTTGAAGTTCACAAAAAAACAAGTGACTCTAGATTCATTTTTTACTAGACAATTCTAGAATTTTGGAATATTTTAGTAATTATTAATTTATAGTTTCGCTGGGACCAATATATTTACATTGGGATTTCAAAAAAAATTATTATTTTATTATTTTATCGATTGGGATCCAATTTTGTACTGGTCCCAAGTTGGAACCGGACAAATTATTAATTTTATCGAGGTTATTAATTTATCGAGTATTAAATTATAGAGGTTCTACTGTATTCGATTCGTTCAACCCGATTGATGATTCTTAGGTTCTTGAGTAACTTTGAACATTTAGTGTTCGATGAAATGTCTCAAAGAGTTTCCTTCGATCGTTGTGTTGTTTTCGATTGATATTGTATTATTGAATGAATTGTATTTCATTCAAGGTTGTTCGAGCGCTTGTATTTATCGGAGGACGCCGTTCGTTGTTCGTGGAAGGAATTCATCGCCTTCGGTTGAGGCAGGTTTTATACTTGTACTAGTCAATGAGATTAATGTTATCATAAATGTGTATGAATGTGTCGTATCATTCCGAGACTTAGTCTCTTCATGAATTTATTGATATTGAGGGATCGTCCGATACGATACTCTTCGACAATTATGCCAAATGTTTATTATCGTTCACTAATGGCCGGTTCAAGGCATTGGGATACTCGTTGTTAATGTTATTGTCAATAGCCGGTTCGCGGTATCGATGTATCGATTGTTGTTGTTGATATTTATGTCGATCTAGGACATCGTTGTAATCATTGTTATTAATGTTGGTGTCCTGTCATTCATGTTGTATTGGCCGATTGAAGGCATTGTCGTATTCGTTCTCATCTTCGTCGTCGATAGCCGATTAAAGGTGCCGAGGCATTCATTGTATCATTGTTATCGATTGGACGTTCTAAGGAAATCGAGGTGCTCAATCATTCATTGTATCATTGTTATCGATTGGCCGTTCTAAGGCAATCGAGGTGCTCAATCATTCATTGTATCATTGTTCTTGATTGGCCGTTCTAAGGCAATCGAGGTGCTCAATCATTCATTGTATCATTGTTATCGATTGGCCGTTCTAAGGCAATCGAGGTATTGAATCATCCGCGGCATCATTTTTATCGGTTGGCCATTCTAAGGCAATCGAGGTATTGAATTGGGGCTGTTGAGGATAGTTCCCATCCATTGTGTCGTTGTTACCGATTGACCATTCTAAGGTAATCGAGGTATTGAATTGGGACTGCCGAGGACGGTGCCCATTCGTGAGTCATCATTATCGTGTTGGCCGGCTCAAGGTAGCACACTATCATTCTCGTGAATTCGGTAATCTTATAATCGTAGCCGTTTATAGTTAATTGTGTTTTGAAGGCTAGTCTCGGCAAGTGCTCGACGGGTAAGTTTGGGGCTTGAAACTTCGCGGTTGGTTTCCCAACACCTACATATCAGTAGGTCACGGTCATGTTTATGATCTCATTATGGGTAAGTCTGGGGCTTGAACCTTCGCGGTTGGTTTCCCAGCACCTGCAATTCAGCAGGTCACGGTCACTGGGTTATCTCATTAGGGGTAAGCTTGGGGCATGAATCTTCGCGATTGGTTTCCCAACACCTACATCTCAGTAGGTCACGGTAATTTTTATGATCTCATTATGGGTAAGTCTGGGGCTTGAACCTTCGCGGTTGGTTTCCCAGCACCTGCAATTCAGCAGGTCACGGTCACTAGGTAAGCTTGGGTCTTGAACCTTCGCGGTTGGTTTCCCAACACCTACATCTCAGTAGATCACGATCATGTTTATGATCTCATTATGGGTAAGTGTTGGCCACTAAGTATACTGGATACAGTTTGGGAAAATAGTTTAAACAACAAACTGTATGGATTTTAAATCTGAGTGCGTAGCGGAAGTCTGAGATACAGTAGGTTGCTGTGGAAACAGCAACTAAATGTATAGTGTATACTTAATTTATCACAGTAATTAAAACAGTAAAAACTGAAGGTAAATAACACAGTAATTAAAGTGGTTCGAGGTAAACCCCTCTACGTCCACTGGTCCTCCACATAGGAGTAAAAATTTTATTGTAATTACTACGTACACAACTACGTAATTATAATAAAACACAATCAATATATCGTTCACACAGATTGATATAAAGATCTTAGCTTCAACCGTTCACACAGATTGGTTTTGAGCTAATGCTTTGACTTGCTTCTTCACACACAGTTCTGAAGCTTCGTCTTCTTCGATGCAATTTCTTCACACACAGTTCTGGAGAAGCACAGATTACTCAGTCCACACAGGGCTGATCTGGGTTTGTTCAAAGTATAGAACAGATGGTGAACAACAACTTTGACTTTAAGAGCTTTCAGCTGATGAAGTGTTGTTCAATAGGATGAGCACTGTATATCTCTTTAGTTCTGACTTGCAGTAAGCTTTGGAGATATGTTTTGCTCTGATAATGATTTCGATAGCTTAGGTTTTTGGTTAGTTGTCGTTGATCTTCAATGCCTTGATGTGATATATATAGTCTCTAAAATATATATCCGTTGAGATGTATCCGTTTGGGTGAGATTCCGCTCCAACGGGATTATAACACGATCCGGACTTAGCGAGATTTGAAGATCTGTTGACTGACAGTATTTAAATACTTTATCCTTGAGTATTTAAATACTTCTTTATTCAACGGGACTTGACTTCTGAAGATTCCTTCTTTGTCCTGTTGTGAGCTGTATGGAAGATAACTGTTTTGGAGATTCGAGACAGTTTCTATACTTGGTCTTTTATAAAACTTCTTGCTGTACTGAAGGGCTTCTCTTATATGCTGATTCGAGGCAGGTCTTCGATACAGGATAATGCCTCAATGCTTCGATACAATTTCCTTTACTGTATGCGGATTGGCATATATGTCAAAACCCCTTTATCAAATACCATTCGATACAGGGACTGGATATCCCGGCTGTTTCGATACAGGGTTCTTGTTTTCCCAACAGTAAGTTTGGGGCTTGAAGTTTCACGGTTGGTTTCCCAACACCTACAGTTCAGTATGTCACGGCGATTGGATGGTCTCATTGTGATACGGATTCGTGCCGTGGCTTCGACCCTCATTTATACAGCTTCGGACTGTTTTGGTTTCAGGTGTTTGTGATATTTGACAGCTTCGGCTGAGTAGCTTTCAGACCTTTGTGATGTCTTGGTAATTTAATTGGAGCCTTCGGGCATTGTGATTCATAATTAATTCAGTTCTGGTTTGGTTCATGTCGTGTAATTCATTGTGGTACTCTATGATAATGATTCGCCGTTGGGCACTTATGTTCTAACCTGTTGAACAGGTATTAATAGTATGCCGTGGGAATAGTATTTCACGAATGCTCGGTTCTTACCTTGGTTTGTGAGCATCTCGTATTATTATTATCATTGTACCGTTTCATTCTGCCTTTGGGTGCATATCATGTTATACATGTATTTGATGTTCATTATCCGGATGACTGACCCCATGAGGGCGGAACATGTTTTCATGTTTTAGGTGCTTGCGAGGAGAGAGTTGAGACACAGTGGCATGATGATGACGACGAGGCGTTCGAGCGATACTAGTCCGAGTTGTTCATGTTGGTCAATCAGTTGGAGTGTTGTCCAGTTTGTCAGTCATTGTCATTATGTATTACCCGAGCGAGGCTCGTAGTCGTGGGTGTGGTTGTATTTTCATTTTTGGCCATGTAGGCCCATCATTGTCGTTAAAATTCCTCCTTGGAGCACATGTGACCTGTGTAAGCGTTAAGGATCAACTCATTCATCAATTAACAATCCTCAATCATCATTTTTTATCTTGTCGATCATATTAATTCATTCATCACTCAGTCAGTCTCATTGCTCAGTTAATTCATTCATCACTCAGTCAATCTCATTGTTCAGTTAATTCATTCATCACTCAGTCAATCTCATTGTTCAGTTAATTCATTCATCACTGAGTCAATCTCATTGCTCAGTTAATTCATTCATCACCCAGTCAATCTCATTGTTCAGTTAATTCATTCATCACTCGGTCAATCTCATTGCTCAGTTAATTCATTCATCACTCAGTCAATCTCATTGCTCAGTTAATTCATTCATCACTCAATCAATCTCATTGTTCAGTTAATTCATTCATCACTTAGTCAATCTCATTGCTCAGTTAATTCATTCATCACTCAGTCAATCTCATTGTTCAGTTAATTCATTCATCACTCAGTCAATATCATTGCTCAGTTAATTCATTCATCACTCAATCAATCTCATTGTTTAGTTAATTCATTCATCACTCAGTCAATCTCATTGTTCAGTTAATTCCTTCATCACTCAGTCAATCTCATTGTTCAGTTAATTCATTCATCACTCAGTCAATCTCATTGTTCAGTTAATTCATCCATCACTCAGTCAATCTCATTGTTCAGTTAATTCATCCATCACTCAGTCAATCTCATTGCTCAGTTAATTCATTCATCACTTGGTCAATCTCATTGCTCAGTTAATTCATTCATCACTCGGTCAATCTAATTGCTCAGTTAATTCAGTAACCATCCAGTCCATCTCACGGTTCAGTTGTTGATCTTGTGGATCGAATTTTCAACCTTGTTAACTTGTTCAAGGTAATCATTCCAGGAATTTCATTAGATAATCATGTTACCTCATTTGATCTTTCATGCAATCTTATCATATTCCGGCATCATATGGACGATCATTTTACCGCATTATTAATTCGTCCATTATGTTAGAGTATGTATGCTCATTATCATCATTCCGTAACGTAATCATAATGCGATCTTCATACGGAATCTGTAATTATTATGTGACTTTACTGCCTCGGTATGGAAAGAACTGTCAGAGGGACATCGGACTCCGACATCCAAGAGATCGTTTTCTAGTCGTCTTCGTGTTGGGAGAGCATTTTCTTCTCAGACGACGAGTTCGACTTTTGTTTGCTTTAATTGTGATTCAGCAGGGCACGTGAGTACTCGGTGTACGGTGCCAGCTATTGTCTATTTTCTGTGTGGGAACCCGGGACACCTACGGAAATACTACAAAAGTTCTAATGCCAGTAGATCTCGATAGAGTTCACGGGCCTCGAGAGATTTTGTTACTCGAGGCCGTGCATCATCCTAGGGGTCCTATCAGGCTTCGAGAGCCAGAGGTAAGGACATTCATCACCGGTTTTGAACAAGTTAATTCTTGCTTGGTAATAGGATAATCATTCATTTCATCGTTGTTCATTCATTCGTATAATTCATTCATCATATGTCAATCACGTTGAGACTTATAATTATAAAACTAATCATTCACTTCACGGGGAACACCGGTTCCAATCATTTCATTTGAGCTATCACTCATTACGTTATCATTTCACCCCGGTGAGTCATTCTTGATCCTTGTTAGATTTCGATTCACTATAATTCATTGCGATCATTCCTATTTTTGTGACCTTCCGGGATCATATTGAGCAGTGGGTTCAGATTTGGGTCTTCCTTGAATCGATGAGATCAAGGAGATCGATGACCTGAAAGATATTGATGTTGGGTACATTTTAGATGTAGCCTTAATTTGTATGTTTTCCTTTCTTTGTCTTTCGGATTACTATTTAACTCAATCCGTGTTGTAGCATTGTGGTTGTGAACCATCTGTTGTCGATTTATCTTATAACTATGGTAATTGAGAATCTTGAGATTTGGGTCATTGCTTGGGATTTCTTCCCTTTGGTGTTATACTCGAGATTTTGTGATGATCTGGGTAATTGATCATTGTGATTCGAGACGTCAAGTCATGAGGCCTTGGGCGTGCGATTGATATGGTCCCGAGGACTATATGTGCGTTGTCGCTTTTCTTTTGAGGCGTGAGTTAGTGCTTATGGGGGGTTGGCCCAGTTGTGCTGGCGAAGTGTTTCGCGTTAAGGAGCATTCCTCGAGATGTTGTTTTCAGATCCTGATAGATAGTTCATATCCCGATCTCTGTACCCTTAGTTTCGGGGACGAAACTCTTTTTAAGGGAGGGAGTATGTAATACCTGGTTGTGAATTCATTAATTATCATCCAGTAATTGCCACTCAGAAATTTTTCGCTCAGTAATAATCATTCATCATTTGTGTTCATTCATTTCTTGTTCATTGTTAGGCGCATCTTGGAGTCGTGTATCAGTTGTTATTCATCATTCATCTTTGTTCAGGATCGAGACGAGAATATTTTCACCATCATCATCGTGTTTGGTAGCCTTGAGTTGGGAGTATCATTATTATTTCACTGTTTGGACGTGACTTATTATCGTGTAAGTCGTGCTGGTCATGTGTAGGCATGCATGGCATGGCATATTGTTTTCCCTTGTCGCTTTGGCACTCGACAGGGATACACGAGCATGACACACGAGCAGGCACTCGTGCGTGCTGCTCGTGCGAGGTAGCAGAGTTGGTCAGTGCACTTTGGCGATCATGAGGGACACACAAGCATGACACACGAGCAGGTGCTCGTGCGTGCTGCTCGTGCGTGAGATCAGTGGTCGGGCAGTGGCCTGGCGCACGACCAAACACACGGACATTTGGTCGTGCATGTTGGTCGTGCGTCACTGGAGTATTTAAGGGGGTCAGACGGGTTTTTCACCTCATTTCACCCCTTTCTCTCCTTCTTCTCGCGGTAGTCGGGCGATCCGACTAGGGTTTGTGATTATGATCATTTCTACTCAATCCAATCATGTTTTGAGAAGGCTTTAGGTGATCATATCAACATCTAATCCTTCTTCTTCGTCAAATCAAGGTAATTCTCTTGGTTTTCCTAGAATTGTCCATTTTGGGAGTTTTGGTTTTGATTTCATTTTTCGTCCGATTTAATGGATCGATTGAGGTTATTAGATATTGTTAGACATTTTCTGTGGATTGTATATCCATATCTTCGATTCGTTCAACCCGATTGATGATTCTTAGGTTCTTGAGGAACTTTGAACATTTAGTGTCCGATGAAATGTCTCAAAGAGTTTCCTTCGATCGTTGTGTTGTTTTCGATTGATATTGTGTTATTGAATGAATTGTATTTCATTCAAGGTTGTTCGAGCGCTTGTATTTATCGGAGGACGCCGTTCGTTGTTCGTGGAAGGAATTCATCGCCTTCGGTTGAGGCAAGTTTTATACTTGTACTAGTCAATGAGATTAATGTTATCATATATGTGTATGAATGTGTTGTATCATTCCGAGACTTAGTCTCTTCATGAATTTATTGATATTGAGGGATCGTCTGATACGATACTCTTCGGAAATTATGCCAAATGTTTTTTATCGTTCACTAATGGCCGGTTCAAGGCATTGGGATACTCGTTGTTAATGTTATTGTCGATAGCCGGTTCGCGGTATCGATGTATCGATTGTTTTTGTTGATATTTATGTTGATCTAGGACATCGTTGTAATCATTGTTATTAATGTTGGCTTCCTGTCATTCATGTTGTATTGGCCGATTGAAGGTATTGTCGTATTCGTTCTCATATTCGTCGTCGGTAGCCGATTAAAGGTGTCGAGGCATTCATTGTATCATTGTTATCGATTGGTCGTTCTAAGGCAATCGAGGTGCTCAATCATTCATTGTATCATTGTTATCTATTGGCCATTCTAAAGCAATCGAGGTGCTCAATCATTCATTGTATCATTGTTATCGATTGGCCGTTCTAAGGCAATTGAGGTGCTCAATGATTCATTGTATCATTGTTATCGATTGGCCATTCTAAGGCAATCGAGGTATTGAATCATCCGCTGCATCATTATTCTCGGTTGGCCATTCTAAGGCAATCGAGGATAGTTCCCATTCGTTGTGTCGTTGTTACCGATTGACCGTTCTATGGTAATCGAGGTATTAAATTGGGACCGTTGAGGACAGTGTCCATCCGTGAGTCATCATTATCGTGTTGGCCAACTCAAGGCAGCACACTATCATTCTTGTGAATTCGGTAATCTTGGAATGGTTGCCGTTTATGATTAATTGTGTTTTGGAGGCTAGTCTCGGCTAGTGCTCGATGGGTAAGTTTCGGGCTTGAACCTTCGCGGTTGGTTTCCCAACACCTACATCTCAGTAGGTCACGGTCATGTTTATGATCTCATTATGAGTAAGTCTGGGGCTTGAACCTTCGCGGTTGGTTTCTCAGCACCTGCAATTCAGCAGGTCACGGTCACTAGGTGATCTCATTTGGGGTAAGCTTAGGGCTTGAACCTTCGCGGTTGGTTTCCCAACACCTACATCTCAGTAGGTCACGGTGATGTTTATAATCTCATTATGGATAAGTCTGGGGCTTGAACCTTCGCGGTTGGTTTCCCAGCACCTGCAATTCAGCAGGTCACGGTCACTGGGTGATATCATTATGGGTAAGCTTGGGGCTTGAACCTTCGCGGTTGGTTTCCCAACACCTACATCTCAGTAGGTCACGGTCATGTTTATGATCTCATTATGGGTAAGTTTGGGGCTTGAAGCTTCGCAGTTGGTTTCCCAACACCTACGGTTCAGTAGGTCACGACCATTGGATGGTCTCATTGTGACACGGATTCGTGCCGTGGCTTCGGCCCTCATTTATACAGCTTCGGACTGTTTTGGTTTCAGGTGTTTGTGATATTTGACAGCTTCGGATGAGTGGCTTTCACACCTTTGTGATGTCTTGGTAATTTCATTGGAGCCTTCGGGTATTGTGATTCATAATTCTTTCAGTTCTGGTTTGGTTCATGTCGTGTAATTCATTGTGGTACTCTATGATTATGATTCGCCGTTGGGCACTATGTTTAGGGCTGCAAACGAACCGAGCCGAGTTTTAAATTTTTTTCTGACGAGCCGAGTCGAGCCGAGCTTTCTTACCGAACAAAAATCGTGTTCGAGCTCGAGCTCGTTAATAAATCGAGCCGCACACGAGCTCTTTGCGAACAACTCGAGCCGAGTCGAGCTCGAGCCGAGCTCGAGCTGTTCGCGAATAATTATATATTTTTAAATTATTTAAATAATATATTTGAATTATTTAAAATAAATATTTTAAAATAATCATTAAAAATTATATATTTTCAAACATATATAAAAATTAATATTTTAATATATGAAAATTATTTAAAAAATTATTAATCTATAATATAATATATAAATATTATAAAAAATAATTTAAAAATATATTTATTAATCGAGCTTAACGAGCTGAACCGAGCTCGAGTCGATCTCGAGCCGAGCTCGAGCCGCACATGCCCAAGCTCGGCTCGAGCTCGTTTTCTTAACGCACAGATTTTCGAGCTCGAGCTCGAGCTCGAGTTCTTAACGAACCGAGCCGAACCGAGCCCTTAACGAGCCGAGCCGAGCTTTGTTCGCGAACAGCTCGGTTCGTTTACAGCCCTAACTATGTTCTAACCTGTTGAACAGGTATTAATAGTATGCCGTGGGCATAGTATTTCACGAATGCTTGGTTCTTACCTTGGTTTGTGAGCATCTCGTATTATTATTATCATTGTACCGTTTCATTCTGCCTTTGGATGCATATCATGTTATACATGTATTTGACGTTCATTAACATGTTTTCATGTTTTAGGTGCTTGCGAGGAGAGAGTTGAGACACAGGCTCATGATGATGGCGACGAGGCATTCGAGCGATACTAGTCCGAGTTGTTCATGTTGGTCAGTCAGTTGGAGTGTTCTCCAGTTTGTCAGTCATTGTCATTATGTATTACCCGAGCGAGGCTTGTGGTGTGGTTGTATTTTCATTTTTGGCCATGTAGGCCCATCATTGTCGTTAAAATTCCTCCTCGGAATATTGTGTCGGATATCATGGTAGGGACTATGATTTTTCTTGTTGGTTAATTTAATGTATTTTAGTCATATTCACCTGGTGGACCTCCTGGCGTGGGGTCCACGGCACTGTAATAACCCAATAGGATTTGAGGGTGTTACAGAAGATGGTATCAGAGATTTGGATTGTGAGATACCCTGATATGTGAGTTATGTGGCTCTACCGATGCGGTAGTAGTGGGACTGCCAGGTTATGACAATCTGGACAGTCGGGTTTTGTGAGTCGTGAAATTTGTACGACTGCACGAGTTATTTATTCATCGAGTCGTCGTCAGTGAATACTAGTATCGCAAGACCTCGAAGCTTTGTATGACCTGTGTAAGGACTGGATTCTCTTTATGTTCATACATTCATTGTCATTAATTATACATGGTTTGTTGAAACCTATATGTGATATTATTGTTATGATTGATTCATGACTAATTGTTTTGGAGCACATGTGACCTGTGTAAGCGTTAAGGATCAACTCATTCATCAATTAACAATCCTCAATCATCATTTTTTATCTTGTCGATCATATTAATTCATTCATCACTCAGTCAGTCTCAGTGCTCAGTTAATTCATTCATCACTCAGTCAATCTCATTGTTCAGTTAATTCATTCATCACTCAGTCAATCTCATTGTTCAGTTAATTCATTCATCACTGAGTCAATCTCATTGCTCAGTTAATTCATTCATCACTCAGTCAATCTCATTGTTCAGTTAATTCATTCATCTCTGGGTCAATCTCATTGCTCACTTAATTCATTCATCACTCAATTAATCTCATTGCTCAGTTAATTCATTCATCACTCAGTCAATCTCATTGTTCAGTTAATTCATTCATCACTCAGTCAATCTCATTGTTCAGTTAATTCATTCATCACTCAGTCAATCTCATTGTTCAGTTAATTCATTCATCACTCAGTCAATCTCATTGCGCAGTTAGTTCATTCATCAATCGGTCAATCTCATTGCTCAGTTAATTCATTAATCATCCAGTCCATCTCACGGTTCAGTTGTTGATCTCGTGGATCGAATTTTCAACCTTATTAACTTGTTCAAGGTAATCATTCTAGGAATTTCATCAGATAATCATGTTACCTCATTTGATCTTTCATGTGATCTTATCATATTCCGGCATCATATGGACGATCATGTTACCGCATTATTAATGCATCCATTATGTAAGATCATGTATGCTCATTGTCATCATTCTGTAACGTAATCATAATGCGATCTTCATATGGAATCTGCAATTATTATGTGACTTTCCTACCTTGGTATGGAAAGAGCTGTCAGAGTGATATCGGACTCCGACGTCCAAGAGATTGTTTTCTAGTCGTCTTCGTGCTGGGAGAGCATTTTCTTCTCAGACGACGAGTTCGACTGTTGTTTGCTTTAATTGTGATTCAATAGGGCACGTGAGTACTTGGTGTACGGTGCCATCTATTGCCTGTTTTCTGTGTGGGAACCCAGGACACCTACGGAAATACTACAGGAGTTCTAATGCCAGTAGATCTCGATAGAGTTCATGGGCCTCGAGAGATTTTGTTACTCCAGCCCGTGCATCATCCTAGGGGTCCTATCAGGCTTTGAGAGCCAGAGGTAAAGACATTCATCACCGGTTTTGAACAAGTTAATTCTTGCTCGGTAAAAGGATAATCATTCATTTCATCGTTGTTCATTCATTCGTATAATTCATTCATCATATGTCAATCACATTGAGACTTATAATTATCAAACTAATCATTCACTTCACGGGGAACACCGGTTCCAATCATTTCATTTGAGCTATCACTCATTACGTTATCATTTCACCCCGGTGAGTCATTCTTGATCCTTGTTGGATTTTGATTCATTATCATTCATTGCGATCATTCCTATTCTTGTGACCTTCCGGGATCATATTGAGCAGTGAGTTCAGATTTGGGTCTTCCTTGAATCGATGAGATCAAGGAGATCGATGACCTGGAAGATATTGATGTTGGGTACATTTGAGATCTAGCCTTGATTTGTATGTTTTCCTTTCTTTGTCTTTTGGATTACTGTTTAACTCAATCCGTGTTGTAGCATTGTGGTTGTGAACCATCTGTTGTCGATTTATCTTATAACTATGGTAATTGAGAATCTTGAAATTTGGTTCATTGGTCGGGATTTCTTCCCTTTGGTGTTATACTCGAGATTTTGTGATGATCTGGGTAATTGATCACTGTTATTCGAGACGTCAAGTCATGAGGACTTGGGCGTGCGATTGATATGGTCCCGAGGACTATATGTGCGTTGTCGCTTTTCTTTTGAGGCATGAGTCAGTGCTTATGGGGGGGGTTGGCCCAGTTGTGCAGGTGAAGTGTTTCGCGTTGAGGAGCATTCCTCGAGATGTTGTTTTCAGATCCTGATGGATAGTTCATATCCCGAGCTGTGTACCCTTAGTTTCGGGGACGAAACTCTTTTTAAGGGGGGAAGTATGTAATACCCGGTTGTGAATTCATTAATTATCATCCAGTAATTGCCACTCAGAAATTTTTCGCTCAGTAATAATCATTCATCATTTGTGTTCATTCATTTCTTGTTCATTGTTAGGCGCATCTTGGAGTCGTGTATCAGTTGTTATTCATCATTCATCTCTGTTCAGGATCGAGACGAGAATATTTTCACCATCATCATCGTGTTTGGTAGCCTTGCGTTGGGAGTATCATTATTATTTCACTGTTTGGACGTGACTTATTATCGTGTAAGTCGTGCTGGTCATGTGTAGGCATGCATGGCATGGCATATTGTTTTCCCTTGTCGCTTTGGCACTCGACAGGGACGCACGAGCATGACACACGAGCAGGCGCTCGTGCGTGCTACTCGTGCGAGGTAGCAGAGTTGGTCAGTGCACTTTGGCGATCATCAGGGACACACGAGCAGGTGCTCGTGCGTGCTACTCGTGCGTGAGATCAGTGGCCGGGCAGTGGCCTGGCGCAGGACCAAACACATGGACATTTGGTCGTGCGTCTTGGTCGTGCGTAACTTGAGTATTTAAGGGGGTCAGACGGGTTTTTCACCTCATTTCACCCCTTTATCTCCTTTTTCTCGCGGTAGTCGGGCGATCCGACTAGGGTTTGTGGTTATGATCATTCCTACTCAATCCAATCATGTTTTGAGAAGGCTCTAGGTGATCATATCAACATCTAATCCTTCTTCTTCGTCAAATCAAGGTAATTCTCTTGGTTTTCCTAGAATTGTCCATTTTGGGAGTTTTGGTTTTGATTTCATTTTCCGTCCGATTTAATGGATCGATTGAGGTTATTAGATATTGTTAGACATGTTCTATGGATTGTATATTCATATCTTCGATTCGTTCAACCCGATTGATGATTCTTAGGTTCTTGAGGAACTTTGAACATTTAGTGTTCGATGAAATGTCTCAAAGAGTTTTCTTCGATCGTTGTGTTGTTTTCGATTAATATTGTGTTATTGAATGAATTGTATTTCATTCAAGGTTGTTCGAGCGCTTGTATTTATCGGACGCCGTTCGTTGTTCGTGGAAGGAATTCATCGCCTTCGGTTGAGGCAAGTTTTATACTTGTACTAGTCAATGAGATTAATGTTATCATATATGTGTATGAATGTGTTGTATCATTCCGAGACTTAATCTCTTCATGAATTTATTGATATTCAGGGATCGTCCGATACGATACTCTTCGGCAATTATGCCAAATATTTATTATCGTTCACTAATGGCCGGTTCAAGGCATTGGGATACTCGTTGTTAATGTTATTGTTGATAGCCGGTTCGCGGTATCGATGTATCAATTGTTGTTGTTGATATTTATGTCGATCTAGGACATCGTTGTAATCATTGTTATTAATGTTGGCATCCTGTCATTCATGTTGTATTGGCCGATTGAAGGCATTGTCGTATTCATTCTCATCTTCGTCGTCGGTAGCCGATTAAAAGTGCTGAGGCATTCATTGTATCATTGTTATTGATTGGCCGTTCTAAGCAATCGAGGTGCTCAATCATTCATTGTATCATTATTATCGATTGGCCGTTATAAGGCACTAGAGGTGCTCCATCATTCATTGTATCGTTGTTATCGATTGGCCGTTCTAAGGCAATCGAGGTGCTCAATCATTCGTTGTATCATTGTTATCGATTGGCCGTTCTAAGGCAATCGAGGTATTAAATCATCCGCTGCATCATTGTTTTCGGTTGGCCATTCTAAGGCAATCGAGGTATTGAATTGGGGCTGTCGAGGATAGTTCTCATCCGTTGTGTTGTTGTTACCGATTGACCATTCTAAGGTAATCGAGGTATTGAATTGGGACCGCCGAGGACGGTGCCCATCCGTGAGTCATAATTATCGTGTTGGCCGACTCAAGACAGCACACTATCATTCTCGTGAATTCGGTAATCTTGGAATCGTTGTCGTTTATGATTAATTGCATTTTGGAGGCTAGTCTCGACTAGTGCTCGATGGGTAAGTTTGGGGCTTGAACCTTCGCGGTTGGTTTCCCAACACCTACATCTCAGTAGGTCACGGTCATGTTTATGATCTCATTATGGGTAAGTCTGGGTCTTGAACCTTCGCGGTTTGTTTCCCAGCACCTGCAATTCAGCAGGTCACGGTCACTGGGTGATCTCATTAGGGGTAAGCTTGGGGCTTGAACCTTCGCGGTTGGTTTCCCAACACCTACATCTCAGTAGGTCACGGTCATGTTTATGATCTCATTATGGGTAAGTCTGGGGCTTGAACCTTCGCGGTTGGTTTCCCAGCACCTGCAATTCAGCAGGTCACGGTCACTGGGTGGATCTCATTATGGGTAAGCTTGAGGCTTGAACCTTCGCGGTTGGTTTCCCAACACCTACATCTCAGTAGGTCACGGTCATGTTTATGATCTCATTATGGGTAAGTTTGGGTCTTGAACCTTCACAGTTGGTTTCCCAACACCTACGGTTCACTAGGTCACGGCCATTGGATGGTCTCATTGTGATACGGCTTCGTGTCGTGGCTTCGGCCCTCATTTATACAGCTTCAGACTGTTTTGGTTTCAGGTGTTTATGATATTTGACAGCTTCGGCTGTTTGGCTTTCAGACCTTTGTGATGTCTTGGTAATTTCATTGGAGCCTTCGGGCATTGTGATTCATAATTAATTCAGTTCTGGTTTGGTTCATGTCGTGTAATTCATTGTGGTACTCTATGATTATGATTGGCGTTGGGCACTTATGTTCTAACCTGTTGAACCGGTATTAATAGTATGACGTGGGCATAGTATTTCACGAATGCACGGTTCTTACCTTGGTTTGTGAGCATCTCGTATTATTATTATCATTGTACCGTTTCATTCTGCCTTTGGATGCATATCATGTTATACATATATTTGATGTTCATTATTTGGATGACTAACCCCGTGGGGGCGGAACATGTTTTCATGTTTTAGGTGCTTGCGAGGAGAGAGTTGAGACACAGGGGCATGATGATGGCGACGAGGCATTCGAACGATACTAGTCCGAGTTATTCATGTTGGTCAGTCAGTTGAAGTATTCTCTAGTTTGTCAGTCAATAGTCATTGTCATTATGTATTACCCGAGCGAGGCTCGTAGTCGTGGGTGTGGTTGTATTTTCATTTTTGGCCATGTAGGCCCATCATTGTCGTTAAAATTCCTCCTCGGAATATTGTGTCGGATATCATGGTAGGGACTATGATTTTTCTTGTTGGTTAATTTAATGTATTTTAGTCATATTCGCCTGGTGGACCTCCTGACGTGAGATCCACGGCACTGTAATAACCCAATAGAATCTGGGGGTGTTACATAATTGGCTATCAACAATTTTAATTCTACATTTATAAGAAAAAAATTACACAATTGATAATTGGTAGGTTTTTTCATAAGTAATTAGTGGGAAAGAATATCCTTTACCAATTAATCACTGAAAACTGCTGCAAATAAATATAGTTTCTTCTCTATTCTTATTTCTTTTTTATTCGTTATTTGTTATTTTACATATAATAAAGATGGTTGGAGGTTCACCAAAAAAAAGAAAAAGGACAGGTCAAAAGTTTATCAGGGGGTCGACTTGGGGTAAGCTTCAATTTTCCAGACCCGAACCCGATCTAACAACTCGACACACAGGACAAGCTCGGGCCTCCCAACAACAATTTTACACTGTATGGACCGGACTGGGTCATCAAAATAGTGACCTGACTTTTTCGGACCGGCCTGACCCGACAAGATTTTCATTTGACCCGGCAGGCTCGGGCTTTATCATTCTCACCGATCTAACGACTACTACCAGTCAGAAGAAAAAAAACGATTGGACGAGAGTTCACTAGCAGACAATAGAGATTGTCGATCAATGAATAAGTTGCTGGTTGTAGGTGAGTCGGCCCGAAGACCGAAAATGGCAAATATGATAAGAAGGGTAATTTTGACAATTCAGTCATGAGTTCGTGTCCTTGAACCTAATTTGTCCTTGCACCCTAATTTATTTTGTCAGTAGATTGTTCCCTAGATTCTAATTAAACCAATTGCTTACTCCATGTGATATTATACATAAACACTGTACACTGATATGTGCTTCTCGCAAATATTATCCCAGTGGACATCCAGAAGATATTCTCTCACTATATTTTGTTGTTGTAGATGCGGTAGGAAATGACAAATAAGGGGGGAGGGAGTGGGGCTCGGGTAAGGAAATCGGGTACCCTTACCCGAGCGGTAACACCGCCGCCGGGGACTCGGATAAGGCGGGCGGTGTTACCATGCGGCTTCTGAAGCCGATCGGTGGTTTTTTTTTTCCTTTTTTTTTTTGTTTTTGAAACCCCAACTTTAAATTTGGATATATATATATATATATATATATATATATATATATTTAATGAAATGGTATGTTTTTATTTTAATATTGTATGTGATTTTATGTATGAAAAAAAAAATCGGGTATGTTTTTATGTAATGTTTTTTTTAAGTATTATGTAATGTTTTTATTTTTAATGAAATAGTATGTTTTTATTTTAATATTGTATGTGATTTTATGTATGAACAAAAAAAAAATCGGGTATGTTTTTATGTAATTTTTTTTTAAGTATTATGTAATGTTTTTATTTTTAATGAAATGCTAAGTTTTTATTTTAATATTGTATATGATTTTATGTATGAACAAAAAAAATCGGGTATGTTTTTATGTAATGTTTTTTTTAAGTATTATGTAATGTTTTTATTTTTAATGAAATGCTAAGTTTTTATTTTAATATTGTATGTGATTTTATGTATGAACAAAAAAAAAATCGGGTATGTTTTTATGTAATGTTTTTTTTAAGTATTATGTAATGTTTTTATTTTTAATGAAATGATATGTTTTTATTTTAATATTGTATGTGATTTTATGTATGAACAAAAAAAAATCGGGTAGTATAGGTGACCACTCCCTCCACTTAGGGTAGAATTGGGTAATTTTGAGTTGGAGGGTTTTTATTGGATAGAGGTGATGTGGCACCTAGGGTATTAGGTGACCACTCCCTCCCCCCTAATACAAAATTGAGGTAAGAGTTGGACTCTCTCTCCGTAAGACGAAATTGCCCGTGTAATACCCGAGATTTCTGTTATGTAATTGGAACTTATGATATTGTAATGATCGTACTTTTGTCTGAGTACTATTCTCCGTATTTCATAATCCTTTGTTGTCAAGCGTATAATTTCGTGTATGTGATTTAAAGATTGAAATTCTGTGCATGTAGCGCACGCTACAGGCTACAGGTAGCGTACGCTAACATGGATTCATAGCGCACGCTACAGAGTGTCATTAGCGCACGCTATGCGTGGTCATATTGATTGAGACGTGCGGTAAGTGAGATCTGGCCGGGGGACCCTTGTCGGATTGTGCCGAATGAATCTGGACGGCTTTCGGAAAAAGCCAAGTCAACGCCTTAGCGCACGCTACAGACATGTGAATAACGCACGCTAAGTGCTGACTTCAGTTAAGTCGGGCAATGCGTTAGCGCACGCTTGCGAGGCATAGCGCGCGCTACTAGCCATTTATTATAAATAGGACAGCATCCTATTCGTGATTTCAGTTCTTTCTCCTACCATAACCCGAACTCTTACACTTAGAACATAACTCCCTTCGTCCTAAACACTTCGTATCAACCTCCTAGTTCGGGATTGCAGATCGTATATCATTGGAAATTGGTGTTCAAGCCTTCGGTGTTGGATTGCTTCATTTTCCTCCGTGTTCTTCACTACTTTGAGGTAGGTGATTCTTCACCGATGATTAGTAATGTTCCTAAGGAAGTTTGAATCATGTTTGGATAGCAAGTATTTCGTTTATAATCGGTCATCACATGTTAGAAGGATACTTTTGACGTATCGGCACTATATATCGTATGAACCTTTGAACCATCTTATTATAAGGACTCCTAAGCATGTTCAAATCAATTTATGATCGATGTCGGATATTACCCCGTTGCTACGTTGTACACGTTGGAATCATGTGTTTTGGAACGTAAGACGATCGGAACTTAGATTATTTCTTGAAGATCGTAGATGGATTATGATATTGAGATGACTATCCGTATATTTGTATTTCATAATCACAAAACTTCCACAAACCTTATTAGCATGATATGCCCGAGGATAACTTGTATTATCACGGTAGAATTCATGAGTTCTTCACCATTCAACCCAGTTTTCGGTTTGTAGTATTCTGCCATGCAAGATTAGCGCACGCTAACATGTGTGAGTTAACGTGCGCTATCGGGGTTCAGTTAACGCACGAAACGTACGTAGCGTACGTTATGAGACCAGCCGAGTCAGACTGCCAGACCGTGGCTAGCGCACGCTAGTCTTATATGATAGCGTACGCTAACAGTCCGGCTTAGCGCACGTTACGTAGAGTACGTAGCGCGCGCTAAGCAATCCAGGCAGATTGTTCATTTTGAGCTTTTCGGCCGTAGGCCGAATAGTTAGGCCATTGTTCGACTTGAGATGATTTATATATCATTCCTTTTGTTAAGGTTCGAGCTTGTTACGTTGATCGAAGGAGGTGGCCTTCGAGTGTGTTGAGATCATCGAAGTATTTCGTTCTTGCCATTTTCGAGGCAAGTATCATATGTCGAGTTCGATTTATCATGCTTGTGGTTTTGTTCATATTGTTGAATATGAGATGTATTTCTGGAAATTCTCGTGATATTCGTTGTTGTTTGTTTGTATTGATGAACATATTGAAATGCATATGTGTATGCATAATTGATTGATTATGGTATAAATGATCCGAGGGGGTCATGAGGATCTATGCTGAGGGCGCTGGATCGAATGTCCACCATGCGTTGGTCCGACGGGATCATCATGGGGATCTATGCTGAGGGCGCTGGATCGTTGGACGGGTTTTCCACCATGCGTTGGTCCGACGGGATCATCATGGGGATCTATGCTGAGGGCGCTGGATCGCTGGATTACCTTGTATTGTGTTGATGGAATCGTGAGGATTCGCATCGTTGGATTCCGGTGGCGGAAGTCCGTTTTGCATGTTTTATGATGCATTGATGATTTATTGTATGATGATACTTGTACTAGCATTGTTTTGCTAACCCCTTCGGGGGTGGACATTGTTTTGATGTTCAGGTAGCCGAGGAGCGGGAGGCAACCACGATGCAAACAGGACGATGGAACGGCTCAGTGATGTGATTGATGTTATTGTTATTGTGATTTGTCTTCTTGGTTCGTTTAGTACTCGAGTACGTCTGTTTTAATAAGGTCAATTCGATATGGTTGTATAAGTTAACTCATTTGATCAGTTGAATCAAATCTGTATTTGAACTTCAGTTGTTCGATTATATCGTTTTTACACTTCTTTTAAAATTTTGCCTTGTAAATCCTTATCTAAAGGGTTTACGGCGCTGTAATTATTCCGAATATCTCGGGGTGTTACAGAATATGGTATCGGAGCTAAGATTTATGGATATCTTGGCAGTCGGGTTAGTCGGGTCTGTTTACGTTATTGGATTATTGGTCGTTCGTAACATCACTGCTGAGCCGGCATCGTCGCGTGGACTGTGGTTGTAAGTTTCCTAATCTCGAATACTACTGATTTATTCATGTCTTGTAAACATTGATGGATGTACTTTGAGAAAGTTTGTCCTGGATATTGAGTATCTATGTTTACAGTATGTTGAGAGGAGGTCGTGGACGCGGACGGGCCTTGATCGTGGGCGCGGTCGTGGAAATGCAAGGCATGTAGAGTCGGTATCTACTCCAGAGATAGCAGATAGTATAACGGATTCACATTAGGGGACAACAGGATCGGCAAATAATAATGCGAGATCCTAACGTGCGGGAGTGCTTCACAGTGGTTGCCCGAGATAAACCGGTTTGCTCAAGTTGTGGATCGCATGCGAGACGGCGATGGGACGAGAATAACGTGGATAATCGGGAGATAAATGGCTTACCGAGGTGGTCAAACCGCATCCTCCGAAATATGACGGTTCCGTAGAGACGATTTCGTGGATCATTGGTGAAGGAATTAGAGAAGATTTTTGCGGGGATTAAGCTGTCCCAACGATAGGAAGGTTCCGTCGCCCGGTATCTTTTGGCCGGGAGGCTTTCGGCGGTGGGAGGCCATTCGACCGAGGAGCACAATGTTGGTGGACGGATTTCATAGTGATGATGGAGGCACGATTGTCCTCGTCCGATTAGAAGCCCGAGTTCGGGAGTTTTTCTCACCAAAAAATTCGGAAGCATCTGTGACGGACGTTATTAAGACTTTTAATCAACAGCTGACTTATGTGCGCCACTTGGTCAGGACTGAGGCGGAGAAGATTTTTCATTTTGAAATGCGAATGAAGCCGGAAATTCAGCAGATATGTCCGGATTTGAATGTACCACCTTGCGACGATGTCGGGACAAGGCGTTGGCACATGACATGAAGGAGGCGGAGGTAGAAAGCGACGGAAGCAAAGAAACAAGGTGTCCAGCAACTTCACGGAGGATAAGAGTAGCGGACCTCGCAAGTCGATCCTCTTTTCATTCATCGAGGAGACCTCCGCATCCTTCTCGAGGTGGAAAGAAGTTCGGCAGACCGATGCTTTGAGACGCAGAAAGAAGTGTTACAACTGTGGCAAGGCGGGACATGTTCGACGTGATTGTTTCGCACCTGCTGTGACCTGTTTCGAGTGTGGACAGGAAGGACATCGCGCAACATTTTGTGGGAATGCGACCCGATATTTTGGTACTCGCACTCCAGCTCCAGTCCCGAAGGAGACGAGTGTGAACCAGACGCAACAGAGTGGATTTCAAAGATCGAGCGGCGGGAAGAGAGAGACATCCAGTCTTTGGATCCGTTCCTCCGCTATGCGAAATGAGGAAATCGATGATCGGGAACACACCGTTGCATCGTGCGATTCGAATCCTTTTGCAACCAGTTAGTGTCTTGTTTGATTCGGGAGCTACGCACTCTTTTATATCTTTGAACTGTATTAATCGTTTGAAAATCTCGTGCTTGTATAACTTTGAACCTTATGTTGTGGGATTACCAAGCGGAGAGAAAATTGTGGGAACCCTAGAAGCTAGGGATTTTCCAGTGTCTATAGAAGGAAGAGATTGGCCATCGAATCTTATTGTAGTTGACATCCGCGGTGACGATTTAATTCTCGGAGATGATTGGCTCAACCGTTATGGAGTACATTACGAATTACGAGAGAGAGTCATTTCCATCATTGCTGATGACGGATCTGAACACTTATTCCGAGGATGGAGACCGGGAAGCTCGGGAAAATTAATCAAGGCAATGAAAGCTGTGAAATTACTGAAGCAGGGATGTCACGGACTTTGGTGCTATGCCATGAGGAAAGAGGAAGGAGTAGAGCTCTCGTCCATTTCAGTTGTGAATGAGTTCTCAGATGTATTTCCTGACGAACTACCTGGGTTACCTCCGCAGAGGGGAGTAGAATTCACTATCGAATTAGAGCCTGGAGCAGCTCCTATTTCCAGAGCACCATACCGCATGGCGCCAACCGAGATGTATGAACTCAAGAAGCAACTGGAGGAATTGTTACAGAAGGGCTATATCCAACCTAGTGTTTCTCCTTGGGGAGCGCCCGTTCTCTTCGTCCGGAAGAAAGACGGATCCCTCCGACTGTGTATTGATTACAGGGAGCTTAACAAGATGACGATTAAAAATAAGTATCCTATACCTCGGATCGACGACTTGTTTGATCAACTGCAAGGGGCAAGGGTATTCTCGAAGATTGACCTGCGATCAGGATACCACCAGTTGAGAATTAAGGAATCGGATATACCAAAATCTGCTTTGGATCCGATGCAGGCATTATGAATTTGTAGTAATGCCATTTGGACTTACCAATGCTCCTGCGGTATTCATGCAATTGATGAATCGGGTATTCTTGGAATACTTGGATAAATTTGTGGTCGTCTTCATTGACGACATCCTGATATATTCGAGGGACGCAGAGGAACATGCTGAACATTTACGAGTGGTTTTAAGCACCTTGAGGAAGGAATAGCTGTATGCAAAATTTTCAAAATGCGAGTTCTGGCTTATGGAAGTAACCTTCCTTGGACATGTGATATCAGCCGACGGAGTTCAGGTGGACCCGAAGAAAGTTGAAGCAATCTTGGATTGGGAAGCTCCTAAAAACGTGAAAGAAGTCCGATGCTTCTTAGGACTTGCTGGATATTATCGCCGCTTTGTAGAGGGATTTTCCAAAATTGCTCGTACGCTCACTCAGCTGTTACAGAAAACTCAAAAGTTCACGTGGAATGAGAAGTGCCAGGCTGGTTTTGACGAGCTTAAGAAGAGACTGACGATAGCACCTATATTAGCGTTACCAGATGGAACTGATGGATTCATGGTATACAGCGACGCTTCAAATCAGGGTTTGGGTTGTGTATTGATGCAGAAGGATAAAGTGATTGCTTATGCTTCTCGACAATTGAAACCATACGAAGTTAATTACCCGACTCATGATCTGGAGCTAGCGGCTGTGGTTTTTGCCTTGAAAATTTGGCGACATTATTTGTACGGCACTCATTGTCAGATCTTTACAGATCATAAGAGCCTCAAATACATTTTCAGTCAGAAAGAATTAAATATGAGGCAGAGAAGGTGGCTGGAATTGATCAAGGATTACGACTTGGAGATTCTCTATCATCCGGGGAAAGCAAATGTAGTAGCCGATGCTTTGAGCCGTAAACCTGTTTCTCTTCGAGTGTTGGAAGCACTTACGTCCCAAACCAGTATTCAACGAGAACTGATCCGCGAGGGGATTGAAGTATGGGCACCAGGAATCCAAGGGCAACTTTATGTGATGGAACTGACTTCATCACTAGTCGAGGAGATCAAGTCTAAACAATTGAACGATTCTCTGATCCTTCGATTATGTGACGAAGTAAAAGAAGGAAAAGCCCCAGGATTCGTGATACAAGACGATGGAGTTCTGAGATTTCAGAGTCGACTTTGCGTTCCCAAGGATGATGATTTGAGACGGACAATTTTGACGGAAGCTCATAGCACGCCCTATTCTATTCACCCAGGCAGTAGTAAGATGTATAAAGATTTAAAGCAAAACTTCTGGTGGGGGAATATGAAGAAAGACGTAGCGGAGCACGTTTCGAAGTGTTTGACTTGCCAACAGGTTAAGATTGAACATCAACGACCTGCCGGGATGTTAAAACCGCTTCCGATCCCTGAGTGGAAGTGGGAGGATATCTCGATGGATTTCATCACTAGTATGCCGAGGACTAGAACGGGAATGAACATGATTTGGGTTGTAGTTGATCGACTAACCAGATCGGCTCATTTCCTGGGAATTAGAGATACATGGGGACCTGAGAGATTGGCACGAATATTCATTGCGGAGATAGTCAGATTGCACGGGACACCGAAGACCATTATTTCGGATCGAGATGGTCGTTTCGTGTCACACTTCTGGAAAGCAGTTCATAAGGCTTTGGGAACTGAGCTCAATTTTAGTACGGCTTATCATCCCCAAACGGACGGTCAGTCCGAAAGGACTATTCAAACTGTAGAAGACATGCTTAGAGCCTGTGCTTTGGATTGGTCAACTGATTGGGAAGTTCATTTGCCATTAGTTGAATTCACCTACAATAATAGTTGGCATGCTTCAATTAAGATGGCACCATTTGAAGCTTTGTACGGGAGAAGATGTCGATCACCCCTATGTTGGGATGATTCTTCGGATTTGATCGGGACGGAACCGGAATTGATTATTCAGACTCAAGAAAAGATAGCTTTGATTCGAGATAGACTGTCGACTGCCCAGAGTCGACAGATTTCTTATGCAGATGTACGTCGTCGCCCGCTAGAGTTCGACGCTGGGGACCATGTACTATTGAAGGTGTCTCCTACATGAGGGATTTTCCGTTTTGGGAGAAGAGGCAAGCTTAGTCCGAGATATATCGGACCATTTGAGATCCTAGAGAGAATTGGGGATTTAGCATACAGGTTGGCCTTACCGCCATCGCTGAGTCACGTTCACAATGTGTTTCACGTATCCCAACTGCGGAAGTATGTACCGGACCCCAGTCACATCATTGATTTCGACGAGATCGAGATAGCTAATGATGGCACCTTCGAAGAGAGACCAATCAAGATACTTGAGAGTCGGATTAAACAGTTGAGGAATAAACCAATACACTTGGTTAAAGTACAATGGTCACGACATGGAGTCGAAGAGGCCACTTGGGAAACGGAGGACGGTATGAAGGCTAAACATCCGGAGTTGTTTTCATCCTAAGTTTCGGGACGAAACTTCTTTTTAGGGAGGAAGGATGTAATACCCGAGATTTCTGTTATGTAATTGGAACTTATGATATTGTAATGATCGTACTTTTATCTGAGTACTATTCTCCGTATTTCATAATCCTTTGTTGTCGAGCATATAATTTCGTGTATGTGATTTAAAGATTGAAATTCTGTGCATGTAGCGCACGCTACAGGCTACGGGTAGCGTACGCTAACATGGATTCATAGCGCACGCTACAGAGTGTCATTAGCGCACGCTATGCGTGGTCATATTGATTGAGACGTGCGGTAGGTGAGATCTGGCCGGGGGACCCTTGTCGGATTGTGCCGAATGAATCTGGACGGCTTTCGGGAAAAGCCAAGTCAACGCCTTAGCGCACGCTACAGACATGTGAATAACGCACGCTAAGTGCTGACTTCAGTTAAGTCAGACAGCCGTTAGCGCACGCTACGAGCAGGGCATAGCGCGCGCTACTAGCCATTTATTATAAATAGGACAGCATCCTATTCGTGATTTCAGTTCTTTCTCCTCCCATAACCCGAACTCTTACACTTAGAACATAACTCCCTTCGTCCTAAACACTTCGTATCAACCTTCTAGTTCGGGATTGCAGATCGTATATCATTGGAAATTGGTGTTCAAGCCTTCGGTGTTGGATTGCTTCATTTTCCTCCGTGTTCTTCACTACTTTGAGGTAGGTGATTCTTCACCGATGATTAGTAATGTTCCTAAGGAAGTTTGAATCATGTTTGGATAGCAAGTATTTCGTTTATAATCGGTCATCACATGTTAGAAGGATACTTTTGACGTATCGGCACTATATATCGTATGAACCTTTGAACCATCTTATTATAAGGACTCCTAAGCATGTTCAAATCAATTTATGATCAGTAATCGGATATTACCCAGTTGCTACGTTGTACACGTTGGAATCATGTGTTTTGGAACGTAAGACGATCGGAACTTAGATTATTTCTTGAAGATCGTAGATGGATTATGATATTGAGATGACTATCCGTATATTTGTATTTCATAATCACAAAACTTCCACAAACCTTATTAGCATGATATGCCCGAGGATAACTTGTATTATCACGGTAGAATTCATGAGTTCTTCACCATTCAACCCAGTTTTCGGTTTGCAGTATTCTGCCATGCAAGATTAGCGCACGCTAACATGTGTGAGTTAACGTGCGCTATCGGGGTTCAGTTAACGCACGAAACGTACGTAGCGTACGTTATGAGACCAGCCGAGTCAGACTGCCAGACCGTGGCTAGCGCATGCTAGTCTTATATGATAGCGTACGCTAACAGTCCGGCTTAGCGCACGTTACGTAGAGTACGTAGCGCGCGCTAAGCAATCCAGGCAGATTGTTCATTTTGAGCTTTTCGGCCGTAGGCCGAATAGTTAGGCCATTATTCGACTTGAGATGATTTATATATCATTCCTTTTGTTAAGGTTCGATCTTGTTACGTTGATCGAAGGAGGTGGCCTTCGAGTGTGTTGAGATCATCGAAGTATTTCGTTCTTGCCATTTTCGAGGCAAGTATCATATGTCGAGTTCGATTTATCATGCTTGTGGTTTTGTTCATATTGTTGAATATGAGATGTATTTCTGGAAATTCTCGTGATATTCGTTGTTGTTTGTTTGTATTGATGAACATATTGAAATGCATATGTGTATGCATAATTGATTGATTATGGTATAAATGATCCGAGGGGTCATGAGGATCTATCTTTGAGGCGCTGGATCGAATGTCCACCATGCGTTGGTCCGACGGATCATCATGGGGATCTATCTTTGAGGCCGGATCGTTGGACGGGTTTTCCACCATGCGTTGGTCCGACGGGATCATCATGGGGATCTATCTTGAGGGCGCTGGATCATTTGGATTACCTTGTATTGTGTTGATGGAATCGTGAGGATTCGCATCGTTGGATTCCGGTGGCGGAAGTCCGTTTTGCATGTTTTATGATGCATTGATGATTTATTGTATGATGATACTTGTACTAGCATTGTTTTGCTAACTCCTTCGGGGGTGGACATTGTTTTGATGTTCAGGTAGCCGAGGAGTGGGGAGGCAACCACAGTACCGACAGGACGATGGAACAGCTCAGTGATGTGATTGATGTTATTGTTATTGTGATTTGTCTTCTTGGTTCGTTTAGTACTCGAGTATGTCTGTTTTAATAAGGTCAATTCGATATGGTTGTATAAGTTAACTCATTTGATCAGTTGAATCAAATCTGTATTTGAACTTCAGTTGTTCGATTATATCGTTTTTACACTTCTTTTAAAATTTTGCCTTGTAAATCCTTATCTAAAGGGTTTACGGCGCTGTAATTATTTCGAATATCTCGGGGTGTTACAGCCCGCACAGTACACACGGTTCAACGACAAACGTCACCAAGATACAACGATTTTCTATGAACTCTATACCTTGTACTAGGAATCGAATTCCGGACGAACTACTGAATACTCGGGACTTGTAGTATGGATGTTTTATTAGCTTGATTAATGTTGTGTGTATGATCATCATCTGCAGGGGCTTATTTATAGCCTGTAAAGCACCCTGTCCGAATCAGTGTGACTAGGGTTGTAAACGAATCGAACCGAATACCACTGTATTCGATTCGTATTCGTGAAACTATTCGAACTATTTGATTCGATTCGATTTTTTCGAATATTAAAAGTTGATTCGAGTTCGATTCGATATGGATATTCGAATTATTCGATTCGATTCGAGTATTCGATTTTATTTTATTTTTTTAGAATTGAATGAAAGATTCAAAATTTTATCGCAAAAAAGTTGCAATACAACCTAAAAATAATAATACAATTCACCAAAAAAAATAATACAAGCCAAAAAACACCATAATGTGATATGAAAACAGGACCAGCAGTAGAAGAAGGCAGAGAAATGAAATGAAACCTTTTTGATTATATATAATATGCTAAATATATAAATAATTAATTCGAATCGAATATTCGTGAACAAAACGAATCGAATACCATCAGATTTGTATTCTGATTCGTTATGTCAGCGAATATAAAGTAGAATTCGAATTCGAATTCGAAAAAACGAATATGAATCGGCCTAAACGAATTCGAATCACGAATCGAATAAAAAAAATTCGATTCGCTAACAACCCTAAGTGTGACTTTCCGGCTGGACAGACACCTTGTGGTCTGGTGGGAAGGGCCGCATTGGTTCAGGCAAACCAAACCATTGTGCTGGTCAGAATGGTTCGAACCATTGCACTGGTTTGGTCGTGAACCGTCGCTTGTGTCCCACACACGCCAAATCATGTATTTGACATGTCACTGCCACGTGTCAGCCAAGTCACTATCCCAGTTGTCAAAATGAAAGGCTCCTCACCGCTCGAGCAAAGTGCAAAATGCGCCTACGAAGCGCCCGTTGCGACAAGTGCGACGTGCACATTCCCGGACTCGGACTCGGAAGGTGCTTTGCACCTTCCTCGTAGGATTCGGATTTTAGCCTTAAAAATTAATTAAAGCCAACTAGGGAGCACCATAATGGAGCACACTTGATTGCTCCTTTATGATGGAAAATCGTTTATAAATAGCTCAACTTTTCCTTGTTTTTCCAATGTGGGATGAGATTCTACACCACATTCTCATCTATTAAATGGCTTAACTTTGTGCATTAATTACTCATTCATTTCTTAATGAAATTGAACAAGTAAATACACTAAATTAATCTACACAAAATGTAGATTCCAAATATACCATTTAATCTCATTAATTACCATAATTAATTATGGTACTAATTAATCTATTTTTCCAACAATCCCCCATATGAATGATGATTAATGCAAATGCAATATGCACTAAGTCCCGACGACCTATTATTGCTTCAAGATAGGTGGTAGTTAGCCTTGAACCTTTCTTAGTGTAATGTTATCGGATTTATTCGTTTCTCGGTGAACGTGATGTCTTGAACCGGTCAACTTTTATGTAAACCAAGACAACAACATACACACAATAATAGATCTAATATATTTCGTTCTCACGTTGTGTCCATTTTGGCCTTGGACCATTTCTTGGATTCATAAGTGTTAATAATTATGAAGCGGCCTTACTTCTTCACTTATATAGGTGATCTCCTATAAAGAGTATCCTACCATACTCCACCTATAAAAGGCTATAGGAATCATTAAAAGCTTTAAAAAGCTTACCCTTTACCACAAACTGCAGGATTGCACTTGAACAACTACGAGAATGGATTTTCACGTGCTTAACTTGAACTTTCACAACTTAGTTGTCTCATTGAACCAAGTTCTTGGGATCTCCAATCATCCTGGTTGAGTTACCATTATGAAAATTCTCAATGAGTGGATTTCAATCCCATTCCCCTTGCTGCATTATATAATTGATCACGGTTAATACCTTTCGTAAACGGATCCGCTATATTGTCTTTTGACTTTACATAATCAATACATATTATTCCTGTAGTGATCAATTGTCTAATGGTATTGTGTCTTTGACGAATATGTCGAGACTTACCATTATATATATTGTTCTTTGCCCTCCCTATGGCTGCCATGCTATCACAATGTATCATAACGGGAGGCAAAGGTTTTTCCCAACAGGGAATATCTTCTAAGAAGTTTCTTAACCATTCGGCTTCTTCGCCTGCTTTGTCTAAAGTAGTAAACTCCGATTCCATTGTAGATCGGGCTATGCATGTTTGCTTAAAAGATTTCCATGATATTGCTCCTTCACCAATGGTAAATACATAACCGCTTGTGGATTTAGAGTCTTTAGTATCGGATATCCAGCTGGCATCACAATATCCTTCCAAAACAGCTGGATATCTCGAATAGTGTATACCATGATTGACAGTGTGTTTTAAGTATCTCAACACTCTTGTCAATGCGGTCCAATGATCCTTTCCGGGATTACTTGTAAACCGACTCAGTTTACTAATAGAATATGCTATGTCTGGCCTTGTACAATTTGCTAAGTACATTAGGCTATCAATTATCCTAGCATATTCTGTTTGTGATATGGGTTCTCCTAAATTTTTGGCTAAGTGTAAACTTTAGTCAACAGGTGTCTTATCCAGAGGTAGATCGTATGCCTTGAATTTATTAAGCACATTCTCAACATAGTGAGATTGTGATAAGACTATTCCATCGGGTGTTCTGGAGATCTTGATTCCTAGAATCACATCGGCTAATCCCATATCCTTCATGTCGAAGTTCTTCTTTAACATGTCCTTAGTGCCTATGATGATTTTATTGTTGCTACCCATAATTAGCATATCATCAACGTATAGACACACAATGACAAAATTGTCAGATGTACCTTTGATGTACACACATTTATCACATTCATTGATTTTGAAATCATTTGACATCATTACTTGGTCAAATTTCCCATGCCATTGTTTGGGTGCTTGTTTAAGTCCATATAAAGACTTAACAAGTTTACAAACTTTGTTTTCTTGGTCGGGAACCACGAACCCTTCGGGTTGTTCCATATAAATTGCATCTTCTAAATCTCCATTTAGAAAGGCCGTTTTTACATCCTTTTGGTGTATCTCAAGATTGTATAATACTGCTATTGCAAGTAGCGTTCTAATGGATGTAATCTGAGTAACTGGTAAGTATGTATCAAAGTAATCATACCCTTCCTTTTGTTTGTATCCTTTCGCTACCAAACGTGCTTTGTATTTGTCAATAGATTTATCGCCTTTGTATTTCTTCTTGAGAATCCACTTGCAACCTAAAGGTTTATTTTTCGGAGGAAGATCAACAATATGCCAAGTGTGATTGTTCAAGATTGACTCGATTTCACTATTAGCTTCCTGCCATAGATCGGCATCGGAACCAGAGAATGCTTCCTTGGTTGTCTTCGGTTCGTCTTCTAAAGAGTAGACTACAAAATCCGGACCAAAGGTTTTTGCAGTTTTTATTCTTTTCCTCGCCTTGGTTCCGGTATTGATCCATTACTATTTGGCGATATTTCATCATAAGTCCTCTTTTTCGAACTTATGTCATTCTTTTCTTTCCAAGGGAATATAGTTTCAAAAAATATGACATTTCTTGATTCTATGATCATTCCCTCATTTATATCGGGTACTTCCGATTGTGTACCAAAAATCAGTACGCACTACTATTATTTGCATATCCTATGAAAATGCAATCAACCGTTTTTGGTCCTATTTTTACTTGCTTGGGTTTCTGTACTTCAACCTTTACTAAGCACCCCCACACTTTTAAGTATTTATAGGACGACTTCCTTCCTTTCCATAATTAATATGGAGTTTTATCTTGCTTCTTTTTGGGTAATTTATTCAAAATTTTATTCCCACATGTTAAGTGATAGGCCCGAGCTTATCAACATAGCATTCATCATTTCCTTCAATGTTCTATTCTTTCGTTCTGCAACACCATTCGATTTGGGTGCATAAGGTGCAGTCGTTTGGTGAATAATGCCATTTTTACGACAATATTCTTCAAAAGGTGCAACATATTCACCACCTCGATCACTTTGAATCATTTTGATTTTGGTGTTGAGTTGATTTTTAACTTTTGTTTTGTATGTTTTGAAAGCTTCGAATGCTTCGTCTTTGCTTCTCAAAAGATACACATAACAAAATCTTGTGCAATCGTCTATAAAGTTATAAAATAATTCTTTCCACCTCTTGTTTGCACAAGTTTTAAATCGCACAGATCGGTGTGAATCAATTCAAGAGGTTTTGTCAATCTTTCCACTTAATGAAAATGAGATTTTTCCATTTTCGCTTCAACACATATTTCACACCTTTTGTGTCGATCGAAAGTCATTTTTGGCAATAAATCTAAATTTACTAAACGACGTAGTATATTTAGATTTGCATGTCCTAATATATCATGCCATAAATTAGGAGACTCGACCAAATAAACAACTTTATCGTTTATTTCATTTTCACCACGTACATTGATAGCATTCAGTTTGAAAAGGCCGTTATCTATATAGCCTTTTCCGATAAAGTGACCAGTCTTAGTTATTACAACTTTATCCGCTTCAAACACTAGCCTAAATCTGGCTTTGCTCAATGTTGAGCCAGACACAAGATTCTTACGGATGTCCAGAACATGTAGCACATTCTTGAGCGTCATTTTCAATCCCGACGTCATCTTGAGTATAACCTCTCCAGTTCCGACAACATTTGAGGCAGCGGAGTTTCCCATGTATAACTTTCTTTCCTTGGTGACGGACTCGTAGGAGGAGAACATGGCTTTATCGGCACAAATGTGTTTGGTAGCGCCAGTGTCCACCCACCATCCGACTGGAATACCGACCATGTTGACTTCATCTACAACTGCACACAGATCAAGACTGGACAAATCGACGGGCACATACTTATTTTCGATAACATTTGCTTGATCTCTATTCTTGTCTTTCTTTAGTTTGCGGCAATTTTTCGCCATCTGCCCGAATTTACCGCAGTTGTAGCATTCTCCTTTGACCTTCTTTTGATTCTTCGAGTCTTGCCTCTTCACGTTAAGTTTTCGTTTTTTGTTGTGGCTTGACTCGACGAGATTTGCTTTTGCCTCCATAGATGATTTGTTCATTTTGACATCGGTCTTCCGATTGTCTTCTTCGATCCTCAGTCGCACAATAAGATCTTCAAGGCCCATTTCCTTGCGCTTGTGCTTGAGGTAGTTTTTGAAATCCTTCCACATCGGGGGCAACTTCTCGATTATGGCAGCAACTTGAAAGGATTCAGATAGGCTCATTCCTTCTGCTAAAATGTCGTGCAGGATCAACTGTATTTCCTTCACTTGCTCAAGAACAGTTTTGTTGTCCACCATCTTGAATTCGAGAAAACGACCCACGATGAACTTCTTCAAACCGGCATCTTCTGTTTTATATTTTGTCTCCAATGAGTCCCACAACTCTTTGTACATTTTGATTGTGGAATAAACCCTGTAAAGTGTGTCATCCAACCTATTCAAAATATAGTTTCGACATAAGAAGTCGCTATGATGCCATGCATCCAATGCTGTGCGTTTCTGGGTGTCAGTTTCATCATCCCCCACAACAGGAGGAGATTCGGAAAGAAAGCGACAAGGGTTGAGAGTAGTAAGGTAGAACAACATTTTTGATTGCCAACATTTGAAATCAGTACCTAAAAATTTCTCGGGTTTCTCGGCATGGGCAGGAGCATGAACATTGTTGCTTTACGACGCCATCTTCTACAGAAAATTTTGTCTTACAATTGTTGTTGTAGATATTGTAGAAAATGACAAATGATGCAAAACCGAGGCGAGAGTTGGACTCTCTCTCCATAAGACGAAATTGCCCCGCACAGTACATACAGTTCAACGGCAAACGTCCCCAAGATGAAACGGTTTTCTATGAACTTGATACCTTGTACTAGGAATCGAATTACGGACGAACTACTGAATACTCGGGACTTGTATTATGAATTCCAGGCTAGTATGGATGTCTTATTATCTTGATTAATATTGTGTGTATGATCATCATCTGCAGCGGCTTATTTATAGCCTATAAAGCACCCTGTCCGAATCAGCGTGACTTTCCGGCTGGAAAGACACCTTGTGGTCTAGTGGGAAGGGCCGCATTGGTTCAGTCGAACCAAACCATTGTGCTGGTTCAGATTGCACAGAACGGTCCAAACCATTGCACTGGTTCGGTCGTGAATCGCCGCTCGTGTCCCACACCCACCAAATCATGTATTTGACATGTCACTGACCAAGTGCAAAGTGCGCCTACGAAGCGCTCGTTGCGACAAGCTCGACGTGCACGTGCTCGGACTCGGACTCGGACTTGGAAGGTGCTTTGCATCTTCCTCGTAGGATTCGAATTTTAGCCTTAAAAATTAATTAAAGCCAACTAGGGTGCACCATAATAGTGCACACTTTATTGGTCCTTTATGATGGAAAGTCCTTTATAAATAGCTCAACCTTTCCTTATTTTTCCAATATGGGATGGGATTCCACACCACATTCCCAACTATTAAATGGCTTAACTTTGTGCATTAATTACTCATTCATTTCTTAATGAAATTGAACAAGTAAATACACTAAATTAATCTACACAAAATGTAGATTCCAAATATACCATTTAATGTCATTAATTACCATAATTAATTATGATATTAATTAAGCTATTTTTCCAACATGTTTAGAATGATGTATTATATATATAATTATATATATAATTAGAGCAACGTTCATCGAGAGTATAGTTGTCAAAGTTCCCTTAGATAAGTCTCATGTGAATTAAGTCATAAGCTCAGGTATGGTTTTTGAGCTATTTCGAATCATATGCTTTTTTGTATATTGTTGTTACCCAAAATATTATTCGGAATGCTTTGCTGGATATAGCTACGGGTGAGTAACAAACAAAAGGCGAGAGCACGTACGAAGGAATGTAAATAACACAAGATTTGCTGGGGTTGTTAGTTCTGGGCTTGAATGCTCTCGCGAGGTATTATTAATAAGAATACTGCTTCGGAGTACAAATATCAATGTTAGAGTGCGATTACAATGGGTGTAATGACCCTAGTTATCTAGCTCTTGAGTGCTGGTGATTGCCGGAAGAACCGGAGTTAATGCTCTGTGAGTTCTTGTAACAAAGATGAAATGATGTGTAGAATTCTGTGCAGGCAACTGTATGTGTACCACTGTCAGATCTAACTCTCGTCTCTTCGATCGCTCTGCACTGTGCCTTTCCAATTGTTGGAAGTCTCCTATTTATAGGAGAGGAAATAGTTGGGATGCCTTAATCCTAAACGGGCGATCACCTTTTCCGTATTAAATTAATCGGGCGATCGTCTCAGCACGTGGGTCGGATTCCCTAAAGTCCACCGCTGCTGCTGGCAGCCAGTTGTGCGAACCAATGAGAGGACAACACGCGTCTCTTGTCGTGGTCTTGGGAGGTCCCACCTAGGACCTTTCAGCGGCTCTGTCGGTTGGTGAGATGTTGTCCTTATCACCAACAGCTGGTGATGGTCTGGAGTCAAAAAGCACAATCTTGCGGCGCCGTTTGCGGATCTGTATGTGGGTCTTCATCCGAGATTCGGTCTTCGTAGACTTTAACGGATGTTGGCTTTACACATGGCATAAGACGACCGTCCTTGGTCGGACACTAGGGTCGATCGCTAGGTGCTAAGTGACGATCGCCCGGTACTTGATCCTGATCTGGAATCTTCGTCTGGAAAGTCTGCCTTGGTTTACCTGATGCTGGCTTTGGTCGCTCGACCCTTATGCCGATCGCCGTCTAGCATATTAATCGCCGCACAACAATTGCCCCCCAGCTCGCTCCGATGTTTAGAGACGTGGGGTGAGGTGGTTCCACTGGCGCTCGCTTGAATTAGACGAGCGACTTAGCATTTTATGGAATAGACGATCGCGTTCTCGAGTGGACTTTGATTTTGAATTTGGACGACCTACTCGGTTGCTGAAAATAGCGGGAAACGAAAGCTGACTTGAACCGTCACTGGGGCACGTGTCGCGTTCCTGTTGGGGGAGTCCAACGGTTTTGTCAGACATGTCCTTTGGCTTGCCCTCAAAATGATGCGCACGCGGGATTCGAGGGCGGCATTAAATGCGGATTTTTTCCGACCTTTGCGCTTTGGCCCCGGAGACTCTGTTTAATTGCCCAGAAGCCCCCGCTCCCGCCTATAAAAAGGGGTAGGGTTTCTGGGTCACAACTTATTTGCATTTCGCCTGAGATGAAAAGTAACGCCCGATTCCACTAAAGATTTGAGTTGTCGAGCGTCGTTCGACTAGACTCTCTATGTAAGAAACAAAAACCTTCTTTCTTTTTCCCTTTCTTTTTTCTAAATATGTCCGGAGGAGTATCAAAGGTGTTTGAGATGGGTAGCACCTCCGCCGCTGGGGCTTCAACCTCCGCGGAATTCCATGTTGAGACGGCCGTCGAGGCCATTCGTGTCGGGATTGAACCCGTGGAGGTTGAGGAACATTTCAACGAAGCTGATGCGGCCAGGTCGGCGGAGATGAAGCGGAAGCGCTCATTGGACGAAGAGGAGATGGCAATAAAAGCATACTGAGCAACACAGTGCGTTCGGCAAAGCCTTTTCAGACTTTGCTGAGCTCATGGAGAGATTAGCCGGCCCACTCCCTAAGTTCGACTTTCACGCATATTCGATCGCCCATTCTCATGAACCTGAAAGGCGGAAGATGTTCCGGGCCGCGAGTCGCTCCCCGTGGTCCCTTGGCCAAATCAGACGCTCGGCGACCAGGAAAGACTTAGACCGCTGGAGGGCGAGGTTCCATGTCCCTTATGATGTTAGCCTCTATGCACCCGCCGAAAATGAAAGTGCCGACCAACCTCCTGAGGGTATGATCGCTGTTAATGGGGCGATCATAGAGGCCGGACTGCGGTTCCCTCTGTCGTTCGCCGTGTCTTATTTGTTGACCACTTGGAATGTAGCGGCGCTCTAACTGACGCCGAACGCCTGGCTGCAAATCGTCTGCACCCTCACTTTGTTTGGCGGTCATCGGCTGTTCCATCTTCCTTCTGTGCTGGAGATGAACTATCTCTTTAAGTTGACGGCTCAGAAGGGTTCCGTCGGCGGCTACCACATTCAAGGTAGCTCGGTCCGGGTGACCCTTGGGGTGCCAAACAAGGTCCGGGGTGACCTGACGACATGTACCTGGACGCAGAACAGACATCCACCCCCCGATTACTCGGGGGTTAGTAAAACTCCACTATTTTACTAGTGCAAGTATAAAACGATACGAAATGCAACAAGTAAATATCAACTACGAATTTAATACGGAAATCAATTATCAAAATGTTCCCGAGAAGTTTTAGAATTTCGAACTCAAGTAAGAGATATTTGAAAAGGAACACATCATCTCGGGGATTATTAAAGTAGAAATTCTTTTGGACCTCGAGTCCCAATTTACAAAACCTTTTCGTAAATATTAGGGCCTTAGCCCGATTCTCGTTTCAAAGAACACTAGATTATATCATTATGAGTCCGAGATCCATATTTAAAATATTACCCAAACAATCACTGCTACACGATCATTATTCGTACACATCATGTACCGAACTCCAGAGGCCTCGACGGACCTTACCCGGACCACACACACTGTTCGTACACATCATGTACTGAACTCCGGAGGCCTCAACGGACCCTACCCGACCACAAACATTGTTCGTACACATCATGTACCGAACTCCAGAGGTCTCGTCAGACCCTACCTGGATCACACACCTTGTTCGTACACATCATGTACCGAACTCCAGAGGTCTCGTCAGACCCTACCTGGATCACACACCTTGTTCGTACACATCATGTACCGAACTCCAGAGGCCTCATCAGACCCTACCTGGAACACATACCTAGTTCGTATACATCATGTACCAAACTCCAGAGGACTCGTCAGACCCTACCTGGAACACACACACACACACACATCGACACGACACAACTCATAATCATCAAATATCAAGCCATTCCACATTACACCGAAATGTACAATCAAGTATGTAAACCAGAACAACACAAATATCATGATCATCACAACAACTCGACAATGACCAACCACGCCCGACACAAACTTAGATGATTTGCACATCCAACACAATTCCACGAAGTTAACTAAGTGAAGGTATTATTGTTACCATCAATTGTTCGTAATAATCAATTCATACGAAACATATACACGAAAGTAAACCAATGCATCACAACCATAATACTACGTCCCTATTCACAAGACACAATTCGTATAGTAAAATACTTGCCTTAATAACCGCTACCGAATACTCCGAAGAACACGGTTCGACCGGGAAGCTCAGACCCCTAAGAAGGCAATGAACAGAAGGGTTCCAACTCGAGTTCTTCACAAGAATTTCGTTCCTAAGTCACAGCGATATCAATTCAATCACAATTCTATGAAAACGCATAGAACTTCCCAAGTTCTACCCATTGAAGCATTTTATCGGACACTTTGAGGGCATAGTCCAATTTAATCATTTAACGGAGAAATACTCGAATTTGTTCCACAAAACTTCAAGGGTTATGAATGATTTCGAGTATACAACCAAGTTCTAACAATAATCTGAACTAAAAAGAATCAAATCGGCCAAAACATCGAGAAACCTCAAAATTTCCCAAAAACAAGGGTTTAGGTGTTCTTACCTTCGATCCGGGCGGAAGATGATGTTAGATATGAATCAAACTTCCAAAACATGTTGCTCTATGTCATATCCATCCAAATCCAACCATTATTGACGAAGAAACGCGAAGAAACGAAGAAAAGGGTGAAAAATGGCCGGATGACTCGGTCCAGGCCCTTAAATAGTCGACTCTGGCCAACCGCTTACGTACGTAATCGGCCAAGGCCTACGTACGTAATCGGCCAAGGCCGAACTCCCTGTACTAAATCTGCGGGTCGTTGGTGCGTGGAAATCGTCCGCGAGTGACAATCCCACCGATGAGTTGGATATCCCCACCGGCTTCCGGGAGAGGAATCCGAGTAAGGGTTTTGACTCTCCCTTCGTTCGGATATATCCTGAACTGATCTAATTTGGCTTTCTTTTTGCAAGTACCCTTGTTCCGGTAGCAGGCGTTCTACCTTTTGATTATGCGATCGTCTAGGAGAGAATATGTAGTCTTCCAGACAGTCATATCGACGCTCGCCGGATCAACAACGAAGCTCACTTGTTGGCCGCTCAACTATTTCATTTTCCCCGCCACTTGAGAGTCCCAGGTACGAATTTTCACGATCTTTCTTTGCCTGACGATCGACATTGATTGAAGAAGGTGACTAACTTTTGCCGATCGCTTTCTTTGCAGAAATACACTTCCCTCGCTTCCTAGAGCCCCCGGCAGAGGTTGCTATGTCGTACCTCGGGATCATGAGTCGCCTGCGCCAAGGGAAGAAGACGAGTCGAGCTCCCCCTGCGATGCTCTGAACTGTCCCTCAGACGAGGCCTCACCTGGAGCACGTCGCAGAGGAACGAGAAACCCAAGATGAGGGACTTCGGCTGAACCGCAAGAGACAGAGGGAGTAGGAGCCTCCAGCCGCGACCCAGAGAAGGTCGACAGGTAAGCTTGGTTGCTTTGTTGGGGTTTGATATTTCCTTGTTGGAAATATGCTAACTCCGATCCGAACTGCTCGCCCATGGTGCTGGATTTCCTCACGAGCAAATCTCCTCGCGAGGCTTGCGATGTCCCTCATTACGTTGCTCGGACTGTTGCCGCCCTGTCGAAGGCCTGGACGACTGACTGGATACGATCGCATGCCGGCGATCTGCTGATGCGATGCAAGCGACCCTCGCCCTAGCCCTTCAGACGGCGACGATGGCTGTTCAGGCCATGAAGGACTATGAGGGGGGGACTGATGTGAATCAATAAGCAGTCAGTCAGTCAGAAGAAGAACTATACATTCCTGTGGGACCAATAACAAGATCACGAGCAAATGCGATAAAGAATTCATTAACAATGCTCGTGCAAAATCATTTTAATCAGACCGGTGATCATAAATATAATAACATATTTATTTATGTTATTGAAGCCGTCACATGTTAGATTAAAAAGTGTTGATGTCATCATTCCAAGAAATGAGCCTAACTGAAGATGCGATACAATTGAAAGCAGGCGTTGGAAATTTCAAATACGATACATATTCGTATTTTTATCATAACTTTCACGTACGATATCCAATTGAGACGATTCAGGTGGATTTGGAAAGATAAGAGGCAGTACTATAATTATCTAGAAGACATCAAGATCATAATCCGAAGTCTATGATCTGTTATTCCACTAAAACGACAACAGCATATTTTTCTTTAACTTTGATTTCTTATTTTCAAAACTTAAGTCTTGGTCCTTGATTTTTGTCCCCTAAAAATGTGTTGACTCCTTAACTTATGGGTTGATTTGTCATGGATCAGATTTTAGGAGCTTTGAATGTTGAATTTATAATTTTTTAGTCTTTATTTTATATTTTTATATTGTAATAGTTGTAGGAATTTTGGCTATAAATAGCCCTCATTTTCATTTGTAAGGACACCTTGAAATTTATGAAAAAAATTGTGAGTGTTTGTGTTAACAAACTTTCTTCTTATTTTGTTGAGTGTGTCTCCAAAATATAAATCGTGATTTCAATTCACTTATCGAGGCGTTAGAAACCTTGTGGCGTGTTTGAATCGCACCTTCCGATTTGCTACGGCGCGTCACGTAGAGGGCTTGAAGTAAATCAATCATTTGCTTAATATTAGAACGATCTTGGGAACTAAAATCATACTAGCGATAGCGGTTACCACGGCACGTCGTGTGGGGGTCGCATCAGTTGGCTTCAGAGCTCGGTTTTTTCCATTACTAAGTGGTATCTATTTTCCTTCATTTTCATAATCTTCTTATCTTACCATCCTATTCTTTCTTTCTATCTTCTAAACCTTCTGTCTACTTAATATTAAAAAAAAAAGTATACAAAAAAAAGTATAAAAAAGAAGTATACAAACAAAAAAAAAAGTATACAAAAAAAAATACCTATATATATAAATATACTGTTAGGGTTGTATACGTCAAAACATACTTTATGCTTGTATTATCTAATTTCCCGGTCTTTATCTATGAGAATATTTAATTCATTTATCACATGTTTTGCATATTTATTCACGCTATGATTATGCAAATGCAGTCTAAATTACTTTATATTTTAGATAATGTGGTGTGTAGTGTCACACAGAAGATCACATTATCGGTTCCTTATATAGTAATATTTAGTTCACAACCTATATAACATTAGACCGTTATGTGAGAGGTTGTAGTATATGCTTGAGATTGGTTGGTCTTGACCATTAGCATATATTAGTGTATTCGTTATACGTTGAACAGGATCGAGGAGAGATAGATTCTTCTGTACTGACTATAAGAAGAACGTACATCTCGGATAATTATTATTTCTTAATTCTAGTGATTAATATTTATTTATATATATTTAATATTTATTGCTTTGATTTATCATGGGAGAGCCACAATGATTGACTCAATATGCTCGATATTTTGGGTAATATTATTATTTATATGATAATTAATATTATAGCTAGAAATCGTGTCCCGACCAGTCGGGTTGATCATGTCCCTTGAGGCACTCGAAAGGATTATTATATTAAACCCTGCAGGTGGAATTAATTTTCCGATATAATAATAAAGGTCGAGTGGTATACTCATGCATAACACATTAATTAATTGAAAGCTGTCAGTAGCTTAAATTAATTAATGGACATGGAATATCTTAAACACGGGAAATAATTAATTCAAAAAGGAGCCCAATTTCGTAATTTGGGATTTTTGTAGGAAATGCAATATTAACTTATTAGTGGACTAAGTTGATATTAATTAGACCTGGGCAAACGGGAGGGCTCGGCCCAAACGGGCCGGGCGAAAAACGGGTGGGCCAAATCTGGGCCGGGCCAAAAGGTCCGGTTTTTTTGGGCCAAAAATATTAGGCTCGTGGCCCGCCCCGGGCGGGCCCGGCCCGGCCCGTGGGCCTCGACTTTTTTTTTTTTTTGAAATATTATTTTTGAATATATATAGAAATATTTTTCGATCCTTAATTATTATATTATTCACTATACTATCACAATTAAATAAATATACAATTATTTTTATTTGATAATTATATTATTTACTACGCTACCACAATCAAAAGACAAATATATAAATATTTTTATTTGATGGTTATATCATTTATCACTACTACTTTCTTATAAAAATCATAAAATAATATTATTATTGATATGAGATACAAAAAGTAATCACAAAGTCTCATAAAAAAATAAAATTACATCAATAATTAACATATAGATGTAATATAATCTAACAAATAAGGAAAAATTTTAAATATTATAATTACATAAAACATAAAAAAAAAAAAAAACCTGGCCGGGCGGGCCGCGGGACGGGCCTCAACGGGCGGGCCAAATTTGGGCCGGGCCAAAAAGGCCCGATTTTTTTTGGGCCGAAAATATGAAGCCCAATGCCCGCCCAAAAACGGGCGAGCTGGCCCGGCCCGCGGGCCTGGGCCTATTTTGCCAGGTCTAATATTAATAGAGTCTTCATATTAGGAAGAGTCCTAATAATGGAAGGAAGATATCTATTGGGAGTCCTTACCATATTCTCCTTAAGGTCCCTAGAGTAGCCCAAGACACCTATAAATACATGCTTGAGGGTGGCCGATTTTATAACTTTAATTGCTTAAAATTTTCGATTTTTTGGTGTGTTTAATTGTGGATCTTGACTTGTGTCTTGGATTCCACAATTTAGTTAACACAATATTTTTCTAAAATACCACAAATATTCAAGAAAAATAGAGAGAAAAAAAATCGAAAGGAATTTTGGAAGGAGAAATTCGGCTGATCCCCTTGCTGTGCAAATTTAGTCCGGTTGATTGTTGCCCACACGACATCCGGACGTAGGCGGGATATACTCTAGAAGATCTTAAGGTAGAAATACAAGAAGATCGGAGAGGAACACGAAGAAGGACAAATCGACCAAAAGGGATTTTTCTACCACTTCGCGTCAAAGGTAAAAATTACCAACTCCCATGCGTAAATATGTTTATTTAATTGTTTATTAATCTGTTTAGTTAATTAGTTGACAAGCCTAAATAGATCAGGTTTTTACGTTGGTTAGTTTATAAAACCTTTTATTAAATTACCCTCACCAACTCGCTTGCGCTGCGTTTTATATTCCAACAATTGGTATCGGAGCCAGTCTTTAGGTTCTGTTCAATTTAATTAATTTGGTGATTAATATGCTAGCAATTAAATATTCGTATAGTATGATTTTTTGGAATAGTTTGCTAGAATTTGTCTTGCAGGAAAATATGATCCAATAAATCATGGCTATGTGATGTTTTATTTATTTACGCATTTTGGTAATTTGGCCCGTTTTGTGGCATGTATAATTTTTCCCATGAGAAAATCCACGGGTAGAATAAGATTTATTTTTTCTTGTAATTTGATGTAAATTCGATGTATTTTATTTTGAATAAAATTGTAATCGAGTTGGAACACTCAAAATACGAAAGAAAAAGAAGTCCAGCGCGAAGAGGAGTCCCGATCAGACGAACCGACCGAGACCGGCATAATGCAGATCGGGACTCGGCCACCAGCAGCAGGCTCGGCCGTGAGTCGGCCACCAGCAACAGGCTCGGCCGTGACTCGGCCAAATGGACAATGGCCTGGGCAATGGGCAATGGGCCTGGGCAATGGCAGGTCAAGTCGTCCGGTTCGGGTCGTTCAATTCGTTTTTCCGCGAGATGCTTGAAGCAGTGGGAGCAAACGAGCCGAAGATTTTCTCGTTATTCAAAACGAGGAATAAAAAGTCATGATAATTGGATATAATTGTCTAATTTTAATATTTGTTGGTTTTTATTGTTTTGATGAATGGCATGTATGGATGTATGCGTGATATGTTTCCTTGCATGTTAGGACGAGAAAATTAAAAACCTTAATTTTTCAAAATAACTAATTGATTTTTCAAAATCAAATTGGCCTCCATAATTGGTTTAAATTGTGAAATAATTAGCATGCGCGTTGACATTAGAGTCTTCCTCCACATCGGATGTGCTAAATTATTGGCTCACTGGTTTTAAACTTCAAATTTGATAACAAAAAGGTGAATATTGTTTTTTATGATAGGACCTCTCCATCTGTAGGACTATTATCATTAAATAATATTCTAAGGTTTGTTAAATTATGGTGTTCACTTGGGTGTATTAATTAATAAGCTACCCATCGGAGTCTATGTTAATTAAATACATGGCCAAGAGGAACCAACTATTAATTTTACTTGTCAAAATGTGTCTTGGCTAGATAGTAAAATTAAAGACGTTAAGATCTACTTGAAAAAGTATATGTAAACGTCCACACTATCGTGGCTTACATGCGCGGTTTTTCAAGGTGTTGGTTGATTGCATATATATTGTTTTAAGGTTTTTTCAATATATTTTGCGTCGAATTATGTGATGAATGGCGTTTTAATTTTATTCTCAGATGTCTTTCAATCCACTAGCTGTTATTCTCAAAGAAAACAAACTTGATGGCACTAACTTTGCCGACTGGAAAAGAAATCTTGATATTGTCTTGACTGCCGAGGGGCATAAATTTGTTTTAACTGAGGAGAGTCCTTTGGAACCAGAACCGGATGCCACTCCTGAAGAGTTGGCTGAATTCCGGAAATGGAAAAAGTCAGATGAGATGGCTCGCTGTTACATTTTGGCTTCATTGACAAATGTATTGCAGCATCAGCATCAGACGATGGGCTCGGCCGCGGAAATGATGAAAAATCTCACTGAGATATTTGGTCATCAGAACCGGGCGGCTAGGCAAAATGCGATGAGGGTTTTGATGACAACTCAAATGTCTGAAGGGACCCCAGTAAGGGATCACGTTCTTAAAATGATGTCTCATTTGAACGAACTGAGCATACTGGGGGCCACTATCGATGCGGAATCGCAGGTCGATATTATCTTGGGCAGTTTACCAAGAAGCTTTGAGCAGTTCCGCCTCAACTACAATATGAATCGTATGACTTACACATTGGCGGAACTTCTGACAGAGCTTCAATCTGCCGAAAGTCTCTTCAAACAAGGTTATCATCAAATTCTTGCGGCAACCGGTGCTGCTTCTTCAAAACCCAAATGGGGAAAGAAGAAAAAGCAGGTTGGCCAGAAGCAAGTGGCGACCTTGAAAGCTAAGGTTAAGGCTCCTCAGTCAAAGGCTCCTCAGTCGGAAGCGAACAAAAAGCCGAAGGGCAAGTGCTTCAACTGCGGTCTGAAAGGACATTTCAAGAGTGACTGCCCTAAGAAAGGTACGTCTCATGCACTAGTAGTCAAAACATGTTTGGGTGCCTGTTCCATCACTTCATGGATAGTGGATTCGGGCTCCACTGATCATATTTGTTATGACTCGCAGGGGTTCCAAGTAACCAAGGTACTTAGTGCGGATGATACAATAAGCTGGGGCGACTATTCCAGGCTGAAGGCTGTTGCAGTGGGAGTCGTGCAGCTAAAAGTTGATGATAGGATTTTAGTTCTTAATAATGTATTATTGGTACCCGATTTTAGAATGAATTTGATTTCCGTTTCTAAATTGCGTTGTGATGGATATTCAGTTTATTTTGAATATAATGCAATTATTAAAAGAAATGGTGAATATATTTGCGGGAGTACTTATAATGAAGAACTTTATATCATCAACGCTGCACCAGCTCCCTTGCATAATTATAAATAGCTTAATTTTTTGACTAATCCTAATAAAAGAAAAGAACCTTCGAGCATAAATCCAACATATTTGTGGCATTTACGATTGGGTCATATTAACCTTAGAAGGATTCAAAGATTGGTGAGCGATGGCCCATTGGATTCGCTCCAAGTTGAGTCATTTCCAACCTGCGAATCCTGCCTGGAAGGTAAAATGACTAAAAGGGCTTTTCAAAGCAAAGGAAATCGTGCACAAAAGGTGTTGGAATTGGTTCATACCGATGTATGTGGTTCAATGAACGTCCAGGATAAGGGTGGTTTCAAATACTTCATCACGTTTATAGATGATTATTCGAGATATGGATACATCTATTTGATGCGACGTAAGTCTGAATCTTTTGATAAGTTCAAAGAGTTCAAGGCTGAAACGGAGAAGCGTCATGGGCAGAGTATCAAGTCACTACGATCTGATCGTGGTGGCGAATACCTTAGTGGAGAGTTTTTGGATTTCTTGGCACATGAGGGTATTACTTCCCAACTCACAGCGCCTGGTACACCACAACAAAATGGTGTTGCTGAACGAAGGAATCGTACTTTATTAGAGATGGTTAGGTCAATGATGAGTTATTCTGATTTGCCTATTTCGTTTTGGGGATACGCCTTGGAAACAGCGGCATACATTCTAAACTTGGTGCCTTCGAAATCAGTTCCAAAAACACCCACAGAACTGTGGAATGGGCGCAAGCCCAGTCTAGGACATGTTCGGATTTGGGGTTCTCCAGCACACGTGCTGAATAAGGAAGCTGATAAGTTGGCATCTCGTACAGAAGTACGAGTGTTTGTAGGATATCCTAAGGGAACGAAGGGTGGCTTATTCTACAGTCCTAAAGACCAGAAGGTCATTGCTAGCACCAATGCCCGGTTCTTAGAGGAGGACTATGTGATAAGCCACAAGCCTAGGAGTGACGTCATTCTAGAATAACTTAGGGGCGAGATTTCGACAATACCAATTGTGCTAACACCTAGTGTACCACGTATCGACACTATTGTGGATACGCAAACTAAGGACACGCTTCGTCGTAGTGGGAGGGTTGTTCGTCAACCCGAACGTTTCATCGGCGTGGGAGCGTCTTCGGACCACTCCCCGGACCAGGATGAAATGGATCTATGTACGTACAAACAGGCAGTTCAAGACAAGGATGCTGAATCCTGGAAAACAGCAATGGAATCCGAAATGGGATCTATGGATTCTAACCAAGTGTGGGAGCTAGTAGAACTACCCAATGGGGTAAAACCCATTGGAAGTAAGTGGGTCTACAAGCGTAATAGAGGATCGAAAGGGAAGGTTGAAACCTACAAAGCAAGGCTTGTTGCGAAAGGTTACACTCAGAAAGAGGGCATTGACTACGATGAAACCTTTTCGCCAGTAGCCATGCTTAAATCGATCCGGATTCTCTTAGCTATAGCTGCGCATTTGGATATGGAGATTTGGCAGATGGATGTCAAGACTGCGTTCTTGAACGGGAGTCTTGATAAGGAAATCTATATGCGCCAACCTGAAGGATTCATTGCTGGAGGAGAGGAGCACTTAGTGTGCAAGCTTAAGAGAGCTGTTTATGGTCTTAAGCAAGCATCAAGGTCTTGGCACATGCGATTTGATGAGGTCATTCAATCGTATGGTTTTGAATAGTGTCCTAGTGAGGTTTGTGTATACAAAAAGTGCGATGGAAACGTACTGGTGTTTCTTGTACTGTACGTAGATGATATACTTCTAATTGGAAACAATGTGAAGGTATTATCAGATGTAAGGGTATGACTGTCTGAGCAGTTCGATATGAAGGATTTGGGAGAAGCTGGGCACATCCTTGGTATTAAGATCTTTCGAGATCGCAAGAAAATGATGTTGTGCTTATCTCAGGCATCCTATATCGATATGGTGCTAAAGCGGTTCAGCATGGAGAATTCCAAGAAAGGTTTCTTACCTTACAGACATGGAATTCAGCTATCTAAGGCTATGTGTCCTAAGACACAGAAGGAGATAGATGACATGAAGCTGATCCCTTATGCTTCGGCAGTGGGAAGCCTCATGTATGGTATGCTTTTCACTAAGCCTGATATCTATCATGCTGTAGGCATGGTGGCGAGATATTAGTCGAACCCAGGACCGCGACATTGGATTGTTGTCAAGCATATACTCAAGTACCTGAGAAGGACTAGGGAACATATGCTTGTATATCAATCAGATACACTTTGTCTTTTGGATTACACTAACTCAGATTTCCAGTCAGACAAAGTTAAGCTTAAGTCAAACCTCGAGATATATTTTTGTTGGACTTAGATGTGGTTCTTGGTTTGCATAGAAGTATCACAATTTTATTGTGGCAATACTGGTGCATTTATAAACCCGGGGGAACCACGAGCTCATAGAGCAAGGAAACATATCAGTCGCAAGTAACGTTGTAAAACGAGGGAACATAGTGTTGTTCAAGATTACATCTGGAAACAACCTAGTTGATTCTTTCAGGTGGAAGGAATGGGGTTAAGATGTATGGCAGCATTGCTTTGAGTATAAGTGGGAGATAGATAGACATAGTCTAGATAGTATACTTCAAAAGCATGCTTTGAGTATAAGTGGGAGATTGTTAGGGTTGTATACGTCAAAGCATACTTTATGCTTGTATTATCTAATTTCCCGGTCTTTATCTATGAGAATATTTAATTCATTTATCACATGTTTTGCATATTTATTCACGCTATGATTATGCAAATGCAGTCTAAATTACTTTATATTGTAGATAATGTGGTGTGTAGTGTCACACAGAAGATCACATTATTGGTTCCTTATATAGTAATATTTAGTTCACAACCTATATAACATTAGACCGTTATGTGAGAGGTTGTAGTATATATGCTTGAGATTGGTTGGTCTTGACCATTAGCATATATTAGAGTATTCGTTATACGTTGAACATGATCGGGGAGAGATAGATTCTTCTGTACTGACTATAAGAAGAACGTACATCTCGGATAATTATTATTTCTTAATTCTAGTTATTAATATTTAATTATATATATTTAATATTTATTGCTTTGATTTATCATGGGTGAGAGCCACAATGATTGACTCAATATGTTCGATATATTGGGCAATATTATTATTTATATGATAATTAATATTATAGCTAGAAATCGTGTCCCGACCAGATGGGTTGATCATGTCCCTTGAGGCACTCGAAAGGATTATTATATTAAACCCTGCAGGTGGAATTAATTTTCCGATATAATAATAAAGGTCGAGTGGTATACTCATGCATAACACATTAATTAATTAAAAGCTGTCAGTAGCTTAAATTAATTAATGGACATGGAATATCTTAAACACGAGAAATAATTAAATTAAAAAGGGGCCCAATTTCGTAATTTGGGATTTTGGTAGGAAGTGCAATATTAACTTATTAGTGGACTAAGTTGATATTAATAGAGTCTTCATATTAGGAAGAGTTCTAATAATGGAAGGAAGATATCTATTGGGAGTCCTTACAATATCCTCCTTAATGTCCCTAGAGTAGCCCAAGACACCTATAAATACATGCTTGAGGGTGGCCGATTTTATAACTTTAATTGCTCAAAATTTTCGATTTTTTTGGTGTGTTTAATTGTGGATCTTGACTTGTGTCTTGGATTCCACAATTTAGTTAACACAATATTTTTCTAAAATACCACAAATATTCAAGAAAAATAGATAGAAAAAAAAATCGAAAGGAATTTTGGAAGGAGAAATTCGGCTGATCCCCTTGCTGTGCAAATTTAGTCCGGTAGATTGTTGCCCACACGACATCCGGACGTAGGCGGGATATACTCTAGAAGATCTTAAGGTAGAAATACAAGAAGATCGGGGAGGAACACGAAGAAGGACAAATCGACCAAAAGGGATTTTTCTACCACTTCGCGTCAAAGGTAAAAATTACCGACTCCCATGCGTAAATATGTTTATTTAATTGTTTATTAATCTGTTTAGTTAATTAGTTGACAAGCCTAAATAGATCAGGTTTTTACGTTGGTTAGTTTATAAAACCTTTTATTAAATTACCATCACCAACTCGCTTCCGCTGCGTTTTATATTCCAACATATACCTATTTATCACAAAGGTCAGTTCTACCACCACAGTGAATATATATATATATATATATATATATATATATATATATATATATCACGAAGGTCGGTTCTACCACCACAGTGAGATATAAAATAAATATAAAGCTGGAGTGCGGATTACCGCCCCTGTAAAATTAAATACTTGTCACAATACTAGCCTATATAATAACTTTGTGAGTTATGAGACATTTATATAAAGCCGAGAGATTAAAGGCAAGAACAGTGCAAAAAAAAACTAAAAGAGTGATACACGAGCGTTGAGTGATCGAGCGATATACGTGAGGATCTTGTGAGGACTAATTTGTGTGTGTGCGTCAAAAAAAAAAAAGAGAAAAAAAGGGCAAAAAAAAAAGAAAGGCAAAAAAGGCAAAAAAAAGAAAGAAAAGCAAAAAAAAAAGAGCAAAAAAAAATGTCGAAATCCGATATTGAGAAAAATGAAGGAAACGAAGCCCTTCAGAACATACAAGAAATGCTCACCCAATTAATTAGAAGACAAGATCGACAAGAAGAAGCGATCAAAAATTTACAAAAAAAAAAAAAGAGGATGAGCATCACCGTAGAAGAAGGAATCCGAGTCTCATCTCATATAGAGAGTACGAGGATGAAACATTCTCTGAGGATGGAACTTACCAAAATTGAGGAGGAAGTGGTCGAGGAGGTTGGAGAGAACAAGGTAGACGGTATGAAAGGGAAGGACGAAACAAGGAAGACCGAAGTATGGGAAATATAAAAATAAAAATCCCAGCCTTCGAAGGGCGGAGCGATCCCGACACATACCTTGACTGGGAGAGGCAGATGGAAACTATATTTGACTGCCACAACTATGTTAGTACTAAGAAAATGAGGTTAGCAATAACCGAATTTTTCGAATATGCCAGCATTTGGTGGGACCAACTTGTGACGGATAGAAAGAGGAATGGAGAGAGGCCAATTAATAGTTGGGAGGAATTAAAGATTGTAATGCGTAGAAGATTTGTTCCTAATTATTATCATAAGGAACTATTTTCTCGCCTTCAATCCTTAAAACAAGATTCAAGGAGCATAGAAGATTTTCGAAAGGAAATAGAGATATTAATGATCCGGGCCGATGTGAGGGAGTCGAGGGAGGCCACAATGGCGAGATTTCTACATGGCATGAGGGCGGAAATCTCTAAAGAAGTTGATAAACAATATTATGTTGAGTTCGAGGACATGGTATATGCAGCGATCAAAATTGAGAGGAATTTGCGAAAGGGAGGCAACAATACTTACTCCACGGGGTACACAACTCCTTGGAAGCCTCAAATGGGAAATCGAGACGTATCCAAGGGCAATTTTGATAAAAGCACCATGAAGGGGAAGTTTGAGGTGGGGAGTACTAGTCGAACAAAATCCGAAGTCAAATCTACATCCATAGAAAATACAAACACGAGAAACAGGGACATCAAGTGTTTACAATACCACGGGCGAGGACACATTGCATCCCAATGCACTAATAAAAGAGCAATGATACTTAGGGAGGACGGAGAATATGAAACAGATGATGAAGATAAGGAAGAAGGGAAAGAAGAAAGTGTTGAAGGGGAGCTAGAATTCGCACCCGCACTTGTCATTAGGAGGGTGTTGAATGTGAAGGCAAAGGAGGAAGAGAGCAACGATAACGAACAACGAGAAAATCTTTTTCACACTAGATGTTTTGTGAAAAATAAAAATTGTAGTGTGATCATTGATAACAGAAGTTGCACCAATGTGGCTAGTGCTATGCTAGTCGAGGGGTTAGAATTACCAACAAGGCGACATCCTAAGCCTTATAGACTTTATTGGCTAAACGATTGCGGAGAGGTTCGGGTGAATAAACAGGTACTCATAACCATCACAATTGGAAAATACCATAATGATATCCTATGTGACGTTGTACCAATGCACGCTTGCCATATTTTGTTGGGGAGACCATGGCATTATGATCGAGATGCCCAACTTAGCGGGAAGAAGAATCGTTACTCATTTGAGAAAGATGGGAGGAAAATCACATTAGTTCCCATGACGAAAATACAAGTCCATGAAGATCAAATTCAACTCCAAAAAGAAGTTGCAGAAAAAGAAAAAGAAAAGGAAAAAGAAAAAAGAAAACCAAAAAGAAAAAGGAAAAGAAGAAGAGAAAGAAAAGGAAAAAGAAAAAGAAAAGGAAAAAGAAAAACAAAGAGAAAAAGAAAAAGAAAAGAAAGAAAAAGAAAAAAAATGAAAAATCAAAAAACTATTTATTTATAAGTGCAAAGGAAGTCGTTAAAGAAGTTGAGGAGGGGCAACCCGCATACTTACTTCTTACCAAATGAATTTGCACTCTTGATGATGATAAAAACCGGAATGTTCCGAGTACTATAAAAATTCTATTGCAGGACTTCAATGATGTTTTCCGGATGAGCTACCACCCGATTTGCCACCAAAAAGAGGGATCGAGCACCAAATCGACTTTGTGCCAGGAGCCGTCATTCCAAACCGACCAGCATACCGAAATAATCCTGAAGAAACTAATGAGATTCAGCGGCAAGTCGAGGAGTTATTAAGTATTGGGTATATCCGAGAAAGTTTGAGTCCTTGTGCCGTTCCGATAATTGTCGTACCAAAGAAAGACGGGACTTGGAGAATGTGCACCGACTGCCGAGCGGTGAACAATATTACGGTAAAGTATCGACATCCAATTCCAAGGTTAGATGATATGTTGGACAAATTACATGGTTCGCGTGTGTTTAGTAAAATTGATTTAATGAAAGGTTATCACCAAATTCGTATGAAAGAAGGGGATGAATGGAAAACGGTCTTTAAAACTAAATACGGATTATATGAATGGTTGGTAATGCCTTTTGGTCTTACAAATGCACCGAGCACTTTTATGCGGCTAATGAATCATGTTTTGCGTGCTTATATTGGAAAATTTATTGTCGTATACTTTGATAATATTCTCATTTATAGCAAGAGTATAGACGAACACGTTGAACATTTAAGATTGGTTTTAATTACCTTGAAAAGAACAATTATATGCTAGTCTTAAGAAATGTACTTTTTTCATGAGTGAGGTTATATTTCTTGGGCATGTCGTTAGTATTGACAGCATAAAAGTTGATGAAGAAAAGATAAGGGCCATACGTGAATGGCCTAGACCGACTAATGCAACTGAGGTAAGAAGTTTTCACGGTTTAGCAGGTTTTTATCGACGCTTTGTTAAAAATTTTAGCACGATTGTTGCCCCGTTAAATGAACTTGTAAAAAAACATGCTAAATTTCATTGGGGTGATGATCAAGAAAATGCCTTTAACACATTAAAGGATAAATTATGCAGCGCACCTGTGTTAGCATTACCATATTTTTCTAACACTTTTGAAGTTGAGTGTGATGTTTCAGGAGTAGGAATTGGAGCAGTATTAATGCAGGGAAAGAGGCTGATTGCTTACTTTAGCGAAAAACTTGGAGGAGCGATGTTGAACTATCCTACATATGATAAAGAATTGTATGCTTTGGTTAGAGCTTTACATACGTGGCAACACTACTTATGGCCTAAGGAGTTCGTGATTCACACGGATCATGAATCATTGAAGCATCTCAAGGGACAAAATAAGTTGAGTAAAAGACATGCCAAATGGTTAGAGGAGATCGAATCATTTCCTTACATCATCAAGTATAAACAAGGTAAGGAGAACATCATTGTCGATGCATTATCGAGAAGGTATGTATTACTTAATACACTTTCTTGTAAATTGTTGGGATTTGAGCTCTTGAAAAGATCTTACGTGGGAGATAAAGATTTTGGCGAAACATATGTTGCTTGCGAGACAAAAAAGTGTGGATAAATTTTATCGGGATGATGGATTTTTATTCCGTGAAAATAAACTTGCATTCCTTTTTGTTCGACACGGGAGTTGTTAGTAAGGGAAGCAGATAGTGGGGGATTAATGGGACATTTCGGAATTGCCAAAACTTTTGAAATATTGCATGAACACTTCTTTTGGCCTAAAATGAAACATGATGTTTATAAAATTGTCAATTCATGCATTATTTGCCGAAGGGCAAAATCACGAGTTTTACCACATGGTTTGTACATGCCACTTCCAGTTCCTAACGAGCCTTGGGTTGATCTTTCTATGGACTTTGTGTTGGGGTTACCGAAGGTAAAATCAGGATGTGATTCGATATTTGTCGTTGTTGATAGATTTAGCAAAATGGCATATTTCATTGCATATCACAAAACTGACGAGGCCACTCATATTGAAAATTTATTTTTCAAAGAAATTGTCCGTTTACATGGAATGCCAAAAAGTATAGTGTCCGATCGGGATACTAAATTTCTTAGCCATTTTTGGAAAGTTTTGTGGGCGAAACTGGGAACAAAATTACTTTATTCGACAATTTGTCATCCCTAAACTGATGGCCAAACTGAGGTAGTTAACCGAACACTTGGTCAATTATTACGAACTGTTGTTAACATGAACTTGAAAAATTGGGAAACATCTTTACCGTTCATTGAATTTGCTTACAACAGAACCGTTCATTCTACCACTACATTTTCTCCATTTGAAATTGTATATGGGTTTAATCCGATAACTCCTTTAGACTTGTTGCCTATTCCTATAGATGACATGGGCAGTATCGATGGCAAGAAAAAGGCTGAAATGATCAAACAACTGCACGCAAAAGTTCGAGAAAAAATTAAAAAACGCAACGAACATAATGTCCGAATAAAGAATAAGGGACGGAAGCAAGTATTCTTTGAACCAGGTGACTGGGTTTGGATTCACTTAAGGAAAGAGAGGTTTCCCGCACAAAGGAAGTCGAAATTGATGCCAAGAGGAGACGGACAATTTCAAATTTTAGAACGCGTCAATGATAATGCTTACAAAGTGGATCTACCTGATAAATATAATGTTTCTGCTACCTTCAATGTTGCTGACTTAAGCCCTTTTGAATTTTCAGATTCGAGGACGAATCCTTTTTAGGACGGAGGGAATGATGTGAATCAAGAAGCAGTCAGTCAGTCAGAAGAAGAACTATACATTCCTGTGGGACCAATAACAAGATCACGAGCAAATGCGATAAAGAATTCATTAACAATGCTCGTGCAAAATCATTTTAATCAGACCGGTGATTATAAATATAATAACATATTGTGTTATTGAAGCCGTCACATGTTAGATTAAAAGTGTTGATGTCATCATTCCAAGCAATAAGCCTAACTGAAGATGCGATACAATTGAAAGCAGGCGTTGGAAATTTCAAATACGATACATATTCGTATTCTTATGATAACTTTTATGTCCGATATCCGATTGAGACGATTCAGGTGGATTTGGAAAGATAAGAGGTAGTACTATAATTATCTAGAAGACATCAAGATCAAAATCCGGAGTCTAGGATCTGTTATTCCACTAAAACGACAACAATATATTTTTCTTTAACTTTGATTTCTTATTTTCAAAACTTAAGTCTTGGTCCTTGATTTTTGTCTCCTAAAAATGTGTTTACTTCTTAACTTATGGGTTGATTTGTCATGGATCAGATTTTAGGAGCTTTGAATGTTGAATTTATAATATTTTAGTCTTTATTTTATATTTTTATATTGTAATCATTGTAGGAATTTTGGCTATAAATAGCCCTCATTTTCATTTGTAAGGACACCTTGAAATTTATAAAAAAAATTGTGAGTGTTTGTGTTAGCAAACTTTCTTCTTATTTTGTTGAGTGTATCTCCAAAATATAAATCGTGATTTCAATTCACTTATCGAGGCGTTAGAAACCTTGTGGCGTGTTTGAATCGCACCTTCCGGTTTGCTACGGTGCGTCACGTAGAGGGCTTAAAGTAAAACAATCATTTGCTTAATATTGGAACGATTTTGGGAACTAAAATCATACTAGTGATAGCGGTTACCACGGCACGTCGTGTGGGGGTCGCATCAGTGACCCTCCATTGCTCGTCTTCAGGCGGACCTCGAGGCTACTCGGAAACAGAACGCCGATTTTGCCGACAGGATCATGGCAATGGAGATGGGTTCCGTGGAGGTGGCTAAGAGGGCGAGCGACGAGCTTGATAGGGCCCGGGCGGCGACCGATCGGATGCGGGATCAGATGACAGAAACCCGCAGGTCGCATGCGCCCGTGCAGAAGGAGGCAGCCGAACTGAAGGCGGTTGTCGACCGGTTGACCGGCGAGCTGGCGTCGTCAAAGGGAGAGGTGGCTGCCAAATTTGCCGAGCTCCAGGGCGCACACCAGACGGTTTTGGAGCTGAGGGGAAAGTTGGAGGCGACCGAGACCGACCCCTTCCTTAACATGGATTATGTCAGTGAATTTGCCTATTATATGGCTTATGCTGACGCAATCCGCGCTGCCAAGAAGGGTGGGCTCGAGGTCGGCCCTTTGGTTGACAACTTCAGAGCCTACGTGCTTGAGCACCCCTTGCAGCCTGCCTTCTTTGTGCCGATCCTCGACCTCTCTACGGATCATGGGATCAACCTGAGTTGGTACCTGTCGCCGGACAACCTTGTCCATCCGGGTGCCCCAGAGGACGGGGGTTCAGAGCCTGCTGCTGGCGAGAGAGCGAGCGACGATCCAGCGGCCGGGTGTGGTGGCTCGGCAGGGACATCCTAAGCTGGCCTGCTCTTTTTGCTTTGTAATTTTACAGATTTTGTTGTATTTTGCCTTCGGGCCACTGTATTTGTATTTCACCCAAAATGAAATGAAATAAATATTTCCTTCTCTGATTTCTTGCTTGTGTGATCGCCTTTCTGAATCTCTTGCATGACTTTGTACAAGTGTTTGAGGAGCGATCGTCCTTCTCTGATTTCTTGCTTGTATGATCGCCTTTCTAAATCTCTTGCATGACTTTGTACAAGTGTTTGAGGAGCGATCGTCGTGCGTGCAGTTCCAAATGAATTGATATACTTAAACTCATACTGGTATCTTTCAAAATGAAGTCGATCGTTGAGTATGTCTGAACAAAGCCGATCGTCTGAACAAAACCGATCGTCGTACGTATATCTCCGCTCTCCCCCTTGTTTTTGTTTACTTAGTGAAAGTAAGGGAACGAAAATAAATCGTTTAGCGAGCGATCTTCAATTTTGCATATTCCTCGAGAAAGGCTGACCATCTTGGCCTAGAGGAACCGTGCACAGTCGCGGAGTTTGATGGAACCGACCTCCGCGACCATGTCTTGTGCGCGAGCGACATTCCATCGGATGGTTACGTTCTCGCGACTCACTTAATTGTGAAGGTCCTCAGTAGGCTACGTTTTGCCTTGCAATGTAGCGATGGGGCGGACGATCTCAGACTGGAGGAGTCCTTGCACGGGGTGCCGTAGGATTAATCGACTTTGCGACTGTGGCTTGTTAGCACTTTTCTGTCTGGGACCGACATGTTAGATGACGGGCCTTCGAGGGCATACGTTGTGACGGGGGAGGGACGCGTCGCATTGTCCGGGTCCACCATGTTAGATGATGGACCTTTGAGGGCGGGCGAGCGTGTCCACAGATCTATTTTGGAGGGTCCTTTGGCTACGCCTGCCTCGTATTTAAACGAAAGGGCGAGCGAACTTAGCCCAAAGGAACCTTGCATGGACGGGCTGTCAGTCCCATCGACTTCCACGACCATGGCTGCACTTTTCCACCTTGGATAGTCATGTTAGATGGTGACCTTCGATGGTGTACGTTGTGCTGAGGGAGGCGATCGCTCGCCTATTTCCATCATGTTAGATGACGAACTTTGGAGGGCGAGCGAATCATCCTCTCTTTGGAGGTGTTCATCGGGCAGTAGCCTTTGGTTCATTTTGTCGAAGCGAATCACTTGTGGAGAATTGGGAGATCTCATTAAGCACTTTGTACATTAGGTAAATGAATACAGGGTATTGCTACTGATAGTACTTATTTAAATGGATGGCGTTCTAGGGATATTGGTCCGGAGTTCCGTCTGGGTGTTGGAGCTCGTAGGCTCCTTTGGATAGCCATTTGGATATTCTGAACGGGCCCTCCCAGTTCGGACCAAGTACCCCGGTGTGGGTCTGGATCTTTTTGAGGACTAGGTCGCCCACTTGGAACCGTCTCTCCCTGACCTTAGAGTTTAAGAATTTTTCGGACCTCTTTTTGTGGATCGTGTTCTTCATTTCTGAGGTCAGCCGCCGTTCTTCGCGCATATCCAAGTCGATTCGCGGAGCTATATCATTGTCTGTCGTCAGTTGTTGGGCAGTTCGGTGGCTGAGGACGGCGATCTCCGATGGGATCACTGCTTCGGTCCAGGACGCGAGGGCAAACGGGGTTTCGCCGGTTGAATTTCTTGTCGTCATTCGGTAGGACCACAAAACATCCGGGAGCTCGCTCGCCAAGCGCCCTTGCTTGGACTCGAGTCTAGCTTTGATCGTGTGCTTGAGGATCTTGTTAACAGCCTCTACCTGCCCGTTCGTTTGAGGGTGGTAGGGGGCCGAGAACAACTTTTTTATTCCCCACTTTTTGCAGAATTACATAACTTCCAAACCGTCAAACTGCTTTCTGTTGTCGGAGATGATAGCCTGAGGTAGACCGAATCGGCAGATGATGTTCTTCCAAATGAACTTGATCACTTGCTCTTGGCCGATCTTGTTGAGTGATTTGGCCTCTGCCCATTTTGTGAAATAATCGACCCCCATGATGGCGAATTTACATCCCCCTGGCGCCGTCGGCAAAGGACTGATGAGGTCGATGCCCCAATGGGTGAATGGCCACGGGCTATACATTGAGGTGAGCTGCTCGGGGGAGAGCTTGATTTTCGGGCCCATGATATGACATCTTTGACAAGATCGGGCGTAGGCGATCGCGTCCTTTTGCAGGGTAGGCCAGAAAAAGCCTTGCCTGGTCGCCTTGTGGATGAGGGCTCGCCCTCTCACGTGATTTCCACAGATCCCGTCGTGGATTTCGGCTAAAACACGCCGGCCTTTCTCTGGAGTAATGCACTTGAGGAGAGGGAGGCTGAAAGATCACTTGTAAAGCCGGTCGTCCAAGAGGGTGTACCTGGTTACTCGAAGCTGAAGCTGGCGGGCCTTGACCCGATCTGTGGGGAACGTTCCGTTTTTCAAGTATTCAATGAATAGAGTCATCCAGTTCTCTTCAGCGACGGCAACTGTGGCGACCAAGCTTTTGTCGATCGCCGAGCTCGTCAATCTAGTGATTTGGATGTTAGAGAAATCTGCTGCCCCATCCAATGATGCGAGTTTGGATAGGGCATCAGCCTGGGAATTTTATTCTCTTGGGATTTGCTCGATCAGCACTTCTTCGAAACTCTTGCATAATTCGGCGACCAACTCTTAGTATTTGATCACCTGTTCGCCGCGCGCCTCATATTCTCCCTTGACCTGGTTGACGACCAAGAGGGAGTCCATGAAGACATGAAGGCGGCGAACGCCCACGGCGAGTGCTAGATCGAGCCCGCCCAGTAAGGCTTCGTACTCGGCTTCATTATTGGTCGCTCGGAAATCGAAGTGCACGACATTTGTAAAACTATGGCCATTGGGACTAATGAGGACAATCCCTACCCCTGCTCGCGCGCTGGTCGATGAGCCATCTACGAACAGTTTTCAGGCGGGATGGCCGACCTGGACCGGGCTAGGCGGGAAAGTTAATTCCACCACGAAGTCTGCCAACGCTTATCCCTTGATCACTGTGCGTGGAGCATACGTGACACCGTATTGGGCGATCTCTAGTGACCACTTGAGGAGTCGCCTGTTGGTGTCCGGTCGGTACATAACTTGCCTTAGAGGGAGGGTCGTCAGAACCTCCACTTGGTGTTCGAAGAAGTAGGCTCTCAGCTTGCGAATACTCATGACAAGCGCGTAGGCGAGCTTCTCCAGGGGCGTGTAACGTGTCTCCGTATCGTGTAGCGCTTGACTGACATAGTAGATCGCCAAATGAGTTTGCCCCTCTGCTCGCACTAATACCGCGCTCAGCGCGACCTCCGAGGGCGTCAAGTAAAGGAACAACTTCTTGTCGGGGATCGGTTTTGCCAAAATTTGGGGGTTAGACAGATACTCCTTGATATTGGCGAACGCCATCTGACTTTCCTTCGTCCACGTAAATTTTTTATTCTTTATGGTAGCGAAGAAAGGCTTGCTTTTGTCTCCGAGCCACGCAATGAAACGAATAAGGGATGCTAAACACCCCGTGAGGCATTGAACCTGCTTGACATTTCGCGGTTCTTGCATGTCGAGGATCGCTTTGATCTTGGTGGGGTTTGCTTCGATCCCCCTCGGCTCACGATGTGTCCCAGGAATTTTCTGGAGCTTACTCCGAAGTTGCACTTCTTGGGGTTTATTTTCATGTTGTAATTCTCGAGAATGACGAACGTCTCGACGAGGTCTTTGAGGTGATCTTCTTTTTTATGGCTCTTGACCACGATATCGTTAATGTAAACCTCCATGATTTTGCCAATTTGATAGGCGAACATTCCGTTGACCAGGCATTGGTAGGTCGCCCCTGCATTTTTCAGGCCAAACGGCATTCAGATCCAAAAGAACACGTCTTTTTCCATGTGGAACGATGTGTGTTTTACGTCTTTTTCCGCCATTGGGATCTGATGGTATCCGGCGAAGACATCCATAAATGACATCATTTCGCAGCCTGCCGTGCTATCGACCAGGTGGTCAATGTGAGGCATCGGAAAGTGATCTTTCGGACAAGCCGCGTTGAGGTCGTTGAAATCGATGCATAACCTCCAGGAGTTGCTCGCCTTTTTGATGAGCACCGCGTTGGCCACCCACTGCGGCTCGTCAGTAGCTACCCCAATCAGTTTGTTGTCGAGCAGCTTCTTGACTTCTGCATCAAGCACAGCATATTTCTCTAGACCGAATTTCCTACGTTTCTGGTGAACAGGCTTCCTCGCCGGGTCGATCTTTAGATAATGGCAAGCATGTTCATAACTGATGCCGACCATATCTTGATGCGACCAGGCGAAGACTCCGATGTTCTTTCGTAGTAAACTGATCAGATTGTCTTTTAGCTCGGGATTGACGCTCGAGCCGATCTGCACTTCTCGCATCGGGCAAGCCGGATCGATTGTTATACTTTCCAACTCTTCAGTGGGGACAATCGCTTCTCATTTGGATCGATCGCTGGACTCGATACTTGGATCAACATCGAGGCTCGGCTCGAAGCCGATCCTCAGTTCGATGTCGTCCGGCGATTGATGTGAGATGTCGTCTTTTGAGTCGGGCTGGTGTGAGGTGCTAGGCTCGTCGATCTCCATTGGCTGGTTGTCGATCGTCCCAGTGTTAAAAACGGGACACGAAACGTTTAAAGGAAAATCTACAACACAAGATTAGTTCAAACACTTCTTTGCCATTAGCTGGTCTCCTTTTACAGTACCGACTGTCCCTTCGGCAGTAGGGAACTTAATACAATAAAAGAAAGAGGAGGCGACCGCCTCAAAAGTTTCTAGAAAGGGGTGACCTAGGAACCCATTATAGATGATGGGCATGTCTATGATTACAAAATCGAGGTTCCTAGTGATCTTAACCTTAGGATCGTAACAGCATACTAGCTCGACATAGAGCTTGATCCTTCCATAAGCTTTGACCGTGTTGTCGCCGAACCCTTGAAGCACAGTTTCGAATGGCTTGATGAATTTGGTCAGGTAACCGAGCTGGTCCAGAGCAGACTTGAATATGATGTTGAAAAAGCTCCCATTGTCAATCAGCACGCGGTAGACCATTTTTCCAAGGATACAAGCAGAGATCACCAAGGCATCCACATTGGGGCACTGCACTCCCTCCCTATCCTTGTTGGAGAAGGAGATGAGTGCCTCTTTGGAAATGGTTGGCTCTGGGGGCACCACGACGTAGACTCTGTCTGATGTAACCCACACACGACACGCTATGGTAACCGACACATCTAAATGAATTCATTCCAGGATGTTTCCAAAATAAGCAAAATGGGGCTTTACTTCCAAACCTCTACGTGACATGCCGTAGCAACTCGGAAGGGGTGGAATATAAATACTAAAAAGATTGTACTTGATAAGTATAGAAATCACACAAGGGATGTTTTGGAGACACACTCAACAAAACAGGAAAGCACTCACAAAGGTTTGTTAATACAAACACTCTCAAATTTCATAAAATCTTTGGTGTCCTCTTACAATGAAACTTCAAGGCTATTTATAGCCAAAATCTTACACCTAACTCTAGTGTGAACAAGGAAACAACTAAGAAACCTACAAAATAGAAAAATCAACATTAAAAGATCCTAAAATCTGATACAAAGTCAGTCAACACATGTTTAGGGGACAAAATATCAAAGACCAAGATTTTAAGGTGTGAAAACAAGGACAACAAGTCACCATAAATCTGATGCTGTCTGTTTTGTCATTTCTGAGCTCAAATAGGTCAGAATTTGATCTATGGTCTTAAAAATATTTGTATCTCTCTTTCTTAACTTTCTATAGACACATGAATCACCTTAATCGGATTTCTTACGAGTAAGTTATAGCCAAAATACGAGACTGCTGCGTGTCAGTCTTACGCGCGGGAATTTGCATCCTTGTTTGTTTGTTTGTCTTTTCCGATCGTCTTCGACTTTAATATTACACGACTCGAATATATAAAACTCAAAATATAAAAATACAAATCAAGAAATATAATTCAAATTAAAATACAACAATATAAAATAAATGAAAAACTTATTGTTCGACAACTTCGACACTACTCACGAATTTGTTGTCTTTGATAACATAGTCATTTTTAAACATATCAATGACGAGTGTCGATAAATTATTTTTGAACTTCTTTGATTGAGACCTCATTATTGGTCCAGTCAGCATGTTCAAGTCCTCATCCGGGTTCTTCATAATATCTTGATTCACATCATTCCCCCGTTCCTCAAAAGGATTCATCCTCGAATCTGAAATTTCAAAAGGGCTTATGTCAGCGACATTGAAAGTAGTGGGAACATTATACTCACCAGGTAGATCTACTTTATAGTCATTGTCATTAATCCGCTCTAAGATCTAGAACGGTCCACCTCCCCTTGGCATTAGCTTCAATTTTCTTTGAATGGGAAATCGTTCTTTCCTCAAATGAACCCAAACCCAATCACCTGGTTCAAAGACTACTTGTTTGCGTCCCTTGTTCTTCATTATTCCATTGTGTTTGTTGCGCTTCTCAATTTGTTCATGAAATTTGGCATGTAATTGCTTCACCATCTCCGCCTTTTTCTTGCCATCAAGGTTTACTCCTGTCATCTATTGGAATAGGCAACAAGTCTAAAGGAGTTATTGGATTAAACCATACACGATTTCAAATGGCGAAAATGTCGTAGTAGAATATACGGTTTGATTATAGGCAAACTCGATAAATGGTAAAGATGTTTCCCAATTTTTCAAATTTTTGTTAACAATAGTTCACAACAATTGACCAAGCGTTCGATTAACAACCTCGGTTTGACCATCAGTTTGGGGATGACATGTTGTAGAATAAAGCAATTTCGTCCCCAATTTTGCCTATAAGACTCTCCAAAAATGACTCAAAAATTTGGTATCTCTATCGGATACGACGCTTTTGGGCATACCATGCAAACAAACAATTTCTTTGAAAAATAGATTAGCAATATGTGTGGCGGCGTCCGTTTTATGACATGCAATGAAGTGTGCCATTTTGCTAAATCTATCAACTACAACAAAAATGGAGTCACAACCGGATTTCGCCCTGGGTAATCCTAATACAAAGTCCATAGAAAGATCGATCCAAGGTTTGCTTTCCTACAAACAATGCATGAATATACAACTTTAAAAATATCATGTTTCATTTTTTGCCAAAAGAAATGTTCATGCAATATTTCGTAAGTTTTAGCAATCCCAAAATATCCCATTAGACCTCCACTATGTGCTTCTTTTACCAATAATTCCCGTGTTGAACAAAAAGGAATGCAAAGTTTATTTTCACGGAACAAGAATCCATTATCCCAATAAAATTTTTCTACTCCTTTTTTCTCGCAAGTGACATAAATATCATGGAAATCTTTATCCCCCTCATATGTTTCTTTCAATAAATCAAATCCCAAAAGTTTACAAGAAAGTGCATTGAGTAATACATACCTTCTTGACAAAGCATCGGCGACAATGTTTTCCTTACCTTGTTTGTATTTGATGATGTAAGGAAATGATTCAATTTCTTCTAACCACTTGGCATGTCTCTTGCTCAATTTACCCTGTCCTTTGATATGCTTTAAGGATTCATGATCAGTATGAATCACGAACTCCTTAGGCCATAGGTAGTGTTGCCACGTACGTAGGGCTCGAACCAAAGCATACAATTCCTTGTTATAGGTCGGGTAATTCAATGTAGCTCCTCCAAGTTTCTCACTAAAATAGGCTATCGACCTTTTTCCCTGTATTAATACTGCTCTTATTCCTACTCCTGAAGCATCACACTCAATTTCAAAAGTGTTAGAAAAATCAGGTAATGCTAAGGCAGGTGCGGTGCACAATTTATCTTTCAGAGTGTTAAATGCTTTTTCTTGTTCATTTCCCCAACTAAACTTAGCATGTTTCTTGACAAGTTCGTTTAATGGGGCTGCAATTGTGCTAAAATCTTTTACGAAGCGTCGGTAAAATCCTGCTAGGCCATGAAAACTTCTTACCTCGGACGCGTTCGTCGGTCTAGGCCATTCTCAAATAGCCTTAACCTTTTCTTTATCAACTTTTATGCCATCAGCACTAACGACATATCCAAGAAAAATAACTTCATTCATGCAAAAAGTACATTTCTTAAGATTAGCATATAATTATTCCCTTCTCAAGGTAATTAAAGCTAATCTTAAATGTTCAACATGTTCTTCAACATTTTTGCTGTAAATGAGTATATCATCAAAGTATACAACAACGAATTTTCCGATGTATGCACGTAAAACATGATTCATTAATCTCATAAAAGTACTTGGTGCGTTCTAGGGGTGGCCCATGAACCGAACGTTCGCGAACTGTTCGTGAAAAAGCTCGGTCAACGGTCAGTTCGAGTTCGGTTTGACCGAACCGAACATGTTCGCGAACATGTTCGAGTATTTTCGAACCGAACATCGAACATTTTATATTTTGATCGGGTGTTCGCGAACTGTTCGCGAACATTAATATATATATATATATATATAAATAATATGGCACGAACAGAAACAATTGAACACAAACGAACCGAACAAACGAACAGAACAATTAAACACAAACGAACAAAGCGTACGAACAAAACAATTGAACACAAACGAACCGAACACGAACAATAAAAAATATGTCGAACCGAACTCGAACACTAATTTGTAATGTTCGTCGAACACGAACACGAACCGAACACTTCACGAACCGAACGAACGAACGGTCAATAACACCAAAAGCTCGGTTCGTTCGGTTCGTGTCCACCCCTAGTGCGTTCGTTAGTCCAAAGGGCATTACCAACCATTCGTATAATCCGTATTTAGTTTTGAAAGCCGTTTTCCATTCATCTCCTTCTTTCATACGAATTTGGTGATATCCTTTTATTAGGTCAATTTTAGTGAAAACACAGGAACCATGTAATTCATCTAACATATCATCTAACCTTGGAATAGGGTGTCGATACTTAACCGTGATATTGTTTACCGCTCGGCAATCGGTGCACATTCTCCACGTTCCATTTTTCTTTGGCACGCCGATCACAGGAACGGCACAAGGACTTAGACTCTCCCGGATATACCCAAGACTTAACAAGTCCTCGACTTGTCTTTGGATTTCATTGGTATCTTCAGAGTTGTGCCGGTATGCCGGTCTATTTGGAATAACCGCTCCGGGCACAAAGTCTATTTGATGCTCAACCCTCGGATTGGTGGCAACCCTACAGGTAGTCCTTCAGGAAAAACATCAACAAATTCCTACAATAAAGATTCAATAGAACTCGGAATTATCCGGTTCCCGGGGTTAGTAGTAGCGCAAACTTTTCGAAAAATAATCAAGTACATGGGTGCATTTTCCTTGATATCTTCTTCAAGTTCCTTTGCACTTACAATCATGCATTTTCTCAAATCTTCTTTTTCTTTCTTTTTTTCATTTTTTTCATTTTTCTCATTTTTTTTCATTTTTCTCGCTTTTTCATTTTTCTCATTTTTCTTGTTTTTTTCATTTTTTTCATTTTTCTTTTCCTTTTCTTTTCTCAATTTTTCTTCAATTTCCTTTTCAAGACGAAGTTGATCTTCTTGTATTTGTACCTTAGTCATGGGAGCTAAGGTAATTTTCTTTCCGTCCTTCTCGAATGAGTAACAATTTTTCCTTCCGCTCAAAGTAGTATCTCGATCAAAATGCCATGGTCTTCCCAACAAGATATGACAAGCATGCATCGGAACGACATCACATAGGATTTCGTCTTGATACCTTCCGATGGTGAGAGCCACAAGTACCTGTTTATTAACTCGAACTTCCCCACAATCATTTAGCCAATGTAAACGATACGGTTTAGGGTGTCTTCTTGTTGGAAGATCGAGTTCTTCCACTAGCATAGCGCTAATGACATTAGTGCAACTCCCGTTATCTAATATCACACTACAATTTTTATTTTTAATAAAACAACGTGTGTGAAATAGATTTTCTCTTTGTTCGTTAACTTCCTTCTCTTTTGCTTGAGAACTTAACACCCTCCGGACAACAAGTGTGGGTGCATACTCATACGTCTCATCATCACTCTCCACCTCTCTTGTCTCTTCTTCTTCTTCTTCTTCTTTTTCGCTTTCCGTTTCAATCTCCACATCCCGAAGTACCATCACCCGTTTGTTGGTGCATTCAGATGCTATATGTCCACAACCCTGGCACTTATAGCATTGCATGTCCCAGTTTCTCCTTTGGGTGCTTTCGACGGGTTTAGGCTTCCCATCAAATTTTGGTTTGCTAGTACTCCCAACTTCAAACTTTCCTTTCAAGACACTCCCTTCTCTTTTATCAAAATTTTTCAATTTGTCTGAACTTACTTGAGATTGTTGTTTCAAAGGAGTAGAGTATCTCGTGGAATAGTTGTTGCTCCCACTTCGTAAACTCCGCTCGATTTTTACCGCCGCATATACCATGTCCTCGAATTCAACAAAGTGTTGTTTTTCAACTTCTTTAGATATATCGACTCTCATCCCGTGTAAAAACCGCGCCATGGTGGCCTCTCTCAATTCCCGAACATTGGCCCGGATCATCAACATCTCCATTTCCTTTCGAAAATCTTCAATGTTTCTCGAGCCTTGTTTTAAAGATTGTAAGCGAGAAAATAGTTCCTTAAGATAGTAATTAAGAACAAATCTTTTCCGCATAACAACCTTCAATTCTTTCCAACCGCTAACCGGTCTCTCCCGACTCCTCCTTCTCTCCGTCATAAGTTGATCCCACCAAATGCTTGCATATTCTGAAAATTCGGTTATTGCTAACCTCATTTTCTTCTCATCGGAATAGTTGTGGCAATCGTAAATGGTCTCCAGCTTCCTTTCCTAATAGAGATATGTGTCCGGATCACTTCTTCCTTCGAAAGATGGGATTTTCATTTTGATGTTTCTCATATTCCGATCCTCCTCGTCTCGGACATATCTTCCTCGCCTTCCTTCATACTCTCTCCTTCCTCCTCGTCCTCCTCGCCCTCCTCGATGTACAAACCTCGGAGTTTTCTCCTCAGAATTCATCGAATCTTCATCATCATAGCCTCCAAATCGAATGGGTTCCGGTCCCCTTCGTACGGGCTCCTCTTCTCTACCCTTCGTGAGAGTAGAAATTGTTTCCTCTTGTTTATCTAGTCTTCCGACTATTTGAGCAAGTTGTTGTACAATATTTTAAAGGATAAGATTTTGCTCGTTTCCTTCAGTTCCTGACATTTTCTTTTTTCTTTTTCCTTTTTTTCCTTCTTTTTCTTTTTTTTCTTTTTCCTTTTTTTTTCCTTTTTTTCTTTTTCCTTTTTTTATTTTTTTTCTTTTTTTTTTGTTTTTTTCCTTTTTTTCTTTTTTTTTCTTTTTTTTTTTCTTTTTTTAACAAGAAAATTTTCTCACAAGAACCTCACGTGTATCGCTCGGTCGCTCACACTCGCGCATCTCTCGTCTGGCTTTTTTTTTCTTAATTCCTCAATATTTTTTTGCCTTTTTCCACACAACTTACAAGGTAATTTTAAGTTTATTTTTGAAAGAACTCAAATCCCACGCCCCCCCAAAGATTGTGAATGACGATAAGAAAAAAAATGGAAGGATGGGAGCAAAAGATTTTTGAATAGTTTAGAATATGGAATGGAACGAAAAGTATGATAATTATTTGATAAGATCGATCAAAATTCGTTCTTCTCTTCTTCTTTGATATTTTTTTTCTTTATTTTTTTTGCCTTTTTCCACACAACTTACAAGGTGATTTTAGGTGATTCAAATCAAGTTTCTTCTTGGAAGAACTCAAATCCCACGATACCCCCAAAGATTGCGAATGACGATAAGAAAAAAAAAATGGAAGGATGGGAGCAAAAGATTTTGGAATAGTTCAGAATATGGAATGGAACGAAAAGTATGGGAATTGTTTGATAAGATCAATCAAAATTCGTTCTTCTCTTCTTCCTTGATATTTTTTTTAGTAATGAAATGAAAGGATTGATATTTGATATTCGATCCGCAAACTTAAAATCACCAGACGCCCGAAGGCTAAGGAACAAATTCTTCCCCTGGCCTTGGCTTGAAGAGTTATAAAAAACAATCAAAACCTTCACCACTCATAATTTTTTTTTAGTATTGAAATAAATGGATTGATATTTGATATTCAATCCGCAAGCTTAAAATCACCAGACGCCCGAAGGCTAAGGAACAGGTTCTTCCCCTGGCCTCGGCTTGAAGAGTTATCAAAAACAATCAAAACCTTCACCGCTTATATTTATATATATATATATATATTGTGTGTGTGAAGAAGATGGAAGATTTAGAAGATGCAGGAAATGATAGGATGGTAAGATAGGAAGATTATGGTAATGAAGAAAAATAGATGATACCACTTAGTTTTGGAATAACCGAGCTCCGAAGCCAACTGATGCGACCCCACACGACACGCTGGTAACCGACACCGCTAGATGAATTCGTTCCCAGGATGTTTCCAAAATAAGCAAAATGGGGCTTTACTTCCAAACCTCTACGTGACACGCCGTAGCAACTCGAAAGGGGTGGAATATAAATACTAACAAGATTGTACTTGATAAGTATATAAATCACACAAGGGATGTTTTGGAGACACACTCAACAAAACAAGAAAGCACTTACAAAGGTTTGTTAATACAAACACTCTCAAATTTTATAAAATCTTTGGTGTCCTCTAACAATGAAACTTAAGGCTATTTATAGCCAAAATCTTACACCTAACTCTAGTGTGAATAAGGAAACAACTAAGAAACCTACAAAATAGAAAAATCAACATTCAAAGATCCTAAAATCTAATACAAATTCAGTCAACACATGTTTAAGAGAAAAAAATATCAAAGACCAAGATTTTAAGGTGTGAAAACAAGGACAACAAGTCACCATAAATCCGATGCTGTCTGTTTTGTCATTTCTGAGCTCCAATAGTTCTGAATTTGGTCCTATGGTCTTAATAAGATTTGTATCTCTCTTTCTTAGCTTTCCATAGACACCTGAATCACCTGAATTGGATTTCGGACGAGTAAGTTATGGTCAAAATGCGAGACTGCTGCATGTCGGTCTTACGCGCGGGAATTTGCATCCTTGTTTGTTTGTTCGTCTTTTCCGATCGTCTTCGACTTTAATATTACACGACTCGATTATATACAACTCAAAATATAAAAATACAACTCAATAAATACAATTCAAATTAAAATCCAACAAGATAATATAAACGAAAAACTTATTGTTAGACAACTTCGACACTACTCACGAATTTATTGTCTTTGATAACATAGTTATTTTTAAACATATCAATGACGAGTGTCGATAAATTATTTTTGAACTTCTTTGATTGAGACCTCGTTATTGGTCCAGTCGGCATGCTCAAGTCCTCATCTGGGTTCTTCATAATATCTTGATTCACATCACCGGCGAACGCCCTCAGCTCGGCCTTCCGCTTTCTGTTCGACAAGGTGGAAACCGGGAAAAGACCTCCGAGGTTTCCGCCTCCCGATTGGAGCATATTGACCCGGGCACCGGGATTGATCGGAGGGATCGACTCATCTGACTCCTCCGGTTCATTTCGTTCGAGTCTGGCGACCGGATTGGGAGGGTGACGATCATCGTTTTGTCGCCGATCGCGTCCCCCGGTCCTTTGTGCACGGGGCTTTGACTTGGTTACCAAGCTGTCCAGCTTGCCCTCCTCGAATAATCTCCAGAGTTTTCTGAGGAGGTCGCGGTATTGGTTGGTGTTGTGGCCGGTACTTTTGTGGTAGGCACAAAATTTACTGCGGTCTAGATGACCGTTGTCCCTCATCGGCTTTGGCTTGCTTAGCCACTCGCGCCCCTTGATGGCGTTGAAGATATAGACCGGAGATAGATTGAGGTTGCGGAGTAGGTGGACTTCCACATCTTCGAAGGCCTTGAATTCACCGGGTGGCTTTGCGACCGCTTTTCTAGGCTTGGCGATCACTTTTCTCGATACGGGAGATGGCACCTTCCTTTCTCCGGTTGCCCCCTCACCTAGACGAAGGGTGAGCAACCTCTGCCTAGCCAGAAAGTCGGCAACCTTGGCGCGGAAGATCGCGTAGGTCGGGGGGATGTCCTTTGTGAGGTGCCTGAACATGGGCAAAAGACCATCAAATCCTTCGAGGACCGAATAGAGGGCGAGCTCGTCGCTTATGGGTTCGCCGGTGAGGACTATCTCATCCACCCGGTCGATGTAATCTTCGTCGGACTCGTCTTTCCCTGCCTGATCTTCATCATGCGATGGTGACCTTTCGGCCGAGCGACCTTGGCGGCAAAGTACGACGTGAAGTTGCTCGCCAACTTTTCGAAACAGTTGATTGAGCGTGGTGGCAATGAGATGTACCACCTATGGGCGAGATTTCCCAATGTTAAAGGGAACATTCGGCACTTCGCCGCGTCTGACGCCCCGCATCCGGTCATGTAGATCCGGAACTTGCTTAAGTGGGTTTCGGGGTCCGATCTCCCCTCATACAAAGGTGTTTGAGGAGGAGCGATCTTTGGTTGCACGGGGGTGAGCTCGATCTGTATCGCGAGCGGCTCACTCGGTCTGGCGACCTTCCTTTTGGCGCCTGTCCCAGTTTCCAGGAGCACTTTCATATCGTCGAGCTGGCGCTGCATTGCGGCCATCGCCGTAGCCTGACTGCTCGCAGTTTGGCTCTCAGAGCGGGAGCCGAGGAGGTCATGTACTGACCTCCTGGCCCATTGTAGGCGACGAGGTCTCTGCTGCCGAGCTCAATTTTTCGGCGAGCGGGTGCCAGACGGCTGTCCTGCTTCGTGGGGGTCGGATATGCCGAACTCCTGGTGATGGATTCGGACTCCGATGTCTCATTGTTGGGGCCAGAATGCCCAGGTTGCCATGAGGGATCACTTCCTAAGCGCTGAAAACGTAATTATCCCGCCTCGCGAGCGCCTTTTCTTGCGATTGGGGGCTTTCTGACGATTGCTCGACATATAACCCTTTGAGTTTTTGTTTGCCCGCGCGGCGGATGGCTGTCGGGGTAATAGTGGGCGTGTCGCATGCTCTCCGTCGCTCCCTTAAGATGGCCATAGCCTCCTCGATCTGTTCCGCGGTTTGGAATTGATCGAGTGAGAGACTGGGGCCGTCCCTCGGGGTCGGGAGTGAGAGCATGGCGTTGCCGCGATCGTCTTTCGCCGTCGGTTGGGACTCGGTCTGGGCAGGAATAAGGCGTCCGGCGGACCGTAAGGCGGCTCTCTTCGAAATGGTGGCAGACCTCATGGTTTCAAAGGTTTTTCTTTGAAGAACAGTGAGTGTTTCTTCAAGTATATGTTCCGGAGAACAGTGAGTGTTCTTCGAAACGGTCGGAGAGAAAATAAAGGTAGCTCTTCCTCTAGCGCCAATTGTTGTTACCCAAAATATTATTCGGAATGGTTTGCTGGATATGGCTACGGGTGAGTAACAAACAAAATGCGAGACCACATACGAAGGAATGTAAATAACAAAAGATTTGCCGGGGTTGTTAGTCCCGGGCTTGAATGCTCTTGCGAGGTATTATTAATAATAATATTGCTTTGGAGTACAAATATCAATGTTAGAGTGCGATTACAATGGGTGTAATGACCCTAGTTATCTAGCTCTTGAGTGCTGGTGATTGCCGGAAGAACCAGAGTTAATGCTCTGTGAGTTCTTGTAACAAAGATGAAATGATGTGTAGAATTCTGTGTAGGCACTCGTCTCTTCGATCGCTCTGCACCGTGCCTTTCCAATTGTTGGAAGTCTCCTATTTATAGGAGAGAAAATAGTTGGGATGCCTTAATCCTAAACGGGCGATCACCTTTTCCGTATTAAATTAATTGGGCGATCGTCTCAGCATGTGGGTCGGTTTCCCTAAAGTCCGCGGCTGCTGCTGGCAGCCAGTTGTGCGAACCAATGAGAGGACAACACGCGTCTCTTGTCGTGGTCTTGGGAGGTCCCACCTAGGAACTTTCGGCGGCTCTGTCGGTTGGTGAGATGCTGTCCTTATCACCAACATCTGGTGTTGGGCTGGAGTCAAAAAGCATTATCTTGCGGCGCCGTTTGCGGATCTGCACGTGGGTCTTCATCCAAGATTCGGTCTTCGTAGACTTTGACGGATGTTGGCTTTACATGTGGCATAAGACGGCCGTCCTTGGTCGGACACTGGGGTCGATCGCTAGGTTCTAAGTGACGATCGCCCTGGACGCCGATCGCCCGGTACTTGATCCTGATCTGGAATCTTCGTCTGGCAAGTCTGCCTTGGTTTACCTGATGCTGCTTTGGTCGCTCGACCCTTATGCCGATCGCCGTCGAGCGTATTAATTGCCGCTAGGGTATTCTGGTCGATTCGGTCCGGTATTGGCTTAAGCGGGCGGACCGTAAGGTTACCGGTATACCGAGCCGGACGGTAAGCAATCGGTTCTAATTTCAGAACCGAAACCGGTCCGGTAAGCCTAACGGGTACTTTAAACCCGAGACCGGTAAGACCCGAACCGGTTAAGAACCGATAAGACCCGGTTCATGTACTCATTAATTACCCGAAGCAGAACCAGAAAATTACTTGTGACAGATTCAATAACCTGCCTAACTTAAGTTTCAAAATACATAGACAAATTAAGTACATCTAAATTAGAGCTTCAGAACATATTCGTAATAGACGCGAAATAGATAGACAAATTTTAAATAATTTCAATAGCTACTTTGCAGTTACATTCAAAATAACAGCCTCCGAACATGTTCATCATAGGCTCAAAAAGATCATAAGCAAGTTCACCAATCATCATAAGCTCTCAAGCGACTGATGAAGCGGTGTCTCCGATATCCAACTACATTCAAAAAATAATATTCAAAAGTTAGTATCACAAACAAATAAACAACAAAGTCGTTCTTAGGTACAATAAATCAGAATAATGAGACGTAATAAATTACCTGCCCAAAGTCGTAGTTCAAACGCTCTTCATCTGTTTCAAGCTAAATAAATGAATACAATTGTCAATACTCAATAGTAACAACAGAACATATACAATCACCAAAGAGAAAAAAATTAAAGAACATATACAATCACCAAAGAGAAAAAAAATTAAATAAATGAAAACTTACAATATGCTTCCCATGCCCTCTCTTGATCCCATATAATCCTTTTACCCAATCACCTCCACAAAGTAGCATTTCAACGGTTTCCACCTTCATTGACGCCCTCTTTGGGTCAATGACTCTTTTTCCCGCACTAAACGTTGCTTCCGAAGCAACAGTTGTAATAGGAATTGAGAGAACATCCTTAGCCAACTTACTAAGAACAGGGAACTTTGGTTCGTTAGCCTTCCACCACTGCAGAACATCAAAATTTGTCCCTTCTCCAATTCTAAGACGATCTTCTTCAAGATAATAATCAAGATCGGACTTTGCTTTGTCTACTACAACGACACTTTCAGCGTACATTTCAAACTTCTTTTCCCCAACCCAGAACGTGAACTAGTTAAAGCCACATGTTGTTTACTATAACCTTCCAAGTCATTATCTTTCTTATACAATTTCTCATATTCCAAGAACAAATCATGTATGCTTTTTGTTAACTCATCTTTGTATTTATCTGCTGCTCCACCATACAAGTGAGGATAAACTCATGAGATAAAGAACAATTTATACCTAAGAATATAAACAAAACATAAAATACATATTAGAAGCATAAAATGTCAACAGAAGCAGCTTAAAATATCAACAGAAGCAACTTAAAATCTCAACAGAAGCAGCTTAAAATGTCAACAATCAGCTTAAAATCTGAACAAAAGCAGCCCATAAAATGTCAATTAAAATTGCCTCAGAATATAAAAACATCATAGGCTATGCATTTCCATATTCAAGGCAACAATAGTTAAACAACCAACATATCCACAATTTCAGCCAACAATCGCTTAAAATGCGAGCAGACGACCCATAAATGTCAATTAGAATTGCCTCAGAATATAAAAACATCACTGGCTATGCATTTCCATATTCAAGGCAACAATAGTTAAACAACCAACATATCCACAATTTCAGCCAACAATCGCTTAAAATCTGAACAGAAGCAGCCCATAAATGTCAATTAAAATTGCCTCAGAATATAAAAACATCACTGGCTATGCATTTCCATACTCAAGGCAACAATAGTAAAACAACCAATATATCTATAATTTCAGCCGACAATCCCATAATATCAGAATATAAAATACATAGTAGAAGTTACCTTGGATCAAGAAAAGCCCCAATAGATAGCAACAAATTTCCTTGTGACCAATATTTGTCATATTTCTTTTGCATTTCAGTTGCCATTATTTGCAAGTGAGGCTTATCAGTTGATTTAGTGCTCTCATCCAAAAGTACCTTTACCCTATACAACTCACCCAAAATCAAGTTCACAGTGGGATAATAACTGCCACTAATAATCTCGGTAACATCAGCAAAAACCTCCAAAAAAGTGCATATATCACTAACCTCCTCCCAATCAATATCAGTAGGGAGATAGTGAGCAAATGCTGTATTCTCCTCCGCATACCTTGGCCAAACAGTCTTATAGAAACAAGCAGTAGACAACGTTAACCAAGTTGAATTCCACCGTGTTTTAGTATCTAAAACTTGCATCTTGCCAACAAGGCCTAACACTTTAACAATCTTTCCAAACTGCTTGCATCTAGCCTCAGAGTTTAACAAATACTTCACACCTCCTCTCATTTTTTCTACCACTATTTTAATAACACCAAGGCCATCTTGAACCAACAAGTTCAAGATATGTGCACAACAACGCACATGAAATAATTGGCCATCCAGCATAAGATTTTTCTTATTAGTAAAATCAGCTTTCAATCGTGCAATACAATTGTCATTGGCAGATGCATTATCGACACTAATAGATGCAACTTTATCCTTAATGCGCCAATCATCCATGACCTTAATCAATTCCCTAGCAAGCACCTCCCCGGAATGAGGCGGAGGTACATTTATAAAAGACAACACCCTCTTATGAAGTTCCCATTTTGAGTCTATAAAATGACAAGTTACAGCCATATAACCTATTTTTTGCTCCCCTGACCACCATAAGTCAGTTGTTAAACTAATCCTATGCACTTTAGACATAACTATTTTCATTCGTGTTTTTTCATTAGTATAAAACAGTTCACATTCTGCCTTAACAGCATGACGTGTTATCCTCACTACTACAAATCTGGGCTTAGAAGATGCTGCTTGCATAGCGCTTTTTCAAAAACGCTATGCAAGTAAGGAACTTAGACAGCGCTTCACGAGAAAAGCGCTATCCAAGTTCTTATCATAATTTTTAAAAATAAATTAGAAATAGAAGAAAATACTTCAATAGCGTTTATTTTGAAAACGCTGTATTAGTTTTTATCTTCAATAGCGTTTTCGATTGCGCAATGCTAGTAAGCAATTTTTAAGTAATATTTTTGATTTTTTTATTAATTTTTAATGCTACAATAGCGCTTTCAAAAGCGTTTGAAGTCCACGTATCCTAACTAATTATTGTTTCTGTGTTTTTTTATTTATTTTGTAAAACCTTATCTCCATCTCCGCCTAAAATCGCCGCTGCTCTATCTCGGCTTGGGTGGGGGTGGAAGCGATCAACCGTTGCGATCTCATCTCCCCTTTTTTCACTGCTGTCGGCCAACGCAAAATGACTTGGTGACCTCATCCCGCTCCCCTTTTTCACTTGTTGTTGGCGGTAGCAAAACGACTTGGTCCCAAAACCACAATCACACCAAATCGGATCCGGGTTTGCAGAAAGCCGATCCAAGAGATGGCGGGGGCATCAAGGCGGCTGCCTGACCTGCAAGGGCAACCGGGAAACAAGATCTGCGTCGACTGCTCACAGAAATACCCGCAATGGGCTTCGGTGTCCTATGGCGTCTTTATTTGTCTAGATTGTTCGGGCAAACACCGCGGCTTAGGTGTCCACATCTCCGTTCGATCTGTGATGATGGAGTCGTGATCGGAGATCCAGCTCCGGAAAATGGAACTTGGGGGTAATGATAATTTCAATAGATTTATTGTAGCAAAGTATAATCTCAGCTAATCCATTTGGGATTAGCTAATCCATTTGGGATTTGTGTTCTGCTCTAATGCTGCCAATCTCTGTTAATCTTTACGCTCTTGTTAGTATATTCATCTCTGATTTGGTATATCAAACTTTATTTCAGCTGTTAATCTTATTTGATTCGATTTAGGATTTTGATTTCAATTTTAGGAAACTCAGGACTCTGGAGTGGAGCTGTTAATTTTACTATTTTGGGAACACTTTACTTCTCTAGACTCACTGAAGTTTGAAATTAAAGGTATTACATTTTCATCTTACTTGAATTTGAAGCTTGACAAATTGAAGATGTGAGTTTCATCTTTGAGTTCTTTCTTTTCTATTTTTCTGTTTTCTATTTTACAACTTGCAAATAAAATTCAAATTAAAATAGAAAGTGCATTTTTCGCTGTCAAATCTATCCAAAGGAATGGTATGAATTGTTTGTTAAATTATTGCCTTTCATACCGAAATTTCTTCTTATTTTTAGGTCTTAGCTATTCCTTGAATCTTTAACTTCTTAAGTCATACACTTCTGGGTGATCTGTTCCCCTTAAACTGGTTTGGATTGTTCTTCCAATAACATCCGGAAGTTTTGTTTCCGTTTCAGGCTTTGGTTTTGATACACCGCTTTTCAGCATGTCTCTTGTTATATTATTCATTCTATGGCTTTTTTCGACGCCTGGAAGTTCGATGTTTCACGTAAAGGCAAGTGCTTAACAGTTTCTTTCTTCAGCAGATGGGTTTTATGACATTTTCTATAAAATTATTCGGGTGCATCTGTATGTGTAGGAAATGCGCATAACTAACTCTACTATAAGAGGGGAGCTGAAGGTTGCGATGAATCAAACCATTCCAGCAAATTCTGCTGGCTGGGAAAACCGTGGGTGGTTCTATATTGCAGTTAGGATTGCCTTGTTCCTTTGGGTAAGCTTCTGCAAATTTCAGATTGTTGTTAGTGTTATCTCTAGTTTTATTCTATAGGTTTCATGAATATAATATGTTTCTTGTTTTCAACAGATTGCTTTGCTTAATTTTATAACTATTTCCTCTACATGGGCGAGAGTAATTGATGTGCTGGACAGTGAGGCCAGTGTGTACTATTTTTCTGTCAAAATCTAGTCTAATGTTTTTAATGTATACACTTAATTGAGCACAAGCATGAATCCATTAACCGAGAGCAAGAATCGTAAACCCAATCCAACACAGTTTTGGTGCTTGTATAATCTTGTTCTAAAAGCCTAGTTGATTATGTGACAATGACTCTCTTGAATTCAGTCAGGTTCAAGATTGTTTGGGTTTATTGGCGCTGGTGCAATGCTAGGGCAGCTCTTTGGTTCACTATTTGCTACAGGAATGGCTTGGTTAGGCCCATGTATGTCCCCTCTTTGTCGCCCTCTTCTTTTCTACTTGTTTTTTCGTTTTGTGATTTTGAATTCAGTTCATTTAGATTTGCTTCTTGTTGCTGCGCTCTTGTTGGAATTTCTTTGCATAGTCTTCAATAGGAATTAACAAGGACGATTCGCGACATCAGGAGAAGTATCTCTTTTAGTCTTAATGTTCTGACTTTTGCTTCATGCCTCACAACATTCACAATATTGAAGTCCGGAATTTATTGTTTCTAGGACGATTCTTTTTCAAATATCGTAAGCAATTTATACGTTATTAACATTGTTGTTAATTTCAATTTCATTTTGAGTATCATGTAATTGTATCTGAGTCTTCTCTTACAAAATTAATGGGACTTGACTCCATTTGTTTGGTTGAGATGCAATTAAGCACTCTCCTCATCTGGAGGTGAGTCACGACGAAGATGCAATGCAATAATGTTGCTAAAAGGGAGGGGGGTATGGAGATTCTTTTAGTGGCGTCGTTTCAGAATGAGATGTTTCAACACATCTATATTGGATGATAAGTGAAGGAAGCAAAAATCTATGACTACATCTAGAAAATCTCATCCTTATGCTGCTTTGTATTGGTGTCCTTCTGAAAAAATTATTTTTATCAGATTCAAGTTCGTTATATTGATAATCTTTTTAATTGGATACTGATCATATTATGTGCAGGAGTTGAAAAAATATCCTTCCCTAAGAATGGAGGTTTGGAACGTAGCTAATGAATCTTTGGAAAGAATGCGGGATGAAAGCAAAAGAGCAAATATGCGGCTAGTTGATATGGAGTGCTGTTACTTGACAGTTGATTTCTTCCGGAAGCTTCCACAAGATGGTGATAGGGGTGGGAATCCAACAGAATCAATTTTTTATAGATACAGTGAAGCATATCTTCGTCGTGTTGGTAAGTATCATTAAATTAAAACATCTTTAGCTTTTTTAATAACATTAGTTCACCTCTCTTTCTGTGATTATACAAAACAGGAGCAAATGTGTTGTCGTATATCAATATGGTGCTTTGAACTTTACGACATTCCAGGTCAACATCACTCAACTAACAAAGGAATCAACAATGCCGAGACTGATTTTGCAGTTCAAGTACTTGGTCTTACTTAGAAGCATGATGATCTAGTTTAGTCTATGTTTATGCTTTATGATTTCTTGTATTCCTGCCAGAACCTGTCCCTGTACTAGACACCAAATAAATTAATGAATTTAATATTTGTGATTTATATTAATTATATCAAAGAAATCTGGATTGTGCATTTTGTCTATTTTTATTGTATTTATGAATTTTTGGAATATTCTTGGTAAAAACAAAATGCATAATAACAATGAAATTTTAAAAAATATCACTTAGAAAACGCTTTTTTAAGTGCTATTGAAGTACTATTATATATTGAATATCCTACTTACATAGCACATACCAAAGTGCTATCTAAGTGATGCACTTAGAAGCCACCTATTTATATAGTGCTTTAAAAAACGTTATCTAAGTATGTTTACTTGCATAGCTCTAAAAAAAACGCTATGCAAGTCATATGCACTTGCATAGCGGCGGCTTACATAGCGCTCAAAAGCGCTATGTGAGTGCAAAAAAAAGCGCTATGCAAGTGCAAATCTGTAGTAGTGCCTTCTATACCCTGGATATATCTCTTGCAAAAAACGGTTAAAGATAACCCCTTCCATTATCATAAATGGATATTCATGACCTAAGACCAAATGAGCAGCAAGCTCTTTTACCTTAGAATGATTGTATTGCCAATTGGCAAGATTTAGAGCACCATTACGACCGAAGGTATTGATATTTAGCTTTGCTTGTACAGTGTTATCTTTTTCATCTTTTTCCAATGCCAACTTTCTCTTATAGCATTTGTGCAAATGTTTTAAAGCATTAGAGGTACTGCCACCAGTTCCATCAAATGTATAGAGGGACGAGCAATACTTACACTTCCACTTTTTGATGTCACCTTGCAGAGTTACAACAACCATCTCTTGATGCACAATTGATTTCTTAGAGCGTTTTTGCTTTCCAACATTTGATGGGCCTTCCTCAGCTAACGTGGACTGACCAGTTTCAGTTTGAGATTGAGTTTGACTATCAATAGCAAACAAATCTATATGTTCCCCAATCTCAAGTCCATCAATGTTCTCATCATCACCACCATAATCATCCATTTGCATAAATGAATCCACCTGTCGAAATGACATAATTTAATTAGTTCAGCATGTATCAAAAAAATTTACAACAAGTTATCAAAAATACAATCTAACTTATTCTAGATTAAAAAAAACGTAATGCACATTCTAATAAAAAAATTCATGTTGGTTCTTTTTAATAATTTCCCCAAATTAGAACCCTCATTAAAAAAAAATAGAAACCTTCATTGAAATTCAAAAAATCAGAAACACTTGATTTAAATACATAAAAATGAGAAACCCTAATTTTATACCAAAAGCTATAAAATTATGAACCCTAACTATAATTTAAGCATAATTATTCAAAATACACAAACGAATTAATATTGAAATAGTAAATAAAAATCTGATAATTAAAGTAAAACAGGACCGAATGAGGAGCTACCTTTAATCTGAAGAAGCTCTGAACTGTAGGAAGGCCGAAGGAGTCGAGCTGATCTGCTGAAGCCTGAAGCGAGCAAAGAAATGAGCGTGGCTTTAATCTGAACTGTAGGAAGAACTGGTGGGAGAGAAAAAAGACATGCTATGTTAATCTGGAGAAGAAAAGGGAAAGTGGCGATTGGAATTTTGAGAGAGAGGAAAAAGATATGCAGGCAGAAAAGGGAAAGTGGCGATTGGAATTTTGAGAGAGAGGAAAAAGATGTGCAGCGGCGGAGTGAGTGAGGAGGTAGATAACCCTAAATGGGTTCTTAATCTTTTTTTTTTTAATCTTATACCTACCGCTGGCTACTGGACTTAAAGTAAAGATATGTGAGTGGGGAGGTAGGTACCATGTTTGGTTTGGTTTATATGTTTGGTTTTGGTATATGAGTTAAGTAAAGATATATTTGATATATATAAAATAATTAAAAATAATTAAAAAATTACCGGGTTTTTTACCGGGTTACCGGTTTCGGTCCTTATCGGTTTCGGTTCTTACTTCAGTACTAGTATCCGGACCGCTAACGTTTCGGGTGAGTATCGGTCCCGGGTATTATCGGGCGGTTCTCGGGCGGTTCTCGGGCGGTTCTCAAGTATACTTGGACCGCTAACAGCCCTAATCGCCGCACAACATATATATCACTCATTACTTTGTTGTCTTGTTAAAAAGTCTTGGAGAAGCAGTCTTCCTACCGTAAAAGTAGGGCGTGGCGACATTTTACTTCCTGCACCGCTTCTGTGCGGGATATACGTGGTATGCTTGTTTTGTTTTGGTTTAGTTTGGTTTTTATTATATATATAATTTTGAATATAATATAAATATGATAAATATAATATAATTATGATAAATATATATACAAGGTGCGCGTCTTACTAAGTATTAAGTACTGATCGGTGTCTATATGGACATAGACTGATGGTAAATTGTAAGGTGATTGAGGTGGAAACACTCGGACATTGCGGGTTCGAATCCGTGTGGTGACAATACTTTGTTGAAATATTTGCAAGGGTTGTTGTTGGGTTCGTGTCTCGTTGATCATCTCTCTTGGAGGACTGCCATTAGTGCACATTTCTCGATTTAACACTCGTCTACCTCTGATACAGGTGCGGACTTTTTGGTCTCTCCTCACGAGAAAAAAAAAAAAAAAAAAACTACTGATTGGTGAATATTGTAACGCCATGTGCCCAGTGCCCACTGTCGGTGAGTCGTCTCCTACAATACACTGTGCAGTCCCACCCACCAGACGAGTCACAATTATTGTTCATTCCCAACCACAAAAATTGCAGTATACTCTTTCATTCATTGTTCTTTACCAAGTGGTAATACACTCGGAAGAAAACACAGAAGGAAAATTCTGGTGATAGGTCACAGGTTGAGGTGAGTAAGGTAGGGAGTCGATTTCTTTGCCTTTCTCCCTGTAAATCATTTAATATTCGTGCATTACACCCTTCTTCAGCCCAAATCAATCTCTTCTCTGTTGTTGCGTGTTTCTCGTGAGAAGAAATGGAGACGATTAGAAGAGCATCTGTGAAGAGTGCAACTTGGATGGTAGTATTTGCGATTTGTGCTGTTTGGTTGGTCGGTGCGGTCACTGCGGTTCCATCCGATAAAGAAATAATCAAGAAGAAGGTGAAGGGAGTTACGGTGTGTACACAAGGATGGGAGTGTAATACCCCCTCCGCGTATTGTTGCAATCAGACGATTTCGGATTTCTTTGATATGTACCAGTTTGAGGAACTCTTTCCGAAGAGGAATGATCCGGTGGCCAAGGCCGTCGCGTTTTGGGACTACAGATCTTTCATCACCGCCTCCGCCGTGTATCAGCCGCTTGGATTTGGGACCACCGGCGGCAAGATGATGCAGATGAAGGAAGTCGCCGCTTTCCTTGCCCATGTCGGCTCCAAAACTTCTTGTCAGTTTTTCCTTTCATTTTTTTTTCTTTTTTTTTTTTTTTTCTTTTTTTCGTTTTCCTTTTTGAGATTGATTGATTCCAATTGTCATCCACACACAGTTAACTAACGAAGAAAACTTTTTAATTTCGTTAATTAGGTGAATATAAGCCATTTGACAAGGTATTATCCTATGGAAATTAGCATACACTAGAGAAATGTCTTTTTAGTTCAAGAAACCAAGAGAACATTCACCTAGCAAATTAGATCTATCAGGTAAATTTATGGAGATGTCAAGAAAAATGCCATGTTTGAGTTGTTGATGCTTGGAACGAAGTTGGAGATGGGCGATCTCTATATGCCGCTTCTTTCTATTTTTATGATCATTACAAATTTGTTTGTCTAGCATCGAATAATGGAAAATTCTAAGGCACCCATGTGGGTAGCATACATGAACTTATATTCGCCATTGGATAACAAACTTAGAGATGGGCGATCCCTGGATGCCGCATTCTTCTATGTTTATGATTTTACAAATTTATTTGTTCAGCATCAAGTAATGGAAGATTCGAAGGTATCCACATTTATACCATATATGTATGTATATTCGGCGTAAAACTTTGCCACTTTGTTATTTGCATGAGTTATGGTGTTAACTAATTTTAGACAATTAAACGACACTATAATCTTCATGCCACCGACCCCAACATAGTTGGGATTAAGGTGCTGTTGATGATGATGATGATGATGTATGTATATTCACCTTTGAAAACTTCAAATTGGAAATTTTAACTGTGTCATGTCCTATTTTATTTGTGTCGTGTCCCCGTGTCGTGTCCCGCGTCCACTCATGTGTCCGTGCTTTCCAGATATTCACCATTTGATCGCAAATGATTTTTATGATGAATTCAGTGGTGAATATGCATGCACGTACAGTACCCATGTGTGTATGTACCTTTGAACTTCCCTCAAATAATATCCAAAAGTTGCTAAGATTGGCTTGATTTGTAGTGGTTGTACTTGAACAATACAAATTTTTTTATTTTGAGCAAAAATTAGATGCCCCTTTGAATTGCAGTTACCATTGGTAAGCTTCGTGTTATAGTAGAGTTTGGACAAAATTGGAGATATGTGTATTTCTGAGATCGTCTGCCTTGTAATAAAATAAAAGTGTTAGAACTCCCACTGAGGTGGTTAATCTAGGTTACTAAACTGCGTTTTCCGACTGTTAGTTGAATGTTTTTGCATTTTGTACATTAATTGGTGTTCAAATCATGCAGGTGGTTATGGGGTTGCCACAGGTGGACCACTGGCATGGGGTCTTTGTTACAACAAGGAATTGAGTCCCAACCAAATTTATTGCGATGATTACTTCAAGTATGACTATCCTTGTACTCCTGGAGCCGCATACTATGGTCGTGGTGCAATACCAATCTACTGGTATCTTTTTTTCTATTCTCTAGTCTCCTTTGTATATGTCCCGTGACCGTGTTTTTCTTATACTTGCCGTTCGACTTCAAATAATTCTTTAGTTGATTTGCCTTCAAATCAATTATGGGTAGTACCTTTCGTTTTGTAAGCTTAAGTTCCCTACTTTTGTGGTAATTGTTCCAGGAACTATAATTATGGGAAAGTGGGCACGGCCCTTAAGCAAGACTTATTGAACCATCCCGAATACCTGGAACAAAACGCGACTCTGGCATTCGAGGCTGCAATCTGGCAGTGGATGACACCCAATGGCAGAAGCATGCCTTCCGCTCACACAGCCTTTGTCGGGAAGTGGAAACCGACCAAAAATGACACGGCGGCCAAACGGGTTGCTGGATTTGGAACCACTATGAATGTTATGTATGGTGACCTCGTCTGTGGTCAGGGTAATATCGACTCCATGAACAACATCATATCTCACTACCTATATTATCTGGATTTAATGGGCGTCAGTCGGGAGATGGCGGGAGCTAATGATGTACTCACCTGTGCTGAACAGGTTCCTTTTACCAAATCATCTTCTACCTCGTCATCATCATCTTGAAGAAGAAAACCCAAAAAAAAAAAAAAAAAAAAACATTTATGCCTTCTCAATATTTATCTCTTTAAGACCATGTGTGTAAGTAATAAGGAGAGCAATGCATGCGCCCCCACTATTTGTGCGCTTAAAGAAAAAAAATGTAATGTGAGTATGTTTAATTGGTTTTGTTGATTCATTTGTTTCTGTTGTTGGTGTATTTTTAAGAATTCATAATTTTCTTCTACTACTGTGACTTGGACTAGTAACGTACACCGTCACGTAGCGTGATAATAATTACGAAAATTCCCATGAGAGTCTATGGGGTTTGGTTTCATGTTCAATACACAGTGAGTAAAATGGATGTTTCCATGAACCATGCATCAAACATCATTTTAAAGAGTGAGTGGTACCACGTAAGCTCTAATAATAAAATGATTCAAAGGATACAGGGCTGCCGGCGGCAACACTGAAGAACTTCAAATGCTCCATCGATGGTGGAATCGACCACCGAGGTTGTTGCCTGATGAATTTAGGTGGTGAGGTGCAAAATCGATTAACTAGGGAGGACCACGTAGTTCTGGACGATCGCTTGGCGGCTGTCCATGAGCGATGTCATATGTGATGCCGACTACTCTAATCAGCATACGCCGGAGACGATGATCGCGTCGTGAGTCGCGGGTGGTGGCTGAAACACTTAGCCACTGGAAACGAGGATTACTTCTATTAGGGTACTTGCGGTTTCGGCATTGCACAATCTTGAGATTGATCAAATAGAAATAAACATTGTGTCTCTAGTTAAATATAAAATTAGAAAAATTGATCTATATGGAACCACCTAAAAGATTATGTTGGAATCGTTAATGATTTTAGTTTTATTTTGTAAAATTAAATATCATAGGATCGATCTACGTTCCAAGTAGATGATCGTGGTATATTCACTTTCTCTAAACCGATTCCCGGTGAGTGAGAAATAGTGAATTAAAGTTTCACTTAATTGTGAATTAATAAGGGATGGAATCCCACATTGAATAATGAACCATCATTATTCTAGTATATAAGGAGTTATCTTTATGCATGTAATAATTAATGGCACATATGTATGGGCTTAAAGCCCACACGCGCGCCGCCCGCCTCGCCTCGGCCTCGGCCGCGGCCGCGGCCGCGTGCCTTGGACCTTGGACCTTGGACATTGGCAATTGGTCTTTGTTTAAATCCCCTGCAGGTGAGATGGCCTAAATAGGCATGCATCTCATATACATCTGACACACAGAAAAAGTACGAAAATATATTCTGCATACATGCATTTCATAAGTCAGTTCAGTTCTCAACTCATTCTAGTTCGCCGGAGCTCGCCGGAATTGTGGTGCTACATCTGTCGAGACGAAAGTCGTTTTACCTTTGGAGACAAATTGCTAAACCGAAGAGCACTACCGGGCAATATTTGTCTTGCGGGAAGAGGCCTCCTCGACTCGACTTCATTTATGGTTTTATTAATTTTCTTGTATTTTCAATTCTGTTTTGAGTTCTGTAATTTTCTTTTTTCGTTGAGTCCTGTAGTTTCTGGATTTCAAGTTGTAATTTGTTTTTCCAGTTGTATTTTATTTTTCGCCCAGCAAGTTTGTAACACAGTTTTTCCAACAAGCGCAAGACAAATATTACTTGCTAAATCCTACAACTGGAGATGACGACCGTTGCTGCCACCGACTCCGCCACCACTGCTGCATTTGCCTCTGCGACCGAAGCTTCGACCGTGGCAAACACAATTGCCGCAACCTTGTCCAGCATGATGAGCTCGACTACCTCTGCAACAACTCCATGGGTGTTTTCGAACCCCTTTCTGACTACCGGTGAATCCACCTCGAGTGGCACCGTTGGTTCCACTTTTAGTGGTACCGTGGGATCCATGTTAGGATCTAGTGTTGGAGCCTACGGGTTCAACACGAGTGGTTCCTTTTTTGGAACAACCTCGGGGCCTAGGATGATGCCTACCGCCGAGAAGCCACCAAAGTTTGGTGGTGCCGACTTTAAAAGGTGGCAACAAAAGATGTTGTTCTATTTAACAACATTGGGGTTTGCTAACTTCCTTAAGGAAGATGCGCCACCGGTGCCAAATGCTCAAGAGACTAGTTTTACAGTCCGAGCTGCTTATGACAACTGGCACAATGGAGACTATCTTTGTAAAAACTTTATTCTGAATTCTTTAGAAGATAGTTTGTACAATGTTTATTCTGTTGTAAACACATCAAAAGAGATGTGGGAGGCACTTGAAAAGAAGTACCGTAGTGATGATGCAGGTACAAAGAAGTTTGTAGTTGCCAAGTATCTGGACTACAAGATGGTTGACTCAAGGCCTGTCATGGAACAAGTACAAGAGTTCCAACTCATTGTTCATGATGTCAATGCCGAGGGAATGGTCCTACCGGATGCTTTTAATGTTGCAATTGTGATCGAGAAGTTGCCCCCCAGTTGGAAAGACTTCAAGAGCTACCTTAAGCACAAGCGAAAGGATATGACTCTTGAAGACTTGATTGTGAAATTGTGCATCGAGTCTGACGTGCGCAAAAATGACCACAAACCAAAAGGCCTGATTGATGCTAAGGCCAATCTGTTGGAGCATGGCGGTCCCTCCAATAAAAGGTCTCGCCCAAGTGTCCAAAACAAGAGCAAAGGGAAGCAACCAGTCAAGAAGTTTGATGGTGATTGCTTTAACTGTGGCAAACATGGGCATACGGCGAAAGACTGTCGAAAGCCGAAGGCCAACAAGAAGAAGAAACATGTTGCCAACATTGCCGAGTCTAACGGCGGATGGAAAGAGGATGACCTTGCTGCTGTGGTCACCGAAGAAGTCAACCACGTTGAGAACCAAGGTGGTTGGTACGTCGACACCGGTGCGACCGCCCACGTTGGTGCCGATAGGAGCCAGTTTAAGAACTATCAAGCTGTTGAGGGGAGGAAGCTCAACATGGGGAATCCAGCTTCATCTGAAATTATCGGAGTTGGAGAAGTGGACCTCAAACTTACGTCCGGACAGACACTCACCTTGAAGAATGTGCTTCATGTTCCGGATATGAGGAAGAATCTAATCTCAGGCTCTATACTAGTTAAAAAGGGGTTTAAACTAGGGTTTGAGTCGGATAGAATTATCATAAAAAAGTTTGATAGGTTTCTTGGTAAGGGTTACCTCACGGAGGGACTCTTTAAACTTAATGCTTTGGCTAGACGCCATGTAACCAAGTCCAGTAATGCTAATGAAAATGCTACGCTTCCTCTTACTTGGTAGTGTTACGATTTATGGCATTGTAGATTAGGTCATGTGAATCTAAATGCTATAAAAAGATTAGTAAACTTAGATTTACTAAAATTAAATGAAGTCAATACTCAAAACAAATGTGAAATTTTTGTTGAAGCAAAAATGACGAAACTTCCGTTTCATTCGGTAAAACGAAACACACAACCCCTTGAATTAATTCACACAGATGTGTGTGATTTAAAGTTTGTGCAAACTAGAGGTGGTAAGAAGTACTTTATCACTTTTATCGATGACTGCACAAGATATTGTTATCTTTATCTTTTGAGAAGTAAAGATGAGGCTATTGAAGCTTTTAAGAACTTCAAGAATGAAGCTGAAAATCAATTAGGCTGCCGTATCAAGATGGTTCGAAGCGATAGAGGTGGCGAATATGTAGCCCCGTTTGAGGAATTATGTAACGAAAGTGGTATAATTCATCAAACAACAGCTCCATATGCACCACAATCTAATGGCGTTGCTGAACGTAAGAATCGAACCCTTAAAGATATGATGAATGCCTTATTGATTAGTTCAGGGTTGCCCCAGAACATGTGGGGGGAAGCTGTCCTGACAGCCAACTACATATTGAACAAGATTCCACGCAAAGGTAAGGATATTACCCCTTATGATCAGTTGTGGAAAGGTAGAAAGTCTTCATACAAATATCTCAAAGTGTGGGGGTGTTTGGCTAAGGTTGAGATACCTCTACCTAAACAAGTTAAAATCGGACCTAAGACGGTCGATTGTATCTTTATTGGGTATGCACTAAACAGTAGTGCCTATCGGTTCGTTATCTACAAGTCAGAAGTTCCTGAAATGATTGTGGGAACAACAATTGAATCAAGGAATGTTGTATTCTTTGAAAACATATATCCTTGTAAGGATAATGATAAAGTTGAGAACAGTTCTAGCAATAGAGTTGAAGATGAAGGAACAAGTTCAAAACCCGTGGATGTAGATCCAAAGTCACGTAAGCGATCGAGATCTAATCTGGAAGATGTAGAACCGAGACGTGGTAGTAGGGTGAGGACACCAAAGACATTTGGACCTGACTACATAGCATTCATGTTGGATGAAGAACCAACGTCGATCAAAGTAGCTTATGCCAGACCAGACGGGTTGCTCTGGAAAGAAGGCATTGAGTGAAATTGACTCAATTTTACAAAACCAAACTTGGGTTTTGGTTGATTTACGAAGGTTGTAAGCCCTTAGGATGCAAATGGATCCTTAAAAGAAAGTACAAGGTGATGGGTCAATTGACAAGTATAAAGCTCGTTTAGTAGTCAAAGGTTTCAAAGCGAGAAGGAAGGGTACGATTTTTTCGATACCTATTCACCTGTGAGAATTACATCTATTCGAGTGCTTCTCGCGATTCTTTGCTTTACACGATCTTGAGATTCATCAAATGGATGTTAAGGCGCTTTTACGAATGGTGATCTGGATGAAGAGATCTATATGGAACAACTGAAGGGTTTGTAGTACTGGACAAGAGAAAAAGGTATGCAACCGGTTAAGTCCCTATATGGATTGAAACAAGCTCCACTACAGTGGCACTTGAAATTTGATAATGTAATGTTATCAAATGGTTTTAAAATAAACGAGTGTGATAAATGTGTTTATATTAAGAACACTAATAATGGTTATGTTATTGTGTGTCTTTATATAGATGACATGTTAATCATGGGTAACAATATACAAGTGATTAACGATACTAAGAACATGTTAAAAAGAAATTTTGACATGAAAGACATGGGGCTAGCCGATGTGATTCTTGGAATGAAAATTTTGAGAAAATCAGATGGAATCATCTTGACACAATCTCACTATGCCGAGAAAATTCTCAAGAAGTTTAATGCTTTTGATAGCTTGCCGGCTAAGACCCCAATAGATTTAAATGATCACTTGAGCAAAAATCGAGGGGACCCCGTTGCACAAGAAGAATATGCACGAGTCATTGGGTGTTTAATGTATCTTACAAATTGCACTCGACCCGATTTAGCTTGTGCTGTAAACAAATTGAGTCGTTATACGAGCAATCCAAGCAAAGCGCATTGGAAAGCTCTCGTTAGGGTTTTGAGGTACTTAAAGTATACTCAAAACCTTGGGCTACACTATTCAAGATACCCCCCGGTACTTGAAGGGTACTGTGATGCGAATTGGATATCCGATACTAAAAGTTCATTTTCTACAAGTGGTTACGTGTTTACCATTGGGGGTGGAACTGTCTCGTGGAAGTCCGCGAAACAAACGTGTATAGCCCGATCCACCATGGAATCGAAATTCATAGCTTTGGACAAAGCTGGTGAAGAAGCCGAATGGCTCAGAAACTTTCTAGAAGATATTCCATGTTGGTCCAAGCCAGTGTCTGCAGTGATGATTCACTGTGATAGCCAAGCTGCTATTGGTAGGGCGAGAAGTAACGTGTATAATGGAAAGTCTCGACATATTCGTCGACGCCATAATACCGTGAGACATTTGATCAAAAGTGGGGTTATCTCTATTGACTATGTGAGGTCCATGGATAATCTAGGGGATCCGCTAACCAAAGTGTTAAATCGTGATCAAATGAATAAATTGCTAGAGGGAATGGGTTTAAAATCCACAAATTGAGAATTACCATAGTGGTAACCCAACCAAGATGACTGGAGATCCCAAGAACTTGGTTCAATGGGAGAAATAAACTATGAGAGTTCGTGTGAAACACTCATCTAAGTTTATTCCCTATAGAGCAATTGAGTGTTGAAAGCTTGCCTAGTGGTGAGGTTAAGTCTATGACTTTTAATGATTCCTAAAGACCTCAAGGAGGTTGAGTATGGCAACATACTCGGTAAAGAATCACCTATATAAGTGAGAAGTGGGGGCCGTTTCATGAAATACACTTATGAATCCAAAGGGGTATCCAAGGCCCGCAAAGGACACAAAACGTGAGAACGGATGAGGTTGAGGTGTTCAAGTGTTAGCACCATTGTCTCGGTGCACGCCGTGGGGGAATAGTTCAAAGCATCAAGCCACTAATCCGCCTGTGTACCCGATGATGTTAACTATGGAAGGTTCAAAGTCACGAACTACCTATCCTTATACTTTAACGCCTCTTGAGGACTGAGCTTGAGTCTGCATATTGCATTTGGGCTATTTTCACTCATGTGGGGGATTGTTGGAATCGTTAATGATTTTAATTTTATTTTGTAAAATTAAATATCATATGATCGATCTACGTTCCAAGTAGATGATCGTGGTATATTCACTTTCTCTAAACCGATTCCCGGTGAGTGAGAAATAGTGAATTAAAGTTTCACTTAATTGTGAATTAATAAGGGATGGAATCCCACATTGAATAATGAACCATCATTATTCTAGTATATAAGGAGTTATCTTTATGCATGTAATAATTAATGGCACATATGTATGGGCTTAAAGCCCACACGCGCGCACACGCGCGCGCCGTCGCCGCCCGCCCGCCTCGCCTCGGCCGCGGCCGCGGCCGCGAGCCGCGTGCCGCGTGCCGTGGACCTTGGATCTTGGCAATTGGTCTTTGGGCTGGTCTTTGGGCCTGTTCGTGGGCTTGGCCGTGAGCTAGGCTTTGGGCTAGCTTAAAGAATTTTTTGGACAAGCTCAACAACGTAGTTGGGCTCGTATGTGCACATAAGGATGTCAAGGTACATCCGTCAAATGGTTAAGGAGCTGAATACAGTCCAGGTGCGTCCTGACTGTTCAAATTCAGTCCAACCCGGAAGTAACCTCCCAGGTGTTATGAGGAGGAGTAATTGGCAGATTTGAATTCTGTAACTCCTGCCAACTTTTGAAATTCGAAACTCATGTGTTTAATGTAGGCATGAATGCCTGCATTGTGACAGCCTTAAGGGCTGTGTTTAAATCCCCTGCAGGTGAGATGGCCTATAAATAGGCATGCATCTCATATACATCTGACACACAGAAAAAGTACGAAAATATATTCTGCATACCTGCATTTCATAAGTCAGTTCAGTTCTCAACTCATTGTAGTTCGCCGGAGCTCGCCGGAATTGTGGTGCTACATCTGTCGAGACGAAAGTCGTTTTACTTTTGGAGACAAATTGCTAAACCGAAGAGCACTACCGGGGCAATATTTGTCTTGCGGGAAGAGGCCTCCTCGACTCGACTTCATTTACGGTTTTATTAATTTTCTTGTATTTTCAATTCTGTTTCGAGTTCTGTAATTTTCTTTTTTCGTTGAGTCCTGTAGTTTCTGGATTTCAAGTTGTAATTTGTTTTTCCAGTTGTATTTTATTTTTCGCCCAGCAAGTTTGTAACACAGTTTTTCCAACAGGTTATAGTTCCCATACAATAAAAAAATATTTATAGACTTATCAAGTCCTATATGAATCGAAGAAAGCACCAATGCATTGACATATTAAGTTTGATAGCGTAATGTGTCTAATGACTCCTGCATTAATGAATGCGAATGGTATCCAAGTTGTGAGAGTTCTTCCTGTTAGGACTATATACTACAGATCGTATTTTATGACTGTATTGCTTTATTTTTATTTTATCTCGAGATTATTAATTAGATCTTCGCCACATGTTATGCATATTAAATTAAGTATGATTATGCAAATATAGTCTATTAATTATATATTATAGATAATATTGTTTATTGGTGTCACACACGGTTGGGGATTGTACAACTAGTCAACGATAATCATGATTAATTATTATCATTAATAAGGTTTGGTACATAGTAACAATAATTAGATAAGGATATTGTTTGTCCAAAATTGGGCAATCACTCGTCAACTAGTTCTACCTACTTCACCATTGATCATTCATACTCCTTAATCAATTTATATATACGAGGCATTACCTAACTCGTGCAATACACGGTCTTTGGTTGAATATCTACGTATTTTGTACGTAATGTAGGGGCAGACGGTTGAATGAGCAGATGGCAGAATTTAAATGCCTTTTAGAGAAGTTTATATATTTTTTTATTATTATTGTCCTTTTATTTTAGTCTATGTAATAATTAGTTATATGAAATGAGGCTTTACTAACCCGTATGTTGCTCCGGGGTTCTTTTTGGTTTATTCAACCCGTGCGATGCACCGATTGTATCTAAGATTTCATAGCTAAAATATAACCATCTTGTAATTTATACTATCATTTAAAAGTTCATTTTAATCACCTTGTGTATTAGAAGGCGCATTTGCATTGTGATGTTTATCATAACTTTTGTATTTAAATTAGTTTATTTACATTAAAAGTTACAATTAAAATAGTCTTTTCATATATTTACAATTAAAAGTTACAATTAAATCCCCCTTCAACATTAAATTAGGGGGATAAGTATTATATGATATAGATTTGTTGATAGTCAATCCGTCTTGGCATCTACGTAAGCTCTCCCCGCCAGCTCAAACGCCCCGATTGAGAGGACCAGAAGGCAAAAGAACCGATTTTTGGATAGACCGGTCGAGCAGAGCAATGAGGAGGACCGACCGAGCACGAATCAAATTCACTCCCAGGTCCGTTAAAGACCGGACCGGACAAAAACGTCGGGCTGACCCGATGACCAGACCGGAAGGTCCGACCAGATACAGTATAAATATTCTCCCAATCACCATCATGACACGACCGATCAAAGCAGCGGGAAACCGGAGGATCGACCCCAGAGTCGGCCACAACGGATAAGTATCGCCAAACACATGAGGAACAGGCAGACATGACGTGCGGAACAGGCACACAGGACAGTTAATGCATTCTGTCCTCCCTCTTCCTAAAGCAGTCCTCAAAGGCCGCCACGTGTCTAAGGGACACTCTTCCTCTGACAAGTGTCTGGACCCATTTTCAGACATTCTCCAGCTATCACCCGCCGATTGGCCCAAATTCTCTCTATATATAAGGAATGTACAAAAAGAAAAGACTTTTGGAATTTGTCAGAAAATAGATAGAGAGAGAGAGAGAGAAACCAAAGAGGACTTGTAATAAAACAAGCAATTAATATAGACCAGCTAAAAAGTTCAGCTCGGCTCTATATCAGAATAATAAAATCATTTAGACCCAGTTGTCTTATTAATTTATATTTTTCTGCTTTCTACGTGGCTTCGACCCACCTAGTCCAAGTCAGCACACGTCACGTTGGTCAAATCAGTAATCAACAAATTGTCGCTAGAAGAATGGGCCTCGCTGCCCACAGCTACATACGTTCTCACCAGAATCCTGACAAGATTTGTCCCAATAGAGATGTCTCAGGAAAGTTCCAAACACCATCAGCCAGCCACGGAGGAAGAAAACCTCCTCAAGGTGGCAGAATGCTTAAACACCCCGCGTTCATCCTGGAATGACCGCCCGCATGGCGCGGGTCACTGAAGGCAGAATCCTTCAGAAGCCCAAAGACCAAACGGAGGCCCAGTCTTAGACAACTCGTCCAGCCCCCCAAGCGGGATCAAAAGAGAACCGTCTCCCGAGTTGTCGAGGAAGAGGCGGAAAGCAATGGAGAAAGCCCTCACCCTTCCCGGAAAAGTCGGCTTTCTCGCCCCATATCGATTTTCGATCGACTGGGAACAGGGAAGAAAACTGAAAAAATGGTACCGGCCCGGACCACTCAGAGTCAGGGCCGCAAAGAAGATAAGGCTCCCTAGTCCCGACGTGAACACTACCACAAACTCCAGGTGACAACTCGAGTGAAATAGAGTTCCTCAAAAAACGCCTCACGTAGCTTGAAAATAAACAAATCCAGCCATCTCAAAGTTCGGAATGGCTCAACAGCCAGGAGAGTCCCATTGCCCCCAGTGTTTTGGCGGAGCCTCTCCTGGAGAAGTTTAAGGTCCCCCAAATTCCCCTATATAACAGGGAGACCGACCCCAATGCTCATCTTGGACATTACAACTCCTGAATGGACCTGCACGGGTCCCAAGACGTATTGGTCCCTGAAAATGATGAAGACTATGCTCACTGTACCAACACGAGTCTTTTCTAGCGCGCTTTGTCCTCACTCACGCGCACCCTAAGAAACTTCCCAGGGGGTCACCCTTCGCATAACTACTCCAGGCCAAGCACGCTTAACTTTGGAGTTTATATAAGATGGCTACCAGAAAAGAAGATACATCTTGTTGGTATGAGTAGTCCAAATCAATTCATTTAACCACTTTCTAGTGGCAGCGCAGACCCCGTACTAAGCGACAGGCGGACATGAGGGACTGTACCACTAGGGTGACGCGGGTCGGGGTATTAAGCCCGGCCAGTTACGTTCTCCCGAGTCGAAGGTGAGGACGCTGGATGTAAAGCATTCCCACCAAGACGCATTCCGATGCCGGATGTTCTCCCTGACTTTGGGGGAAAGGGCCCAAAGGCGGTATCGCTCGCTACCCCACCACTCTATCCAGACATGGGCTCAGCTCACTGCGATGTTCCGATCCCATTTTATGGGATCTCTAGTGCGCGTTGCCCCGCGGTCCTCCATCGCCTCCACCGTGCAGGGGCCAAACGAATGCCTTAAGGATTAGATATCCCGTTTTAATAAACGGATATTGGAAACGGAACCATGTCCGACGATGCACTGGCCATAATTGCTCAGGCCGGCCTCCTGAAAAATTCTTTTTTCCGCTGGACGGTGTGCCAGAACATCCCCCACACCTATCAAGAGTTCTTAGAGCGCGTCAGCTCCCACATCGCTATCGATGAAGCTACGCCGGCACCAGTCCTAGTCATGCCCGCCGATCAGAAAGGATCGTACAAAAAGAAAGACGACAGACATAACTCCAGGGAAGCCCGCCAAGAACCCCGCCGGGAGAATAAGGCCACCGGCTCCTCTTCGACAGCCCCATCAACCCGGAATTACCGGGAGCACCGGACCGAGCTCATGGCCAGCTTCTCCGGGATATACTCTGTTGGGGCCGTGGCCATATTCAACCAGATAAAGGGTAAGAATTTGCTTCCGATCCCTCGGTCGATCTACAAAGACCAAAAAGACATGGATCAGATCCGCTTCTGTAAATACCATGAATCAGCGGGTCATAACACCGAGCAATGTCGAGACCTCGTTGCAACCTTGATCGCGGTGTGCGGCGATAGCGGGTTGAGGCGATTTACCCGGAACCCACCCCGAGATCACCAGGATTGGGCCGACCCGACAAAAGCAAAAAACGATCAGGTGCCTCCGCCCTCTAAATCTCCCCAGGAATCCTTAGTGTCATGGGAACGACCGAAGTCGAAGACCATCAGTCTAAGTGGCAGAATAAAGCCTGTATTCGAGAGGCCACTACATCCTACCAGCGGACCGAACGCCGACCCGAATGATTTCTTTCAGTGGACGAAGAAACCCCCAGCTGGCCATCACTTTCGAGGAATCAGATGCTGATGGTTTGGATCATCCCCATTCTGATGCCCTCGTCATCACTCTGTCCATAATGGGAATCCCTATACATAGAGTGTTTGTGCATTCAGGGGCCTATGCCAGCATCATCTACCTTCATACCCTTCGCAAGATGAAGGTGGACCAATCCTATGTCCGTACATGCAATGAGGACATCCGAGGGTTTGCCAACTGCCGCACCACACCGTTAAGAGAAATCGACCTCACCCTTGAGTTTGGTCAGGGGCCTATCAAGAGAACGATGATCACCATATTTAAGATCATCGACGTGCACAGTGACTATAATGCCATCATAGGCCGACATGTGATGTCGAGGCTGAGGGCCACTCAGTCCACTTATCAACTGTGCATGAAATTCCCCACCCCGGACGGCATCGGGGTACACAGGGTAGATCAACGTGTCGCCCGAGAATGCAATCTTAGCATCCGGGCTCGTGAGATAAATGTCGCAGAGGGCACCTCGGGAAGTATGCCGGAAGAAATGGGAGGAACCGGATCCGAACAACTTGGAGAAAGCGTCGGGCTAGAACAAGACGCAGAAGGTTCCGGGGCCGCTCCAGTCCTCGAAATAGAAAATAACCAGGATGCAGACCGTGGCCGTAGGCCAGGAAAAGAACCGATCCTGGAGGAGGATCCCGTCGACCCGCGATTCCAAAAACCGAAGAGAAAAAATCGCCACTCTGAGCTGACAGAAGAGGTGGATCAGGTCGACATGGAGACATCTAATCCCGTCCGACAGCTTAGGATCGGCCACAACATCCAAGAACCGATCCGTTCCGAGCTAATCTCCCACCTGAGACAAAATTTGGACGTCTTTGCATGGACCCATTCGGACATGTCTGGGATTGATCCGGAATTTGCGTGCCCCCGGCTGAATATTAGCCCCAGTACGAAGCCGGTCATTCAGAAGCGAAGGAAATTGGGGCATGAGCGGCAGAAAGTATTAGAAGAAGAAGTGGGGAAGCTAATCGACAACGAATTTATCCGGGAAGCCGAATATCCGACCTGGGTGGCCAACCCGGTCCTGGTTAAAAAGTCGACCGCGTTGTGGCGGCTCTGCATTGACTTCTACGATCTAAAATATAGCTATCCTCGTGTCCCACATCGACTACATGGTGGACGCGATGGTCGGACACGAGCTGATGAGTTTCATGGACACATACTCCGGATATAATCAGATCCGAATACATCCTACTGATGAAACCTCCTTCTACTCGGCCCGCGACCTATATTGCTACCGTATGATGCCTTTTGGGCTTAAAAATGCGGGCGCGACCTATCAACGCCTGGTAAATAAAATATTAGGTAGCTTGATAGGTCATACAATGGAGGTTTATGTAGATGATATGCTTGTAAAATCTTTGCGTTCAGCCGACCATGCGAATGACCTCAATAAAATGTTTGTGATTTTGCGAGAATACAAAATGAAGTTAAACCCCAAAAAATGTTCATTTGGGGTAGGCTCCCGGAAATTCCTCGGCTACATGGTAAGCCAAAGAGGAATTGAAGCTAACCCCGATAAAACTAGGGCCGTGACCGAACTTGTTCTGCCAAATTCAGTCAAAAAAGTGCAGAGCCTCACCGGTTGACTAGCCGCGCTAAGTCGCTTTATCTTTCGCTCAACCGACAAATGCAAACCATTCTTTGAGGCAATAAAAAAGGACAAAGATTTCCAATGGACCGACCCTTGCCAGAAAGCCTTTGAGGCCATCAAAGAAGTCTTGGCAGAAGCACCGATCCTGCAACAACCGGCTCGCGGAGAGCCTCTCAACTTATATCTCACGGTGTCTGACTCTGCAATCAGCACTGCTCTTATCCGGACGGAAAATGCAGTTCAACATCCGGTATATTATGTTAGCCAGGCCCTTTATGATGCCGAGCTCTGTTACGCCCCAATGGAAAAGTTGGTCTATGCGCTCATAATGGCGTCCCGAAAACTAAGGTCTTACTTTCTTGAACATCAGGTAGTCATCTTAACGAACTACCCCCTAAAACAAATCATGCACCGATCGGGCATCTCCGACCATATGATTAAGTGGGCCATGGAACTCGGACAGTTCGACCTAGCCTTTGAGTCGCACACTGCCATAAAAGGTCAGGTCCTGGCATATTTCATCGCGGAGTTCACGCCAGCAATCACCCAAGAGAACGACTAATCTGAGGAATGGTCACTCTACATAGACGGGTCGTTGACTGCCGACGGAGCAGGCTCAGGAATAGTCCTCGTCAGTCCCGATCAACGGTTGTTCTGTTCGGCCATTCGCCTAGTTTTTTCGACCACTAATAATGAGGCATAATATGAAGCCCTCATGGCCGGATTGGAAATGGCGGCCTCCCTCGGTCTCACCTCATCGTCTTAAGTGACTCCCAATTGATAGTGAACCAAATTAAGGGCGAATAGGCCAATGAGCCTAAACTAGTCAAGTACCTCCGCCTAGCACGAACCCGGTTGCAAGATTTCCGAGGAAATATACAACACATTCCTCGAATTGAGAACATCCAGGCCGACTCCTTGGCAAAGCTCGCATCCAGCTCTGGAGCGGAGCATATGGACGAGGTCATCATTGGGTACCATGCATCATTGGCCCTAGAAATGGCTGAAGTCCAAACAGACGATCAGTCGGATCCACAAAGATAGATGCAACTGATAGTTCAATATCTTCAGAATGGCGTTTTACCCACAGATCGAGCCCAGGCACGATCACTTCGAACTTAGTCCGCCCGCTTCACTATCGTGGATGGAACCTTATACAAGAGAGGGTATTAAGTTCCATTGCTAAAGTGCCTGTCCGAGTCAGAGGCAGACCACGCCCTCAAAGTGGTGTACAAGCGTATATACGGCAACCACTCCGGCGGCCAGGCACTGGCCTTCAAACTGATCCAAGTTAAACCGTTTTCCTTTTATATTGGACAAGGAATCAACCAGTCTAGCTTTCTATGGGTACTAGATAGACCTCACGTAGATATCGATTGCGATTCTAACAATGCCGGATCCTTGATCTTAATAACACCGAATTCAATCGTATCCTTTTCTTTTTCCTCTCTTGTATGATTTCGTGTATAACACTCAATCACTAACAATATAAGCTCAATTACAAAAAATAGAATGATTATAATGATATCTCAAGTATGGGTGCTTTGCTCAATATTGTTGTGTTGTTTGATACCAAATGGTTTGGTATTTATAAGCTTAAAGGCTCAACTAGCCGTTACTGCCTCTGTCTCTTTAGCGTGCGCTAGATCTCTTGTTTAGCGTGCGCTATGCTCAGTACCGTACGTGTAGCGTGTGCTACCTGTTGATCTGATTAAGTCCAGTAGCTTCCTGCCCATCCGTTAGCGCGCGTTAGCTTATCCATTGCATATGTTAACTACACACATTAACATACGTTAATCTTGAATTGTAGCGTGCGCTAAGCATATATCTGTTGCCTGCTTTTGACTTCTGACTTCTGACTTTTCACCGAATCTTCCAACGTTCATATGTTTGAATTCAAATGCTCTTTAGCGTGCGCTAAAGATCATTCATAGCGTGCGCTATGTCTTATGTCAGTGCATACGTCATTCTGTATTGAAAGTCTTCACAACGGTCATATTCCTTCGATAGCGTGCGTTAGGCTTCAAGTGTAGCGTGCGCTATCTTTATCAGATGACTCTGTCTTCAGGTGACTTTGAATTTGTCTGATCTGCAGACAGGTATCATTAGCGTGCGCTAACCTTCATTTCTAGCGTGCGCTAGCTTTGCAGTTTGATCAGCCTTTTGCGTCTTCGACTCCTTCATTGTTTTGTTTGCTTCTTTGTTGTTTTCCTTTGTTTAACAACTCGTCTGATCTGCAGGTAGGATCGTTAGCGTGCGCTAACATTGATAACTATCGTACGCTAGCTTTGCAGTTTGTACGACTTTTTGCATCTTCGACTTCTTCGTTGTTTTGATTCGCTTCTTTGTTGTTGTACTTTGTTTAACAACTTAATCATCAAAACTATATAATGAATATTTGGAATAAAATATTCCAAAAATCTCCTCCTTTTTGATGATTACAAAACAACACCTTCAATTGGATAAAACCTGCAAAATAAAGTATATATATTTGTACAGATCAAAGTTTTCGACTTTGTTAGTTTCGTTAGTTTCGTCTCCGAGTTTTTCTTTCTTTCATTTTTGACGTCTTCTTTTTATTTTTCAACTTCTTCGTTTATTATTTTTTGCCTTTTATCCTTTTTATTCTCTCTCCCTTTTTACTTTTTATTTTTCTCGTCATTCTTCCATGACATTTTTTATCCCATTCAGCTCTTTTCTCCCCCTTTTTGTTATCAGGAAAAAGTGTAAATAAAGTATACCAAATTATGATACAATGTGATATGACAAAATATGCATAAAACGGGTATAATTCCCCTGACAAAAATCTCCCTTTTAAAAGTATAAACTCCCTCTGAGTAAAATATTTATTGATAAAAGTTAATTTTTGGGGATCCAATCGATAGTTGGTTTTTCTTTCGAGAGATAGACGATATTCAGAATAAAAGTTTCTCTTGGAATCCAAATCTTTTTTTTTTCTCGTCCGTCGTGGGCTTTTGCAACTCGTAAAGTGATGCCCAATTTTTAAACATTTATCGCATCGGGATATTTTGAAATTTAAGGATTCGTTTTTAGTATGCGGTTTGAATACTAACCCCCTGTTTATTCAAAGTATATTTTTGAGCACAAAGCATTTGTTCAAGTTTTTCGTTTCCACACGAAAATTTCTTTGTTAAAACCTTTAATTCGTCTTGAACTTTCAAAAGATCATTCTTTAAAATATTTTCATTTTCAAGGCATTGAGAATGATCGGTCTCGATAGTTTTCCCTTTTTCAAGACTTTTAGAAATTTCAATTTCCAATAATTTATTTTTAGATTGGAGGGATTTAATTTCGGATAAAGCATTTTGAAAATCGGTATGTAATAATTCGAATGCTTTAAATAATTCATCGTGAGAGGATGTACTTACTTGACTTTCGACGTCGCTATCGTCGAAGGAACTGCCATAAGTGCGATTTGTTATTTTGATTGATAAAATCTTCGTCCTCGTCTTCGTCACTCCACGTGGCAATTAAAACTTCCTTTTTAGGATTTGCTCGGCAATTCTTCGCGAAGTGGTCTGGTTTACCACAGACTCGACAGTTATTATCGAATTTCTTCATTCCGCCTGAGATGTCTTTCTTTCTCCGGTTTAATAAGTTTTGGAACTTATTAATATTCTTGGCATAATATGCCGATTCTTCGTCACTTTCATCCATCGGGATTTCTTCTTTGTTTCCTGACATCTTAGCCTTCATGGGTATCGTTCTTTCCTTCGGATTGGGCTTGGCATTCCGAGATTTTAAGACAATCTCGTAGTTTATAAGTGAACCAACGAGAGCACTAAAATCAAGATTGTTTAAATCTTTTGATTCCATTATTGTCGTCACCATTCCGTCCCATTCTCGAGGTAGTGATCGTAGGATCTTCTTGTTGGAACATTTTGTTCCATACATTTTATAATAATTTGATGATTTAAGTTGATACACAAAACAAAACAACAAAAAGGCGAACGAAGTGCAAAAAGCTGGAAACTGCATGCCTAGCGTACGTAACTCAGATTACATAATGTACGTAAAGGCTGAAGATTAACGTACGTAAAGCAAACATGTTAACATACGTAAAGGTATTCAAACCAGATGAACGTTGGGAGAGTCAAAGTCAGAAAAGCAGCAAAGGATATATGACATCAACAATGACGTAAGCCTTACGTACGTAATGAAGATTATCTAACGTACGTAACAAAGGAGAAAAAGGCTACTGTACTGAATCTGGGCAATGCTAACGTACGTAACCCTTTGAGGTTAATGTACGTAAAATAACTTACGTACGTAATATAGTGAAGATAGCGTATGTAATGCAATCTGAAGACCTAACGGCTAGTTTGGTTGTTGAAGGCTATAAATACCACATCTTTGGTATTATTCCATACAACAACTTCAAGCAAACAACTTATTGATCAGATATTCATATTGATATTATTATTGTTGTGATATTGAGCTTATATTGTTAGTTTGAGTGTTTATACATTCAACACATACACGAGAGGTAAAAGAAAAGATACGATTGGATTCGGTGTTATTAGGATCAAAGATCCGACATTATTAGAATCACAATCGATATCTTCGTGAGTTTTATCTAGTACCGATAGAAAGCTAGAGTGGTTGATTCTTTGTCCAATAGAAAAGGAAAATGGTTTAACTTGGACCGACACAAAGATAAGTACGAGTGGTTTATCACGGACCAATAGAAGACGTGATTGTAATGGTTATCCCTCGATCGATAGAAGAGAGGTGTAGAGTTTTTTATCTTCAACCTATAGAAAAAGATACCGAGAGAGGACGTAGGCTCGTTTATAGCCGAACTTCTATAAATCCGTGTGTCGTTTAATTTCTGCACATTTAATTTACGCTTCCGCACAACGGCGCATATTTCGATTTTGCTCCAACAATTGGTATCGGAGCGGTACCTCCAATACACGGCTTAACATCTAAGGAGTCGATCCAGATGGCATTTCAATTTGCTCCAGTCGAAGGCCTTGCTCTTAATTGACCACCATTTATTGATGGCGCAAATTTCATGACATGGAAGCAAAAGATGTCAATATTCATCCGAGCGTATGACATCGAGATTTGGAAGATCATTTGTCTTGGCCCGAAAGTTCCAATCAAACCTGACGGGTCTCTTAAGAGTTTCGAAGAATATAATGACGAGGATTGGAAGAACGACCATCTAAATTATAAGGCTACTCAACTTCTATATTGTGCCTTAAATCCGGAAGAGGTCAATCGTATCTCATCGTGTGAAAGTGCTAAAGAAATATGGAAAATTCTTGAAATCACACACGAATGGACAACTCAAGTCAAGGAGACGAAGATCAATATGCTTCTCCATGACTACGAGTTATTCATGATGAAGGGTGACGAGTCCATCACCAACATGATCGACCGATTTTCGGTCATCACTAATGGACTTACTTCGTTTGGAAAACCATTATCAAGTAGTGAGAAAGTCAAGAAAATCTTACGATCACTACTTAACGAATGGGACGGCACCGTGACTGCGATCATGGAATCTAAGGATCTCAATACGCTTGATTTTAGCGCACTCGTTGGTTCGCTAATTAATTATGAGATAGTTTTAAAATCACGAAGTGTCAAGCCAAAGCCGAAGGAACGATCAATAGCCTTGAAGGCTAAGATGTCAAAAAGAGAAATCCCGGTGGACGAAAGCGACGAAGAATCGGCATACTATGCCAAGAATATTAATAAGTTTCAAACCTTATTAAACCGGAGAAAGAAAGACATCTCGGGCGAATCTAAGAAATTCGACAATAATTATCGATTATGTGGTAAACCAGACCACTTTGCAAAGAATTGCCGAGCTAAACCCAAGAAGGAGGTTCTCGTTGCAACATGGAGCGATGAAGACGAAGATGATGATTTTATCAATCAAAATAATCTCGCTCTCATGGCCCGAAGTTCATTCGACGATAGCGACGTCGAAGCCAAGTAAGTAATTCTTACGACGAATTTTTTGAAGCTTTTGAATTATTGCATACAGATTATCAAAATACTTTATCCGAAATTAATTCCCTTCAATTTAAAAATAAATCATTGAAAATTCCAAAATTCTGGAAAAGGAAAAATTTGTTGAGATCGATCATTCAAAGTGTGTTGAGAATGAAAATATTTTAAAGGATGATCTTGTTAAAATGCAAACCGAGCTAAAAAATTTAACGAAAAAATTTTCTCTCGGAAACGAGAAATTTAAAAATATACTCTCGGTGCAAAAATATGCTTTAAATAAACAGGGGTTGGGATTCATACCTCGTTCTAAAAACGAATCCTTAAATTTAAAGATACCCCGTCGTGAAAAATATTTGAAAATCGGGCATCATATTTTGAACTGTAAAGCCCACGCCGGATGATTAAAATTAAAAAGATTTGGGTTCCTAAAGGAACAAATATTTCAAATATCGTCTATGTTTCAAATGAAAAATCAACTCTCGGTTGGATCCTCAAAAATTGATTTTTTATCAAAATATTTTACTTAGGGGGAGTAATAATTTTTTTAATGGGAGATAATATTTTTTGGGGGGAACTTATACCCTATTCATACAGTTATATTCATCATTTGGTATCACATAATTTTTTTTATTACTCGTTGTTGTGTCAAGATTTATTCATCCCGACAGGCGATCGACTATAAGGCCGAGTGACCGAGTCAACACCAGTCAAACTATGTCTAGCTCGCCTAATCGAAGATACCAGACCACCATCAGGTACCTAGAGATCGACTCCCAAGGAGATCGCCCTTTGGCATCTGGCGATCGGCTCTAGTGTCCGACTAAGGACAATCGGCCTTCGCCCTGAACAGAGACGATCGCCCGGTAAAGTCTACGAAGACTGGATCTCAGAACAGCACCCATGTGCAGACCCAAGACAAGATCCGCATTTCATGGATCATTGACCACCAACAGCTGTCTCTGACTAGGACGGCTTTACCTACCGACAGTTCCGCCGAAAGTTACGAAGTGGGACCGCCCGTGACAGCAACTCAGGACGCGTGCAGGCTCCCCATTGGACCGTACAGCTGGCTGCCAGCAGCAGCAGCGGACTTTAAGGGAACAAGCCCATGTGCTAAAAGACGATCGCCCGATTATTATAATACAGAAAAGGCGATCGCCCGGCATATCCAAGTCCTATAAATAGAGAACCTCCTCCTACTGGAAAAAGGTTCCGAATTCATTCACCTACATTCCGAATTCATTCACAGAAATACAGAAGAAGATACATATCATCAAGCTCCTAGCTTTCTCGCCGGAATCTACCTCAGGATTTCTCTCTCAGAATCTCTCATCCAGAAGACGATCGGCAGAGACAAGAAGTCTCCACAAGGAAAATTCCAAGGGATTCATAAGCCCAGGAGCTCAAGCTTCCAGCTACTACTCGGCGTGAGAGAGTGTCGATCTCTCACCGCCGCAACTGTTCACCTCCTTTGTTACAAGAACTCACAGAGCATCACATCTGGTTCTTCCGGCAATCTACAGGCTCACTAGCTAAGATAACAAGAATCTTTACACTCATTGTAATTATATTCTTACATTAGTACTTGTATCCCCGAATATTAGTATTAATAATATCTTGCGAGAGCATTCAAGCCCGGGACTAACAACCCCGGCAAATCTTGTGTTATTTATCTTTCTCACGGAAGTGTTCTCGCATTTGTTTGCTATCCATCCATTCCAGCAATATCTATCTTCGGATAATATTTTGGGTAGCAACAATTGGCGCTAGAGGAAGGGGATCTAACCCTCAAATTTTTATTCCTACCGTCCCGAAGAACACTCACTGTTCTCGGGGCATATACTTGAAGTGACACTCACTGCGCTTCAAAGAAAACCTTCAGAATCATGACATCCGCCAAGACATCAAGAAAGCCACTCTCCGAACCGCCGGACACCATATCCCGGCTCAATCAACCCCAGCCGACGACCGGGGGAAGCCGCGGCAACGCGAGACTCTCGATCCCGCACCTGAGGGATGGCCCCAACCTCTCACTCGACCAGTTCCAAACCGAGGAACAGACCGAGGAGGCTATGGCCATCCTAGAGGAGCGACGGAGAGCATGCGCGTCGCCTGCAATAACTCCCTCGATCGTCCGCCGCATGGGAAAACGGAAATTCAACGGGCTACTGGGCGAGCGATCTACAGAAAGCCCCAATTCGCGAGAAAGGACTCTCGCACGACCGGACGGATCCGTATTCAATCGCTTGGGGCGCGACCCATCCTGGAGACCGGGGCATTCTGTTTCCAACCACGAGGAGACGGAATCCGAATCCGTCACCAGGAGTTCGACCTATCCAACTCACAGCCGAACGCAGGTCAGCCGTCTGACTCCCGCCTCGATCGCTAGGGGATCGGTACTCGATCGCCTCGGCTCTCGCTCCGAGCGCCGAGCCGCGAGCAGCCAGGCCACAGCGATGGCCGCTATACAACGCCAGCTCAACGAGATGAAAGCACTCTTGGACACTGGGGCAAGTGCCAGCAGAAAGATCACCGGGCCGACCGAGCCACTCGCGGTCCACATCGAGCTTGCCCCCGTGCAACCAACGATCGCTCCTCCCAAAACACCTTTGTATGAAGGGAGATCGGACCCCTAAACCCACCTGAGTAAGTTCCGAATCTACATGACTGGGTGTGGGGCATCTGATGCAACCAAGTGCCGGATCTTCCCGTTAACATTGGGCGAGCTGGCCCATAGGTGGTACGCCTCACTACCACCACGATCGATCATCTCCTTTGAGAAACTGGCGAATGACTTCACGTCACACTTCGCCACCAAGGTCTCCAGACCAGAAGGCCCCCATCGCGTGATGAAAATCAGGCAGGGGAAAGACGAAACCGACGCAGATTACATCGACCGAGTAGACGAAATCATCCTCACCGGCGAACCCGTCAGTGACGAGCTCGCTCTCTATTCGGTCCTGGGGGGATTCTACGGTCATTCACCCATGTTTAGACATCTCACAAAGGATATTCTCCCAACCTACGCGATCTTCCGCGCAAAGGCTGCCGACTTTTTGGCCAGGCAAATGCTACTCACCTTCCACCAAGGCGAAGAAGCGCCACCTCCTGCCCGAAAGAAGGCGATCGCCAAATCAAAGAAGACGATCGCCAAGCCACCAGGAGATCTCAAGGCCTTCGAGGACATGGGAGCCCATCTCCTCCATATGTTCAACCGAACTCCGGCCCACATTTTCTATGCCATCAAGGGGCACGAACCGCTAAACAAGCCAAAGGCAATAAGGGACCACGGTCACCTGGACAACAATCAATATTGTGCCTAGGGCTGGGGGAAAGTACCGCCCCGCACCGCACCGCCCCGCACCGCAAAATAGCACGGCGGTGCGGTTTTAAATTATAATTTTGGCCCGCCCCGCATAAAAATTACATAGCGGTTGCAATTTTAATGTCATAATGCCCGCCCCGCAAGTTTTATCCCGCCCCGCCCCGCTCTATTTTCGCAATATGAAGGGAATTGCTTATTTTTCATTCTTTTGGTGAATATTTGTAGAGGTTGACAACGAAGGATCAAGTTCTACCGTGATAGAACCGCTATCCAAGAAAGCAAAAATGAATGAAGGGACTATTACCAATGATGGTTGAATTAGGTAAAATGACTTGTTTAATTTTTATATTATTTTTCTTTCTTGTACTAAGTCGAAGTGGCTGAGGATTATGAAATAATTACTGATGGTTATTATTTATTAGTCAGTTCAGTTATCAGATTTCATTTTGTGAGTATTAATTATTAGTCAGTTCAATTATCAGATTTCATGTATCTCAATATCTGAGTACTAAGTGCATTGTAGCTAATAAATAAGTATCTTTAGTTTTGATTTTATTATGTTCAAATGACAATGACACTGATTACTTGCCAACAATACAGGTCTGTGATGCTGGAACTCTAAAGCTTCAGTTGCTCGAACTCCGAAACGGCACAATGAAAACAAATTGCAGCTTATTTATTATTTTGTACTTTTATTTCTTGTAATATAACTATCATTTGGGACTATTGTTGCTTTAGATATGTTGTTTGGGTTGTACCTGTTGAAATTTAACAAACTTATTATTTATTATTTTTCTGTTTTTGGTTTGCAACAGCAAGAAAAAAACTGTTTTTTAAGGAGGAAAAAAAACTTAAAAATAGGTGCAAAACCGCCCCGCACCCGCATTGATCCCGCCCCGCGCAATGGCTATGTGGTGCGGTTTTAAATTTTGATAATGCACCGCCCCGCAGATAACCGCACCGCACAAGAATTGCGGTGCGGGTGCAATTCCACTTTCGTCCCGCCCCAAACCGCCCCGCCCCCAGCCCTAATTGTGCCTACCATAAGAGTCCCGGCCACAGCACCAACCAATGTCGCGACCTCCTCAAACAGCTCTGGAGATTGTTCGAGGAGGGCAAGTTGGAAAGCTTATTGGCTTAGCCGAAACCCCCTACCAATCTCTATACACGATCGTCCGAGTCGAACACAAAACGGGTTGGGAAGCTCATACGAGCCGACCCCTAGTTCAACATCGGCGATCGTCTCTACATGCTTCAATCAAGAGGAGACCTCGGAAGTCTCCCGGATCTCCCTACATATTTAAGAAACTGGAGGACTCGCTCGCCATCTACAGTTCACCATCTAACATGATGGACTAAGGCACGAGATCACCTCCCCCGCACAACGTACACCGTCGAAGGTCGGCATCTACATGACGATCCAAGGTAGAAGAGTGCAGCCATGGTCCTGGTGGTCGATGGAACCGACTGCTTAGGCCATGCAAGGTCCCTTTGGACCAAGATTGCCCGCCCTTCGTTTAAATACGAGGCTGGCGTAGTCTGAGGGCCCTCCAAAATTAATCAGTGGATGCGATCGCCCGCCCTCAAAGGTTCATCATTTAACGTGGTGAACTCGGACAATGCGACGCGTCACTACCCCCGTCTCAACGTACACCATCGAGGGTCGCCATCGTCATGGCGACCCGAGGTGGAAGCAGAGCTAAACAAGACGCGGGTGTGGAGTTGAATCATCCGACGCTTCCCCGCGCAAGGACTCCTCTAGACCGAGACCGCACGCCCTTCGTTTAAATACGAGGCGAGGCGCAGCCTAACAGAGGAGCCTCATAATAAAGTGAGTCACGAGACACTCAATGTCTTCGCGCATCAAGACATGATCAGGGAGTCGGTCCATTGAACTCCGCGATCATGCACGGTTCCTCAAGACGGACGACCGTCCTCGAGGATTCGACAAAGTTGAAGACCGCTCACTCAACGAATTATTTTCATCCCCTTACTTTCACTAAGTGAATAAAAACAAGGGGGAAGAGTGCGGACTACCTATACAACGATCGTCGCTATTCAACCACATAAGGAGGTCGTCATTTTTCAGATGTTGTGCAGTGATCGAATTGGTTGTAAAAGTTATCTTTATGAGTTTATCAATTCATTTGGAACTACCCTCACAACGATCTCTCCTCACACATTTGTACAAAGTCGAATAAAGACTCAAAAATAACAATCATTCAAGTGATAAGTCATAAAATCAAACATTCATTTCATTGCTTGAAGGATTAAAATACATGGTCGCCCGAAGACCAAAATGCTACAAATAGAAAACTACAAAACTACAAGACAAAAAGCTAAAACAAGCAAGCAAGAGCGAAGAGCCTCAGGCCTCCGCCTGGACTTCGCCTTCAGCCGTCGGCTCGACCTGTGGTCCTTCCCCAGTTTTCGGAGCGACCACCCCGTCCTCCGGATCGTCAGGATGAACGATGTTCGCCGGAGTCGGATACCAGCTCAGATCGACGCCAAGCTCCGAGAGATCCAAAATCGGCAAGGAGAAAGCAGGATGGAGAGGATGCTCCAACGCATACGCTTTGAAGTTCTCAGCAAGAGGCCCGACCTCCAAACCTCCCTTCTTAGCTGCTCGGATCGAGTCGGCGAACGCCATATAATAGGAGAACTCGCTGACAAACTCCAAGTTTTGAAAGGGATCAGCCTTGGTCGCCTCTACCTCTCTTTTCAGCTCCGCCATCGCCTGTTGCGACCCTTGGAGTTCGGCCTCCACCGCAGCTACCTTCTCACTCGACTCCGCCAGCTCACTAGTCAACCGAGCGATCGTCACCTTCTGACGAGCGGCCTCCTCCTCAGCAACCTTCTGCGCCCGGACGGCATTCAGCATCTTGTCCCGAAATCGGTCAACCGCCAAACGAGACAACTCGGTTTCCTTTCTCGCCAGCTCAAGCTCTTGGCTCGCCTGCTTGGCTGCCTCCAAAGAGTCCTTCTCCATTGCCACGATATTATCGGCGAACTCGGCGTTCTCTTTCCGAGCCGCCTCGAGATCCGCCTGCACGCGAATAGTGGAAGGTCGCCCTTCAAACTCCTACGCAGCCTGGACAGCCATAGTCGCCGTCTGGAGAGAAAGGGCGAGAACAGCCTGCATCATACTCCCCGATCGCTGACGAGCGATCGCATCTAGATCGGTCGTCCAGGCCTTCGGTAGAGCAGAAGCGGCCTTGCTGACGTATTGCGGGATGTCACAGGACTGGCGAGGAGATCGACTGGCTAAGAAATCCAACACCATCGGCGGGCAAGATGGATCTGTGCGACGGATCCTACATCAATACAACAAAGTTAACACAACTCCTATGAAATTGCAAGTTTCAACCCAAAAATGCAATCTACCTCTCAGCCCTCTCGGGGTCGCGACCGAAATACGGTTTCCCTCGAGGAGTCTCAGCGTCAGCGATCACCATCTCTCGCATAAAAGCCGCAGAGGGCGGCTCATTCTCCGGAGCGAGAACGGTGATTGGAGGCGCGGCGATCGACACCTCATTGGCGGGGGCAGGAATCGGAGTTTCTTCCGGCCTCGGCCTTTTGCGATTCGTTCGAAGCCCCTCCTTCGGAGCTCCCTCCTCAGCCACGATCGGATCCACGCGAGGCTCCGCCTCCGGAACAATTGGCAGCGCAACAGGTGGGACCCGAGACGACTTCTTGTGGTGGAGACGGCCTAGAACTCCAGGATTCGACATGGCGATCTCCGGCGGGGGCTCCAGAAAGCGAGGAAAGCGAACCTCTACAGTTAAGACGACCGATCAACAGTTAGATATTTCCTCAAGTAAGGCGATCGCCTAGAAAAGGAAGGTCGCAGAATCTCATACCTGGTACCGAGAGATGTCTTGGGAAGCGGAATAGCCGATCCGACAACCAACGGCTCTCCTTATTGATCCGGCTAGCGTCAAGATCGTCGTTCGACAAGCTCCGTATCCGCTCCCAGACAACCAGGAAATCAAAGGGCAGCTCCTCGACCGCCGGAATGTGAAAACCTGCAAAACCGAAATCAAATTAGATGAGTTCAAAACGCATCCGAACGAAGGGAGAGTCTAAACCCTTACCAGGATTCCTCTCCCGAAACTCAGTAGGGATCTCCAGCTCGCCCGAAGGATTGTCGCTCGCAGAAGCCCTCCACGCGCGGTGACCCAGAACCACTTCGTCGGATCGCCCCGCGCCTTATTCGGGACTCCGAGGATTACCCGACCAGATCGGCCCTGAATATTGTAACCTCCGACCGACCCTTTCTGAGCCGTCAGCTTGAACAAATGGTTCATCTCCGACGGCGATGGGAGGCGGTACAGGCGGTGACCGCCGAAAAGAGTGAGAGTGCAGATAATTTGGAGCCAAGCGTTCGGCGTCAGCTGAAGTGGCGCCACGTTCCAAGCGGCCAGCAGGTGCGAGACAGCAAAAGATAGAGGGAAGCGCAGCCCGGCTTCCATAATCGCCTCATTCACGGCGACCATACCTATCGGAGGCTGATCGGCTCGCTCATTCTCCGCCGGCGCGAATATATCCACATCTGAAGGAACATGGAACCTCGTCCTCCAGACGGCCAGATCTTTCCTGGTCTCCGAACTCCGGATTTGGCCAAGTGACCACAAAGATCGCTGCGCAGCCCGGTACTGCGACCGTTTGGGAAGCTGATAAGGGTAGGTAACCGAGTATCCCCGGAAACCGAACCTCGGAGACGGACCGGCCAACTTCTCCATAATCTCAGCGAAAGCCTTATAGGCCCGGCCGAAAGCGCTATGCTGCTCCCAGTAGGCCCTAATCGCCAGATCTCTCTCTATCTGCGACCGTATGTCTTCAGCAGCCGCTTCCTTAGCGACGTCGGCTTCATTAAATAAAGCCTCGATTTCAGCAGGGTCAATTCCGTCCCAAATAGCCTCAGCGGCCATCTCCAGGTGGAAGTCAGAAGAAGGTCCTCCCCGGACAGTCGATGTCCCGGCGGCGGAACTGGTACCCACTCCATGTGATGATGACGTTCCAGCCATTCTCTGAGAAAGAAAGGAGAAAAGGATTTTTTCTTACCCAAAGATGAAATTAATCGACGATCGACACTAAGATCTTCAGAAAAATCTTCAGCAAGTCCTTCTTTCTCCAGTAAGTGCGCGTGAGAATGAAGACTGCAACACTGCGTCCTTTTATAGGAGGCAAAAAGGACTCGTTTGCAATAAGGGAAAATCTCAGGGGTCGGATCTCAAACGTCGCATTTATTGACTCCCTCGAGACCCGCGTACGCGTCTTTTCAAGGACGCGTCAGTCGAGGAGTCATTAATGACCGTTGATATCCTCCAACAGAAGCCCGACACGTCCGCGAAGACTTTTCCACGCCCATTGCCTTTTCCCGCGCAGTTTAGCGGCCAACCTGGTCGTCCAAACTCAGAATCTATCAGCTCAAAGACGATCGCCAGTTTATTTAAAAGCAGAGTCGCTCGTCAAAAGTTCAGCGATCGCCAAGAGAACCACCTCACCCCACGTTTCCAACATAGGAGCGAGCTGGGGGGCAATTGTTGTGTCAAGATTTATTCATCCCGACAGGCGATCGCCTATAAGGCCGAGCGACCGAGTCAACACCAGTCAAACTATGTCTAGCTCGCCTAATCGAAGATACCAGACCACCATCAGGTACCTAGCGATCGACTCCCAAAGAGATCGCCCTTTGGCATCTGGCGATCGGCTCTAGTGTCCGACTAAGGACAATCGGCCTTCGCCCCGAACAGAGACGATCGCCCGGTAAAGTCTACGAAGACTGGATCTCAGAACAGCACCCATGTGCAGACCCGAGACAAGATCTGCGTTTCACGGATCATTGACCACCAACAGCTGTCTCTGACTAGGACGGCTTTACCTACCGATAGGTCCGCCGAAAGTTACGAAGTGGGACCGCCCCTGACAGCAACTCAGGACGCGTGCAGGCTCCCCATTGGACCGTACAGCTGGTTGCCAGCAGCAGCCGCGGACTTTAAGGGAACAAGCCCATGTGCTAAAAGACGATCGCCCGATTATTATAATACAGAAAAGGCGATCGCCCGGCATATCCAAGTCATATAAATAGAGAACCTCCTCCTACTGGAAAAAGGTTCCGAATTCATTCACCTACATTCCGAATTCATTCACAGAAATACAGAAGAAGATACATATCATCAAGCTCCTAGCTTTCTCGCCGGAATCTACCTCAGGATTTCTCTCTCAGAATCTCTCATCCAAAAGACGATCGGCAGAGACAAGAAGTCTCCACAAGGCAGATTCCAAGGGATTCATAAGCCCAGGAGCTCAAGCTTCCAGCTACTACTCGCCGCGAGAGACTGTCGATCTCTCACCGCCGCAACTGTTTACCTCTTTTGTTACAAGAACTCACAGAGCATCACATCGGGTTCTTCCGGCAATCTACACGCTCACTAGCTAAGATAACAAGAATCTTTACACTCATTGTAATTGTATTCTTACATTAGTACTTGTATCCCCGAATATTAGTATTAATAATATCTCGGGAGAGCATTCAAGCCCGGGACTAACAACCCCGGCAAATCTTGTGTTATTTATCTTTCTCACGGAAGTGTTCTCGCATTTGTTTGCTATCCATCCATTCCAGCAATATCTATCTCCGGATAATATTTTGGGTAGCAACACTCGTTTTATTTATCACACTTTTTGATGAAGACAAAAAGGGGGAGATAAAGGAGAATGGGATTAACCCTGAAAGGGGGGGAAAATTGAAATCGAAGAAAAGTCAAAAAGTTGAAATTGAAAAGAAAAATGAGGAGACGTCGAAAAGATGATGAAAATTTGAAAATTCGAAAGAAAAAGAAAAGGAAAGAAGGAGTCGAAAAAGAAATGGGAGAAGAAACTAACGAAATGGACAAAGTCGAAAACTTTGGTGTGTACACATATACATATATTGTATTTTTTGCAGGTAAATCCCATTGACGAAGTGTTGTTTTGCAATCATCAAAAATGGGGATATTGTTGGACCATTTTGTTCCATACATGCTATAATAATGTTTTGATGATTTAAGTTGATACACAAAACAAAACAACAAAAAGGCAAAGCAAAGCATCGAAGGAAACGAAGTGCAAAAAGCTGGAAACTGCATGCCTAGCGTACGTAACTCAGATTACATAACGTACGTAAAGGCTGAAGATTAACGTACATAAAGCAAACATGTTAACGTACGTAAAGGTGTTCAAACCAGATGAACGATGGGAGAGTCAAAGTCAGAAAAGCAACAACGGATATATGACGTCAACAATGACGTAAGCCTTACGTACGTAATGAAGATTATCTAACGTACGTAACATAAGAGAAAGAGGCTATTGGACTGAATCTGGGCGATGCTAACATACGTAACCCTTTGAGGTTAACGTACGTAAAATAACTTACGTACGTAATATAGTGAAGATAGCGTATGTAATGCAGTCTGAAGACCTAACGGCTAGTTTGGTTGATGAAGGCTATAAATACCACATCTTTGGTATTATTCCATACAACAACTTCAAGCAAACAACTCATTGATCAGATACTCATATTGATATTATTATCGTTGTGATATTGAGCTTATATTGTTAGTTTGAGTGTTTATACATTCAATACATACACGAAAGGTAAAAGAAAATATACGATTGGATTCAGTGTTATTAGGATCAAGGATCCGGCATTATTAGAATCGCAATAGATATCTTCTTGAGGTTTATCTAGTACCGATAGAAAGCTAGAGTGGTTGATTCATTGTCCAATATAAAAGGAAACTGGTTTAACTTGGACCGACACAAAGACAAGTACGAGTGGTTTATTACGGACCAATAGAAGACGCGATTGTAACGGTTATCCCTCGACCGATAGAAGAGAGGTGCAGAGGTTTTTATCTTCAACCTAGAGAAAAAGATACCGAGAGAGAACGTAGGCTCGTTTATAGCCGAACCTATATAAATCCGTGTGTCGTTTAATTTCCGCATATTTAATTTATGCTTCCGCACAATGGCGCATATTCCGATTTTGCTCCAACACTTCTTAACTTTTTCACTACTCGAAAGGGGTTTTCCATAACATCTCAATCCATTCGTAATGACCGAAAATCAGTCGAGCATAATTGTGATGGATTATTCTTCTTTCATTTGGAATATTTCATAATCATGAAGAAGCATGTTGATCTTCATCTCCTTGAATTGAGACGTTCCTTCATGTGTGACTTCAAGCATTTTCTATATTTCTTTTGCACTATCACACGAGGATATCCGGTTGTATTCTTCTGGATTTAATGCACAATATAATAATTACGTGGCTTTGCAATTATGGTGGTCGTTTTTCCAATCTGCATCATCATACTCTTCAAAAGTTTTGAGAGTTCCATTCGAGTCCGTTGGAATTTTGGGACCAAGACATATGACTTTTCATAATTCGATATCGTAAGCTCGGATGAAAATAGACATTTTCTTCTTCCAAGTCATGAAGGTAGATCCATCAAAAAATGGAAGTCGATTTAGAGCAAGACATTAGACCGGGGCAATTTGAAACACCATTTGGATCTTCTCCTCGGATGTTAAGCCGCTTCTAGGAGGTACCACTCTGATACCAATTTTTGGTGCAATATTTGTCGGTATTGCCGTTTGGAGATAGATTATAAAACTTTTTCGCGTTGCGGAAACGATTTAAATAAAGGTGCAGAAAATAAACCGACACAGGATTTATAGAGGTTCGACCAAACGTGCCTACGTCCTCTCTCGATATCTTTTTCTATAGGCTAAAGATAAACCTCTGCACCTCTATTCTATCGGTCGAGGGATAACCGTTACAAACTCGCCTTCTATCGGTCCGAGTAAGTCGTTCCTTCACTTGTCTTTATGTCGGTCCAAGTTAAACCGTTTTCCTTTTCTATTAGACAAGGAATTAACCAATCTAGCTTTCTATGGGTACTAGATAAACCTCACGTAGATATCGAGTGCGATTCAAACAATACCGGATCCTTAATCCTAATAACACCGAATCCAATCCTATCATTTTATTTTTCCTCTCTTGTATGATTTCGTGTATAACACTCAATCACTAATAATATAAGCTCAAATACAACAACTAGAATGATTATAATGATATCTCAAGTATGGGTGCTTTGCTCAATGTTGTTGTGTTGTTTGATACCAAATGGTTTGGTATTTATAGGCTCAAAGGCTCAACTAGCCGTTACTGCCTCTGTCTATTTAGCGTGCGTTAGCTCTCTTATTTAGCGTGCTCTATGCTCAGTAGTGTACGTGTAGTGTGTGCTACATGTTGATCTGGTTGAGTCCAGTAGCTTACTGCCCATCCGTTAGCGTGCATTAGCTTATCCATTGTGTAAGTTAAGTACACACATTAGCGTACGTTAATCTTGAATTGTAGCGTGCGCTAAGCATATATATGTTGCCTGCTTTTGACTTTCGACTTCTGACTTTTCACCGAATCTTCCAACGTTCATATGTTTGAATTCAAATGCTCTTTAACATGCGCTAAAGATCATTCATAGCGTGCGCTATGTCTTATGCCAGTGCATACGTCATTCTGTATTGAAAGTCTTCACAACGGTCATATTCCTTCGATAGCGTGCATTAGGCTTCAAGTGTAGCGTGCGCTATCTTTATCAGGTGACTTTGAACTCGTCTGATCCACAGACAGGTATCGTTAGCGTGCGTTAATCTTCATTTTTAGTGTGCACTAGCTTTGCAGTTTGATCAGCTTTTTGCGTCTTCGACTCCTTTGTTGTTTTGTTTGCTTCTTTGTTATTTTCTTTTGTTTAACAACTCATATGATCTGCAGGTAGGCTCGTTAGCGTGCGCTAACATTGATAACTAGCGTGCACTAGCTTTGCAGTTTGTGCGATTTTTTGCGTCTTCGACTTGTTCATTGTTTTGTTTCGCTTCTTTGTTGTTGTACTTTGTTTAACAACTTAATCATCAAAATTCTATAATGAATATTTGGAATAAAATATTCCAACACTGGTCCTCATCGCCGAAAAACGGGTCCAAGCGGAAATGCGAAATGCCATCTACAAAAGAAAATGCGAACGCTATTACAACTCCAAGGTTCACCAAAGAAATTTCCAGGTCGGGGACCTCGTTCTTAAACGAGTATTGGGATCGGATCCCGGGCCACTTAAGCCAAAATAGGAAGGACCATACAAGATTAGGGAATTCCTTCCTAATGGGGCCTACCGGCTGGAATATCTGAGCGGCCAGAAATTTACTTACCCATGGAATGCCATGTATTTAAAGAGGTATAATCAATAAGATTCGGCTATTTCTTTTGTTTACTAAAATTTACTTATCAATGAAATCTACTGTAAGACCGAGCTCGACTCGACACAGTGAATGACCGGCTCCGCCAGCACTATAAGACCGAGCTCGACTCGGCATAGTAAATGATTGGCTCCCCCGGCACTATAAGACCGAACTCGACTAGGCACAATGAATGACCGGCTCCCCCGGCACTATAAGACCGAGCTCGACTCAGCACAATGAATGACCGGCTCCCTTGGCACTACAAGACCGAGCTAGACTCAGCACTATGAATGACCAGCTCCCCCAGCACTATAAGACCGAGCTCGACTCGGCATAATGAATGACCGGTTCCCCCGACACTATAAGACCGAGCTCAACTCGGCACAATGAATGACCGGCTCCCCCGGCACTATAAGACCGAGTTAGACTCAGCACTATGAATGACCTGCTCACCAGGCACTATAAGTCCGAGCTCGACTCAGCACAATGAATGACCGGCTCCCCCGGCACTATAAGACCGATCTCCACTCGGCACATGAATGACCGGCTCCCCCGGCACTATAAGACCGAGCTAGACTCGGCAATATGAATGACTGGCTCCCCCGGCACTACAAGATCGAGCTAGACTCGGCACTATGAATGACCGGCTCCTCCGGCACTAAAAGACCAAGCTCACCTCGGCACCAGCATTGACGGAAGATATCAAAAAGAAAATACAAGGGCCAAACCAACCCGGTCAGAACATCCAGAACAAAACAAGTAAACATGTACAGAAAATAAAAGTTTATTCATCCGAAGAATATTTTTACAAAAAACATACGGAGAAGACTAAGGAAAAGAAAAGACTGACGCACGCAGGCCATACATAAGACAAAGCCTAAAGCTATTCGGCTCCACCACTCCCGCTAGCCACCTGGAAGGACTGTCCTTCGCCTTCACCAGGAGGGGCCGATCCCGGACCTCCAGCAGCCTCATCGGCCTCCGGATCATCAGTTTCTAGTGGCTCAACCTGCAGGTCGGACGCCCGAGACTCTCTGTAGGCACGGACCTCCTCGATTGTCTTCCCTTCCTTCATGAGATCCAATATCTCATAGCAGGTGGAGACATAGTTCAAGTTAATCAGCTCCTCAAACTCGGGCGTCTTCATGAAGGCAACCGCCCCTTCGGCAAGACCTTTAGCGTAGCCCGAAGCCTCACAGGTATCAACCTGTTTGGTCAGATGCTCGAGCTGGGCCTTTGTCTCCTTCAAATAAGCATTATACTCGGCCCGGATCGCCTCGCACTGCTTGTGCATCGCCTCGGCCGCCTCAGTCATTTCACGAGCCTTGCCCCTCCAATATTGGCCTCGCAAGCCTGGCTCTCGAGAATCTCCATCTCTCCCTTCATGGAGGCTATCTCCTCCTCCAGAGACTTAATCATTGACCGGCAGAGATGGTGCTCCTCCCTTAAAGTTTCAAGCTCGGTCGATATCTTTTTGTGCTTTTCAACGAGGGCCTGGAACTCCCCAGCAGCCTACACGTAAGTTCCCAATGCACGACCAAGCTGAGCATTTTCGAATTGGATCTACTCGGTCGGATTCATATCATTGGTCACCAGCTCCAATTCGTCCAGCCCCGGATATGGACAAGGCTGGATTCGGCCACGACCGGAGGGATTCGATCGAGCATCTCGGCGGTCGGAGTAGCCGCCCGAACATAGTTAAGGAACAAGCGCGGTCTCCGCCCCCTCATCTCGGCGCAGGGGTCCTCCCGGTACTTGTTAATCGGAAGGTAGTGCCCCAATCACGGCCTCCTTCTTAGCTGCACGGCCTACCCAGACATGACTCGGCATAGACGGAAGGATTTTCGGAGCGGACTGAGCCTCCGCCTTATTAACACTGCCCACAGGTTCGGTCTCTTCCCTTTTTCGCTTGGCCCCCGCGTGCTTCCTCCGCTCGGTGGCCTCGGCAGCTAACCTTTCCACACATTGCGCGAGCGTTTCTCCCTTCCCAGATATAGTCCTGACCCTGGGAATTGGAAAAGGAAGATAAAATTTAAAAAAATTATAAATTACCTGAATTAGACATAATATTCGGGTCGGTGGATTGAAGACCGGCACGCCACATATTCTCCTCGATGGCAAGAAGGTGCGACTTCCTCTGCTCGGGGGAAAACTCCAAAAGGTTCTCAATCTGGTCGTCGAACACGGAAGATGTCTCCTGCGCTGGGATACGACCTGCACATGAAGCAAATGATGAGCGTTAGACAAAAAACGAATAGAACTGAAAACACAACACTTACGCATTTTTGTAATAAAATGCACAGGGATCCGCAGCTCCACGTCCACGACGCTGGGCTCGAACTCATCCACTGGGCTCCTCCAAGATCCCCCGATGAAAAAACATTGCTCTTTTCAGCTGTGTATGATATCCGGCACATCCACCACTGTTGGAGCAATTTCGGTATTAGCGCCGTTGTGCGGAAGCGTAAATATAAAATGCGGAAAAAAAAATCAACACACGGATTTATAGAGGTTCGGCCAAACGTGCCTACGTCCTCTCTCGTTATCTTTTTCTATAGGCTTAAGATATAAACATCTGCACCTCTCTTCTATCGGTCGAGGTATTACCGTTACAAGCTCGTCTTCTATCGTTCTGAGTAAACCGTTCTCTTGCTTGTCTTTTTGTCGGTCCAAGTTAAACCGTTTTCCTTTTATATTGGACAAGGAATCAACCACTCTAGCTTTCTATCGGTACTAGATAAACCTCACTAAGATAGCGATTGCGATTCTAACAATGCCGTATCCTTGATCCTAATAACACCGAATCCAATCGTATCTTTTCTTTTTCTCTCTCTTGTATGATTTAGTGTATCACACTAAATCACCCTCAATTTAAGCTCAAGAACAACAACTATAATATTCACAATGATATCTGTTTTGAAATCACCCACAATAATATTCCAACGTTCATCTGATTTGAAATCTCATTACATACGTTAACCTCCTTGTGTTACGTACGTTAATCTGCTTCGATAGCGTGCGTTAATCATTATGTGTAGCGTGCGCTATCCCCATCAGGTAGGTTGGCTGAACTGCGGGTAAGCACTTGTTACGTACGTTATCATGGCTGATTTACGTACGTTAACCTTGCTCGGTTGTGTGCGCTATTCAATATGAATAGCGTGCGTTATGTATGTATAATATCCCCATTTTTCTTTTCTCGGTATTTTCATTTTTCAGTGTATTTCTCATTTGTAGCGACCCTCGTGTATCTTTCAGTGTATTTCTTCTGTCATCTATTGATCTGATTCTCGTAATTGTTATGCGGAACCGCCGTTTCGGGGTTGTCGTGGATCTATTCTATGTTAATATGCGCTTTGAGTTGTTTCGTTTGATGTATTGTTCATATTTCGGTGTTTTGGACGCGCGCTATCTTTTCTGCATAGCGCACGCTAGAGGTCCCTTAGTAGCGCACGCTACGTCTGCTTCGTAGCGCGCGCTAGCGAGCAAGCACATGGAGTGGCAGTTCTGTTTCCAGTCCTCTGGACTAGCGGATTAGCGTACGCTACGTTGTCTAGCACACGCTAATGTTGGGGGACTAGCGCACGCTAAGGTGTCCGGTAGCGTGCGCTAGCGTGAGTGTCCAGTACTGGGCAGGTTGCTACTGGACTTGATCAGGTGCCCAGGTAGCGCATGCTACGTTTGGCCGATAGTGCGCGCTAAAGGGGTCAGGTGAGTTCTGGGAAGTTCACTTCTGGACTCGGATGATGTCCAGGTAGCGCACGATATCGAGAGGCTATTAATGCACGGTACGTTTCGGGTAGCGCACGCTAACGGCCCAGTAATCTGGTTACTGGACTGGGACGTTAACTTCTGGACTGGAGTTATGTCCCGTTAGCGCATGCTAACTTCTGAGGGTTAGCGCGCGCTAACACTCCCTGGCTATATAAACCAGGGAGTTGACCCAGAACAGTCCACTTTTCTTTTTTTTCCTTCTTCCTCCGTGAGATGGGCGACTCGGGTTATTCGGGCGATTGGAGTGGGGCTATTTTCATCATATATTCAAGATCTTGAGTCTCTAACACCAAATTATCATCATTTAATCATATTTTACCTCTTGAATCAAGGTAAATCTCTTAGAACCCTACTTTTGGATATTTTGGGGGTTTTGGGATTTTCGTCTGATTCGTTCCGTTTTGTTGATTAATTCATGATGAATACGATTAATATTGTTGGTATTCTTAATTTCCCTACGGATTCATGTTATATTTCGTGGTTTTTACGGTGTTGTGTCGAGATTTATACATCTCACCAGGCGATCGGCACAGAGACCGGGCAACCGAGCCAGAGCCCAACAGCCAAGGCAGATTGGCCGACCGAAGGTCCCAGGACAAGTCCCGGTGCCGAGCGATCGACATCTAAGGCGATCGTCTATCGGTACTTGGCGATCGACCCCTGGTGACCGACCGAATGACGACCCCCTCTTGCCATGCGAAGCCATCACTCGTCCAGTCGGCGAAGGCCGAAGCTCGAAGCAAGGACCCACGTGCAGATCCGGAAAAGGCGCCGCAAGGCATGGATCGTTGACCACAGTCTGTCAGCATCTTTTCACCAACCGACAGACCCGCCGAAAGGTGTACAGTGGGACCACCCGTGACAGCAACTCAGAACGCGTGCAGGCTCCTCATTGGACCGCACAGCTGGCTGCCAGCAGCAGCCGCAGACTTTAAGGCAGACAGTCCATGTGACATAAAGACGATCGCCACTTATTATATTACATGAAAGGCGATCGCCCGCCAGAAAACAGAGCATCTAAGCTCCTATAAATAGAAGGTTGACTGCCCTTGGAAAACGGTCTGATTCTCTCTGCTTTTGACGTCCAGTTCAGAAGCTCAACGCATAACTTGGCTTTCTCACTCTTGGCAAGAGCTATCTCTCGGCTTTTCTCCCTCAACACCTCTCAATCCTGATACGGTCGGCAGAAACGAGAACAAGAACACGAAGAGCATTGCTCAAGAGCTAGATAACAGGATCTTTTACACTCATCGTAATTAGATTCTTACATTAATATTTGTACTCAAACGTATTCTTATTAATAACATCTCGCGAGAGCATTCAAGCCCGGGCCTAACAAACCCGGCAAATCTTGTGTTATTTCCATTCCCTCGGACGTGCTCTCGCAATTTGCTGTTGCTCGACCATTCCAGCAATATCTATCTTCGGATAATATTCCAGGCGACAACAATTGGCGCTAGAGGAAGGGGATCTTAACCCTCATTTTTATTCCTACCGTCTCGAAGAACACTCACTGTTCTCTGGGGCATATACCTGAAGAAACACTCACTGTTCTTCAGAGAAAAGCTTTCAGAATCATGACTCCTGCCTCCTCATCGAAGAAAGCCGCTAGCCGATCCGCCAGACGCCTCATTCCGTCTCAATCCGAGCCACAACCCATGGCGGAGGGTAGTCGCCGCGGTCCGAGACTCTCGATCCCGCCCCCGAGGGACGGCCCAAGCCTCTCGCTCGATCAGTTCCAAACCGCGGAATAGATCGAAGGAGCCCTGGCCATCCTACGAGAGCGACGGAGAGCTTTCAACGCGCCGCCCGCTATAACCCCCTCGGCCATCCGCCGCATGACCAAACGGAAGTTCAAGGCATTACTCATAAAAAGATCGCCAGAAGGCCCCAAATCGCAAGAAGAGGCACTCGCCAGCCAGGGCACCTCTGTTTTCAGCCGCCTAGGCAGCGACCCGTCATGGCGACCGGGGCAATCTGGCCCCATCCACGAGACGACGGAGCTCGAGTCCGTCACCAGGAGTTCGGGGTATCCGACTCCCTGAAGGCAGGCCAACCATCTGGCTCCTCCTCGCCGAAGAACCGAGGTCGGCAACAGCGGAGTCAGGAGATCGGTACACGATCGCCTCGGCTCCCACTCCGAAAGCCGAGCCACGAGCGACCAAGCTACAGCGATGGCCGCGATGCAACGCCAGCTCGACGACATGAAGGCGCTCCTAGAATCTGGGGCAGGCGCCAAAAGAAAGATCGTCGGGCCGAGCGAGCCACTCGCGGTCCACATCGAGCTCGCCCCCGTGCAGCATAAGATCGCTCCTCCGCAAACACCTATGTACGAGGGAAGGTCGGATCCCAATACTCACCTGTGCAAGTTCCGCATCTACATGACCGGGTGTGGGGCATCAGACGCGACCAGGTGCCGAATGTTCCCGCTAACGCTGGGCGACCTAGCCCACAGATGGTACATCTCATTACCGTCGCGATCCGTCAACTCATTTGACCAGCTGGCGAACGACTTCATAACGTACTTCGCCGCCAAGGTCGCTCGGCTAGAAGGTCCCCATCGCATGATGCAGATCAGGCAAGAGGAAGAAGAGTCCGATGCAGACTACATCGATCGGGTAGACGAGATCATCCTCAATGGCGAGCCCGTAAGCGACGAGATCGCCCTCTACTCGGTCCTAGGGGGATTCCATGGTCTTTCGCCTATATTAAGGCATCTTACGAAGGACCTCCCCCCGACCTACGCGATCTTCCGCACCAAAGCGGCAGATTTTCTGGCCAGGCAAAGGTTACTTTTGAACCTATAAAACAACGCGATCGATAACCGAATGACGATCACCAGTCTTCCAACCCGATCGCCATTATCAAGCAACATCACCAAAACTGGAGGACTCGCTCGCCATCTACAGTTCATCATCTAACATGTTGGACTAAGGCACGAGATCACCTCTCCCGCACAACGTACACCGTCGAAGATCGGCATTTAACATGACGATCCGAGGTGGAAGAGTGCAGCCATGGTCCTGGTGGTCGATGGAATCGACTGCTTAGGCCATGCAAGGTTCCTTTGGACTGAGATCGCTCGTCCTTCGTTTAAATACGAGGCGGGCATAGTCGAAGGACCCTCCAAGCGAATCAGTGGACACGATCGCCCGCCCTCAAAGATTCATCATCTAACTTGGTGAACCCGGACAATGCGACGCGTCACTACCCCCGTCTCAACATATACCGTCGAGGATTGCCATCTAGCATGACGATCCGAGGTAGAAAAGAGCTAACTAGCCGCGGACATGGAATCGATTAATCCGACGACGCCCCGCGCAAGGACTCCTCCAGACCAAGACCGCACGCCCTTCGTTTAAATACGAGGCGAGGCGCAGCCTAACGGAGGACCCTCACAATAAAATGAGTCACGAGACAGACAATGTCACTCGCGCACAAGACATGGTCATGGAGTCGGTCTATCGAACTCCGCGACTGTGCACGATTCCTCAACGACGAAGCGATCAGCTCTCTGCGAGGGATCAGCAAAATTGTTTATTGCAGGTACAAGACCGAAGATATCTCGCCAATCGACCAGATCGCCAAAAGTCTGAGACCAAAGTCCGCTCAACGGATCGCCCGTCTTCATCCTACACGATCGCCAGCAAGAACCACCTCACCCCATGTCTTCAACATCGGAGCAAGCTGGGGGCAATTGTTGTGTCGAGATTTATACATCTCACCAGGCGATCGGCACAGAGACCGGGCGACCGAGCCAGAGCCCAACAGCCAAGGCAGATTGGCCGACTGAAGGTCCCAGGACAAGTCCCGGTGCCGAGTGATCGACATCTAAGTCGATCATCTCTTGGTACTTGGCGATCGACCCCTGGTGACCGGCCGAATGACGACCGCCTCTTGCCACGCGAAGCCATCGCTCGTCCAGTCGGCGAAGGTCGAAGCTCGAAGCAAGGACCTACGTGCAGATCTGGAAAAGGTGCCGCAAGGCATGGATCGTTGACCACAGCCTGTCAGCATCTTTTCACCAACCGACAGACCCGCCGAAAGATGTACAGTGGGACCGCCCGTGACAAAGAATCTCAGACGCGCAGTGCTCCTCATTGGATCAAGACAGCTGGCTGCCAGCAGCAGCCGCAGACTTTAAGGCAGATAGCCTATGTGACATAAAGACGATCGCCACTTATTATATTACATGAAAGGCGATCGCCCGCCAGAAAACAGAGCATCTCAGCTCCTATAAATAGAAGGCTGCCTGCCCTTGGAAAACGATCTGATTCTCTCTGCTTTTGACGTCCAATTCAGAAGCTCAACTCATAACTTGGCTTTCTCACTGTTGGCAAGAGATATCTCTCGGCTTTTCTCTCTCAACACCTCTCAATCCTGAGATGGTCGGCAGAAACAAGAACAAGAACACGCAGAGCATCGCTCAAGAGCTAGATAACAGGATCTTTTACACTCATTGTAATTAGATTCTTACATTAATATTTGTACTCAAACGTATTCGTATTAATAACATCTCGCGATGGCATTCAAGCCCGGGCCTAACAAACCCGGCAAATCTTGTGTTATATCCATTCATTGGGACGTGCTCTCGCAATTTGCTGTTGCTCAACCATTCCAGCAATATCTATCTTCGGATAATATTCCGGGCGACAACATACGGAATCAAAAGGGTTTGGTTGTGGTACGCCCTCGTTGTTGTTTATATACGAATATACATGAATCGTATGCGGGCCTTCGGGTGTATTCCATTACCGTATTCATTTAGAAATGGTTGTGATTGTGTCTTTCCAGACTGTTTGATGAATTTCTTGAATTTGTGCATAAGCAGGGCCATTTCATCTTGTGAAAGGATATCATCGTCACTGTCAGCATTCTTATAGGCAGATTTGGATGTGCTGGGTGTTGGGATTCGGTGCGTTCGAGCAGGCCAAATGTCGCAGCAGTAAGACACTCGGACTCAGGTCGATGTCCGAGGTATTACGATTGATTATTCCACAGCTGCTATTTGGAGGTTGTTTGGGCTGCCGGTGGTAGATGAGACCCCTTATGACCGAGTTATGGCTAGCCTCACGAAGGAGGCTCTGCTCGAGACTATTATGCAGCCCGACTCCGACTGGGAGCGGTGCGCACCGGGTTCTTCCACTTTCCACTTTAAGAGCTCGCGCCTCGCTTCAGCGTGCTCGGCTATATTTTATCTCGCTTGTATAGACTCCCACATCTCGATCCGCACTGCTTCTCTCCCGCGCCCGACACTATATGCTATCACATTCGGGTGAGCCATGTGGCCCTCTCTTGGTCCGATCTATATTCCAAAGGTATCTGTGGAGGGGCCAAGACGGGGTTGAAGCACCCCTCGCTTATTTGTGCTCTGTGCCGGCAGTCGGGGCTGACGTGGTCAGACGACGAGCCGATGCTAGCTCCCCAGGCCCCGATTGATCACCGCATTATTTCACATATCAAACAGTGGGGAGGAGCGTCGGCGCACGCTCGGGGGCGAGGATTTCTACTGGATGAGGCCCACGAAGGGTCCCCCGAGCCCCTTCTGCTGACACAGGGGCAGGCAGATGCCGGCCCGCCGCCCGACAGAGAGAGATTGCAGGCGATGTTCGACGGGCTGAGGGAGGATATGAGGAGAGAGAGAGAGAGGATCTGAGGGAGGATATGAGGAGAGATAGAGAGGAGATGAGGAGAGAGAGGGAGAGTATGCTGGATGCCATGCGAGAGGAGCAGCGGACGGAGAGAGAGAGCATTATTGCTGCCGTCAGGGGTGAGATGCGAGAGCAGGCCCGCCGGGCCAATCGACGTGAGGCGAGGCGTTTGGCAGCGAGGGACGCCTACCACCAGGAGTACCTTGCCGCATGGACGGCCCACATTTTGCATCCGGACGGGCCAGTTATTGCACCTGCTCGGCCAGCCACACCACCCTCCTCACCGGATGATGCTGGCACCAGTTCGTGAGAGGACTGGAGGGGAGTACTTGAACTTTCACTTTTATTGCATATTATATTTTGTCCATTGAGGTCAATGTACGTCCTAAGTTTGGGGGGGATTTAATTTCTGTTGCTACATTCATTGCTGTACTTATTTCGTTGCACTTTTCATTACTTTTCGTTATTTTTGTCGATAGCCTTGCTTGTCTTGATTTTACTCTATTCATGAATTTTTCGTGCTTCTATTTGTGTAATACTGATGTTACGACACTATTTTTCTCTCTGAAGAAACGGTCGAGTTTTAGTCGAGTTGTAGTCAGCGATTTCTGTTTCTGCCAAGTCTTCATTTAGGTCCGAAATTTTTTCTTTTTTTGTAGAGATATTAGCAGACAAGAGAGGATACATACGTGTTTTAAAATCACAGTCGATACATTTGGTTACATTTTTCGGTTAGCTAGTAGTCCAGTTACATAAGTCGTGTTGGCACTTAGATTGAGTTTAGAGTCGGTCAGTTTTTCCCAAAAGTCGAGATAATATTTATTCTATGATGGGAAGTCTAGTAACCGGGGGTATTCACGTGACCCGTTGTTTACTCTCGCGTAAAACGACGACCCTGATTAGACTAGTGATTTAGAAATTTCGCATGTGCCAATGACGGGAAGCCTAGTAATCGGGGGTATTCACGTGACCCGTTGTTTGCTCTCGCGTAAAACAGCGACCTTGATTCGGACATGCGGGAATAGCTTTGCGAGTTGTTTCTCCGCTGTGGAGGGGAACTTAGTAACTAGAAGCATCCATGTGCCCCATGAGTGTCTTTTACGTCAAACGGTTTCCCAATACATGAGAATGGAAGTTCCACCCTAGGATTATCCCGATGAAACATCCCGAGATCTGAACCTAGTGGTCAAATCGAATCAATTTCTTGAGTATATATATAAGGGAAAACTGTCCGAGGGTTATTTTTTATGAAACTCGTGAAAATTTTGCCATTAGACTGTGGAACGGGGCGAATTAGCTCGTTTATCTTAACCTTTCATATTGACGGTCGATTAGACTCACGTTTGTTAATCTTCGAGCTGGAGTTTCTTCATGAACGAGTGATTAGGACTGAACGTGGTTACTTTGTGGAATCAGTGTTCTGAGTGTAGCTCGCTATTACGATACTCGTATTATTCAGAGAGAATTTCAGGATAGTATTGATTAGGTTGAGCACTATGAGTTGCACGATTATTCACGATACTCTTTTGTTGAAATTAATTCTTTTTGCTTGAGGACAAGCAAAGGCTTAAGTTTGGGGGTATTTGTTAGGCGTATTTTTATACGCTTATTTATCATTATTTTGTATTATTTTGACGAGTAAATTTGCATAAATGAGCTTTTAATGCCTTAATCTTGTATGTTTGTCAGGAGATTGGAGTCCGGAAGCTAAAACAAGGCGAAACGGGCGAAAACGGCGAATTTTGGCCGTGGGCCGCGGCACAAGGCAAGTGGGTCATGCAGACAGAAGGCAACAATGGCACTGTGAGTAGATCAGACTATGTGCCGCGGCACAGTCCAGGTGAGCCGCGGCCCAGACGTAACACCCAGCGCCAGGTTTTAAATTACACGCCATTTGCCGTGGCACAGATTAAGTGAGCCGCGGCACACAAGGCAGTTTTGGTGTGCTCCGCGCGGATTTGGGCCGTTTTGAAGCTAGTTCTCGACCTACTCATAAGGACGCGATTTGGAAGCTGTTGAGAGCTATAAATAAGGGTTTAAGACCCTAATTAAGGATCTTTGGAGGCTGGGGAAAAGGAGGATCACAGAAGATTATCACAGACGAGAGAAGCAGAAGAGATCAAAGGCAGAGGGCGAAAGCCAGAAGAACGGAGGAATCCGAGCTCTTCATCTGCGTTTGATTTTCATGCTTTTATTTATTAATTCTGTATTTTCATTATTTAGCATGTCAAGCTAAAACCCTAATCTAGGATTTTGATGAAACCTTTGTTTTGACGGATTTGCTTGAGATTATCTATTTAATTCCCTTTTTGTTGAGTTTTCCCAATCGTGTTTAATGCTTTCAATTATCTGGCCAATAGTTGTATTGTTTTAATCATTCAATTCGAATCGGGAGAGGAGAGTTGGTGAGGAACTATTGGTGAGGACCGTTTTATCTTGTGAGATAGGAATATACTCATAGGAACTACGTGGCCTTTTGGAGATTTTATGCTTTTTGCCTATTGACGAATTAATTCACCTAGGGATAGAGTGCGTTATTCGCCTTTAGAAAAATCTATTGACCTCGGGAGAGGCGGTAGAGTATATTAGCAATCTTCGCCTTCAATAAATTGCGAAAATCATTAACTTCAGATAATCGAGAGTAAATTCGGATAAACCAAGGTGGATTCAGAATCCTAGACTTATTCATCATTTGATTCTCTTTCTTCAAGCGATCGTTTTTACTGTCTAGTCTTTTATTAATTCTTTTAGTAATTAATTGCAAAACCAAAGTTCGATTGTTCAAATAAAACTAGAATACATAAAAATCGGTAGTTAGTGATTCAGTCCTCGTGGGAACGATACTCACTCATCACTTTATTACTTGTATATGATAACGTGCACTTGCGTTCAAGAAATATCGCAACATGCGCTACAATATCGATTGCGTACGCTAAAAACCACTCATAGCGTGCGCTATGAATTAATCCAATACAGTCCAGTAGCCACTGGACTCAACCTGATTCGACCTTAGCGCGCGCTATACCGGCTGCATAGCGCGCGCTATACCGGCTGCATAGCGTGCGCTACTCCGTCCTACTAGCGCGCACTACTTTCCATTTGTAGCGTGCGCTACTAATAACCCAACTGCAGTCCAGTGCCTTATGGACTGCCTGCTTGAAACATACTAGCGTGCACTAGTGCTGAGAGGTAGCGTGCGCTACCCGTACTCAATTAGCGCACGCTAAAGAGAGTACGTAGCGTGCGCTACTCTTCACACACAGCACACTATGAAATGACAACGATGGTAAACACCGCACGATTCTCCAATTAGATTGATGATGAATGACGATTGATACACGATACAATTACTCTGAACGATGAATACAGTGATTGAATATGAGTGACAAATGATCATTAATGAGTGAAAAATACTGAGTGACAATTACTGAATGATAAATACTGAATGATAATGACTGAATTACAACCGGGTATTACATACACCCCCCTTAAAAGAGTTTCGTCCCCGAAACTAAGGGTCAAACAACTCGGGATAACTCTCCCGCATACTATCCTCGGTTTCCCAAGTAGACTTTTCGACTCCGTGTCTAGACCACTGAATTTTAACCAAAGGAATCGTCTTGTTCCTCAACTGTTTGATTCGCCGCTCTAAAACTCGTATAGGACGTTCCTCATATGAATGATCATCGGCGATCTCGATTTCGTCGAACTGAAGTATGTGGCTCGGGTCGGCAACATACTTCCGCAATTGAGAGACGTGAAACACATTATGAATTCGGCTCAATGCCGGAGGTAAGGCCAATCGATAAGCTAGCTCGCCTACTCGATCCAAAATATCAAACGGTCCAATGAATCTCGGACTCAACTTTCCCCTCTTCCCAAACCGGAAGATACCACGACTCGGGGATACCTTGACCAAAACATGGTCACCCGTCTCGAACTCTAATGGTCGATGACGATTATCTGCATATGATTTCTGTCGACTCTGAGCGGTCAACAAACGACTCCTGATCAAAGCTACCTTCTCACGGGCGGCTATAAGCATATCGGGCTCGGTGCCGATTGATTCTGATAAGTCATCCCAACACAAAGGAGATCGACAACGACGACCGTACAAGGCCTCGTAAGGTGCCATCTTAATCGAAGAATGCCAACTATTATTGTATGTTAACTCGATCAACGGTAGTTGGGCTTCCCAATCATCTTTCCAATCGAGGACACATGCCCTCAACATGTCCTCCAAAGTCTGAATAGTCCTCTCTGATTGTCCGTCGGACTGAGGATGAAAAGTTGTACTGAGATTAAGCTGAGTTCCCATAGCACGATGAACTGATTTCCAAAAATGAGACATGAATCGTCCGTCACGATCGGAAACAATACTTTTAGGAGTACCGTCCAATCTCACTATCTCTTTGAAAAATAACTGGGCAAGTCTCTCGGGACCCCACGTATCCTTAATCTCAAGGAAATGAGCTGATTTAGTTAAGCGATCCACAATTACCCAGATTGTATTCATGCCACGACGACTCGTCGGCAAACTCGTGATGAAGTCCATAGAAATATCCTCCCATTTCCATTCTGGAATAGGGAGAGGTTTCAGCATACCCGCCGGTCGCTGATGTTCTATCTTGACTTGCTGACAGGTTAAGCATCTCGAAACAAATTCCGCGACTTCTTGCTTCATATTACTTTACCAGTAATTTTGTTTCAAGTCTTTATACATCTTGCTAGACCCCGGGTGAACGGAATAAGGGGTAGCATGAGCTTCTCTCAAAATCGAGTTTTTCAACTCGTCATTCGCCGGTACGCACAGCCGATTCTTAAAACGCAAAAGTCCACCCTTATGGACCACAAATCCGGGGGCTTTCCCCTGAGTCACATCCTCTCGAATGCGTAACAAAAATGGGTCTGAACCCTGATTTTCCCTGATCGCCTCCTCAAGTGGCGATGAAATCTCCAACGTACAAAGTTGCCCTTGTACTCGCTGTAACCAGACCTCGATCTCGGGTCTCAGAAATTCCTGCTGAAGTTCCTTCTGAACTGTTAATCGAGCAAGCATCTGCTCCTGAATGGACTTACGACTCAAGGCGTCGGCGACAACATTCGTCTTGCCCGGGTGGTAAAGGATCTCGATATCATAATCTTTGATTAGTTCCAACCATCGTCTCTGTCGCATATTTAACTCCTTCTGAGTAAACATATACTTTAAACTCTTATGATCGGTGAATATCTGACAGGTAACGCCATAAAGATAATGACGTCAAATCTTCAATGCAAATACCACGGCTGCTAACTCCAGGTCGTGGGTCGGATAATTAACCTCATAAGGTCTCAATTGTCGTGAAGCATAAGCAATGACTTTCCCGTTCTGCATTAGTACACATCCGAGACCCTGTCCGGACGCATCACTATAGACCACAAATCCTTCCGTCCCTTGCGGTAAAGAAAGGACAGGTGCTGAAATTAACCGGCTCTTGAGTTCCTCAAAACTCTGTTGACACGCGTCGGACCACATGTATTTCTTATCCTTCCGTAAAAGGTTCGTCATGGGTTGAGCAGTTTTAGAAAATCCCTCCACAAATCGCCGATAATAACTCGCTAGTCCGAGGAAACTTCGGATTTCCTTAACATTCTTCGGAGGTAGCCAGTCTCGAATAGCCTCCGTCTTTTGAGGGTCGACACGCACTCCGTCTGATGAAATTACATGTCTAAGAAACGTCACTTCGGACATCCAGAACTCACATTTGGAAAACTTTCTAAAAAGTTGCTCTCGTCTCAACACGTCGAGCACTTGATGAAGGTGAAACTCGTGTTCCTCCCGGTTACGAGAATAAATCAAAATGTCATCAATGGAGACAACCACAAACTGATCCAAATAGTCAATGAAAACCCGATTCATTAACTCCATGAATACCGCAGGTGCATTAGTCAACCCAAACGGCATAACCACAAACTCATAATGACCATGGCGTGTTCGAAACACCGTCCTCGCGATATCCGACTCTCGAATCCGCAACTGATGATATCCAGATCTTAAGTGGATCTTGGAAAATACTGAAGCTCCCTGAAGTTGATCCAAAAGATCATCGATACGGGGTAAAGGATACTTATTTTTTATCGTCACCCGGTTCAATTCCCGGTAATCAATACACAAGCGGAACGAATCATCCTTCTTCTTGACAAACAACACTGGTGCTCCCCACAGGGACGCACTCGGTCGGATATAACCTTTCTCGAACAACTCCTCAAGTTGGTTCTTTAATTCCTGCATTTCGGTCGGGGCCATCCGGTACGGTGCCTTCGATATCGGGGACGTACCGGGCTCCAACTCAATCGTGAATTCCACATCTCTCTGTGGAGGCAAACTAGGTAACTCGTCTGGAAAAACATCGGCATATTCCCTCACTACCGGAATATCCGTCAACATTACTGATGATTTCTCGGTTTTGGTCATATAGCACCAATAACCAACACACCCCTGACGGAGTAATTTCACTGCTTTCATCAAGTTAATGACTTTACCAGAACAGCCGGGATTACCTCCCTGAAAAACACATTCAACCCCATCGTCTGAAATGATAGTGACCATACGCTTATGGACACTAATGATGGCATCGTGACGATCCATCCAGTCAATACCCAGAATGACGTCGTCTCTCGGTAGATCCACCACAATTAGTTCTGCTAACCAAAATGGCCATGAAGCTGAATCGGACAATTCTTAATCTCATGATTACCGATAATTCTTCTACCATCAGGTAGGCCAATGACATAAGGCTCACAACTAGTAGCACTACCCAGACGTAGTCTACTCAAGCATGACTCGGAAATGAATGAATGCGATGCACCAGTATCAAAAAGGATACACACAGGTTGAGATAAAATATCGAGTGTACCTGAGATCATCCGGGCCTCTGGATCTTCGGTCTTCTTCATCTCATAAATTCGGGGCTTGCCGGCCCCCGAATCAGACGCTCCCGTCTGATAGCTCTTGGCTCCGCCTTTAGCTCCTGTCGTCTTGAACGACGCTGATTGAGTGGCCTGATTCTGCACCGCTGAATGTCCTGGGGCCTGAGATGACGCCGGAGTAGGTTTAGAGTACCTTCGGCAAAAATGGGCCCTATGCACAGCAATCCCACAGTTGTGGCACGTGACAGTCTGTTTCGGACATTTGGTGCTGAAATGACCCTGTTCCTCACAGTTGAAACAGGTGATGGCCGAACTGGCCGCTCGAGACTGAGATTCCGCGGGTTTAGGCGCCATAGGAGGTCGCTCAGAAAAAGTAGAGCCCGCACGTGGTTTCTTGAAGGTGGCCTGACTGCGGTCAGACTGATTACGGTTCTTAGACTTCTTGCCAGCAGATGAAGGTTGTTGCTTAGCAATTTCCTTAGCAGTAAGCTCGTAAGTAAGAGCTTTCTCGATGAATTCGGCTAGAGTGGTACAATTATGATTAAGCAACTGTAGTCGCATACGAGGTTTCAGTCTCTTGCTGAAATACTTGATCTTGTCCGCCTCAGAGTGAATGATAGATGAGGCGAACAGAAGAAGTTCCTGAAATTTTTCGGCGATGGCAAGAACATCATCGTCCGCTGAGAGGTCGGGAGTGAGTAATTCCGACAACTTAGCCTCCCTGAGTGGGGCTGGATAATACCTCTCCATCATGAGAGTTTTGAACTGATCCCAAGTACATGATCCGTCGGTGGTCTTCAACGATAACCACCATGAATGAGCGCTCTTACCAAGATAGTAGGCCGCAACTGAAACTTTATGCCCTTCAGGGCAATCCACCATTGCAAATAACTTCTCGAAATGCTCAAGCCAGTGAACAATATCCGCCAGCTCAGATGAGCCCTCGTAGGTAGGTGGTCGCTGGCGAGAGATATCGCCAATGATACTGCTTACACCCCTCTCTTGCCTATGAGGTGGCGGCGGAGGAGCCTGTTGATTTTGAGTAGTGGAGTTATGCATCGTCTCCATTAGTTGTGCCATCTAAGTCATTTGGGCCATCATGCCCTGCATAAAAGTGAGTGGGTCAACCCGAACACCCTCTGACTGAGCTGTGTCCTGGGTACGACTCCCTGATAGTGAACGATTTCGCCCAGGTGAATGAGTGGCAGCGTCATTGCTCGATGAGTTAGCATTATTTCTAGCATTCGCGCGTGTATTCACACGAGCTCTCGGGTTTTGGCCTGCACCACGACCTCTTCCCCCGCGTCCTCTGCCAGCCCTTTCTATACTGAAGTGGAAAGTCATATGATGATTATATATCTCGCATGAATATCACATTATGATTATATTATGAAATGGTGAAAATGAGCATACCTGCTCAAATACAATGATTACATGAATGATCAACTGAAATGACGTGATTATCTGATGAAATTCTTGAAATGAATATCTTGAACAAGTTAACAAGGTTAATGACATGATCCTCAAGATCAACAACTGAACAATGAAATGAACTGAGTGATTAATGAATTCACATGATCGACTCGATCACAAATGAAAATGATAGATGAGGAAATCTTACTGTTCTTTGGTCTGAGGGGCTCGGCTCTTGCACAGGTCACACATGACGTGAAAATCCAATGATACTAGTCTGATGAACGATGATTTCAAATGAGACATGACTCGGAAGGTAGTATTCAAAACCACGCTCCGATACCAACTCTGTAACACCCCAAACTAGGCGGATATTACAGTGTCGTGGACCCCCGACTGGGACCCACCAGGCGAATGAAAATGAATGAATTACACAGGGTAAATGTAGTACCGAACCACATTACAACATTAATTACTCCGATGAGGAGTTTCATACAACACACCCAAGATATTACAGAATACATGTGTATTTTATATGGAGATAAAATATACAACACTGAGTAAAATGAGTATTCAAACAGAATGTCTGCAGCGGAATAAAATGAAGGAAACATAAATAACTGAAAAGACTGGGGCCCCCTACTAGTATCATTGGGACTCCTCGTCGTCAACGTGCTCTCCCCGTGCTTTTGCCTTGCCATGACCTGAAAAACAATATCCCCTAACGGGGTCAGTTACACAGAACAACAATCCTCAAGAGTTGAATACACACAATCCTGTTGATAACATACGCAATCAAACATGCTATATGAATCAACTAACAGTACGGATCAAAGGAATGGCGCCACACTACGTCCGGGATGGAAATGTGTCCGTGCACAAGCCACCAACGAGTATCGATCGAATACACGTGTGGTCTTGTACCTAATCAGTCTCACGAAGCAATCGACTCGTGTGCACAGTCCAATGTGAGGCCAACAACCAACACAAGACTTAAATGTGCCCGACATGAAAATCCTACACATACCAACCGGCACGCCAGTATGACCCGGAATGCCACGATATAACAAAAGTGACATCGAAAATAAATAATGACTCACCAAGATGAAATGATGGTGAAATGAATGATAGCTCAATGAAATGATTGGAACCGTCGTTCCTCGTGAATGAAGTAATTAAGTGACAATTACAAGTTTCAATACAGTTAGTACTTTATGAATGAATTATGATTATGAATGAACAACAACGAAAGGAATGAATATCCTTTTAACTGAGTAAGAATTAACTTACACAACCGGTGAAGAATGTCCGTCCACGAACAACGTCCTAAATGAAAAGTCGGTCGCTCGAACAACCTTGAATAACACAATTACCAATAATTCGATCAATACACGCATCAAACACAATTATAACCAACTCAAACGTCGATACAACAATATCCAAACTCGTAGATGCACTCTAACGAATACGTTGAAAATATCCTTCCCGTTGGTTACAACCAAACCCAAATTATCGAAACCAACTTCAAATGATTGATTCAAACCAGCAAAACAATATCAATGGCATCAATAATCCAATAGGAATCCACAATTCAAGATTACAACAACATCAATCGGAAATCCCCAATTTAACCGAAGTCAACCCCAAGGGTTCTTGAAATAAATCCCCAAAATAGCCATTAAATCCGTAGGAATATATTTATCCAAGGTAGATAATCCATATCTAACATATTCCAACAACAATCCAAGCTTACACGAAGAAATCGGAAGGAAAAACCCAAAAATCCGGAATTCTAGATCCAAGAGATTAATACCTTTGATTTGATGTTTTGGAGATGATGAAGTGATGATTAATCCAACTCAAAAACTTGAAGATGATGATTGATGATTACACCTCGAAGAATACTCTCCAAAGCGCTCCAAATCGTCCGGAACCGATGAGAGAATGTGAAGAAATGACAAATGCCGAAATCTGGGCTAACTGTCCAATTTATAGTGATTCCAGTTTAGCACGCGCTAGTCCCGGTTCGTAGCGTGCGCTAACGGGTGTTTTGGTAAGTCCAGTACTCACTGTCCGATAACGGTAGCGCGCGCTACGTACCTTCTTGTAGCGTGCGCCACAGCTGAACACTTAGCGTGCGCTAACCCCAAAATGTTAGCGTGCGCTAACGAATTATCTGATGCCTAGTATTGGAGTACAGAACCTTCTGTCCTCTGATCTGATCGCAGTAGCGTGCGCTACAATCAATATTTAGCGTGCGCTACAATATCGATTGCGTACGCTAAAAACCACTCATAGCGTGCGCTATGAATTAATCCAATGCAGTCCAGTAGCCACTGGACTCAACCTGATTCGACCTTAGCGCGCACTATACCGGCTGCATAGCGTGCGCTACTCCGTCCTACTAGCGTGCGCTACTTTCCATTTGTAGCGTGCGCTACTAATAACCCAACTGCAGTCCAATGCCTTATGGACTGCCTGCTTGAAACATACTAGCGTGCACTAGTGCTGAGAGGTAGCGTGCGCTACCCGTACTCAATTAGCGCACGCTAAAGAGAGTACGTAGCGTGCGCTACTCCTCACACACAGCACACTATGAAATGACAACGATGGTAAACACCGCACGATTCTCCAATTAGATTGATGATGAATGACGATTGATACACGATACAATTACTCTGAACGATGAATACAGTGATTGAATATGAGTGAAAAATGATCATTAATGAGTGAAAAATACTGAGTGACAATTACTGAATGATAAATACTGAATGATAATGACTGAATTACAACCGGGTATTACACTATCAGCTCCGGGTGAGGGAGTCCGATGTGCCGAAAACAACTTTTCGGACGAGATACGGACATTATGAATTTGTAGTTATGCCTTTCGGGTTAATTAATGCGCCGGTGGTGTTCATGCAGTTGATGAACAAAGTTTTTATCGAGTATTTGGATAAGTGTGTCGTCGTCTGCATTGACGATATTCTTATTTATTCGAGGAGCGATAAAGAGCATGCCTATCATTTGCGAGTAGTGTTAGACATTTTGAGAACCGAGCAACTCTATGCGAAGTTCTCGAAATGTGAGTTCTGGCTGAAGGAAGTGATGTTTTTAGGTCACGTGATTTCAGCCGAATGGGTTCGTGTGGATCCACAGAATATTGAGGCAGTGTTGGATTGGGCACCGCCCAAGAACGTGAAGGAAGTTCGTAGTTTCTTGGGTTTAGCTGGCTACTACCGTAGGTTCATCGAGAGTTTCTCGAAACTGGCTCGGCCACTTACACAGTTGCTCCAGAAGTCCGAGAAGTTTCGTCTGGAATGACGAGAGGCAGTCGAGTTTTGAGGAGCTGAAGAGGCGTTTGACTTCGGCTCCGATTTTGGCGATGCCGTGTGGCAACAGGGGTTTTGCTGTTTATAGTGATGCTTCGGGTCAGGGTCTTGGGTGCGTGTTGATGCAGCACGGCAAGACCATTGCATATGCGTCGAGACAGTTGAGGCCGTATGAGCTTAACTACCCTACTCAGGATTTGGAGTTAACGGCGGTCGTTTTTGCGCTCAAGATTTGGCATCACTATCTTTTCGGATCTGCATGTCAGATTTTTACCGATCATAAAAGTTTGAAATACATATTTACTCAACGGGAGTTGAATATGAGGCAGAGGAGGTGGTTAGAGTTGATTAAGGATTATGACCTCGAAATCCTTTATCATCCGGGCAAGGCGAACGTCGTGGCCGACGCCTTGAGTCGGAAACCGGTTGCATTGCGAACACTTGAGATCCTTACATCTCAGTCTGAGCTTCGGCGAGTTTTGATAGAGTTAAATGTTGAGGTTTTGTTGCCTGGAGCTGTCGGGCAACTTTGTGCTTTAGAGATTTCGTCGTCTTTGATCGATGAAATTAAACTGAAGCAGTTGGAGGATCCGATGATTTCTCAAATCCAAGAGAACGTTCTTAAAGTAAAGTCTCTTGGGTTTGTGATCCACGTGGATGGTGTTTTGAGATTCCAGAGTCGGCTTTGTGTACCGAACGACTCAGAGTTGAGACAGAGTAATTTGCGTGAGGCCCATGCTACACCTTACTCTGTTCATCCTGGTTCGAGTAAGATGTACAAGGATCTGAGATGGAATTTCTGGTGGAATGATATGAAGGAAGAGATCGCACAGTTTGTAGCAAGATGTTTGACTTGTCAGCAGGTCAAAATCGAGCATCAGCGACCGACCGGGTTATTGCAGCCATTTCCTATTCCGGAATGGAAATGGGAAGACATATCGATGGATTTCATTATGAGTTTGCCGAGATCGAGGTCGGGCATGAATATGGTATGGGTGATTGTTGATCGTCTGACCAAGTCGGCACATATTCTGGGCATCAAGGACACTTGGGGCCTGGAGAAGTTGGCTCGTGTGTTTATCGCGCAGATCGTGAGGCTTCACAGTACTCCAAAATCTATTGTTTCGGATCGTGATGGCCGGTTTGTATCGCACTTTTGGCAGGCGGTGCATAAGGCGTTGGGTACTCGTTTGCGTTTGAGTACCTCTTTTCATCCTCAGTCAGATGGATTGTCGGAACGCACTATTCAGACATTCGAGGATATGTTGCGTGCTTGTGCTCTCGATTGGAGCAGTGACTGGGAGGAGCATTTACCATTGATCGAATTCACATACAACAATAGTTGGCACGCGTCGATTCGGATGGCACCGTATGATACGCTTTACGGGCGGCATTGTCGATCGCCGATTTGTTGGAACGAAGCGTCTGATTTGGTCGGGACCGAACCGGATATTATTTTAGAGATGAGGCGGAAGTGGATTTGATTCGAGAACGGATGTTGACCGCCCAAAGTCGACAGAAGTCGTATGCCGACGTCCGTCGCCGACCTTTGGAATTCGAGGTGGGAGACCACGTTTTGCTAAAGGTATCGCCGACGAGAGGAGTTTTTTGTTTCGGGAAGAAGGGGAAGTTGAGTCCGAGATTTATTGGGCCCTTTGAGATTCTCAAGCGAGTCGGTGAGTTGGCATACCGTTTGGCTCTACCTACGGCCTTGAGTCACGTTCATAGCATTTTCCATGTTTCCCAGCTGAGGAAATATGTTCCGGATCCTAGTCACGTCATCGATTATGGTGAGATTGATATCGCCGAGAATATTACTTTTGAGGAGTGTCCTTTGAAGATTTTGGAGCATCGTGAGAAGCGACTGAGGCATAAGACCATCCCTTTGGTCAAGGTGCAGTGGTCGAGACATGGTGTCGAGGAGGCAACTTGGAAAACCGAGGATAGCATGCGTGCTAGGTACCCTGAGTTGTTTGTTTCTTAAGTTTCGGGACGAAACTTATTTTTAGAGGGGTAGAATGTAATATCCGCATTTTTCTTTTCCCGATATTTTCATTTTTTCAGTGTATTTCTCATTTGTAGCGACCCCCGTGTATCTTTCAGTGTATTTCTTCCGTCATCTATTGATCTGATTCTCATAATTGTTATGCGGAACCGTCGTTTCGGGGTTGCCGTGGATCCATTCTATGTTATTATGCGCTTTGAGTTGTTTCGTTTGATGTATCGTTCATATTTTGGTGTTTTGGACCGTTTATATTCCATACCTAGCGCGCGCTATCTTTTCTGCATAGCGCACGCTAGAGTTCCCTTAGTAGCGCACGCTACGAAGCAGACGTAGCGTGCGCTAGCGAGCAAGCACTGGGAGTGGCAGTTCTGTTTCCATCCCTCTGGACTAGCGGATTAGCGTACGCTACGTTGTCTAGCGCACGCTAATGTCGGGGGACTAGCGCACGCTAAGGTGTCCGGTAGCGTGCGCTAGCGTGACTGTCCAATACTGGGCAGGTTGCTACTGCACTCGATCAGGTGCCCAGGTAGCGCACGCTACGTTTGGCCGATAGCACGCGCTAACGGGGTCAGGTGAGTTCTGGGCAGTTCACTTCTGGACTCGGCTGATGTCCAGGTAGCGCACGCTATGGCCGATAGCGCGCGCTACCGAGAGGCTATTAACGCACGCTACGTTTCGGGTAGCGCGCGCTAACGGCCCAGTAATTTGGTTACTGGACTGGGACGTTAACTTATGGACTGGAGTTATGTCCCGTTAGCGCACACTAACTTCTGAGGGTTAGCGCTCGCTAACACTCCCTGGCTATATAAACCAGGGAGTTGACCCAGAACAGTCCACTTTTCTTTTTTTTTTCCTTCTTCCTCCATGAGCTGGACGACTCGGGTGATTCGGGCGATTGGAGTGGGGCGATTTTCATCATTTATTCAAGATCTTGAGTCTCTAACACTAGATTATCATCATTTAATCATCTTCTACCTCTTGAATCAAGGTAAATCTCTTAGAACCCTACTTTTGGATAATTTGGGGGTTTTGGGATTTTCGTCCGATTCGTTCCGTTTTGTTAATTAATTCATGATGAATACAATTAATCTTGTTGGTATTCTTAATTTCCCTACGGATTCATGTTATATTTCATAGTTTTTACGGAATCGAGAGGGTTTGGTTGTGGTCCGCCCTCGTTGTTGTTTATATACGAATATACATGAATCGTAGGCGGGCTTTCGGGTGTATTCCATTCCCGTATTCGTTTAGAAATGGTTGTGATTGTATTCTTCGAATCGTTAGGTTCGGCTTCGTTGGTTCCTAGCGTTCGTCGGTGACTTTCCTTTCCGTTCGTTGCGTCGTCAATTATTCAAGACAAGTATCTTTGGAAACCTTTATGCTTAATGTGAAATGGTAATGTATATTGTGTGTGTTTTACTCAACCCGGGAGGGTCCGACGGGGCCCCGGGGGAATCTATGGCTTCGTCCTGAATTCATGAGTTTGTTTCACGGCCAGCCCGGGAGGGTCCTTAGAGGCCTCGGGTGGGATTCGTGGCTTCGTCCCAGTCCTAGGTGACGTGTGTGTTTGGTTTGTTTTATGAATATGGCCATCTCGGGAGGGTCCTTAGAGGCCTCGGGTGGGATTCGTGGCTTCGTCCTAGTTCTAGGCAAATTGTTTGACTGTTTGTTTCCGGAAAAGACATGTCTGGTTTTAGTTTTCGAAATGACTTTGGTGCATGTACTATGAAATGTGTAAGCAATTGGTTTGCCTTGATTACTTGTACTAGCGTAATTGCTAACCCCTCTGGGGACCCGTCATGCGGAAATTCTTGTTATGGATTTCAGGTTATGATCATCCGGACGAGCGAGCGCTGGGACAATACGAAGATGCTGGCCAGGGTCATTGACATGTGCATTGCGTCCTTTTATTTCCATTGATTCCCTTCGATAGGGTTGTTGTCTACTTTTGAAACCTATAGATTGTACTCGCGAGTACTTAGGCTTTTTTCTTCGGATTATGTTTTGTATTCGTGGAAGTTATTGTTGGGATTTGGTGATTAAAATCGAGTTACGCAGCGGAAATAAACCGGTCAAACCGGATAAAAACCAAACCCCAAAAACGGATCGATCAAGCATCGTATAAACGAATATAAATATATGAAGATAAATTAAGAAATCATACTCTCGTAGACCTTTGATAATATCTTCTTGATTCCGAGTACGAACACGAATCCAATCGAACAAGCTTTTGGAAATTCCCGAGCACCGAAAGCACCGTGCCTCTACGTATCACGCGTCGGAAGATGACCGGAAAATATTTCTATCAATTTATACTCTAAGTATACGGCTAGAAATTGATAGGATTAACTTATATATATTTTTATAAATACTCTAAGTATTTTATAAAAAATTGTTTTTCTCTCAAAATACACTTAGAACTCAAAATGTATAAACTTAGAAAACTTTTTCTCTCTTTCCTTTTATCCAACTCACGGCAGCTCAAGTGCTTTTTAATGGAGGTGGAAACTATGTATATAAATACAAAGCATAACACACTCATCATCTCAATCATTAAGATATAATTAATTCATTAAATAAATTAATTAAAACCCCACATAATATAAAATATCTTCTAAAGACAAAATAGATAATTCATCACCATGATGAAGTGAGTGGGGCGGCTATGATGAGATTTTAGGTGTTGGTCCATTTTGGTCCGTGAAACGGACCCTCGTGTATCTAATCCGATAGATAAACCTTGTTACGTCTCAATATTAATATAATTAATTAATCCAATTAATTAATTATATTAAAAATAAATTCTCTAAGAAATTATATGAATAAATTAATTACCCAATAATTTATTTAATTCACGAGACCAATTTAATTTATCCAATAAATTGAATTAGACATCCAATGTCCAATATTAACCATGAGAGAATAAGCTAAATATAATCTGTCATCAATTCCTATGCCACGACTCTGTAGGTTCGTCTTAGTTAGCATTGGGAGGATCCAATGAGTGTTAGCACTGCTTAGCCAGTCTCGTGGACCACACCGTAACCTAACTAAGAACAAATGATAGGATCATTCCAAAACCATTATGTCGTGAATACCGTATACGTATAAACTCTTCAATCATATGTCCCGGTCAAGTATTAGGGTCACGGTAAAGTCAAACCCTATTGTATCTTGACTCTATGCATTTGTGAATACAAATCGAGATCATCGAGCTCTCGTGTATCAAATACAACTAGCTCTAACTACTTTGGCCAAAGACTTATGATCTCATTTGCCATTAACCGCATAGGACATTTACCTGCTCACTAACAGGAGAAAGAATCCTATCTTGGTATTCAGTAGAGATTGCTACTTGCCCACTAAGTTGCATTTCGAGGTTGACCACACCAACCGGCAATTGGATCGAACTACTCTAATGACTAACTTAATGTCACAAGCACATCTCCTACTGAAACCTCAAGTCAAAGGTCCACGTATACCTATCACAACCTTTCGATCCAGTCATTGACAATCCCTCAGTGTATCCATGTGACCGAATCGAGGTGAGTCGTGTTCGAGTATACTAATCCCATTAGCATACCTATAATGTGTGCTCCCACTAACTGTTAGTGAAGACAGGCACATTACATGTCAAAGTACACGTTATACAAGTCTTGTCTAAACTTAATGCCGAGTTAAGTTTTATCGACTTGCGAACTAGTTAAGCATTCGAGCTCTGAACACTTCTAGTGCCTATCTCCTTATCTCCATAAGGAGTAGAATGTTCGCTCTCAAATGCAATAACTATTATTCTATATATCAAATCACAATGCCAGTGATATACAATAATTCAAAAATAATAATTGCCTTATTAAATATAATATTCATAATTACAATACAAGTGCTCTCACTCTATCATCCTCTGAGTGGTATTTGAGAGCATATTCCTAAAAGTTTTTTATGTTTGCCATTGTTGATTATTCCGCCGGTTGTACCGGGCGTGTTATTTGATTTATAACTGGATAATGTGTGTTTTTACTGTGTTAAGTTGTGTCTAGCCTGGTGGGTCCCATATAGGGGTCCACGGCACTGTAATACACCTCGAATATCTCGGGGGTGTTACAGTATGCAGTTTGGACAGCTTTTTACGTCTTCGTCTGCTTCGTTGTTTTGCTTCGCCTTTTTGTTGTTTTGTTTTGTTTAGCAACTTAATCATCAAAACTCTATTTATGAATATGTGGAATAAATATTCCAACAATCTCTCCCTTTTTGATGATTACAAAACAACTCTTGAATTGGATAAAATCTGCAAAATAAAAATATATATATTTGCATGTTTCAAAGTTTCCGGCTTTGATCGTTTCGTTAGTTTCACCAATTTTCTTTTCTTTTGTCATTTTCGACTACTTCTTTTCTCATTTTTTAACTCCTTCGTTTCTCATTTTTGTATGCTTTCTTTTTCTCCTTTTCGACTTCTTCGATTTTTATTATTTTCTCCTCCTTTTTACTTTTTATATTTCTCGTCATTCTTTCATGACGCTTTTTATCCAATTCTACTCCTTCTTCCCCTTTTTGTATTCAGCAAAAAGTGTAAAAAGTATGCCAATTGAATATAAATATGCATGATACCAATTAATGATGAATAATATATGAATATGGTAATTGAGTTATACCCGTTAAAAAATTACTCCCCCTGACAAAAAATATTCGTTAGAAAATAATACTCCCCCTGAGTAAAATATCAATTGTTAAAAATTAATTTTTGGGGATCGAACCGATAGTTGGTTTTTCTTTCGAAACATAGACGATATTTGGAATAAAAGTTCCTTTAGGAGTCCAAATATTCTTAGTTTTTATCGTCCGTCGTGGGCTTTTGCAATTCGAAATGTGGTGCCCAATTTCCAAATATTTTTCACAATGGGGTATTTTGTAATTTACAGATTCATTTTTAGAACGTGGTTTGAATCCCAACCCCTGTTTATTCAAAGTGTATTTTTGAACCGGAGCATAATTCAAATTTCTCGTTTCCGAGAGAGAATTTCTTCGTTAAATTTTTGAGCTCGGTTTGAATTTTAACAAGAGCATTCTTTAAAATATTTTCATTCTCAACACATTTTGAATGATCGGTCTCAATAAATTTTCCCTTTTCAAGAATTTTGGAATTTTCATTTTCCAAAGATTTGTATTTAGATTTAAGGGATTTAATTTCACTTAAAGCATTTTGATAGTCCGTATGTAATAACTCGAATGCTTCAAAAAGTTCATCGTAAGAATTACTTATTTGACTTTCGATGTCGCTATCGTCGAATGAACTTCGGGCCATGAGAGCGAGATTATTTTGATTTAGAAAATCTTCATCTTCGTCTTCATCGGTTCATGTTGCAATTAAAATCTCTTTTTTGGGTTTCGCTCGGCAATTCTTCGCAAAGTGGCCCGGTTTTCCACATAATCGACAAGAATTGTCGAATTTCTTAGATTCGCCCGCTTGGATGTCCTTATTTCTCCGGTTTAATAAGTGTTGGAACTTATTAATATTCTTGGCATGATGTGCCGATTCTTCGTCGCTATCATCCACGGGAATTTCTTCTCTCTTTGATATCATAGCCTTTATGGCTATTGATCGTTCCTTCGGCTTTGGCTTGACACTTCGTGATTTTAAAACTATCTCATAATTGATTAGCGAACCAACGAGGGCGCTAAAATCAAGTGTATTGAGATCTTTAGATTCCATGATCGCAGTCACGGTGTCGTCCCATTTTCGAGGTAGTGATCGGAGGATCTTCTTTACTTTCTCACCACTCGAAAGTGGTTTTCCAAAACATGCCAATCTATTTGTGATGACCAAAAATCGGTCGAGCATGATCGTGATGGATTCATCGTCCTTCATTTGGAATAGTTCGTATTCGTGAAGGAGCATGTTTATTTTCGTCTCCTTAACTTGAGACGTTCCTTCGTGTGTTACCTCAAGCATTTTCCAAATTTATTTGGCACTATCACATGATGATATCCGGTTGTGTTCTTCCGGATTTAAGTCATAATATAGGAGTTAAGTTGCCTTACAATTGTAATGGTCATTTTTCCAATCGGAATAGTCATATTCTTCGAAAGTTTTAAGCGTACCGTTAGAATTCGTTGGAATTTTCGGACCAAGAAAAATCACTTTCCAAAACTCGATGTCATGCGCTCGGATGAATATTGACATCTTTTTCTTCCACATCATGAAGTTTGAGCCATCAAAAAATGGTGGTCGGTTAAGAGCAAGGCCTTCGACTAGGGCAAGTTGAAAAGCCATTTTGATCGACTCCATGGGTGTTAAGCCGCTTATTGGAGGTACCGCTCCGGTACTAATTGTTGGAGCAATTTCGGTATTAACGCCGTTGTGCGGAAGCGTAAATATAAAGTGCGGAAAATAAATCGACACACGAATTTATAGAGGTTCGGCCAAACGTGCCTACGTCCTCTCTCGTTATCTTTTTCTATAGGCTTAAGATATAAACCTCTGCACCTCTCTTCTATCGGTCGAGGGATTACCGTTACAAGCTCATCTTCTATCGGTCCGAGTAAACCGTTCTCTTACTTGTCTTTTTGTCGGTCCAAGTTAAACCATTTTCCTTTTCTATTGGACAAGGAATCAACCACTCTAGCTTTCTATCGGTACTAGATAAACCCCACTAAGATAGCGATTGCGATTCTAACAATACTGGATCCTTGATCCTAATAACACCGAATCCAATCGTATCTTTTCTTTTTCTCTCTCTTGTATGATTTAGTGTATCACTCAATCACTCTCAATTTAAGCTCAAGAACAACAACTATAATGTTTATAATGATATCTCGATTGTATATGGTTTGCTCAATGTTGTTGTGTGGTTTAATACCAAGGATGCGGTATTTATAGCCTTCTTCAACCAACTAGCCGTTATTGACTTCTGACTTTCTAGCGTGCGCTAACTCTTCTTAATAGCATGCGCTAAGCCTCTTTACGTACGTTATGCCTTCCATGTAGCGTATATTATCGATGTCCAGTTTTAGTCCAGTGGCTTCGTTTCTTCCCTTACGTACGTTATGCCTTCGTATTACGTACGTTATCCTCTTGCTGTAGCGTACGTTAATAATGCAATGTAGCGTGCGCTAATACAATATATCCGTTGCCTTCATTTGTCAAACTATCCGTTTGATATGATGACTTTGACCAGATTCTTTCCAACGTTCATCTGATTTGAAATCTCATTATGTACGTTAACCTACTTGTATTATGTACGTTAATCTGCTTCGATAGCGTGCGTTAATCATTATGTGCGTGCGCTATCCCCATCAGGTAGGTTGGTTGAACTACAGGTAAGTACTTGTTACGTACGTTATCATGACTGAATTACGTACGTTAACCTTGCTCGGTTGCGTGCGCTGTTCAATATGAATAGCGTGCGTTATGCATGCAGTTTGGACAGCTTTTTGCGTCTTTGCCTGCTTCGTTGTTTTGCTTCGCCTCTTTATTGTTTTGTTTTGTTTAGCAACTTAATCATCAAAACTCTATTTATGAATATGTGGAATAATTATTCCAACAACCACCTCCTTGTGCATGGCATGCCGAGCTGTTAAATAAAACCGCCCGAGCCGGATATTCCGACCGACCTCCACAGGAAGAGGCTATTGAACTCCTCAAAACTGGGCCCGGGCCAGCCATGCTGGTTGAAGAGAATGAAGAGACCCACCACTCGAGCCCAGGAGTTGCGATGAATTTGGGCAATGGGAAGGCCCCACTGCCTCAGCCATCGGGACAAAGCTAAGGAAAGCGGGAACCTCAGCCCCGCTAACAGGGAGCGGTAATATACCGTTGTGCAGCCGACAGGCGGAAGGTGAGGCCTCTTCTCGGGATACGGGGCAAACATCCGCACTGCCGCCGAGATTTTAAACCGCCGCCGCCAGGCCACCAGTTGCTCCACCGTAACGGCGCTGCGGATCGCGGCTCAGTCCCACTCCGCCTCCACATAAAGGGTCGGCCGAGGTCGAACTCAGGCGTCTCAGGCTCACCATCTCCTCCTTCATCAGAAGCCTCGTCGGCCGCCGTTAACGGCGCCACCACCTCAGCTTCCTCAGATCCCGGTGACCTCGCAACCTCGCCGCCTCCCTTCTCACCACTCCAGTTGGCGGGAGTCCCACCTAGGGACAAATCCGCCACCCCGTGCGGTCCGGCGACACGGTCAACTCCGTCGCCCTCTCATCCCCCAGATTCGACATCTCTATTTGAAAGAAAAGAAAAGAAAGGAAAACAAGAAGAAACTCACCAAATTTTTCTCTGCAAGAAAACTCACGAAAATGGCGAATGAAGAAGAAGAAGGGAGAAACCCTTTATTTATAGGGGGGACAGTCGCTCGACGCGTGGCACGTCGATTCGCACTGAACCGTCGCGAGAACCAAGGGCGCGTGGACGCGTCGCCGAATCGAGTTCAGCCACGTGTCCCTCATCATGACACGAAAATGCGGAAATCGAACCAACACGTCTCTCGAAGAGACGTCCATTCGAGAATCTTATCCTCCTTAACAAGTCGGCTCGGCCTAACTACGAAGCGACTCCAACCCCGACCACCCGGCACGACCCTGGACTCGGGGGCCATTGTTGATAGTCCATCCGTCTTGGCATCCACGTAAGCACTCCCCGCCAGCTCAACCGCCCCGATTGAGAGGTCCAGAAGGCAAAAGAACCTATTTTCGGAAAGACCGGCCGAGCAGAGCAATGAGGAGGACCGACCGAGCACGAATCAAATTCACTCCCAGGTCCGTTAAAGACCGGACCGGACAAAAACGTCGGGGCCGACCCGATGACCAGACCGGAAGGGCCAACCAGATACAGGATAAATATTCTCCAAATCACCATCATGACACGACCGATCAGAGCAGCGGGAAACCAGAGGGCCGACCCCAGATTCGGCCACAACGGATAAGTATCGTCAAACGCATGAGGAACAGACAGACAAGACATGCGGAACATGCACACAGAACAGTTAATGCATCCTGTCCTCCCTCTTACCAAAGCAGTCCCCAAAGGCCGCCACGTGTCTAAGGGACATTCTCCCTATGACAAGTGTCTGGACCCATTTCCAGACATCCTCCAGTTGTCGCTCGCCGATTGGCCCAAATTTCTATATATAGAAAGAATGTAAAAAAAGAAAGGACTTTTGGAATTTGTTAGAAAATAGATAAAAAGAGAGAGAGAAAAACCAAAGAGGACTTGTAATAAAACAAGCAATTAATATAGACCAGCCAAAAAGTTCAGCTCGGCTCTATATCAGAATAATAAAATCATTTAAACCCAGTTGTCTTATTAATTCATGTTTTTCTGTTTTCAACGTGGCTTCGACCACCTAGTCCAGGTCAGCACACGTCACGTTGGTCAAATCAGTAATCAACAATATTTAAAATAGATTTATTATGTAAAATACAATTGATATTTATTACAGAAATAAATCATAAATTTACGTTAACTAAATAAATCTAAATGCTAAACATAATTTTAATTATTTCTCAAACTAATTTCAATTATTTTTTAGTAATTTATTATCTAATTGTTAATTTAATTTAGATACTTTTTTATAATATTAAATTAATAAAAATAATTAACTACTAACCATGTTTTTAACCAATTAATTAATTTTAATTATTTGTTTGAATAAGTAATTATGAAATTAAGTAATCAGTTTTATAAAGTTATACTGGATAATCAATTTGCATTACATAATTCCTACTATATAATAAAGGGGTGGGAATAGGGTTGCGTGCCCGATTAAAAAATTCTCCCACCCCCCCTTTTTTTTTTTCTTTGGTTTTTTTCTTTTTTTAGGTCTTTTTTTTTTTACTTTTTTTTTTCTTTTTTTTTTTATATATTCTCTCAAAATTCCCCCCCCCTTTTTTTTTTCTTTGGTTTTTTTCTTTCTTTATATTCTATGCACCTCCGGTCGGTTTTTTTTATTTTTTTTTCTTTTTTTCTTTCCTTTTATATATTCTCTCTATATAGAAAATTGAGCATATGATTAAATATTGTGATGTGTTGTGTACTATGGGAGAAGCCATAGGGTTTCGGGCTTGACTAAATAAATGTAGTGTAGGTAGTGAATAATATATAAAAGAGTAAATAGAGTAACTTTTGTTACATTAAAAATAACAACTTTTACATGTGTTGTGTGTTACTATTTTGACTCAATAATATTTTACTTACAAACAAGCAAACTGATATATAAATAAGAAAAACTACTTTAATAGGAAACATTAAAATTTAAATTACTTTGCAAGACATTATTCTATTTTGAGTAGTAAAATATTTCTCTCTATTAAAAGAACACTCAAACACTTCCAAAATTTAACATGTCGAATCAACAAAGAACTATTATATGTACGTGTATATTAAGTAGAAAATCAAAAAATATCTATTTTGTCAGCTTAATCTCTCTAAATACTATAGGAGGGGAAATAGGTTTCCGTGCATAAATAAAAAATTCATTTCGCCATTAAATATAGTTTATCATTTAAAGAAAAGGAGGACCATGTAGTAGTTTGATGCACTCTAATAAAAGAAAAGCTTATGAATTAAAAACGAAAAAGGGCACAGATAAATACCTAATTTCACCTAGCGAAGAGCCAATATTAAAAAAAAAATTAAAAAAAAAAATAAATAAATAAAATAAAACAAATAAATAAATAAAAAATTACAAAACAATCATTGAACCCTTTAATATTTAAGATTTTTTTATATAACAGACTTTATTTCCCAAATATATAATAAATACCTAGCGAAGAGCCAATATATAAAAAAAATACTGAGAAAAAGGTCTTTCGATAACGAACAAAACAAGCTCAATCTTGATATGGTTTTGACGTACGTATAATTTCATAAAAAGTGTTGAAATTAACCCCGCCGCTATACAATGGTGCCCGACCAAATATAATAACTACAAATATAGCTTGACACAATATTTATTGCAAACAAATACAACACGTGTCGTTAAAAAACATACCATGATCTCACAACGAAGAGCTCTTTCCAAACATTATTCGTAAATGATTATTGCAAAAATTTCTCGAAAAATCCCGCTGCAACGCAGCGTGCGCCTTCATACTTGTTAATTATGATACTCAATTGATTAATTTAAATAAGATCTAATATTATGTAATTGATGTTTTGATTACATCGTACTTTTTGAAAAATTCAATTAGCTTCAATTATTTTTTAAAATAAATAATCAGTAAATTTAATTAAATAATTTGATTTTACTATCGAATAAGTAATTTAAATAATGTCTAATGAATAGTTATTTAAATAAATAATTTTAATGGTTAATGACAAAAATTTAAATGTTTAGTATATTTATTAATTAAGTTCCTAGCGTGATCTTTTTGGCGTTCTCTTTTATCAATTCTTTTATATTAACTATTAATTATGATATCTATTTCAATAATTTAATTTAATTTTTTTGCGAAATATTCGATTATGATATTTAATCTAATCATTTAAATCAAGAATAACTACTTCAGTTTTAGACAATATTTTATATTATTTAAATATAAAACATCTATCTATACTGTATAAAACTTATCTCCCTTAATTTAATGTGGAAGGGGGATTTATGTCACTTATTCATGTTAAGGATTACATATGAAGGGTCTATTTTAATTGTAACTTTTAATGTAAATAAACTAATTTAAATACAAAAGTTATGATAAACATCACAATGAAAATACACCTTCTAATACACAAGGTGATTAAAATGAACTTTTAAATGATAGTATAAATTACAAGATGGTTAAATTTTAGCTATGAAATCTTAGATACAATCGGTGGATCACACGGGTTGAATAAACCAAAAACAACCCCGGAGCAACATACGGGTTAGTAAAGCCTCATTTCATATAACTAATTGCATAGACTAAAATAAAAGGACAATAAAAATAAAAAAACATATAAACTTCTCTAAAAGGCATTTAAATTCTGTCACATGCTCATTCAATCGTCTGCCCCAACATTACGTACAAAATACGTAGATATTCAACCAAAGACCGTACATCGCACGAGTTGGATAATGCCTCGTAGAATTTGAACCAAACATCAATGACAAAGTGATAGTATTGCATTGATTGACCCCTTAATCAATCTTATTGTGTTTTAGATTGAGAAATTAGAACCAATGTTCTCCAACTTGATATTTTTATTTATTCATATCATAAAATCATAGTCATATTACTAAATTTTCATTATATAAAAATTATTTATATTTTTTATTTTTTAATCCCAATCAAACATTTATCATGAATACTTACGCGATCCATCGATTTATTATATTCAATTATTTATCTAAATTAGTAGTACAATTTTTATTTTTTCTATTTTTTTTTTTTTAGTGAGGAGAGGGACGAGAAACCCCACCTTATACGAGAGGTCAGAATTCACTTTCCCAAACACGTATGAAACCTTAGTTAGGAAGATTCAACTGATTTGATTGCAAATATCTTTTTATTCTATCACGCCTCTTCCTCTTCTTTCCTTGCCCCGATACGGCTGTCACTGTAAAAAATTAACCGCCGGTCAGTAAATATATTTTCTTCATTCTATTTTATTTATATAATTTATATTTTATTTTTAGTCACATTTTTTTATGTTATATTAAAATAAATAATATTTCTTCAATTTCTCAAACTTATCCATACTTTTCTTTCTCTAAAGTCATATTCTCTCTCCACTCAACACACCACTTCTTTCTATAAAGTCACAACCTCTCCTCAGCCAACACACTCTTTAATAAAAACTCGTGTCACTCACTCAGATACCTATACTTAAGGGACGGATGGAGTTGAACCTCAAGTTTATCAATTTTAGCACTTGATGACCTAAATTTTTGATGGTATCAAATTGGGATCTAATTTGATCTGTTAGACCACGTTAGGACATCCGTTCACTCTTGTCCATTAAATACTAACATAGCGTTTAGTTGGAAGTAAAACGACACGTGACAGATATTTATTGGCTAATCAATATATGAAGTGACACCGGTCATCTTTGTTGGTGGAGTTGACTTTTCCGGTCATCTTCTCCGGCAAAATTCCGGCGAACCTCGTTTTTTCAAGCCAAATGATGTGCCGAAAAAAATGGCCGGAAAAATGATGTTCACCGAAAAGTTTGTCGGGTAAGATGACCGAGAAAGTCAACTTCACCGGAGAAGATAACTGGTGACACATCATATATTGACCAACCAATAATATCTGCCACATGTCATTTACTTGTCAACTAAAAACTTTGCCAGGGCTTAACGGACAAAAGTTGGAGTTCCTAACGTAGTTAGGGGCGTAAATCAATCTAAACGAACCAAACGTATGCATGTTCAAACTTGTTTGAGATTTTATCGAACTTTAAGCATTATGTTTGAGCTTGATTTGATTAGTAATCGAGCTGAGATTGAACGATCTTTTATCGAGCCGAGCGTGAATCGAGCTCAAGTAGTTTGATTTCTTTCTATAAAGTTATATTCTCTCCACTCAACATACCACTTATTTCTATAAAATCATAATCTCTCCTCAACCAATACACCCTTTAATAAAGAGATTGAACGATATTTTATCGAGCCAAACGTGAATCGAGCTCAAGTAGTTTGATTATATATATATATATTATTTTTATTCTAATTGAGCCGAGTCTTATATTTATCAAATAAAAAATTATGTTCAAGTTTGGTTCATTATATTAACGAACCGAGCTCAAACGAGCTTTTTACCAATCGAACTCGAATCGAGTATCGAGTAGCTTGCTTTGATTTTCAGCTCTAAACATAGTCTAACAGATCAAAAAAGATTCCAATTTGATACATTCGAAAAATTGAGTCCTCAAGTACTAAAACTAGTAAACATGATGTCTAACTTTAATAATTTAACCTCTACAATATACTCAACAACCTTCTTTTTATTAAACTTTTGATGAAGATTTCTACAAATAAATGGGGAATGAAAATAGTGACATGCAAAACTATTATCCAACTTATTTGTATATACATTTTTTCAAATATTATTGTTCTATAATCACATAATCACATATATAATATATAATTTCCCATCACCAGAATTGAAAAGAATTGAAATAACAGTTCCAAATTAGAACAACTCTATCAACAAACAATTGATTATGTTAGAACTTAGAATTAAAGACAGAAATGTCTAGAAAAAACATTATTATTTCAATTATCAGATATTTTCCAATTATTATTTTTCTATAATCATTATTATTATATAATTACATATATAATAAATAATATATAAGCTATCTTTGATTATTTTTTAATTTAAAAATTTGTAACTCCTTTTTTTTTTTTTTGTATAATTTCAAATATAAATAATAGAGTTGTACTACATCAAAACTCCGACTTCAATAGTAATATTGTACTTACTTAAATAGACAGTGTTGTGAATAACCTAAGGGTCCACATATGATTCCTGAATCGGTCAAGATGACGGCAGTCTCTCTCTCTCTCTCTCATAAGTCCCTCTCACTATTTCTAAGCTCTGAAAATTACATTAGGGCCTGACTTTCTTCCCCGCGAAGTTTTAAAGCAGTACTACTCTGTATTCACTTGCGTATGCGCACATACTTTGATAAGTACTATACGAGGTATGCGGCATCAGGTTTTCGGATTGAAGTTTTTTTTTTTTTTTTTTTTAAATTTATGTCTTTAATTCTCAGTTCTAACGTAGTCACATTGTTGATAGAGTTTTCTTTAATTTCGAACTGTTAGTTCAATTCTTTCAACTTTCTTTTTTTTTGTTTGATTTCATCTGTTTATGCATTCCCTCACCTGAATCGGTCCCCTGTTCTCCTTGAGCAGGATTTTTAATGGAAAGAAAGTCTCTTTCTCTCTCTAATAAATTAACATGTTGAAATACTGGTTCATTAGCTGTGATTTATACTTTTTTTTTTTTTTTTTTGTAATTGTTTCTATTTTATCTACTACTTTGCCACTGACTTTTTACATAGAAAAATTGTATCTTTTTGACTCGCGTTGATTCACACTCCATTCTTTATTTGGAATTACCTATTTTTTAAGTATTTTTACTTGGGATTTTAAGCAAGGAGAAAGAAATGGAGGCTAATAGTGCAGCTAAAAATGTCGAAAACAAGCAAGTTGTTGCCGATCCCCTTCTCATAGCTAGAAGGTAAACCATTACGTTGTACTCTGTTCTAAAGAGATTGATTCTATTTTTTGTTGTATAAATTCTGAAAATGTTCCTTATGCTTATATATACAAGCATGTGTAATGTGGTTATGTATGTATTTCTTATTTTACTGACTTTGCCGCTGACTTTCCATCCATTATTGGAAGAATTGCTTTGTTAGTTTGTTGAGATAGCGTTTTTTTGGTCATTTTTTTAATTGTAGTTATCAGTTGGAGGCGTTGGAGAAAGCACTGCACCAAAACACGATTGTTTTCTTCGAAACTGGCACCGGCAAGACTCTAATAGCAATCATGCTTTTACGCAGCTATGCACATCTCATTAGAAAGCCTTCGACCTATATTGCAGTGTTTCTGGTCCCTACTGTTGTTCTTGTCAACCAAGTATGTAGTGCTTTTAATTTGAATGTGCAAATTAGTATTTAGATTCATTGCTTTAATTAGATTCTAGAGGTTGTATTGGCATCAAATTGATTACCAAATGACTTTCTTTATTTTGATGCATGGAATCTTGATTTCCATCAGGATAGATTATAGAAGAACTAGAATATGGGAGTGTTTGCAAATTGCAAAAACTTCTGATTGTAGAGGAAGCGATTTAATGTAACATAAGCTACTGTATTTCAGAATCAGAAGTTGGTAGGGTTTGCAAGTGGAAGCCAATGGTTGAATTATTTACGCGAAAGTGGTGATTAAGTTCTAAAAGTGCTTATTTGTCTCGTGTTCTGAATTCTGATTAAGATACACAGAATCAGAAGCATAAGTTGGCATTTAAAACACTAGAAACTACTACTTCTTTCTTTTCATTTATGCCCCCAACATAAATAATTATTACTTCTACTGATTGCAAACACGCCCAGTGTTCACGCTTATTTTCCTTTTAAGGTTTCTGCATATATTGACTTTGAAGTTTCTTATGTTTATAATAATATCAGCAAAGTGAAGTTGTGGCCAAATACACTGATTTGAAAGTGGGAAAGTATTATGGTGAGATGGGTGTAGATTACTGGGATGCTGCAATATGGAAGGATCAGGTGGAATTGCACGAGGTGTGGTTGACTTGTTTTTCTCTTTCTTGTTTATTAGAACTGCTAGTCGCTTATCTGTGTTGGTTTTTGCTTATTTATATTGAAGTTACCCTTATGGTGGTACTTTATTTGTTTTAAAGATTGTAGAGTATTTCATGCTCATGGATTCAAAACAGTCTCTTGCTTGCTTAGCAAAAAGACGATTGATGTAAATGTTGTCCAGTTGAAATGAATTAAGTTGGTAGAGGCTTATCTATTAAGGCCTTGAATATTGTATAAAAGATAGTCAAGTGTTTCCAACTTTTGTTCGTAATACTCGTCGTGCTTAATATTGTCGACATCATTGCAGAATTATGTTAAGTTGCTAGTTTTAAATAATATTTCTGGTGTTTTTCCCGTCTTGATTTAAATAAGCTTTAATGTGTATAAAGACAGTGTCCACTCTCTGAGTTATATATTTTCCTCAACAAACAGCTGGTGTCATCTAGGATCCTTTTGCCTAATATACATAATTGCTCAAGCTGAACGAAGTAGCTTTGAAATGCATTTTAGATTGTGTTTTGTATTTTATGCAAGTGGATTTTTTGTATATCCCAATTTTTTCTGCATGAGTTGTGCACCATATTCCTCATAACATTTTTTGTTTCCCTTTTCTTGTTTGGGGTTGGGTGCGATAGTTACTTCATTTCTACTTACTGAAAATACCTCTTGTCGTCGATTAGCTTCTTATTTGATGTATTCATCAAAGAAAGTTCATGACTGTTTGTAATGGCTTTTCCAGGTGCTTGTAATGACTCCACAAATCTTGCTGAGTTCTTTGAGGCACAGGTTCTTGAGACTCGACCAGATAAAGGTTTTAATATTCGATGAGTGTCATAATGCACGAGGCAAACACTCGTATGCTTGCATCATGACGGTACAGTAATTTTATTGTTTGTAGATGATGTGCCTTGGAGTTGCTTGTGAGTAGGAGGGAGTTCTTTTTTTTTTTTTTTTTTTTTTTTTTGGGAAATATATTGATATTGCGCAATATGATGGATTGGTTTAGAATTAAGAAATGCGTAAAAAACATCAGTAGACTTAATGCTTCGTGGTATCTATATCAAATTTAATCAGTTTGGCCTCAGATTGAATCTCGACATGTCTTTCGACGATTTAAAAGTTGTAATTATTTATCTCATACTTATGCATTTAAATATTAATACAACATAAACTTGCAGGAATTCTATCATCGTGAACTAGCATCGAAAAGATTGCAGCTTCCTAGAGTATTTGGGATGACCGCGTCCCCTATAAAGGCAAAAGGTATATGTAATGTCATAACTCATAACTTGAAACATAGTTTTATTTTTATAATAAGTAGGTCTTAGCTTGATTGATTTATAATTATTGACTCCACCTGAAACAAAGCTTCCCCATTTTATCTACAGCTTCAGGTTCAGAAGCAGACTACTGGAGACGGATCAGTGAACTTGAAAATCTCATGCATTCAAAGGTTTGACAAGAATCTTTGACATTTCTACTTAATTATATGGATTAGACGATGTTTAGGACCTCATATCCACAATTTAAGGGTTGGATGATTTAAAGTCATAGTGTGTGTGGATTGAACAAAATTTCGAAGGTGAGATTATTTGCTCAGAGTCAGATATCACCAGTTATTTTCTGCTTTCAATATTGTACACTGTTTCTCATAAAAGCTGTCTTGTGTGGACAGTCCTTTAATTCTTATTTTTTCCATGTCCCTCTGAAATAATATGTCTGACATATGTTGCGCAAGGTCGCTTTTGGATTTACTAGGGCTGGGATTTATATCCGAAGAACCGGTGGAACCGAACCGAAAACATGGGTTCGGTTCGGTTTCGGTCCTTGGTATAACAACGTATTTTTTTTAAGATCCGGACCCATTTTTTTATTTTTGTTTCCGGATCTGGATCTCCTATTTTTAAGTGGCAAGATCCATAAGAACCGGACTTTTGACCTAATGTATACCCAAAGCAAACCTCATTACCCTGCTCTCATTTGCTGATTTGTGCTTTAATTTCTTTATTTTTTTTCGGTTTTGTGTTTGTGTGGAAGTAAGAATCCTGTTTATTTTGTTCAAGTTTTTATAAGTTTCAAGTTTTAGTTGGGAGTTTTTGGATTTTGTCACTTCTCTTTGTAAGTTTTAACGAGTAAGTTATTTCTTGATTTACATCGTTTATGATAATAATAACAACAATTTAGGGACTTTATCTTTCATTCTTTGTTCGCAACAGGAGCCATAAGAACCGAAAACCGAACCGGAAAGAAATGGTTCCGGTTCTTTTCGGTTCCGTACAATTTTAACCTAAAAAAGAACCGAACTGATTGTTTCGGTTCCGGTTCCGGATCTACTAAAAAATGGCATTTTCAGAACCGGTCACCCCTAGGATTTTCCCCTTGACTTTGCTAATTTTCTGTTGTATTTTTTTTTTTCAATTTTTTTTTCCGTTTCCGGTTTTAGTTTCTTCCGTTTCTAATAGTTGGTTTTATAGGTAAGTCTAAAATTAGCATATGTTCAATTCACACAGTAGTAACTTATATACATTTTTTCCTACAAATGAAGGTCTTCACATGCGATTCTGATCATGTTCTAAATCAGTACGTACCATTTTCAACCACTAAACTGAAGACGTACAATCACTTGGATATTCCTCATATGACAGTTAAGCGCCTCGAAGATCACTTGCAGAAATCGGTGCTAAAGGTATTGATGTCTTAAAGCTATTAGATTTCGAGTATTTTGTGCCTCACTCAACCAATAGTAGGTATCGAATTTATCTTTTCTCAAATCCCAATTGACCATTGCTGCTCTTTTTAACAACAACAACAACAACATCTAAGCCTTAGTCCCAAAATGATTTGGGGTCGGCTAACATGAATCAAACTTTGAAACCGTCAATAATCGTTACATAAATAACATAAAAGGATAAAAGAGGGAAAAAGTAGAGAAAAAAGCAAATAAAAAAGAGAATGAATGAAAAAAAAAAAAGAAAAAAAAAAGAAAAAAAAAAAAGAGAAAAAGATAACATGAAATAAAAGAAAATAGGAATTAAAAAAAAAAAAAAGAATCAGACTCCATCCACCATCCGTATTCTTTCCCGCCACATTTGCCTCTCCATCGCCATACTTTCTCCAATTCCAAGAAACCGCATATCATTTAGTCCAATTAAATGCATTTTGATGTGCTTCTTTGAACCGACATGAGGATTATTATAGACTTGCTTCCCCTTCTATCAGAAAAGCTTTATGATAGATTTCCTTTTAGAACATTCACTGATCTAGCCTCTAGATACTTGATTGTGTAAGTTACACTATTTGAAGTTGATGGAATTGAAGCATAATATTTTGGTGAAGTGATATGCAATGTTCTTCAAGTTTAATGAATTTTTTGTTCCAAGACAATTATAAATCTGCCCCTGAGCTTTGGCTTAATTACAGAAAACCCAACTAAGTTAAAAATTTACTATTACTATCCTTGAGGTTTACTTTCGTTTACATTTATCCCAACCATTAATTGACGTAAATCTAATGGGTGGTTTTTCCAAGTGGAGAAACTTGTGATGATGACGGTTTTGGACTTTCATTTCATTTCTCCTCCGTATGAAGGTCGCGACAAGTGCATTCAGCGTTAAACTTTGCTACTTTGCTTTTTGCATGATTATTATAGTGAACTAATTTTGACCATTATCGACACTATGATTTTCATTAGTTGGAATTAAGGTGCAAATGGTGATGATGATGATGATGATGATGATGGATGGATGGTTTTTGTAGTTTCTAAATTTGGTATTTTAGTAATTAGACCAAACCTCGCAGGCGTTTTTGGTAATTATCTCTTTTTTCTAATAGTTAATATTCTTCAATATCAAGATTACTTACTGTAAGGTTACTTTCCAATCAGCACGGGCTTTCTCTCAGCAGACCGGGTATTTCAGAATCTGTGGCCGATTCTGCAAAGAAGAGATTAAAAAAACTTTTATCGACCTTCATGTTTTGTTTAAATGAGCTGGGGATTTGGTTAGCAATGAAGGTATACACACATCTATCTATCTATCTATTTATCTATCTATCTATCTATCTATCTAAATCTGTGATTTCATGTACATGCACAAGTTTGCAAGTTACACGCGAAACTGATTTCCTTCTGTTTTGAAATAGGCGGCAGAGGTTCACTCAATCGAAGCAGAGGATATTTTTTCGTGGGATAAAATGGACGTGTCAGGTGAGAAAGTTGTAAGGGCTTTTAGTTCAGATGCCGTTAAGATTATATCGGCATCCATGCCTTCCGGTACGTCTCTCCATTTTCAGTTAGCTTTTAAGGTCTTGTAGATGTAGTATGTCTGTCAATTTCTTTATTTTATTTCATTTATTTATATATGTTTTTTGGTGTTCTTGTAGGTCCACAGTGGTCAATTTGTAACGATTTGATGGACAATGTGACAGCTGGGTATGTCACGTCAAAAGTCATGTGTCTTGTTGAGACCCTTCTTGATTACAGGTCTGCTGATCAATGCTATGCATATGAGAAATTGTAAAAAATATTATAGTACTTGACAAATTGTGCAAGAATATACAAACATTGCTTTAACATCGTCAGAAGGGTAAAGATTAGAATTAATCGTGGGGAATCACAAAAACTACCCCTCAAGTTTGGACCAGGAAACTTGGAAAATTACAACATTCACCCTTGAGGTTTGATTCTGTTTTACTTTTTTGCCCATAATTCTAGTGGAGCTAACAAAATTTGTTGACATCATCATTTACATCCCTCGACTTTTCAAAATATTTCAATTGCCCCAATTCTTTTACAGTTTGACTGTTTGTAAAATATAGGTGAGAGGGTGTTACGTATTTCTGTGAACGCAAGTGCACGTTGTCGTAATCAAGTAATAAAGTGATGAGAAAAATATCGAAGGACTGATGTACTAATTACCAATTTATTCGTATTCCTAATTTTATTTGAACGACCGAATTTTGTGGTTGAAGAATTATTAATAACTAAATAGTGCGATAAACTAAAAACAAACAATAAAATCAATAGTCCAATAAAAGGAGATCAAATAGGAGAAGAATTTAGGATCGAGAATTCGCCTCGATTAATCCGAATTAATCTTGATTAATATAATTTATGTAATTTCCCAATTTATTGAAAGCGAAGATTCTAAGTTAATCTAATGCCTCTCCCAAGGTCAGTAGAATTTTCCAAGGTGAATAATTCACTCTATTTCTAGGTGAGTTAATTCAACAATATCCAAAAAGTTCTAAAATCTTCAAACGAGCTTCGTAATTCTTATGAGTATATTCCTATCTCACAAGACAACGGTTTTCTCCCAATTTTCACTACTTACTCTCCTCTCCCGATTCAAGTTACGTAGTTATAACAATTCAATCATAGGCCATACAATTGAAAGCATTAAGAACAATTGGGGAAAACTCAATAGAAAAGGGAAATATATCAATAACGTAAAATCAAAATTAATCCATCATAATCTCGGTTTCATCACAATCCTAGAATAAAAGGGTCTAGCCCGACATACTAGAAAACAATACACAAATATTTGAATTAAACATAAGGAAGAAATTCAAACACAATTGAAGAACTAGCTTCTTCCGTTCTCTGGCCTTGCTCTCTGCTGCTAGGTATTCTTATCCTCTCCTTCGATGCTTTATTTTCTGACCTTCACTGCCTTTTTATAACTATCTTCTCTCTCCAAAAACGCGTCCGAGGATTTGGTCGAATCCGCCTCCAAAACAGCCCAAAATCGCGATCTGAAATTAGTGAACCCGCGCCGCGGGCCGCGGCCCGGCTTAAGTGTGCCGCGGCCCTAGTCATTAGGCAGCCCAGACCTGGGCGAGATTTCTTTACGGGCCGCGGCTCGTAGGGAGTGTGCCGCGGTCCCCGGTACAGTTTGTACCGCCTTGCTTGGAGCTGCGCCTGTGCCGCGGCCTTGCCTCGGCGCGACGCGTCCCTTGACCGAAAAATGTCGTTTTTGGCCCGTTTTTCCATTTTCGAGCTTCAGGACTCTAATTTCCTTCAAAACATGTAAACATAATGCATTAAGAGCTCATTTACGCAGATTTAAACCCAAAATGGAGATAAAATAATGACAATAAAGCGCACAAAAATACATGTAACAGAGGGTGTAATTGTAAAATATGAGATGAAAAGTTAGGTGCCGTTATATTTAGGAAAGTTGAGGGATTTGATTTAAAATTTTGACGAAGCCACAGCAATCTGCTTATCTTCAATAATTGCTGGATTTATTGTAAAACCTCCATGGTCATTTTTTTAATTTCAAAAAAATTGCTGGAATTTTTTTCTTGTAATTTAGCTAAACCTCAAGGATTTTTGTGTTTCTTCCTTAACTTTATCTGCTGTATTTTGCATCATCTCATTTTTATTTATTTAATGATTCTTTCCACAGAAAAGTGAAGGATCTGAGGTGCATAGTTTTTGTTGAGAGGATTGTCACTGCAATTGTAATCCGCAATCTGTTAAATGAGTTGCTTCCAGAGCTTAGTGGGTGGAGAGCGGAATATACAGCAGGGAATACTTCAAGGTTGCAGTCCCAGAGTCGGAAAGAACAAAATGTGATTGTTAATGAATTCCGCCAAGGAAAGGTGCGATTTGTACTTGTATTTGTTGATTCCTTTTTTAAGAAAGCAATCTTATATTTCTTGGCCTTACCGAATTTTTCCATTCGTGATCGCCATGCTGAATTTTTGACTTGTTGTCTCGGACATGATACACTTGCAGGTAAACATCATAGTTGCTACCTCTATGCTTGAAGAGGGTTTAGATGTCCAAAGCTGCAACCTTGTAATTAGATTCGATCCTGCTGCTACAATATGTAGCTTTATTCAGTCAAAGGGTCGTGCTCGTATGCCCAATTCAGATTTTGTATTAATGGTGAAAGGGTAAGCATTGGCTGCTTTCAGAAATAGAGTTTTTCGGGATATCTACACAAAAAACCTGAGTTTTGCGCTCATTACAAAAACCTGGGCACTTCTTTAAAAAGTTACAAATATACCTCCTTCAGGTTTGATCTTGTTTTACATATTAGGGGGTAAATGTAATATCGCTATTAATGTAACAGAATTTTGAAATGTTTGTGGTTTATGAAGGAGAAAAGATGGAAGATAACTTTAAGGGTTTTTTCGTAGATATTTTCCAATTACTGTACGGAAGTGCACTTCTAAAAATTTTCCGCCTGAGATCCACGTTTTCTCGACCTTCATCGTCTGTTTGGTCAGAACCAAATGGCACATATCAATCTTCGATTTTCTTTAATTTTTTATTTCAGAAATCAACGGATGTCTGGAAAATTTTCTAAGCTCAAATCTATTTGTAGTTGATTTTGTTGGTTTTCTTTTCTGCATTCATTTCATAGAGATGACGCTTCAGCACTTTCTCGTGTAAAGAATTATTTGGCGAGTGGAGATATTATGAGGAAGGAATGTTTGAACCACGCTCATCTTCCTTGTGAACCACTTGCTAACGAAATGCATGGTGAGTGGTGGTATGAAGTTGAAAGCACCGGAGCCATCGTGACTATGAGTTCTAGCGTGACTTTGCTAAACTTTTATTGCTCACGGCTGCCTTCTGATAGGTTTGTTTTTAGCACTTCTTAAGTTTTGTCGGTTTAAAGCATTACGTACGTGTCTGCATTCTGAATTTCTCTTGAAATGTCATGTGGATGCCTGTTAATGGATTCGTGGCTTAGGGAGTGTATGCCAAACACTTTAAAAAAGTGATTGTTAGCTTTTGGATGGAAAACGAAAAAAAAAATTGAATATAGAAATGATGAAAAAAGAGAAAAAAGTAGTAGTTTTTAGTGTTCAGAGTTCCATCTTCTATTCTAATAAATTAACCAGAAGTTAAAAATCACTTGCTAGAAATTTTTGAATTTTACATGCAAATAAAGCACTTCTACAACTTATTTACCAAGCACCTACTTTTGATTCTCAACTACGCACTCTTCTGCTTCAATGGATCACTTCCTCTCAAAAGCATTTTCTTTTGTGCGGAACACTCCTTGAAAAATAAGTGGTTAAAGACTTACTTTGCTCTCTTGTTCTTGAAATTCAGGTACTTTAAACCTTATCCTTATTGTAGTATAAACAAAGAAATTGGATCTTGTACTCTGCGCCTTCCTAGTAGCTGCCCCGTTCAAACAATTCATGTCCAGGGCAACAACTCCAAAGGTCTGAAGCAACTTGCATGTCTCGAAGCTTGCAAGAAGCTTCATGAAGTTGGCGCCCTCACGGATAACCTTATTCCGGACATTGTTGAGGAAGAAGCAGAAGCCCAAGAATATGGTATTTTCTCAAACCTCTATTTGTAGAAACACGTCTTATTTAGCATATCTCTTGTTTTATTTCATTAACCTTGAATTAATGATGAGCGTTTACTATTTATTTTGTACAACCCTTGGAATAGTGCTTGGGGTATCTCATTCCATAATTCCTATTACCTTTTTCTTTTTCATTATTAAGATTTTATTTCTTATTAAAAATAAGGGATAATTGCAAAATTTACCCATGAGGTTTCACCTAATCACGAAACAACTCATTTCAAAAGTACAAAGTGTAATACTTGATGAATGCAAAGGGTTTTTTTAAAATGTTTTTTTGCTCATGAAGAGGTAATTGTAATTTAAGATTAGACATCGGGTGTATTTTTTAGTAAATCTAACTTAGCTGGGTCTTTTGTAATTAGGTCATACCTCAGGTTACTTTTGTACATTTTGAGATAGATCATTGTTTGATTTAGTAATAAAATCTACAGGACATGTACCATATTTGGACGAACATCCTAAATATTTCCCGAAGGAATTGGTTGGCTGTAATGGCAATGAGTCAGGAATTTTCCACTGCTATTTAATTATGCTACAACCGAGTTTCCAATATGAGGTCAAGTTTCAAGAAGTTGTGCTGGCCGTTCGTGAAAGGCTAGATAATGATCTCGAAAATTTGAACATAGATTTGGATGCTGATAGGGGAAATGTATCTGCACGTGTGAAATATATTGGACATGTTTATCTGGATTCTGAGCAGGTATGGGGAATTTTTTTAGGTCATTATTTAATATGAGAAATATGATTTTCTGGCACATGAATTGATTTCGTAAAACTTTGATTGCAGGTTGACTTGTGTAAAAAATTCCAAACTACCGTCTTCCGGATTCTTGTTGATCACAACTTAAACAGGCTGCATGAAGATCAATTTCCTGAGAGAAATTGCTCGGCTATGTTTAATTATCTTCTTCTCCCAGTTCTCAGATCTCATCAAGAAGACGTGTCGATTGACTGGGAATGCATTGAATCAGTTCAGTTCCCAAAAAATGTTTCAAAACATCTGCGTGCTGATTGTAGTTCGGCTCAAAGTTATGACCGTCATGTGCACACTAAGAATGGTCCGATACGTCCATGCATGATAGAGAACTCCTTAGTGTGTACACCTCATAATGGTGTCCTCTATTGTATAACGGGCACTTTGGATGGGCTTGATGGTAATTCGTCACTTGTGGTTAGAGATGGAGAATCATATACTTACAAGAAATATTTTAAAGAAAAGTTAGTATTGTAGTTTGTACTTACAGTCTTAATTTTTTTATCTTGAATCTTCGTTTATCTTTTAGATACTACATGCAGGCATGGGATTGACTTGCAATATGAACGAGAAGCTCTTCTTAAAGCAAAACGAGTTTTTACTGTGCATAACTACCTACAGAGATGTAGAAATGCACGTAAAAAAGGTAGTTTATTGACTAAAGCTGCATATATGGGCACCTTATTTTTGGCCTTATTATGCTTAAAACAGAAAGTTGATTTTATATTCTGTGTTTTTCTTTATGTGATTTCTTTCCAAGATTTTTGCCTTATTAAAACAGAAACTTGATTCTATATGATGTCTTTATTTGGTTATTTTCTAGAAACTCCCGCCATATCAGAATGTCTAATTTTGCACGTCATATTAGACCTCCTTGATCTTTATGTGATCTTTGTAGACTTTTCGTCTTTTTCTCCCAGTAAGTGACGTGGTTTGTCATTCATCTTTTTCAACTCAAACTTGATTGAGGTGGTTGATCAAGATTTCCACCCCTTTATAAGTCTTTATATATTCAATCTTTAATTTCAGAGATTGACTGTGTGTTGTTTGTTGGTGGCTGTCTATTTATTTTTTTATTTTTTTTGGAGGTACAGAACCAAGCAATAGCTCATGTGAATTACCACCAGAGCTGTGCTCAATTGTGATGTCACCTATTTCCATTTGTACAATTTATTCTTTTTCTTATCTTCCATCCGTTATGCATCGGGTTGAGTCACTGCTCATAGCTGCCAACTTGAAAAGTATAGCTTTGGATCACTGCATGCGAAATGTTATTCCAACCCTCACGGTATGTAACACTATTACCTCTTATTCTTTAGCTATAATGTGTTGGAGTTCTTGGAGTCTTGTTGTATGTTTAAAGATTGATTTCTGTGTAGGTTGACATTATGTTGCTGAATATTCTTCTACAATTTATGTTTTCAGCTTCTCATTCTTTATGGCCGCTTTTTTTTTTTTTTTTTTCCCCTCCCCTATCTGAATATTTGGAGTTATTTTAAATGCTTCAAAAATTTTAAGCTCCTATTTAATATGATCTCATGCTAATCTATTTTGCATTTCATTAGGTTTTAGAGGCAATCACAACGAAGAAATGCCAAGAAAAAATTCATCTCGAATCTTTAGAGACTCTCGGGGACTCGTTTCTCAAGTATGCCGTTAGTCAACAACTATTCAAATCATATCAAAACCGGCACGAGGGACTTCTCAGTATTAGAAGAGAGAAAGTAATATGCAATGCTACACTGTGCCAATTTGGATGCAACCGCAAGATCACGGTAGTAAAAAAATGCTACTTTTTGACTTTCTTCCTTAAATTGGAAAAGGAAAATAAGAGCATAATCGGTTGTGTTTCCATTATCCATTTTTTATTTCTAGTGTTTGAAGAATGAATTTGAGAATTTATTGTCTCCATGTGAAAATTGGAATTATGTTTGAATGACTGAGAATTTGGGGTTTTATAGGTTTGGAAAGGGAATAATATTTGGTTGAGTAGTCTCGAAGTAGTTGTTCATTTATAGAGTAACTATAAAGTCGGTAGTAGTAGGGTCCACTTGCAATATTTTAATTTCTACAAGTATATAATAGCCGGGACCTTCATTCTCATTTTTTCCCACCACAATGTTGTCAATTTACCAGAATTTTTTTTCCTAACAAGACTAATTCTAACTCTCAGGGCTTTATCCGTAACGAACCACTGGATATTAAAAAATGGATAATACCTGGCACCGATTGCGCTAGTCACGTATTAAACGAAGAGCTATTTTCATCTAAAAAAGTCTATGTGGGCCAGAGTAGAAAAATAAAAAGTAAAACAGTGGCCGACGTGACTGAAGCATTGATCGGCGCTTTTCTTAGTGCCGGAGGTGAAACAGCGGCACTGTGTTTTATGGCATGGCTTGGCATCAAAGTTGAGTTTGTCAGTTTGCCGTACACGAGAAACATGTGTCTGAATCCCGAGTTGCACGTAAACACAAAATATCTGCAGTCTCTTTTGAACTACCGATTCCAAGATGTTTCTCTACTGGTAGAGGCTCTAACTCATGGTTCTTATATGCGTCCCGAAATTCCAGGATGCTACCAGGTACACATTTTTATATGAAATTTTTTAATTTCCTTTGATGATATGAACTTTACTTTGATTCTAGAATTTTTTTTTATGTTTTGCATATTATTTCAGTCAACTTTCTGTTTTACTGTATTATTGCAAGTTAGTACATGTGTTCTGATCACTGTTTTAAATAGCGTTTCGTAGCGTAGGCTATAGCGAGCTATAGCGCAAAAATTGACTATAGCGCTACGTAGCGCATCCAAAATAGCGTTTTGGACAAATAACGTAGGCTTTTTGATGACGTGGCACGTTTTTTTTATTCAAATAGCGCAAATTGCGTAGGCTATTTGAGCTATAGCGCAAATAGCGTAGGCTATTTGAGAAATTTTAATTTTTATCATATTTTTTATTTTAATTATATATTTTTATTTTAATTACAAATATTTTTTTAATTATTATTTTATTACTTTTATATCTATATAAACTATAAAGTTCTATTAAATTTGTTACAAAATATAGTTTTTTAATAATTCTTAGATATATGTAGTGTCAAAGATAATGACAAATCCAATGATAAATAACCGATCGGAAAACTTGTTGATGAGTTCATTAAAAAACGGTGGATTGTAGCTAAACGAATATGATATTTGTACATTTATTTTCATATATTCTTATTTTAAGTGTTATTAGTTATAATTTTAACTTGATTTATATTAACTTATGACAAAGAATTATATATTATATAGATATATTTTATTTTTTTATATAAAATAGTAGGAACGTTAAACCTGCGCTATACGCTACGCTATTTGCGCTACGCGCTGTCAGGACAAAAACGCTACACATCAACGCTGCGCTATTTAAAACACTGGTTCTGATGCATAGACGTTTCAAGAGTACATCACGAACGGTGTAATATGGAATATTGTACTTATTTAGTTGAACTAGATATTTGCATTCAAATCCTTGTAAGACACTGAACTGAATTTTTTGATTTTCTTTTTATATCTGATGAGATTTTTGTTGTTCTTCAGCGTCTCGAATATCTTGGGGATGCGGTGCTAGATTATCTAATTACAGTGCACCTCTACCTCAAATATCCCTGCCTATCACCGGGACTTCTAACCGATCTAAGGTCAGCATCTGTGAACAATGATTGCTATGCCCAATCAGCACTAAAGGCGGAGTTGCACAAACATCTACTTCATCTTTCGCCCGACCTTCACCGACATATAGTCGAAGCTGTTAGCAAGTTTGAGGATTTGAACGCGGTCTCAACTTTTGGTTGGGAGTCCGACATCACTTACCCGAAGGTAGCTTTTTTTATTTTATTTTATGAATACTTGTAATGTCTAAATTATATGATCCTCGTCGTGGTAACATATCTTAATTTTTGCTTTATCTTTGTTAATTCTTTTCTTTGAGGGTAGGCTGATTACCAACCAACTAAAATAAGCCTTATCCCACTACGGCGGCGACGGCTTTATAGGTATATGACGTTTGCAATCAGCTCTACGATGGGTCATCTCCTGTGTTAAGTTCATCTCTTACATGTCCCTTCTAATAGTTTCCCTCCAACTCTTCTTCGGTCACCCTTTCTTCTTTTGACCCCGTTTGCTATTTGTAGTTTCACGTCTCTTCATTGTAGCCTCTAGCTGTCTTCTTTGCACATGACCATACCATCTTGGTCGATTCTCCCTCATTTCGTCCTCAATTGGGGCCACCCTTAACTTACCCCAAATCATTTCATTTCTAATTTTGTTGCCGATTACTCCACCTTAATATTCTCATTTCTGCCACCGCTATCTTCTACACTTAGTGGTATTTTAATCCATAAAGCATCGCTGTTCGAATGTGTTTTGGTTGAAACTAAGTGCATATAGTCCAACTTGCTACGACTTATTTTAAATTCTTTATTTTTCAATGCTTCTCTCCATATCTTCAACTTTGCATTAAAACCTGCCTTTTCTCGTCCACTAAAACCTCAGAGCTAGTTTCTCTAATTAATCATAATTATTAGAAAAAACTAACTATGTTTCACATTTACAGTAACCCTTAGTATGGTTTGTATTTTAGGTATTTATGAATTTGTAATTTATGATTTATGATAGGTACTTGGTGACGTCATCGAATCTCTAGCCGGGGCAATCTTTGTCGACTCGGGGTACGACAAGGAGATAGTATTTCGAAGCATGAAGCCCCTACTCGATCCATTAATCACGCCCGAGACATTGAGAATCCATCCGGTGAGGGAGTTGACCGAGTTATGTCAAAGGGAGCAGTTTGTTTTCAAGAAGCCTTTAGTTTCCCGACAGGGTGGATTGGCATATGCTACGGTTGAGGTTGAGGCACGTGGGATTTTGTACAAGGAAACACGTTCAGAGGCGGATAAAAAGATGGCAAAAAAACTAGCGTGCAAAGCTGTTTTGGAGGATCTCAAGGAGAAAGCGTTTCTGCAGAAAAGAAAATGTAGTGCGCTTTCGTGACAGACTTCCAGATGGTCGAACTTTGAAGATGTCTAGTGTAAGGCATATCTTTCAGGTCTGTTAATCTTGGGACATGTTTATAATGTTTCAATAAGATTTGAGAGCAGAAAGATATGCCTTCATTTTGTGGCATTTTCTTGGGTTAAATGCATGAAAATTCACCAACTCTTGGATGGACTTTCATTTGTCCAATTTTACATCAAACCGACTTCCGGCGAAATCGACTGTGATGTGGCACATACATGGCTGTCGGGCGCGTGCCACGTAAGAATCGATTTCGCCGCAATTCGGTTTTGATGTAAAATTGGACAATGTGCAAAGCTCGTGTATTTTTAGAGAATTTTCGAAGTTCGTATAAAAAATAAAAGTCCACCTAAAGTTGTTGTAATTTCGTGCATTTAACCCCTTTTTTCAGGGGGTGGGGTGAGGAATTATTAATATGAGCCCGACCCGTAAGTTTTATGGATATATACAAGATATATTTCCTCTGTTACTTTATTATTGCAATGTGTTGACTATTACACTATTCATATACTCTCTTTTGACCATCTTTTGTGATTTATACATATAAAAAATAGTCATGTGAGATCTTGTTAGATTCATCCCGAAATATATTTTCAAAATATCAACTTCTTGTAATTTTTAAAAATAAAAATTAAAGATATTAATAATCAAAGTTGTGCATTGGTAAACATGAAAGTTTAGATGTTGCAATTATAAGAAAACGGAGGTAGTATACAGAAATGGCAATTTGAACGTGCAATTAGAAAAGGTTTAAATTTTTTCCTTACGGTAGATGGATTAATTGAATTCAAATCTGAGGATATCTCGTGCGAGGCCTAATATATTGGGCTTATGCTTGAGACTGGTTTTCTAAAAATAAAATAAAATAAAAAATAATAAAAAGGAAAAAGTAAACTTTAAAAATAGAATAATTAAAAGTCTGAAAATATGAACCCAAAGATTAACAGAAATGAAACATCAAACAAAATTAATTAAAAAATAAAAAAAAACCCAAAAGTGGAGAAATCTTGAGAAAAGTTGAGTAGTCATTTCAGTCCAATGACTATTGGGTTTTGCAATATCAGACAATACAAATTTAATTATTGACGAGTTTGCCCTTGGTCAAGATAGTAATTTCGTCTTATGGCCGATTGTTTAAGGTGGGAATACTTTGTTTTGTTCTTTTGCATATTCTTTTGTGTCCCAAGTTTAGCAATAATCCTGTTGATACTCAAATTATCGGAATTGATTTTTACTCGAATAAATTCAAGTCATATATTGTATTTTCGAGTAACATAATTTCGAGTCAACTTAAAAAGATATACAATATTGAGTAAGGTTGCCCATAAGGTAACACAAATTAGATCATCGAGTTACCCGAATTCGAGTTACTCGATAAGAATTTGAGTTACCCGTAACGAACTCGAGTTACCCGATACGAATTCGTGTTACCCGAATTTGAACTCGAGTTACTCGATTAAATTCGTGTTACCCGAATTCGAGTAACTCGAGAGAACTCGAGTTACCCGATTTGAATTCGAGTAACTCGACAGAACTCGTGTTTTTGTATATTTTTTAAGTTGACTCGAAATTATGTTATTCGAAAATATAATATATGACTCGAATGTATTCGAGTAAAGGTCAATTCTGATAATTTGGGTATCAAAAGAGTTGTTGCTAAACTTGGGGTAAGAAAGAATAATACTAAATGTAAAAGGGCAAAATAAATTTTCGCTCATAGTTTAAGGCTCTGTTTTTTTGGACTGAATGAATCTGAACTGAATGAAATTGAATCGATTGAATGAATCGAATCGAATGGACTGAATCAATCGAATCAAATATATATTAAGGGTAAATAATAATAATAATAATGGTAAATAATAATAATAGTAATCAACAACAACAACGATAATAATAATATTATTAGTAATAATAACAATAATAATAATTAAGATTAATAATAATAATAATAATAATAAGAAGAAGAAGAATGGAACTGAATTGAATGGACCTGAATTGAACTGAATTGAAAAACTGAAAAATAAATCCAAAAGAACCGGGCCTAAGTCCTGATAACTTATGGATGTGTGTATTTGGTAATTTTTTTTGGGTATTTTGACGTTCAAAGTAGGGATGGCAAGAAAACTTGAACCCGACGGGGAAACCCAAAACCCGATCTTAACGGGGCGGGGCGGGGCAGGCATTATCGGGTTACGAGGCGGGGATCGGGGCATTAATAGGGATTTTTTTGGGGTTCGGGGTAGTGACTGGGGTGACCGTGCCCCGCCCCGCCTCGCCCCGGTATTATATTATATATATTTTTTATATTTATATAAAATTATATTATATATATATAAAATATAATTATATATAAATATATAAAACGAGGCAAACGGAGAACGGGCGGGGGTAAGTTGTAACGTGGCGTCGTGGCAAGATAAGATGGGGCAGGACGGAACGGAGCAGATTTTAGATTTCGGGTTCGGCACGGGATAGCCTGCCCCGCCCCGAACCCGCCCCATTGCCATTCCTAGTTGGAAGGGTATTTTGGAAACAGATGAAGTGAAGTAACAACATTCGTGATTAGAGCTGACCACCACACACACAACCGACTCATGGACGAGTCAACTCAATAGAAGGACCGGTGATTCATTCAAACACGAGCCGAGCTGATTTGATATCAATATTGAATCGTGTTAGCCTCACTTGATAAAATATAGGCCAGACGAACGGACATGTTCATTTATAAAAAGTTATTAGAAAAAAGAGTAATCACTTATTTGTTAAAATTAATTATAATTGATTGTACCTGAAAAATAAATAAAAAGTATTAACTATAGAGTCTTAATGCCTTCTAAAAATAATTTGGGATTGACTAATATAAATCATCCTTGGGAACTCACCAAGAATATTAATTAATAGAAAAATAAAATAAGAAAATTAAATAAATAAATAAAATAGGAAGTGTAAGTAAAAATTAAATTGACTCAAAAAGAAAGTTCAAATATTGAGAATGATTATAGAAGATCGAGGAAAGAATTTGAACTAAGAATAAAAATTAATAATAGTAATAATAAAAAAAATTAAACTCCGGTCCTCGTCTTTTTCTTCCATCCCAAGGACCACATACCGTATTCAATCACATTTATTTATATTTTATTGAGTCTCTCTCTACTCTTTACAATTTTATCCGTTCCCCAATATTCAAACTTCCTCATTAGGCATCAACATATTTCCATTTCACATGATCAAACTGTCTTAATCGATTTTTCATTATCTTATCTTTTATAGAGACAACTCTTACTCTCTCCGAATCACATCATTTTTGAGCCGATCCTTTTTATACGACCACACATCTATCGTAGCATACGCATCTCTGCTGCATCAATGTGACAATGTTTTTACTGTCAAACACTCGGTGTCATATAAGAGTGTAGACCTAATTATCATATGGTAGAATTTACCTTTTAGGCTCTGTTCTTTTGGACTGAACTGAACTGACGTGATCGAACTGAATTGAATTGAAAAGTGTTGAATCTGTAAATTATTGATAATAATAATAATTATGTATAATAATTTTTAATTAAAACAACTTAAAATTATTGTATTATTATAATAATAATATTTGTTGTTATCAATAATAGTTCTTAATTAAAATTATTTAGAAAATAATTTTAATATAATATTAATAATAATGCATAATAATACTTAAGTAAAGTATTTAAAAAATAATATCAATATAATAATAATGCATAATAATCTTAACTAAAAGCATTTAAATTAATAATACCAGATGACAATATGTGTACATATAATAATAATAGCAACAATAATAATTAAATATAATTTCATCAATAAAATACTATTTTAACATTACTACTAATAATAAATAATACTCCCTCCGTCCCTCAAGTATAGGCACATGGATGAGTGACACAGGGTTTAATAAAGAGTGTGTTGAGTGGAAAGAGAATATGACTTTATAGAAAGAAGTGATGTGTTGAGTGGAGAGAGAATATGACTTTATAGAAAGAAGTGGTGTGTTGAGTGGGGAGAGAATATAACTTTATAGAAAGGAGTGGTGTGTTAAGTGGATAGAGGGTATGACTTTATAGAAAGAAAGGATAAACTGATTTTACTCAAAATATAGTGTGCTTATTATTTGGGGACAAACGAAAATGGTAAAAAGTGCATATACTTAAGAGACGGAGGGAGTATTAAATAGCAATATTTATATTACAAAAACAAAAACAATACTAGTAGAAATAATAATAAAAATAATAAGATTAATAATAAATAAATTATATAAAATAAATATTAATATCAATAATAACGATTAATATTCAATAACAACAAATACAACAATAATATTGAACTGAACTGAAAAGTGTTGAAATTAAATCCAAAAAAACAAAGCTTTAGACTAGTCTATGAAACATGCTAGGATCACATAGCAACCATGTGAAACTCGTAACGTCAACCAACCCACCTTAATTTTGTGAGTCAATGACCATATAAATCTCCACCCTTTAGATAATAGATGAAACAACAAAAAAATTGAATCCTTGAACGACTTTCCCATCAAAAGTGATCATACCCGCTCTCTCTTTGCCTCCATTTTCGTTAAATCTACATTTCATATTTAAATCCAAACTACATAGTTTAATAAAACTGAAAAATCAAATTTGCCTCATTATAAAAATAAAAATACCTAGTCAAAATAAAAATGTCAGAATTACAATCTTTTAGATTATTCAATCAAATTGCTAAAAAACCCAAAATAGAAAATTCAAATCATAAGTTACTTTAAGCACTACAATACATAAAATATTACATAAATTGGGCGAATCAATTTACAAATCGTAGTTGATAACGACTTGCAAGTCGAACATAATCATTTTGAGAAGCTGATTCGACTCGATTTATGAGCCGATACGCGCCTAGCGTACGAGTTGGGGAGAGATGATTCAACAAGCTCACCAAATCTTTGTTTGCCATCGAGTCGAGTCAGGCAACGACCCAACGTGCCACGAGCTATAGACGAGTCGAGCTAAGCCGAGCTGACCCCAATCCGGCTCATTAGCCGGCTCTATCCATGACCAACATTGCACAAACCCCTAACTTGTTGGATCAAAATTGACATTGAAATCAAGATCTTACTGTTGCTATCTTGAAATATTTACAGGACCTAAAACCTTTGCCTCCAACACCGAGAGAAGTTCGAAAAGAACAGGACATCAAGATTTGATTAATCAAGTTTGAAAAGACCAAGTGAGGTGAATCATGAAACTATAGGAATTTAAATAATATCAAAGGAATGGAGAAAGAAAAAAGGAAAAAAAATAAATAAATTTGTCGAGGAATACTGAAACATTTGGTAGGCTAGTAAAATCATCAGGCATGGAGGTTGTAGAAGTGTATCAATCTCCAGGATCACCAAGCACCAGAATGCACTGATCTTTACTTCTCTCATACTTGTCTGCAAGTACATTTATCACGTCCGAAGAATCCAAATCAAAAGTATAGAGAACATACAGAAATCTGTTGCCGTTTGGTGATATTTTACATGATCTCATCAGCCCACTTTGACATTGCAAACTATTTCTGTCAAGTCCTTGAGATTACAGCAAGGCACTCTTTTTATTCCCCTCTCTTTCATAGCATCCTTTATACTAGCAACTTCTGCCCATTTACCTGCTAAAGCGTAAATGTTAACCAGCAAATTATAATATGAAAAATTCCGAGGATCTTGCTTAATCATGTCTTTAGCAATTTTCTCGCCTAACATCACATCGCCTAAAAAACGGCACGAACCAAAGAGTCCTGCCCATAACGAGTATTCCGGAGACAAATCATCATCGCTTGGAACATTCGTTAGGATAGTCATGGCTTCATGCACCAAACCAACTTTAGCCATGAGATTAGCCATGCACCAATAATGTGCAAAATTGGGTTTCATTTTAAAAACATCAATCATATGAGAGAAGTATTTTTTTCCTTCTGCTAACATTCCTAAACGGGCACAAGCGCATAAAATACCAATAAAGGTAATTTCATCGGGCTGGACCCGATGTACTTTATCTACATTTGAATTAAGACCATCGTTTTGTTTAATCATGTTATCCACCATTTCTGAATACAAACCAATTCCATCAAGTGGATTCCCGTGAATGCAGTATCCCAAAATCATTGCATTCCAAGAAACTACATTCTTGATAGGCATTTTATCGAATATTGCACGTGCAATATCAACTCTCCCACATTTGCTATACATGTCAACCATAGCAGCGGCTATAATCAAACTCGAACAGGGGAATGCCTTAATTAGATGCCCGTGAACTGATTTTCCTTCTTTTAATCTATTAGACCTCCTACAAGCTGCAACAACTTGCACCATAGTGCTATCATTACTCTCAAGTCCCTGGGCAATCATTTCTCTGAACAACTTCAACACATTACCCGGGTTTCGGAAATCCATATACCCGGTCATCATAACATTCCAAGAAACCACATTCTTCTCAGGCATTGCATCAAACACCTCATGCGCTAATTCCATTTCACCTACTTTCGCAAAACCATCAACAATCGTATTCCAAGTAACCACGTCTTTCATCAGCATTTCATCAAATACTTTACAAGCAACCTCCATGAGCCGACAGCAAGCATAAAAATGAACCAAAGAATTCTGCACCGGTAAAACGTTGTCCACCCCGAATTTCAGAGCGTGGCCCTGACACATTTGGCCCAAACTCAAACAACCCAACTTAGAGCAAGCACTAATCAACGGAGGGAAAGTAAAACTATTAGGGTAAAAATTACCGTCTCTTAGCATCTCAACATAGAGAATCACAGCTCTTTCATGGTAGTTGCTGCAAGAATAGCCTTTTATAACAGTGTTGACACAGAACGCGTCAGGAAAATCAATGCTATTAAAAATCAAGAATGTGTAGCACGCATCACCGATGACACGCGACGATAGCTTCAAAAGGCGGCCGGAGAAAGATGTGTCTTGAAAAAGGCCAGAAGTTATTAAATGGGCTTGGATTTGAAAGAGGTGGATTGAGGTCTTGCAGCAGTCAAGGAAGCAAAGAGCTTTGTTTCTGATAATGGCGGATGAAGATTGACTCTGTTTGGCGTGATAGCATGCTTTTTCGCCTGAAGAAGAAGAAGAAAGAGAGAGAGATGAAACCAAGAATGGATTCGAGGGCTGCCCAAATGGAAGGGCTCTGAAGCGAAGGAGCTTTGCCATTCATCGGGCGTTTTGGGGTGATTTGTTAGCAGTTTCTGTCTCGTTTCCGCCTTGACAGCCTTTTCGAACATCGGTAAGTTAGATCGTACATTTCCCCGCGGCACCCTTCCAGTCCCAGAAGGGTGCTATTATACCAGCGCCTACGTGGCGCTGATGTGGTGTCTAGTAGGCGCTGATTTGGTATATTTTAATATAAAAAATAGTAGGGGTGATACAAAAACACCCCTACTATCTACACCATGTTTTGTAGAGGCCAGACTTGACGCCGTATACATGTAGTAAGGTTTTGATAGTAGGGTGTTTTTGTATCACCTCTACTATTTTTTTATATTAAAATATACCACATCGCGCCTACTACGCCACATCGCTGCCACGAGGCGCAGTATAATAAAGACCCTTCCGTGACGCTGACCGGAAGGGCTCCGCATTTCCCCGACCATCAAAATATCAAATGCAAGTAGCGTTCTTTGGTCTATATAATATTTATAAATTTGTTATATAAACTTAACATAAAACTAACGTATTGAATATTTGTAATTGTTAGTTTATTTATCTGACATATTACATTTAGATATCAATTATTTGGGTATTGAATACACAACATTCAATTAAGTAAAATGTAGTTAGATAATAGTAAATAGGATTTTGGTTACATAAATATTAGAGAGAAGATATAGTTTAGTCATATACCTTAGTAGATTGCAATATTTGTCATTCAACATGGTTTGTACAAATTGTAGCCAAAAGGGACAAATCTGGACCAATTTACCCTTACTAAAGGGAGGACAAATCTCACCATTTTCTTCCCCCGTCTCCCCCCTCTCTATAGCACCCCAAACTAGGCGGGTATTACAGTGCTATGGACCCCCGACTGGGACCCACCAGGCAAATGAAATTAATGAATTACAAAGTATAAATGTAGTACCGAACCACATTACATCATCAATTACGCCGATAAGGAGTTTCAAGTACAACACACCCAGGAGAAAAGAATACATGTATATTTCATGTGGTGATAAAATATACAACACTGAACAAATAACATTCCAAACGGAAGTGCAGCGGAAAATACATAACAAGAGAGAGCATGAACAAATAAATGGACTGAGGCCCCCCTACTAGTATCACTGGAACTCCTCTCCGTCAACGTTCTCTTCCCGTGCCTTTGTCTTGCCATGACCTGAAAACAATATCCCCCAACGGGGTCAGTTACACATAACAACAATCCTCAAGAGTTGAATAATCACCATAATTACATATCTTAGTTACGAAATCAAGCTGAAGAGGGGCATCATAGTACGCCCGTAATGGAATGTGCAAGTGCACAAGACGAGTGTCCGGACACACCCGCTCTTGTACCTAATTAGTCTCACGGAGGTACGTTACCGTGTGCACAGTCCATTGTGTCGGTGAACCCGATCACATGACTATCGTGTGCCCGACTAAAAATTCCACACATCCCCACCTGGCCACGCAATATGAACCCAGAAGGCCACAAGAACAAAAGTGATCATGATGAATATCAGTGAATAGCAAATCGACAAGGGTCAAGAATGACTCACCGAGATGAATTAATGATGAAATGAATGATAATTCACGGAAATGATTGGAACTGTCGTTCCTCGTGAATTGAATGATTAGTTTGATAATTACAATTCTCAACATGAATAATATACTATGAATGAATGATGAATATGAATGAACAACAACGAAAGGATTGAATATCCTTTTAACCGAGTAAGAATTAACTTACTCAATACCGGTGATGAAATATCCTCTCTTGAACAAACGTCCTTAATAGAGATATCGGTCGCTCGAACAACCTTGAATAATACAAATACCAACAATTCGCTTAATATACGAATCAATAGCGATCATAACCAATTCAAGAGGTCGATACAATAAATCCAAACTCATTGAGGCATTTCGACAAACACCTTGAAAACAATATCCCATCCTTAACAACTAATCCCAATTGTATCAAAAACCAACCTCTAATGAATGATTCAATCCAACAAAACACCATCAACACAATCGATAATCCAATAAGAATACTCAATTCGAGCTTACGATAACATCTAATTGAAAATCCCAATTCCAAGTCAACCTTCAAAGTGTTCTTGAGTAAAACTTCCAACAATCCGATGATAACTCATAAAAACTCATAATCATACATATATCCTTCACAAATCATGATCATATCATCCAAAACATCATGCTCCAACTCAAAATCGAACCTAGTGTTGAAGAAATTAAATTGGATTAGGATGAAGAATCCACAAATATGTTGTTAATCCACACCACAACTTGAAGAAGATGAAATCCTCCGATATAGATGATGCAAAGACGCCCAAAAATTGCCCACAAGATCGCCCAAGGAGAGGAGGAGGAAGGAGAATGATGAAATGAACATTCATCGCACAAAATCCGCTGAAATAGGCTAAACTGCACTGTGTGCCGTGGCACGGGCTGAGTGTGCCACGACCCACGGCCAAAAACTGCCCAGTACATCGGCTTAGTGCCACGGCCCGGCCAGCAGGGGTCGCGGCCCACGGTACAGCCTGCGCCACCACCAAAAGTGCAATGTGTGTGCCGCGGCGCACACTCCCTTGTGCCGCGGCGCACATCATTCGGGCCCAAAAATGACGAAAAACGACCCGAGAAGAGAATAAAAGTCATAGAACTCAAAACTTGGGAACAATAACACAAAATGGAAGTGCGGAAACCCCAAAACGGTGGTTTCGAGTCATGATTACAAGGGTTCGCCCAACACTAGCACGATTCGAACAAGGAGTAAATTTGAAATGGTATGAACTCCAAATCAACATCGACTAACGAAACAATTACAACAATCAAGATAATATTCTCGTCTCGATTCTCCGCAAGGTTGAAACAATGAACAATATCGATATACGACTCAAAGTTACTCCAAACGGTGAATACGAATAAATGAACATGAATGATGAATGATTATTAATGAGTGAAAAAATTAATGAATGACAATTACTGAATGAAAATAAATGAATTTACAATCGGGTATAACATACTCCCCCCTTAAAAATAGTTTCGTCCTCGAAACTAAGGGTGAAGCAAATCGGGATAACTCTCCCGCATACTATCCTCGATTTCCCAAGTAGCCTCTTCGACTCCGTGTCTTGACCACTGAATTAACCAAAGGAATCATCTTGTTCCTCAACTGTTTGATTCGCCGTTCTAAGATTCGTACGGGACACTCCTCATACGTATGATCATCCGCGATCTCGATTTCATCGAAATGAAGTATGTGACTAGGGTCGGCAATATACTTCCGCAACTGAGACGTGAAACACATTATGAATTCGGCTCAACGCCGGAGGTAAGGCCAATCGATAAACCAGACTGCCTACTCGATCCAAAACCTCAACGGTCTAATGAATCTCGGAATCAACTTCCCCCATTTCCCGAAACAGAAGATACCTCGACTTGGGGACACCTTGACCAAGACGTGGTCACCTGTCTCGAACTCTAATGGTCAACGATGATTATCTGCATATGATTTATCGACTCTGAGCGGTCAATAAACGACTCCTGATTAAATCTACCTTATCGCGGGCGGCTATAAGCATATCGGGCTCGGTGTCGATTGATTATGATAAGTCATCCTAGCATAGGGGAGATCGACAACGACAACCGTATAAGGCCTCGTAGGGTGCCATATGAATCAAAGCATGCCAACTATTATTGTACGTGAACTCGATCAACGGTAGTTGGGCTTCCCAATCATCTTTCCAATCGAGGACGCATGCCCTCAACATATCCTCAAACGTCTGAATCGTTCTCTCTGCATGTCCGTCGGATTGAGGGTGAAAAGCTGTGCTGAGATTAAGCTGAGTTCCCAATGGCACAATGAACTAATTTCCAAAAATGTGATACGAATCGCCCGTCACGATCAGAAATGATACTCTTAGGAGTACCGTGCAATCTCACCATCTCTTTGATGAACAACTGGGCAAGTCTCTCAGGACCTCGCGTATCCTTAATCTCAAGGAAATGAGCTGACTTAGTTAAGCGGTCCACAATTACCCAAATTGTATTCATACCACGACGACTCGCCGGCAAGCTCGTGATGAAGTCCATGGAATATCCTCCCACTTCCATTCTGGAATAGGAAGTGGCTTCAACATACCCGCCGATCGCTGATGTTCTATCTTGACTTTTTGACAGGTCAGACATCTCGAAACAAATTCTACGACTTCTCGCTTCATATTACTCCACCAGTAATTTTGTTTTAAGTCTTTGTACATCTTGTTAGGTCCCGGATGAATAGAATAAGGGGTAGCATGGGCCTCTCTCAAAATCGAGTTTTTCAACTCGTCATCCACCGGATAGTTGAACCCTGAGCCACATCATCTCGAGTACGCAACAAAAATGGGTCTGAACCTTGATTCACTCTGATCGCCTCCTCTAGTGGCGATGAAATCTCTAACATACAAAGTTGCCCTTGTACTCGCTGTAACCAGACCTCAATCTCGGGTCTCAAGAATTCCTACTGAAGCTCTTTCCGAACAGTTAAACGAGCAAGCATTTGCTTCTGCACGGACTTACGGCTCAAGGCATCGGCGACAACATTCGCCTTACCCGGGTGAGATTGAATCTCGATATCAAAATCTTTAATCAGTTCTAACCACCATCTCTGACCCATATTTAACTCCTTCTGAGTAAATATATACTTCAAACTCTTATGATCAGTGAAAATCTGACAGGTGACACCATAAAGATAATGACGCCAAATCTTCAACGCGAAAACCACGGCCGCTAGCTCCAGGTCATGGGTCGGATAGTTGACCTCATAAGGTCTCAGTTGCCGTGAAGCATAGGCAATCACTTTCCCGTTCTGCATTAATGCACATCCGAGACCTTGTCCGGATGCGTCACTATAAACCACGAATCCTTCCGTCCCTTGTGGTAAAGAAAGGACAGGCGCTGAAATTAAACGACTCTTGAGTTCCTCAAAACTCCGCTGACACGCGTCAGACCATGTGTATTTCTTATCCTTTCGCAAAAGGTTTATCATAGGTTGAGCGATTTTAGAAAATCCTTCCACAAATCACCGATAATAGCCAGCTAATCCGAGAAAGCTTCGCATTTCCTTAACATTCTTCGGAGGTTGCCAATCTGGTATAGCCTCCGTCTTCTGAGGGTCGGCACGTACTCCGTCTGATGAAATTACATGCCCGAGAAACGTCACCTCGGACATCCTGAATTCACATTTGGAACATTTCCCATAAAGCTGCTCTCGTCTCAACACGTCGAGAACTGATGAAGGTGAAATTCGTGCTCCTCTCGATCACGAGAATAAATCAAAATGTCGTCTAGGAAAACAACCACGAACCGATCTAAATAGTCGATGAAAACTCAGTTCATCAACTCCATGACTACAACGGGTGCATTAGTTAACCCAAATGGCATCACCACAAAATAGTAATGCCCATAGCATGTTCGAAACGCCGTTCTAGCGATATCTGACTTTCGAATTCGCAACTGATGATACCCATATCTCAAATCGATCTTGGAAAATACTGAAGCTCCCTGAAGTTGATCCAAAAGATCATCGATGCGGGGTAGGGGATATTATTCTTGATCGTCAACCTGTTCAGCTCTCGATAATCAATGCACAAGCGAAATGAACCATCATTCTTCTTGACAAATAACACTGGTGCTCCCCACGGGGACGCACTCGGTCGGATATAACCCTTCTCAGTCAAATCCTCCAATTGACTCTTCAGTTCCTGCATTTCGGTCGGGGCCATCCAATATGGTGCCTTCGATAATGGGGATGTACCAGGATCCAACTCTATCGTGAATTCCACATCTCTCTGTGGAGGCAAACCAGGTAACTCATCCGGAAATACATCGGCATATTCTCACACTACCGGGATATCCGCCAATGACACTAATGATTTCTCGGTCTTGGTCATATAGCATCAATAACCAACACACCCCTGATTGAGTAATTTCACTGTTTTCATCATATTGATAACTATTCCGGAACAGCTGGGATTACTCCCCTGAAATACACACTCGAATCCATCGTCTGAAATGATAGTGACCATACGCTTACGGACACTAAGGATGGTATCATGACGATCTATCCAATCAATACCCAGAATGACATCATCTCTAGGTAATTCTACCACGATCAAGTCTGCCAATCAAGTACGGCCATGAAGTTGAATCGGACAATTCTCAATCTCACGATCTCCGATAATTCTTCTACCGTAAGGTAGTCCAATGATATATGGTTCACAACTAGTAGCACTATCCAGATGAAGTCTACTCAAGTATGACTCCAAAATGAATGAATGTGATGCATCAGTATCAAAAGAGTACACACGGGTTGAGATAAAATTTCAAGTGTACCTGAGATCATTCAGGCCTCCGGATCGTCGGCTCTCTTCATCTCATAAATTCGGGGCTTACTAGCCCTTGCACTGGATGCTCCTGTCTGATAAGTATGGGCTCCGCCTTTAGTTGCTCCCGTCATCTTAAACGACGCTGAATGAGTAGCCTGATTCTGAACAGCTGGTTGTTTTGGGGCCTGAGATGCCGCCGGAGTATGCTTGGAGTCTCTTTGGCAGAAACGGACCTTATGCCCGGCAATCCCACAGTTGAAACAGGTGATAGTCTGTCTCGACACCTAGTGCTGAAATGACCCGGCGCTCCACAGTTGAAATAGGTGATGGCCGAACTGGCCGCTCGGGACTGAGATTCTGCGGGTTTATGCACCGTAGGAGGCCGCTCAGAAAAAGTAGAGCCCACACGAGGCTTCTTGAAGGTTGACTGACCGCCTTCGGACTGATTATGTTTCGTTGATTTTTTGCTAGCAGATGAAGGTTGTTGCTTAGAAATTTTGTTAGCAGTAAGCTCATAAGTAAGAGCTTTCTCGATTAAATCAGCCAGAGTGGCACAATGATGATTAAGCAATTGTATTTGGGCCATCATGCCCTGCATAAAAGTGAGTGGATCAACCTGAACACCTTCTAATTGAGCTGTATCTCGGTTACGACTTCTGAAAGTGAGTGATTATTTCCCGGGTTTCGGCCCGCACCGCGGCCTCTCCCCCTGCGTCCTATGACAGCTCTCTCCATAATGGAGTAGGAAGGCCAAATGATAATTATAGATCTCGCATGAGTACCGCGTTATGATTACGTTATGAAATGATAATAATGAGCATACGCGCTCTAATACAATGATTATATGAATGATCAACTGAGGTGACATGATTATCTGCTGAAATTCTTGAAATGATTATCTTGAACAAGTTACAAGACTAATGATATGATCCACAAGATCAACAACTGAATAATGAGGTAGTGATTAATGAGTTAACATGATCAACATGATAAAAATGAAAATGATGTTTGAGGATTGTTGACTGATGAATGATGAATGAGTGATTCTTATTGCCAGAAATTATACCATGGCGTCAGAAATCTTACAGTTCTTTCGGTCTGAGGGGCTTGGCTCTTGCACAGGTCACACGTGACGCGAAAGTCCAATGATACTAGTGTAACGCCCCGACTTTCTAGGGTAAATATTGGGGAAATAAATAAAAAGGTAAATTTTAACAAAAATAATTTTCTTGAGAATATAAAAATTCTCGCCTACAAAGTCGAGCGCTACAATGACATAAAAATAAATACCTTTAAATAAGGCAACATTTCATCATAAATATGAGGTAAAAATTTGTGGCGGAAGAAAATGAATCATAATTTAAAATTTCTAGTCAAAGTTTCTCCAAATAAGTTTCAAAACATGACATAACGAAAAACATCATATATCAAATCCACTTTCATATGCCTTCTCAGCTCGCTCCTTCGTCCTTCCGGCTCGGTTCAACCTGCGGGATCAATAAAGGTGGGGGTGAGCTTCCTTCAGCTCGTGGAAATCTTACTGATCACAGTAATATACAATCTCATGTAAAACATAACATGAATAATCTATCATATTTTTCCTCAACATGAAAGGATACTCACAACATTACGTACAGCATGAATCGAGCACGTATAACACGAATATTGAGGTTGTGCAGGTGCCCCCGCAACAACATGAAACATTATAACATGAATCGAGCACGCATGTGAATATTGGGTTGTGCAGGTTATAAACATGAATTGAATATCACATATGCAGTCCAACTAAAGCAATTAAAGTGATAGTGAAAATTCCCACATGAATAAATGATGATGTCTGACTTGAAATGAAGATGCTCGACTCACAGTCCTAAGCCTGTAAATCCTCGATAAAGTCTACATATAATAATAATAATTATAATCCTTACAATTTATTATTTATATAATAAATGAAAAGATATGAATATCACTATATAATAACTGAAAATAAATTATAATTGCTTATTAATATAAATTGAAGAGTTAATATTATAGATGACTGAAATTAAAATATTTATGCAATAATTCAGATGAATTATTAATATTAATTGAAAATCAACATTTTAATGTTTTGGGTCAGAATATGATTGAAAGTGAAGTTTTAAAAGTTGACTGGGTCAGATTGTAAGAATTGAAAAGCTGACTGGGTTAAAATCGAAACAATTAAAGTGTCTGGGGTTAAATTGAATGTCACTGGGAACTGTGAGGACTAAATTGAATAACCTACGAAAATTGTGGGTATATATATATATATATATATCCTTATCTCACGGTTCAACCGACAATTCACTTCCTCCCTTGCCTCTCCAGATTTCTCACCTCGTCTCTCTCTCTCTCCCCCTTCTCTAACCGTCGCCTGCCTATCTCTCAAGCTCCCTCTCTAAAATTTCTTTCTTCTCAAATCGGTCTGCAGAAAACACACTCTCACAAACACAGTCACACACTAGAAATTGAACACACAAACACACACTGGAAGATCGGACGGAACACACGCACGCACTATCTGGCTCGCTCGAGCTTGGGTTGACCAATCGCAGCTACAGGATGGCGGCGACGATGGCTTCCGACGGTGACGCGCGTCTCTGGGGCGAGGATGTGCATACGGGTTCAGAACGAAATCAGGGTTCGTCCATGACGGCTGAATTTGAGAGTTACAGATTTTGATATTCAAATCGGATTTTCCTTTTTTTTTTTTCGATTTCCGGCTGGATTCGCCGACGGGTCTTGACCGAATGGCTTCTGGTTCAGTACTCCGGCGAGGTTGGCCAGAGCAGCGGCGGTTGGTAGGGTTTGGGTGAATTTCCTTCTGGTTCAGCAAGGACTTTTATATCTAGGACTCCAATATATGAATTCGGGTAATAATTATAGGTTGTGGTGATTGTGGGTTGCGATTGAAACATGACTGGTTTGAATTGCACAAAACTCACTGGATGCTTTAATTTGTTTCTAAGTATGTATTTTGGTTTACTGTGAATGGAGGGTTGATTCTCATGTGTAAAAGATTAAAGTTTGCAGAAGGATGCTAAAGATAGAGAAACATGAAATCCGATTATCTTGCTTATAGAGATGGAGAAAAAAATTTACCCACTACTCTGTGTAAGATGAGAAATTGAATCTAAGAAGAATTATAGTGAAGCTAGCGGATGAATTTACCTTTATTGGGGAGTAAACGAGATGAGACCTTGGAGAAAGGTAGAAGGATTGCTGCTGGATTTGTCTCGGTGGATCGACAGAAAAGCAGTATTATGGCTGGATCGATCGATCGGTGGCTGAAACTCTAATATTTTGTTTTCTGCGTCTTTTTGTGTATAATTATTTTGTACTGCAAAATTGCTGGGGTTGGGGAACGATCGGCTGAGGGAAAGGGTTGTATTCTGTGTTGTAGTATTTTGTACTGTATGGTGTATATTTATACTCCTAGGTTAGGGTTAGTAGCCCTATGAGTATATTATAAGATGTATAATTTGCTGGGCCTATTGGGCTAAAGGAAGCAATTAATATTATTGGACTTAATTGTTAATCTCGGTCAGCACCTTATATTTGGGTCAATGGTAATAATAATAATAATAATAATAATAATAATAATAATAATAACGGTAGTAGTAATAATAATAATATCTAGAGTAATAGAAATGATGATATAGAAATGATATTGATAAAAAAATATTAATACCGTTAATATTAATATGGTTCCTATTATAAATATTATTATTATTAATAACAATAATACCTCTAATTATTATATTAATAAGAATGACTAATATTAAAGGTTTCTGAAGTTAAATTGAGAAATTGACTCGGGCTTAGAGCATATGAGATATCATGAAAATGTCTGATCTTATTAAATGATATTACATGAATTTGACTTGTACGTGTAGTGAAAGTAATTGTACAACAATTACTCACTCGGTAATGAAACGAGATTAAATGAAATAAAAATGCATTATTAATATTATTAGTAGTAAATGACTACTTGAATATATATCTGACGAAATGACTCGGGCTAGGACTTGTGATACGTCGAAATAAATGTTCATGATCCTCTAAATGAAATTAAATAAAATGAAATACATTATAATATTATATCATAAAAATGGCGGATATTACATCCTACCCCTCTTAGAAAAATTTTCGTCCTCGAAAATAAATGACATATCTCGATTGAATAAATTCGGATAACAAGCTTGAAGTTCTTCTTCGCGCTCCCAAGTAGCCTCATCTTTACTGTGGTTACACTATTGGATTTTGACAAACACCTTCTCTTTGTTCCTCAACTGCCGGACTGGTCGGTCGAGAATCAGTTCTAGTTGTTCTTCATAGGTAAGATCTTTGTTCACCTCCACGGCGGTATAGTTGATGACGTAGCTGGGATCGTGCACATACTTCCTCAACAATGATACGTGGAAGACGTTGTGCACAACCGAAAGTTCCGGGGGTAAAGCCAAACGGTAAGTTAACTCTCCAATCCGTTCCAGAATTTCGAACGGTCCAATGTATCTCGGCCTCAACTTGCTCCTTGGACCAAATGAACAATTCCCTTGGTAGGAGATACCTTCAGGAATACTTTGTCGCCAACACAAAATTCGAGGTCTTTCCTACGCTTGTCGGCATAAGACTTCTGACGATCCTGTGCTATCTTGATCCTCTCACAAATCTTATCCACCACAGCAACCGTCTGCTCGATCATCTCGGGACCCAAAATTCTCCTTTCACCTACCTCATCCCAATACAGTGGTGATCGACACTTCCTACCGTATAAGGCTTCAAAAGGTGCCATGCCGATCGTCGACTGATAACTGTTGTAAGCGAATTCTACCAATGGCAACAGTCGTTCCCAATTATTTTCCATGTCTAACACACATGGTCGCAACATATCCTCAAGGATTTGGATGGTCATATCGGACTGACCATCAGTCTGAGGATGATAAGCCGTACTAAAATTCAACTGCATTCCCAAGGCTTCTTGCAAACTCTCCCAAAAACACGATGTGAAACGAGTATCCCTGTCGGATACTATAGAGACTGGCACTCTATGCAACTTAATAATCTCCCTGATATAAAGTTGAGCATACTGATCCATTCGAAAGTTCATCTTAACTGGGATAAAATGAGCTGACTTTGTGAGTCGGTCGACAACAACCCAAATAGCGTGGTTTCCTCTTTCCGTTCGAGGCAAACCTACCACAAAGTCCATCGTAATGTGTTCCCATTTCCATTATGGAATATGAAGTGATTTAAGTAATCCAAAGGGGCGTTGGTGTTCTGCCTTCACTTATTGACAAACTATACACTTTCTGACAAAGTCTGCCACATCTCTTTTCAAACCTTCCCACCAAAATGCCCCCTTAAGATCTTGATACATCTTTGTACTCCCAGGGTGTGCTGTATACAGAGTACTATGTGCCTCCTTCAATATCGCTTCTCTAAACTTGACAACATTGGGCACACAGATCCTTCTTTCATAGTATATTGTGCCATCATCGGACACACTGAATCCCTTATCCTCACCTGAAAGAGTACATTCTTTCATCTTGATCAAGAAGTCGTCCTGTCCTTGACCTTTTTTATTTGTTCCCTCAAGGTTGGTTGTACCACCAAACTATCCAATAATGACTCAACTGGATTCGATGGTGTAGCCATCTCAAGGTTCATCCTTGCAAATTCCTTGACCAAACTTTCCTCTTTGGTCAACAAACAAGTTAGGTCTCCTCTCGCCTTACGGCTCAGTGCATCAGCAACTACGTTTGCTTTACCAGGGTGGTAATGAATTATACAATCATAGTCTTTGACCAACTCAAGCCATCTGCGCTGCCTCATATTCAATTCCTTTTGTGTGAAAATATATTTCAGACTTTTGTGGTCTGTATAGATTTCACACTTACCTCCATACAGGTAATGCCTCCAAATCTTCAAGGCATGAATTACCGCTGCTAATTCCAAATCATACGTAGGGTAGTTCAGCTCGTGCGGTTTCAACTGTCTCGAAGCATAGGCAACTAACTACCTTGCCCTCTTGCATCAATACACATCCCAAGCCTTGCTTGGATGCATCACTGTAAATGACGAACTCTTTCGTCGGATCGGGAATCGTCAAAACTGGTGCAGCAGTCAATCTTCGTTTAAGTTCTTGGAAACTCTTTTCGCATTTCTCATTCCACAAGAAAACTTCTCCCCTTCTCGTCAATCTAGTCATAGGTGCAGCTATCTTCGAAAATCCCTCGATAAACCGATAATAACCGGCTAATCCCAAAAAGCAGCGAACTTCATTTGCATTACTCGGCACTTTCCAATCATTGACTGCTTCAACTTTAATCGGGTCAACCTCAATTCCTTTAGAAGTGACCACATGTCCCAAAAATGCAACTCGGTTAAGCCAGAATTCACACTTGTTGAACTTTGCATATAACTTCTCCTTGCGCAGTATTCTCAATACTGTTCTAAGATGCTGCTCATGTTCAACCTTGGTCTTTGAATATACAAGTATGTCATCTATGAACACAATGACAAACTTATCCAAATAAGGTTGAAATACACGGTTCATGAGGTCCATGAATACTGCTGGCGCATTAGTCAAACCAAATGGCATCACTATAAACTCATAGTGTCCATAACGATTTCGAAATGTTGTATTCGTGATATCATCATCCTTAATCCTCAGTTGGTGATATCCAGATCTCGAATCTATTTTCGAGAATACTCCCGAGCCTCCAAGTTGATCGAATAATAGGTCCTCTATTCTAGGAAGTGGATATTTATTCTTTATCGTGAGTCGATTAAGTTCACGATAATCTATGCACATCCTCAATCTTCTTCTTCGAGCAGTTCTTGGAGTTGTACTTTCAGCTCTTGCAATTCCTTAGGCGCCATCCTATAGGGAGCCTTCGATATCGGTGCCGCTCCTGGCACTAAATCAATCGAGAACTCAACTTGACGATTTGGCGGAACTCTGGGAAAGTCTTCGGGAAAGACATCTGGATACTCCTTGATGATATGTACATCAGCTACCGTCTTCTCCGAAGTTGTTTTCCCCATCACATTCACCAAGAATCATTGGCAACTTCGCTTCTTCAACATTTTCACCGCTTTCATGGCTGATATCACCTTCGGGGTACTGCTGTGTCTAACTCCCTCGAATACGGTCTTGACATCAACAGACAGACATAAAGTTACCCTCCTCTCGGAGCATTCAACTACATCTCTATGTTTGTCCAACCAATCCATACCCAAAATAACATCAAAATCGCTAGGTTCAACAATGTGCAAGTAGGCTAAGAAGCTATGTTCGTTAATCTCTACCTTTACGTTGTTAGTTATCGAGTCTACATGCACTACTCCCCATCGTCACTGCTAATAATCTCTGTAATAGGAATAGGGGGTCGCGGCTCAATCCACTAAGTGACTTCATCTTCAGACTCGATATCTGCCATCAAAACATCCTGTTGTTACCCAAAATATTATCCGGAGATAGTATTGCTGGAATGATCGAGTAACAAACAAATGCGAGAACACTTCCGTGAGAAAATAGATGACACAAGATTTGCCGGGGTTGTTAATCCCGGGCTTGAATGCTCTCGCGAGATGTTATTAATAAATATACCGTCGAGTACAAATATTCATGTTAGAATCTATTACAAGGAGTGTAAAGACTTCTAGTTATCTAGGCTTTAGAGCGCGTAGATTGCCGGAAGAACCAGATAGGTAAATCTGTGAGTTCTTGCTTGGGATATATGATAAATGTGTATGAATATCACTATGAATGTGTAAGTGGTTGCAAGAAGAATCTTTGATTCTCTCTTTGTGTGTATTTTGCACTGAATTCACAGTAAAATTGCGTCCCTTTGGCCACTGTAGTGAGTTCTCTATTTATAGGGGACAAGGTAGTTGGGACCCCTCAGGCGATCGCGGGCGACCGCCGTTTTCTATATTATAATAAGGTGGCCGATCGTCCCGTCACGTGGGGCTATTCCCTTAATGTTCTGGGCTGGTGCCGGTATGCGAGCCAATGGGAGGCCAGCACGCGTCCTGGGTAGCTGTCCGGGGAGGACCCACTTTGTACCTTTCGGCGGCCTTGTCGGTAGGTGTGGTAGGTGACAGGTTGTGGTCAAATGTCCTATCTGTCGGCGCCCTTTGAAGATCCGCACGTGGGCCACCGTCCAAGATTCGGTCTTCGACGACTTTGACGGATGCTGGATCCATACGTGGCACGAGACGATCGCCTCTGGTTCGCTCATTAAAGACGATCGTCAGATATCAAAAGATTTATCGGATACCAAAAGACGGTCGCCGTATTGTGTCGAACTCTGGGCGTTTGTCCAGAGTATGTCTTCCATGGTTGGCTTCTCTGATCGTGATGCCGATCGCCTATCGAGGCGTATTAATCGCCGCACAACACATCCTTCATATTTTCGGCGAGATCCATCTTTGAGCTTTCATCAGGAACTTCTTCTGGATCTTCTTCGGGCCGATCTTCTTCTTTTCTCTAGGTAAGAAAAATCAATCTTCTATCTCCCTCTTCTTTTTATAATATGTTGGGAGGATCCAAAACCTTCGAGGCCGGAAGTTCTTCTGCCGCCGCGGCTTCGCCTGACCGGGAGGAGATTCCTGTCGGAGTCGACATGGAAACGGCCGTTGAGGCCATTCGTGCGGGGATTGCGCCCGCAGAACTCGAAGAGCTTTTCAACGAGGCCGCAGTGGCGAAGACGGCGGCGACGGCGGAGCAGGGGGGCTCGCCGGCGGATGAGGACGAACTGGAGCGGCTAAATTGGGAACGGCAGAGTGTTTTTGGCCCCGCCTATATGGCCTTTGCCAAGATTGTGGAGAGGATCGCCAGACCCTGTCCGGAATTTGACTTCGAAGCCTACTCCGCCGCTCATCCTTATGAACATGTGAAGCGGACAGTTTTTCGGGCCGCCGACCCGTCTCCGTGGACTCTCGGAAAGATCCGGAGTATGGCGACCAAGAAAGACCTGAGCCGTTGGAGGGCAAAATATCACATCCGCTCTGACGTTTCTCTGCACGTGCCCTCGGAGAATGAACGTGCCGATCAACCGCCCGAGAATATGGTTGCCGTCAGCGAGATGATTATGGAGGCCGACCTGCGATTCCCTCTGTCATTCGCCGTCTCCTACTTGTTGAACGCCTAGAATTTGGCGCCGCTCCAACTGACGCCGAACGCTTGGCTACAGGTCATTTGCACGTTGACATTGTTTGGCGGTCACCGGTTGTTCCGCCTCCTTACTGCGCTGGAGATGAATTATCTGTTTAAACTGGCCGCGCAGAAAGGGTCGATCGGCGGCAATCATATCCAAGGGCGAATGGGGAGAGTGGTCCTCGGTGTGCCGAACAAGACCCGAGGCGACCTGGCGAAGTGGTGCTGGGTCGGCGGAGCGTGGCGATCGGTATCGAGCGACAGGCCGAATGAGGAGTTGGAGATCCCCACCACTTTTCGGGAGAGGAATCCGAGTAAGGATTTTAACTCTCCCCTCAATTGAGCTTGTCTTGGACTGATCTAATTTTGTTTTCTTTTTGCAGGACCTCTTGTTCCGGCGATCGGCGATCTCCCTTTTGATTTCTTGATCGTTTGGGAGCAGATTCGTGCCTTGACGGATTCTTTCATTGACGTTCGCTCGCTCGGTACCGAACTTCATCGGTTGGGGGCTCGATTGTATTGTTTCCCCCGTCACTTGAAAGTTCCAGGTATGAGCTTAAGTGGTGCTTCTTTGCTTGACGATCGTCTCCGGGAGGTCGTAGTGTTTAAGTATTTGTCTAACTTGTTTGTATTTCTTCTTTGACAGAGGTTCATTTTCCCCTCTTTACCGAGCCACCGCCGGAGATTTCCATGTCAAACCCAGGACTCGTCGGTCGCCTTCACCTGGGTAAGAAGACTGGTCGCGTTCCTGCGACGACGTCTCGCCCTGCTCCGGTGGTGAGGCCTGCTGAGGAGCCGGTCGCCGAACCGAAAGTTCAAGATGAGGAACAGCTTCAGCGCCGCAAGAGGCGGAGGCCGGAGGAGTCCCTGCCGACCACTGAGGCGGATGTTTCCATTCTGGAGCCTCCGGTTGCTGCGGCTCCTATCTCTGCCATCCCGATGATGGAGGGATCAGGCCCTAGGCCCTCGGCGTCCGGATCCCAGTCATCGGGTGGCCCCACGAAGAAGGTGGTGATCGCTGAGGCGGAAACCTCTTAGGGCAAGCCTTATTTTGGCCGCGATCCCGAGCTGGTCAACAAGTAAGAGAGGATCAAAATTTCCGAGTTAGGCATTCTGAGTAAGGTATGGGCTAACTCCTTGGTCTCTTTGGTTTGTGCTGCAGGGTCCGTCTTGCCGACCCGGACGTTGCTCCTATGGTGCTGGACTTCTTGTCGAGTAAGGCTCCGCAAAAGTCCCTCGATGTCCCTACTTACGTCCAGCAGGCTATCACCTCTCTGCCCAAGGCTTGGACGACCGATCTTGATGCGATCGCTCGTCGGAGATCTGGAGACGCCATGCATGCGACCGTTGCCCTGGCTCTCCAGACGGCGACGGTGGCCGTCCAAGCTGCTAGGGATTTTGAAGGACGACCTTCCACTGCTCGTCTCCATAGCGATCTCGAGGCCGCCCGGAATAAAAACATTGAATTTGCCAACCGGATCCGGTCCATGGAGAAGGAGTATGTGGAGATGGCCAAAAGGGCTAAACAGGACTTTGACCGATTGAAGCAGAAGCTGAGCCGCTCTAAGGAGGCTGCCGGCCGGTCCCGTGATCAGGAGAAGGAAACCCGCCAGAAGTATGCGGCTTCGCAGGAGGAGGCGGCCGGGCTGAAGGCGACGGTGGATCGGCTCAGCGGTGAGCTGGAGGCGGCGAAGAAGGAGCTGGAGATGGCCAAGGGAGAGAATGCCGCCAAGGTGGTCGAGCTGGCGGAGGCTGAGAAGACGACCGTGGAGTTGAAGGGGCAACTGAAGGCAATCGAGACCGATCCCTATCTCAATGTGGCGCTCGTCGGCGAGTTCGCCTATTACTTGTCCTACGCCGATGCTGTCAGAGCCGCCAAGAAGGTAGGGATCGAGATCGGTCCCTTGATGGAGAGCTTCAAAGCCTATGCGCTCGAGCACCCTCTGCACCCGGAGTTCTCTTTGCCGATCCTTGACCTTGTCGACTTTGGAATCGACTTGAGTTGGTATACTGGCAAACTCATTCATCCTGAGGCCGATGGGGGCGATGACCAGCCGGCGGGGCCTTGAGAGATATTTTTGTTTTCCTTTGTAACTTGTACTTTTCTGCTTTCCTTTTGTAATGCCTTCGGGCCTCATAATGTACGACATCTTTGATATGAAAAATATTTCTCCTTTCACATTGTCTTTTTACGTACGATCGCCCTTGAATGTTTGCATGCGAATTTTAACAAGTATATGTATAATTGCATCTGATGTCTTGTTCATCCGACTGTCTGTTTGAACGTTGAATGTATTGGCATGTTTCGAATCGAAATTCTTACTTGTAGATATTGTTTGAGCGTAGTCGATCGGGTGCGGTTCCTTTCTTTCGATTGCACTTAGGACTAGCTCCCCTATTCACTGCCCCCTTGTTTTTGTTTACTCATCGTAAGGGTACGAAAATAAGTTTGTTAGGCAAGCTATCTTCAGTTTTGCCGACTCTGAGGGATCGTGCACGGTCGCGGAGTTCGATGGACCGATCTCCACAACCGTGTCTTTGTATGCGAGGGACATTACCTATCCCGCGACTCACTTTATTGTGAGGGTCCTCCGTTAGGCTGCGCCTGCCTTGTATTTAAACGAAAGGTAGGCGATCTTGGTCTGGAGGAGTCCTTGCACGGGGCGTCGTCGGTTTATTTGACTCCACGTCCGTGGCTTATTAACTCTGCTTCCACCTCGGCCCACCATGAAGATGGCGACCCTCGACGGTGTACGTTGAGACGGGGGTGGTGGTACGTCGCATTGCCCGGGTTCACCATGTTAGATGACGAACCTTTGAGGGTGGGCGATCGTGTCCACTGATTAGTTTTGGAGGGTCCTTCGGCTACGCCGGCCTCGTATTGAAACGAAGGGCGGGCGATCTCAGCCCAAAGGAACCTTGCATGGGCGAAGCTGTCGGTTCCATCGACCTCCAGGACCATGGCTGCATTGATCTCACCTCGGATCGCCATGAACGACGATCGTTGGCGGCATGTGATATGCCTGGTGGGGCGATCGCTAGAATAGATGGGATAGGAAAAAATCTCATTATATTCCTTGTACATTGGGCAGTTGAAATTGAGTACAAAATTTTTACTGGTAGTATTTTTTCAGATGCACGGCGTTCCAGGGATATTGATCCGGAGTGCCGTCAGGGTGTTCAAGTTCGTAGGCTCCCTTAGTCAGCCGTTTAGATATCCTGAAGGGGCCTTCCCAATTCGGACCAAAGACACCTGTGTGGGTCTGGATCTTTTTGAGGACGAGATCGCCCACTTGAAAACGTCTTTCCTTGATCTTCGAATTGAAGAACTTCTCAGATCTCCTTTTATGGATTGCGTTCTTCATTTCTGAGGTCAGTCGTCGTTCTTCGAGCATGTCGAGATCGATCCGTCGGGCCATATCATTGTCGGTCGTCATCTCTTGTTCGGTTCGATGGCTTAGGACTGCGATCTCCGAGGGGATCACCGCCTCTGTTCCGAAGGCGAGGGCGAATGGGGTTTCGCCGGTTGAGTTACGGGTCGTTGTTCGATAAGACCACAAAACGTCTGGGAGCTCGCTTGCCCATCGTCCTAGCCTGGATTCAAGTCGCGCTTTAATTGTGTGTTTGAGGATCTTGTTCACAACCTCTACCTGCCCGTTCGTCTGAGGGTGATAGGGTGCTGAAAACAACCTTTTGACTCCCCACTTCTCACAGAATTGCATGACTTCTAAGCCGTCGAATTGCTTTCCGTTGTCGGAGATGATGGCCTGGGGCAGACCGAATCGGCATATGATGTTTCTCCAGATGAACTTGATTACTTGCTCTTGTCCGATCTTGTTGAGCAGTTCGGCTTCAGCCCATTTGGTGAAATAGTCGACCCCTACAATGGCAAATTTACAACCCCCTGGTGCCGTTGGCAGGGGACCTATAAGGTCGATGCCCCATTGCGCGAATGGCCACGGGCTGTACATTGAGGTGAGTTGCTCGGGGGAGAGTTTAATGTTTGGTCCCATTACTTGACACCTGTGACACGATCTGGCATAGGCGATCGCATCCTTCTGAAGCGACGGCCAGAAGAAACCTTGTCTGGTTGTTTTATGGATGAGAGCTCGCCCGCCCGCATGGTTTCCGCAAATCCCGTCATGGATCTCGGCTAAGACGAGCCGACCTTCCTCCGGTGTAATACACTTGAGGAGGGGAAGGCTGAAGGCTCGCTTGTAAAGCCGGTCGTCCAATAGGGTATATCTGGTCGCACGGAGCTGGAGTTGGCGAGCTTTAACACGGTCGTCAGGGACCGATCCGTCCTTTAAGTATTTGATGAAAGGAGTCATCCAGTTCTCATCGGCGATAGCAACCGTGGTAACCAGGCTTCTGTCGATCGCCGGCCTTGCTGAATTTGTGATTTGGATATTGGAGAAGTCGGCTGCCCCATCCGATGATGCTAGTTTGGAAAGGGCATCGTCCTGGGAATTGTGCTCTCTCGGGACTTGTTCGATTAGCACTTCTTCAAATTTTGTGCACATTTCGGCGACCAGCTCTTGGTATTTGATCATCTGTTCGCCACGCGCCTCATATTCTCCCTTAACTTGGTTCACGACCAAAAGGGAGTCCATGAAGATATGGAGGCGACGAACATCTAGGGCAAGGGCTAGATCGAGCCCGCCTACCAAGGCTTCGTACTCGGCTTCATTGTTGGTCGCACGAAAACTGAAACGCACAGCATTAGTGAAACTTTGTCCATCGGGACTGATGAGGACAATCCCTGCTCCTGCTCTCGAATTGGTCGCCGAGCCGTCCACATATAACTTCCAGGCAGGTCGGCCGATCTGGGTTGGATTGTGAGGGAACGTCAATTCCACCATGAAGTCAGCCAGAGCTTGGCCTTTGATCGCCGTGCGAGGGGCGTAAGTGATACCGTATTGGGCGATCTCCAGCGACCACTTGAGGAGTCGCCCGTTGGTGTCTGGTCGATGTAGAACTTGTCTCAGAGGTAGAGTTGTCAGGACTTCCACTTGATGTTCGAAGAAATAAGCCCTTAGTTTACGGACACTCATGACAAGGGCATAGGCGATCTTCTCCAATGGTGTATAGCGTGTTTCAGCGTCGTGGAGCGCTTGACTAACATAGTAGATCGGCAAGTGGGATTGTCCCTTCGCTCGCACCAGAACGGCACTTAGTGCGACCTCCGAGGCTGCCAGGTAAAGGAATAGTTTCTCACCGGGGATCGGCTTTGCCAGAATCTGGGGGTTAGATATATATTCCTTTATTTTGGCGAACGCTATCTGACTTTCCTTCGTCCATGCGAACTTCTTGTTCTTGATGGTCGCGAAGAAAGGCTTGCTTTTATCGTCGAGTCGATATATGAACCGGTTGAGGGCGGCTAGACAACCTGTAAGGCGTTGTACCTGCTTGATGTTTCGCGGCTCCTGCATATCAAGGATCGCCTGTATCTTGGTGGGGTTCGCCTCGATCCCCCTTTGGCTCACAATGTGCCCCAGGAATTTCCCGGAGCCCACCCCGAAGTTGCATTTCTTGGGGTTTAGCCTCATGTTGAATCTTTCGAGGATGGCGAACGTCTCGGCGAGATCATTGAGGTGATCTTCCTTCTTGAGGCTTTTGACCACGATGTCGTCAATGTAGACCTCCATGGTCTTGCCGATCTGATTGGCGAACATTCTGTTGACTAGTCGTTGGTAGGTTGCCCCTGCATTTTTCAAGCCGAACGGCATTCGGACCCAAAAGTATATGTCTTTTTCCATGTGGAAAGACGTGTGTTTTATGTCTTTCTCCGCCATTGGGATTTGATGATATCCGGCGAAGGCATCCATGAACGACATCATTTCGCAACCTGCTGTGCTATCGACCAAGTGATCAATATGAGGCATCAGAAAGTGATCTTTTGAACATGCCGCGTTGAGGTCGGTGAAGTCGATGCATAACCTCCAGGAACCAGTTGGCTTCTTGACGAGTACCGCGTTGGCGACCCATTGTGGTTCGTCTGTAGCTACCCCGATTAATTTGTTGTTGAGTAATTTTTGGACTTCTACATCGAGCGCCGCGTATTTTTCGGGACCGAATTTCGTATGTTTTTGGTTAACAGGCTTCATTGCCGGGTCGATCTTTAGATAGTGGCAAGCGTTCTCAGGACTTATGCCGACCATATCTTGATGCGACCAGGCAAAGACTCCGATGTTCTTACGTAGCAAATTGATCAGATCCTCTTTTAGTTCGCGGTCGATGCTCGCGCCGATCTGCACTTCCCGTTCTGGATGATCCGGATCTATCGTTATACTCTCCAACTCTTCGACGGGGACGGTCGCCTCTCATTTGGAACGATTTCCGGACTCGATTCTTGGATCGATGTCGAGCCTTGGCTCGAAACCGATCCTTGGCTCGATGTCGTCCGTTAACCGAACCGAGATGGCGTCCCCTGAGTCGGGTTGGTATGATGCGCTTGGCTCGTCGATCTCCATGGGTTGATCGTCGATCGCTTCAATGTTACACATATTATGGGAAGTATTGAAAGCAGTAACGACATAGGAGTAACTCAAACATCTTTTTGCCATTAGCTGATCTCCTTTTACAGTACCGACCGTCCCATCGGCAGTGGGGAATTTGATACAGTAAAAGAAAGACGAGGGGACCGCCTCAAAGGTTTCTAAAAAGGGGCGACCTAGGAACCCATTATAGATGCTGGGCCTATCTATGATTACAAAACTTAGGTTCCTAGTAATCCTAACCTTGGGATCATAAAAGCATATTAGCTCGACGGAGAGCTTGATCCTCCCGTAGGCTTGGACTGTATTGTCGCCGAACCCTTGGAGCACGATGTCGAACGGCTTGATGAATTTGATTAAGTTTCCGAGTTGGTCTAGGGCGGATTTGAATATGATGTTGCAGAAACTCCCATTGTCGACCAGCACGCGATCGACCGTCTTCCCAAGGATACAGACGGAGATCACCAGTGCATCCTCTTTGGGGCATTGCACTCCCTCTCTGTCTTTGTTGGAGAAGGTGATGAGTGCGTCTTTAGAGATGGTCGGCTCCGGAGGTACTACGACATGGACCCCGGCGAACGCCCTCAGCTCGGCCTTTCGCTTCTTGTTTGACATGGTGGAAACAGGGGAAAGGCCCTCGAGGTTTCCACCTCCTGCTTGAAGCATGTTGATCCGACCGCCGGGGTTGATCGGAGGGACCGACTCATCAGAGTACTCCGGCTCATGCTCGATTCTGGCGACCGGATTGGGAGGAGTTCTCTCGTGTTGTCGGCGCTCGCGCCCTCCAGTCCTTTCCGTCCTAGGCTCTGGCTTGGTGACCAAGTTGTCCAGTTTGCCTTCCTCAAACAGTCGCCAGAGTTGTCTGAGGAGGTCGCGGCATTGACTGGTGTTGTGGCCGGGACTCTTGTGGTATGCGCAGAATTTGCTGCGGTCTAGATGACCGTGGTCCCTTATCGGCTTTGGCTTGGAAAGCCACTCGCGACCCTTGATTGCGTTGAAGATGTGGGCCGGAGATAAGTTGAGGTTGTGGAGAAGGTGGACCTCTACATCCTCGAAGGCTTTGAACTCACCGGGCGGCTTGGCGACCGCCTTTTTGGGCTTGGCGATCGCCTTCTTCTGGACGTGGGGCGGCACCTTTCCTTCTCCGGCAGCTCCCTCGTCTAAGCGGAGTGAGAGCATCCTCTGCCTGGCCAGGAAATCGGCGGCTTTGCCGCGGAAGACCGAGTAGGTCGGGGGGATATCCTTTGTGAGGTGCCTGAACATGGGCAAACGTCCGTGGAATCCGCTCATGACTGAGTTGAGAGCGAGCTCGTCGCTGATGGGCTCGCCGGTGAGGACTATCTCGTCTACCCGGTCGATGTAATCTTCGTCTGACTCGTCCTTCCCCTGCTTGATTTTCATCATGCGGTGGGGGCCTTCAGGGCGAGCGACTTTTGCGGCGAAGTACGACGTGAAGTCGCTCGCCAGCTTCTCAAAGCTATTTATTGAGCGAGGTGGTAGTGAGATGTACCACCTGTGGGCGAGGTCGCCCAGAGTTAACGGGAACATTCGACACTTCGTCGCTTCTGATGCTCCGCATCCGGTCATGTAGATCCGGAATTTGCTCAAGTGGGTTTCCGGATCCGATCTCCCCTCATATAGAGGTGTTTGTGGGGGATTGATCGTTGGTTGACCGGGCGAGCTCGACCGAGTCGTGAGCGGTTCGCTTGATCCAATGATCGATCTCCTGGCGCCGCCCCATTTTCCAGAGCGCCTTCATCTCGCCGAGTTGGCGTTGTATGGCGGCTATCGCTGCCGCTCGATCGCCGCGATTGGCTCTCAGAGCGCGAACCAAGGCGATCGTGTACCGATCCCCTAGCCCCGTGGTGAATGACGAGCTCCCTGCCAGTGGGTTCCTTCCTAGGGCGAGCAGGGGCTCGCTGACTGGCCTGTCTCCTGGGAGTCGGATATGCCGAACTCCTGGTAAAGGATTCGGATTCCGATGTCTCCCGGCTGGGGCCTGAGTGCCCGGGTCGCCATGAGGGATCGCTCCCCAGGCGGCTGAAGACGGAATCGTCCCGCCTTACGAGAGCCTTCTCCTGTGGCTCGGGGCTTTCTGTCGATTTCTCAACATAGATCCCCTTGAGCTTCCGTTTGCTTGCCCGGCGGATGGTTGACGGAGTGATGGTGGGCGAGCCATTGGCCTTCTGTCGCTCCCTGAGGATGGCTATAGCCTCCTCAATCTGTTCCGTGGTCTGGAACTGATCGAGTGAGAGGCTAGAACCGTCCCTCGGGGGCGGGAGTGAGAGCCTAGCGTCGCCATGGTCGCCTTCGGCCGTGGGCTGGGATTCGGTCCGGGCCGGAATGAGATTTCTGGCAGATCTTAGGGTGGCTCTCTTGGAAGTCGTAGCGGACGTCATTTTTCTGAAGGATTTTCTATTGAAGAACAGTGAGTGTTTCTTCAAGTATATGTCTGGATAACAGTGAGTGTTCTTCAAGACGGTAGGAATAAAAATGAAGGTTTACGTGCCCTCCTTCTAGCGCCAATTGTTGTTACCCAAAATATTATCCGGAGATAGTATTGCTGGAATGATCGAGTAACAAACAAATGCGAGAACACTTCCGTGAGAAAATAGATGACACAAGATTTGCCGGGGTTGTTAATCCCGGGCTTGAATGCTCTCGCGAGATGTTATTAATAAATATACCGTCGAGTACAAATATTCATGTTAGAATCTATTACAAGGAGTGTAAAGACTTCTAGTTATCTAGGCTTTAGAGCGCGTAGATTGCCGGAAGAACCAGATAGGTAAATCTGTGAGTTCTTGCTTGGGATATATGATAAATGTGTATGAATATCACTATGAATGTGTAAGTGGTTGCAAGAAGAATCTTTGATTCTCTCTTTGTGTGTATTTTGCACTGAATTCACAGTAAAATTGCGTCCCTTTGGCAACTGCAGTGAGTTCTCTATTTATAGGGGACAAGATAGTTGGGACCCCTCAGGCGATCGCGGGCGACCGCCGTTTTCTATATTATAATAAGGTGGCCGATCGTCCCGTCATGTGGGGCTATTCCCTTAAAGTCTGGGGCCACTGCTGGTGCCAGCTGTGCGTGCCAATGGGAGGCCAGCACGCGTCCTGGGTAGCTGTCCGGGGAGGACCCACTTTGTACCTTTCGGCGGCCTTGTCGGTAGGTGTGGTAGGTGACAGGCTGTGGTCAAATGTCCTATCTGTCGGCTCCCTTTGAAGATCCGCACGTGGGCCACCATCCAAGATTCGGTCTTCGACGACTTTGACGGATGCTGGATCCATACGTGGCACGAGACGATCGCCTCTGGTTCGCTCATTAAAGACGATCGTCAGATATCAAAAGACGATCGCTGGATACCAAAAGACGGTCGCCGTATTGTGTCGAACTCTGGGCGTTTGTCCAGAGTATGTCTTCCAGGGTTGGCTTCTCTGATCGTGATGCCGATCGCCTATCGAGGCGAATTAATCGCCGCACAACACATCCTTCATATTTTCGGCGAGATCCATCTTTGAGCTTTCATCAGGAACTTCTTCTGGATCTTCTTCGGGATCCTCCTCTGGGTCTTCTTCAGGATCCTCTTCTGAGTCTTCCTCGTCCGTAGAGTCGACATCCCAATTTGCAGCTGGAATCGCCTCTCGAGCGAACAAATCCAATAAGTGTCCAGCGACGAATTGGAAATCATCAGCGGCCTCTCGCTCTTCTAGCGATCCCTTGATGGCCTTTTTCCAAAGCCGGAAGATGCAGCAACTCCAGTCTTCGGATAACTTCTCCATCAGGTGCTCTAGCTGTCAAGTGACGGAACCTTGTTTCCCAGATTGCAGCCACTTACTCAGCCTATTAATGACATAGTGTGGTGCATTTTCTGGTAAACTAGGATCGTCCCACCAGTCTTTGCGTGCTAGAAGACGCGAGTCAAAAGTAGCTGGGACCTTCTTACGTGGCGTCATCCTAGGTTTAGCCATACTAACAGTTCGTACATATATATATAATTATGTAAGTAAAAATGAAATGACACATGCATGAATAATGACTGAAACTTGGTACCTTTGACGGAGTGACGAAGTGGCGAAGCTGAGAGCATATGATACTTTTACATTCTAGCGAGTCTACAGAAAGGTAAAACCCTCTCTGATACCACTATGTAACGCCCCGACTTTCTAGGGTAAATATTGGGGAAATAAATAAAAGGTAAATTTTGACAAAAATAATTTTCTTGAGAATATAAAAATTCTCGCCTACAAAGTCGAGTCGCTACAATGACATAAAAATAAATACCTTTAAATAAGGCAACATTTCATCATAAATATGAGGTAAAAATTTGCGGCGGAAGAAAATAAATCATACTTTAAAATTTCTAGTCAAAGTTTCCCCAAATAAGTTTCAAAACATGACATAACGAAAAACATCATATATCAAATCCACTTTCATATGCCCTCTCGGATCGCTCCTTCGTCCTTCCGGCTCGGTTCAACCTGCGGGATCAATAAAGGTGGGGGTGAGCTTCCTTCAGCTCGTGGAAATCTCACTGATCACAGTAATATATAATCTCATGGAAAACATAACATGATAATCTATCATATTTTTCCTCAACATGAAAGCATACTCACAACATTACGTACAACATGAATCGAGCACGCATAACACGAATAGTGAGGTTGCGCAGGTGCCCCCGCAACAACATGAAACATACACGAAATACCACATATAACATGAATCGAGCACGCATGTGAATATTGGGTTGTGCAGGTGTCCCACACAACATGAATCTTAAGATAACCTCTTACACGAATACAGGTGAGCCTGATTTACAACGTGCATCGTCAATTTATAAACATGAATTGAATATCACATATGCAGTCCAATTAAAGCAATTAAAGTGATAGTGAAAATTCCCACCTGAATAAATGATGATGTCTGACTTGAAATGAAGATGCTAGACTCATAGTCCTAAGCCCGTAAATCCTCGATAAAGTCTACATATAATAATAATAATAATTATAATCCTTACAATTTAATATTTATATAATAAAAGAAAAGATACGAATATCACTATATAATAACCGAAAATAAATTATAATTGCTTATTAATATAAATTGAAGAGTTAATATTATAGATAACTGAAATTAAAATATTTATGCAATAATTCAGATGAATTATTAATATTAATTGAAAATCAACATTTTAATGTTTTGGGTCAGAATAGGACTGAAAGTGAAGTTTTTAAAGTTGACTGGGTCAGATTGTAAGAATTGAAAAGCTGAGTGGGTTAAAATCGAAACAATTAAAGTGTCTGGGGTTAAATTGAATGTCACTGGGAACTGTGAGGACTAAATTGAATAACCTACGAAAATCGCGGGTATATATATCCTTATCTCACGGTTCAGCCGACAATTCACTTCCTCCCTTACCTCTCCAGATTTCTCACCTCGTCTCTCTCTCTCTCTCCCTTCTCTAACCGTCGCCTGCCTCTCTCTCAAGCTCCCTCTCTAAAATTTCTTTCTTCTCAAATCGGTCTGCAGAAGATACACTCTCACAAATACAGTCACATACTAGAAATTGAACACACAAACACACACTGGAAGATCGGACGGAACACACACACGCACTATCTGGCTCGCTCGAGCTTGGATTGACCAATCGCAGCTACAGGACGGCGGCGACGATGGCTTCCGACGGTGCCGCGCGTCTCTGGGGCGAGGATGTGCATACGGGTTCAGAACGAAATCAGGGTTCGTCCATGACGGATGGGTTTGAGAGTTACATATTTTGATATTCAAATCGGATTTTCCTTTTTGTTTTCGATTTCCGGCTGGATTCGCCGACGGGTCTTGACCGAACGGCTTTTGGTTCAGTACTTCGGCGAGGTTGGCCAGAGCAGCGGCGGTTGGTAGGGTTTGGGTGAATTTCGTTCTGGTTCAGCAAGGGCGTTTATATCCGGGACTCCAATATATGAATTCGGGTAAGAATTATAGGTTGTGGTGATTGTGGGTTGCGATTGAAACATGATTGGTCTGAATTGCACAAAACTCACTGGATGCTTTAATTTGTTTCTAAGTATGTATTTCGGTTTACTGTGAATGGAGGGTTGATTCTCATGTGTAAAAGATTAAAGTTTGCAGAAGGATGCTAAAGACAGAGAAGCATGAAATCCGATTATCTTGCTTATAGATATGAAGAAAAAAATTTACCCACTACTCTGTGTAAGATGAGAAATTGAATCTAAGAAGAATTATAGTGAAGCTAGCGGATGAATTTACCTTTATTGGGGAGTAAACGAGATGAGACCTTGGAGAAAGGTAGAAGGATTCTTCTTGGATTTGTCTCGGTGGATCGGCGAAAAGCGATATGGCTGGATCGATCGATCGGTGGCTGAAACTCTAATATTTTGTTTTCTGCGTCTTTTTGTGTATAATTATTTTGTACTGCAGAATTGCTGGGGTTGGGGAACGATCGGCTGAGGGAAAGGGTTGTATTCTGTGTTGTAGTATTTTGTACTGTATGGTGTGTATTTATACTCCTAGGTTAGGGTTAGTAGACCTAGGAGTATATAAGATGGATAATTTGCTGGGCCTATTGGGCTAAAGGAAGGAATTAATATTATTGGACTTAATTGTTAATATGGGTCAGCACCTTATATTTGGGCCAATGGTAATAATAATAATAATAATAATAATAATAATAATAATAATAATAACAACGGTAGTAGTAATAATAATAATATCTAGAGTAATAGAAATGATGATATAGAAATGATATTGATAAAAAAATATTAATACCGTTAATATTAATATGGTTCCTATTATAAATATTATTATTATTAATAATAATACCTCTAATTATTATATTAATAAAAATGACTAATATTAAAGGTTTCTAAAGTTAAATTGAGAAATTGACTCGGGCTTAGAGCATATGAGATATCATGAAAATGTCTGATCTTATTAAATGATATTACATGAATTTGACTTGTACGTGTAGTGAAAGTAATTGTACAACAATTACTCACTCTGTAATGAAACGAGATTAAATGAAATAAAAATGTATTATTAATATTATTAGTAGTAAATGACTACTTGAATATATATATCTGACGAAATGACTCAGGCTAGGACTTGTGATACGTCGAAATAAATATTCATCATCCTCTAAATGAAATTAAATAAAATGAAATGCATTATAATATAATAATAATATTATATCATAAAAAAGGCGGATATTACAATTAGTCTGGTGAACGATGACTTCAAATGAGACATGACTCGAAAGGTAGTATCTAAAACCACGCTCCGATACCAACTCTGTAACACTCCAAACTAGGCGGGTATTACAGTGCTGTGGACCCCCGACTGGGACCCACCAAGCAAATGAAATTAATGAATTACAAAGTATAAATGTAGTACCGAACCACATTACATAATCAATTACTCCGATAAGGAGTTTCAAGTACAACACACCCAGGAGAAAAGAATACATGTATATTTCATGTGGAGATAAAATATACAACATTGAATAAATAACATTCCAAACGGAAGTGCATCGGAAAATACATAACAAGAGAGAGCATGAACAAATAGATGGAATGGGCCCCCTACTAGTATCACTGGAACTCCTCGCCGTCAACGTTCTATTCCCGTTCCTTTGCTTTGCCATGACCTGAAAACAATATCCCCCGGGGTCAGTTACACAGAACAACAATCCTCAAGAGTTGAACAATCACCATAATTACATATCTTAGTTATGAAATCAAGCTGAAGAGGGGGCATCATAGTACGCCCGTAATGGAATGTGCAAGTGCACAAGACGAGTGTCCGGACACACCCTCCCTTGTACCTAATTAGTCTCACGGAGGTACATTACCGTGTGCACAGTCCATTGTGTCGGTGAACCCGATCATATGACTATCGTGTGCCCGACTAAAAATTCCACAAATCCCACCCGGCCACGCAATATGAACCTAGAAGGCCACAAGAACAAAAGTGACCATGATGAATATCAGTGAATAGCAAATCGACAAGGGTCAAGAATGACTCACCGAGATGAATTAATGACGAAATGAATGATAATTCACGGAAATGATTGGAATCGTCGTTCCTCGTGAAATGAATGATTAGTTTGATAATTACAGTTCTAAACATGAATAATATACTATGAATGAATTATGAATATGAATGAACAACAACGAAAGGAATGAATATCCTTTTAACCGAGTAAGAATTAACTTACTCAATACCGGTGATGAAATATCCTCTCTTGAACAAACGTCCTTAATAGAGATATCGGTCGCTCGAACAACCTTGAATAATACAAATACCAACAATTCTCTTAATATACGAATCAATAGCGATCATAAGCAATTCAAGAGGTCGATACAATAAATCCAAACTCATTGAGGCATTTCGACAAACACCTTGAAAACAATCTCCCATCCTTAACAACTAATCCCAATTGTATCAAAAACCAACCTCTAATGAATGATTCAATCCAACAAAACACCATCAACACAATCGATAATCCAATAAGAATACTCAATTCGAGCTTACGATAACATCTAATTGAAAATCCCAATTCCAAGTCAACCTTCAAAGTGTTCTTGAGTAAAACTTCCAACAATCCGATGATAACTCATAAAAACTCATAATCATACGTATATCCTTCACAAATCATGATTATATCATCCAAAACATCATGCTCCAACTCAAAATCGAACCTACGGTTGAAGAAATTACCTTGGATTAGGATGAAGAATCCGCAAATATGTTGTTAATCCACACCACAACTTGAAGAAGATGAAATCCTTCGATATAGATGATGCAAAAACGCCCAAAAATCGCCCACAAGATCGCCCAAGGAGAGGAGGAGGAAGGAGAATGATGAAATGAGCATTCATCTCACAAAATCCGCTGAAATAGGCTAAACTGCACTGTGTGCCGTGGCACGGGCTGAGTGTGCCGCGGCCCACGGCCAAAAACTGCCCAATACATCGGCTAGTGCCGCGGTCTGGCCAGCAGGGGCCACGGCCCACGGTACAGCCTGCACCACCACCAAAAGTGCAATGTGTGTGCCGCAGCGCACACTCCCTTGTGCCGCGGCGCACATCATTCGGGCCCAAAAATGACGAAAAACGACCCGAGAAGAGAATAAAAGTCATAGAACTCAAAACTTGGGAACAATAACACAAAATGGAAGTGCGGAAACCCCAAAACTATGGTTCTGAGTCATGATTACAAGGGTTCGCCCAACACTAGCACGATTCGAAAAAGGAGTAAATTTGAAATGGTATGAACTCCAATATCAATATCGACTAACGAAACAATTACAACAATCAAGATAATATTCTCGTCTCGATTCTCCGCAAGATTGAAACAATGAACAATATCGATATACGACTCAAAGTTACTCCGAACGGTGAATACGAATGAATAAACATGAATGATGAATGATTATTAATGAGTGAAAAAATTACTGAGTGACAATTACTGAATGAAAATGAATGAATTTATAATCGGGTATAACACCCTCTCTCTCTCTCTTCTTCATTGCCAAACGCCTCCTCCCCGCTCCCTCTCTTCTTCATTGCTCCTCCCTTGTCCCTCGCCGTCGCCGCTCTTCTACCGCTGCTTCTTGTTGAGTTGTGGAAACGAGGAAGCTTTGAGAGCTTCCATGGTGGAGGTCTTGAACGTGTGACTCCTTTTTCGATCTGGGCCGGATCTAACCGATTTGAGCGGGCGACATGAATCGAACGCGTCCATGCGCTGGCTGAGTTGCCGGTGTCGGGAGAGGTGCCTGGGCTGAGCGATGATGAGTGGAACTGGATATTCTGGTATTGGATTAGAACGTTGAGCGGACGAAAAGGGCCGAGGACCGTGCGCTGGACGACAAAGGCATGTTGGATATTGCTTTGCTATCTTTTTTTTTCCTTGATCTGATTGAGCATTAGATCTATGGCTGTGTGATATATGCTCCGATGACCACGGCTCTAGAACCCTATCTTTTTCCGGCGTCGACTTCGCTGGAGCTCCCGATCTCCCCGGACCCCTATCTATTTCCAGCCTGAACTCAAGGCAATATTCCACTTTATTTTTGTAAAATTTAGGGTTTTGATTTGAAATATTTGAATTTGTGAAATCTCAGGCTGGATAGGATTTATTTGTGGTATGATTTCTTGTCTTCTTGATGTAATTCTGCAGTGTATAGCATGTTTCTTGATAATTTGTAGCTGAATTTCTGGGTTACTCTATTGTGTGGTGGTAACTCGTTACGAAATGATCATTTCTTTATTGTGTTACGAAATGATCATTTCTTTAGGCATTATATATGATCATTTCTTAGCTGGGATGCTCTTGTATGTGATGGTAACTCAGTACGAAATTATGACTTATTAGTTGGGTTACCCTTCTATGTGATGGTAACTCAGTAATAAATGATCAATTATTAACCAGGTTACATTTCTACATGCTAGTAACTCGTTAAGAAATGATCATTTCTTTATTGTGTTACTCTATTGTGTGCTGGTAACTCGTTAAGAAATGATCATTTTTTTATTGGGTTACGAAATGATCACTTCTTTAGGCATTATATATGATCAGTTCTTAGCTGGGATGCTCTTGTATGTGATGGTAACTCAGTATGAAATTATGACTTATTAGTTGGGTTACCCTTCTATGTGATGGTAACTCAGTAATAAATGATCAATTATTACCCGGGTTACATTCATACATGCTAATAACTCGTTACGAAATGATCATTTCTTTATTATGTTACTCTATTGTGTGCTGGTAAGTCGTTAAAAATGATCATTTCTTTATTGGGTTACCCTATTGTGTGCTGGTAACCCTTGAAAGAAATAACCATTTTGTATTCTGATTTTCCTTGTGTGTTACCATAATGTCATACGGGTCGAATGTTATACGCATAGATGGAATAAGAACGTACTCTTTTCTGCCTCCATCGTATATATTTTCGTTCCATTCTCCTCCATGTGCAATAATTAAACAAGATTAGCTCATCTGCATGAAATAAGTAACGAATGATCAGTTCCGTATGTAATGTTAACGAACGTAACAAAAAATAAATGTCGTATCTGCTTACTGGTACCTCGTGTACAATATTCCAACACGGTAAATAAATACGAAATTATCAATTCTTAACTGGGATGCTCTTGTATGTGATGGTAACTCTGTACGAAATTATGACTTATTAGGTTGATTACCCTTCTATGTGATGGTAACTATGTAATAAATGATCAATTATTAACCGGGTTACATTCATACATGCCAGTAACTCGTTACGAAATGATCATTTCTTTATTGTGTTACTCTATTGTGTGCTGGTAACTCGTTAAAAATGATCATTTCTTTATTGGGTTACCCTATTGTGTGCTGGTAACCCTTGAAAGAAATAACCATTTTGTATTCTGATTTTCCTTGTGTGTTACCATAATGTCATATTGGTCGAATGTTATACGCATAGATGGAATAAGAACGTACTCTTTTCTACCTCCATCGTATATATTTTCGTTCCATTCTCCTCCATGTGCAATAATTAAACAAGATGAGCTCATCTGCATGAAATAAGTAACGAATGATCAGTTCCGTATGTAATGTTAACGAACGTAACAAAAAATAAATGTCGTATCTGCTTACTGGTACCTCGTGTACAATATTCCAACACGGTAAATAAATACGAAATTATCAATTCTTAACTGGGATGCTCTTGTATGTGATGGTAACTCTGTACGAAATTATGACTTATTAGGTTGATTATTAACCGGGTTACATTCCTACATACTAGTAACTCGTTACGAAATGATCATTTCTTTATTGTGTTACTCTATTTTGTGCTGGTAACTCGTTAAAAAATGATCATTTCTTTATTGCGTTACCCTATTGTGTGCTGGTAACCCTCAAGAACACATGGTAAAATAACACATGGTAACGCGGTTACGATACAGTAACATAAAAGGTAAACAACATATGGTAACGGGACGGTACGAAATACATACGTCGTAATGACTGTAAATTCGTAACCAATAACTAATGAGAGAGAAATTAAATTTAATGGTAACGAATGTAACGAAAAAAAATCATGCTAAAACAACGCCCAAAATATAGAAAAAAAAAGAGAGAGAAAAAATGCAAGAGAAAAGAGGAAGAGAGAGAAAGTATTGGAGCTGGAAAGAGAAAAGGGAAGAAGAGAGATAAAGTGGATGACTTTATTGAAAGGGTATATTGGTCCAATCATGTCTTTTTGCTATAATTTGTACAAACTAAGTCTCTTGACAAATATTTTCATTGACTATGGCAACGTGGCTAAAGGAGTGTATTTCCTCTAAATATTATATATGGATACCCACACAAGGCATTGCTCTTGCAATTGTTTTAGTTTTGTGAGATTTTTGTAATTCTTTTAGAAAATATACTCCCTTCGTCCATAAAAAATATGCTCATTTTGATTTTGATGAACCTCTCTAAATACACCTTTAACCATAAATAATTTTACTTATATATAAATAAAAATTATGAAAAAATAATATTTGAAAAATACACATTAAGACAAGTCAAACAAGTTTTTACATTACTGTAACTTTTTTTATATATTTGTTGCAACCTATAGCCAAAGTTAATGAATTTTGACCAGTAAAAATCAAAATAGGCATATTTTTATGGACGGAATGAGTATTAACATGTGTTATTTACCCATGCAAATACGGCATGTTCGATAAATGCATACATCGAATTTAAAACGCTAGATTGTACAAGATTATATAGGCTCAATTTGTTATTACTTAACTTTAAAAATAATATAACTCTTTGATTAATTTTTAAATTTAATAATATTTGGTAGATGAAAAGAAATATTTTTTTAAAATTTACGAGTCAGCATATTTTAGAAGCAGCATTAAGATTATTTTTCAGGAACTGTTGCCATCAAACAAACTAAAAATTAATATTTTACATCTTAAAAGTATTTTATAAATAATATTTAACAATTACACTCTATTTAAATTTATAGTTGATTATCTCCACAGCATATCTGTAGCAAATTTCTTTTATATCACAACAATACCATAGCCGCCCTTGCCTCAATCTAATGCTAAAGTAATGTTTGATAAAATAATAACCTCGCTTATATAATATATTTTTATGGTCCGGACTTGGGTCGGTGTACTAAAATGATAATTTCGCTATACATTAAGTAATAAAAATATCTAATACTTCTAATCCTTAGGGCCCAAATAAAAACATAAAGTAATAATCACCAATTTAATGAATTACAATAGAAGATTTTTTTTTTGTGTGTGTGAAAATATGCATCTATGGTTGATTTTTTTCCACCTAAATCAAAATTGACCTCATTCTTAATTTTTGGTAGAGCATAAACAACTTTTGAAATATATTTTGCTCGTATTTTAGCAAGTAATTTTTACAGTGGTTAATGTTATTGCTTGAAATGCCTCATTTGATGACAAAATTGAAACAACATTACTATCATTTGGTTCCAAGGCAATCTTTTATGGACCCTCTCTTTTTAGTACCAAACCATAAAAGTATCTCCATTCATAAGAGTATAAGTTTTTTATACCAAAATGTGTTAAAAGACATTATTACCCTTAAAGTCTACCACTAAAAGATAAAAAAAATATAAAAAAAATAGAAAAGTAATAAAACCAAAAAACAATAATCTAAACGTTCCCACAACACAATCCCTCTCTTTAAAAAACTCTCTCTCTCTCTCTCTCTGTCGCGAAACTGAAACCCCCCGTCGTGAAACCCTATCGCCGATAAGAAAATGTCGAACTCCGACTGAATACGCCAGAAGTTCCTCACACGCTAGTGACACTCCATCTGAAGAGGCTTTCGTCAATGAGCCACCGGTTAGTGTAATTTATTCACACACAATCGTGCCACGACGGATGTTCATAGTCTCACGGTGGTGCTGAAGAAGATGACACCATCGTGTGCACGATGGTCTTTCGTGGGTACGATGGTTTACATACGACGATCGTCGATCGTGTGAGCCGTCGTGGGCAAAAAGACCAAAGGCTTCTGCCTTGCACATGATGGCATGCACACGATCGATGCCCGTCGTGTGATCCATTCGTGTTGCACACGATGGTCTTCACACGACGGTCATCGATCGTGTGCATGCCATCGTGTGAAAGCAGTGTCATTTTTTTTTTCGTTCTCTTAAGCATTCTATCATATTCTTATGATTTGTATGTCTATATTGCAGACTAGTTGCGTATGGAAGAGACCTACATTGCGTTTTGTTACACGGCAAGTGAATTTTTACATAGGGGAGGCGGTATTTAAAGAGATTATTGAGACACTAAAAAGGATGGACCGCAATTCTGCAGTTGGTGATCGAGCTATCGAGAGCTTGACCTAGGGGGTACTGGGGCGTTTGATTAATGTTAGGAGAAATGGGAGTACAAATACTGCCCTACATTACTTGATTGCCCGTCAGTTGGAGGGTGATCAAACCCCCCCGGATGAGTCGTGGTTCCAGGTTTGCGGGAGGACCATTCCTTTTACGGCCTATGATTTTGCCATGATCACTGGACTGCACTTTGGAAACTCTACCTTCCATCCACAGGACGACCATCTCCTTCGTTTTGACTGTATTTTCCACAGAATATTCCATGGCAAAAATATTAAGGTTAGTGTTCTGCGTAAGAAGTTCAATGCTCGAGATTTTGGTAGAGACATAAGAGATTATGTGAAGGTTGCCAATTTGCTTGTATACTACTACTTATCATATGTCATGACGACATGATGGTCGAGACATGGGCATGGGCATTAGTTGAGGATTTCGAGCAGTTGGATATGTTTCCTTGGGGTTCTTATGGTTTGGGGTTTTGTCTTACTACATAGATAATGTTGCCATGAATGAGGGACATGAACATAAGGACTGTCACTTGTATGGTCCTGTTTGGGCTTTACAGATATGGTCGTACGAGATGATTCCTTCATTGGGAGAATTGTTTGGAATTTGAGATAAAGTTGTCCAAGTTCCCCGGTGTTTGATGTGGACTATGAGGAAAATGTTTTGTGATTTCACTCATTTCTTCGACGATAAGGTACATAAATTTATAAAAGTATTTTCTTCTAACTTCACTCATCTCTTCAACGTTATGTGATTGCCCATCTAATGGTATGCTTTATTGACTATTTTTGCAGCACAAAGTACTTCCCTCCTTACCGCATCTAGATGAGGATGAGGCTGAATATTACTACTTGAGTTTTGAGAATGGCTCACCATATGATATTAAGTTCACAAAGCCTATAAGAATAGTTGTGAAGAACAAGGAGGATGAGCCTGCGCCGAAGCCGAGAAAGAAAGTTATGGATAGGTTGAAGAAGGCAGCTGGTGTTGTGCGGCGATTAATACGCCTCGAAGGCGATCGGCATAAGGGCCGAGCGACCAAAGCCAGCATCAGATAGACCAAGGCAGACGTGCCAACCGAAGATGCCAGATCATGCCTAGCGATCGACGTCCAGGGCGATCGTTTCTTGGCACCTGGCGATCGCCTCTAGTACCCGACCGAGGACGACCGTCCAATGCCACATGTAAAACCAACATCCGTCAAAGTCTGCGAAGACCGAATCTCAGGATGAAGGCCCACGTGCAGATCCGCAAAAGGCGCCACAGGAACAGGCTTGACTCCAGCCATCAGCAGCTGTCGGTGACAAGGACAGCCTCACCTACCGACAGACCCACCGAAAGGTCCTAGGTGGGACCTCCCAAGACTGCGACATGAGGCACATGTCGCCTTCTCATTGGTTCGCACATCTGGCTGCCAGCAGCAGCTGCGGACTTCAAGGAAACAGTCCCACGTGCTGAGACGATCTCCCGCTTAATTTAATGCAGGAATGGCGATAGCCCGTTTGGGACAGAGACATCCCAACAACCTACTCTTCTATAAATGGGAGGCCTCCAGCATTGGGAAAGACATGATTATACACAGTAAACAATACAGAGAATACTTCATCTTTGTAACAAGAACTCACAGAGCTTTAACTCTAGTTCTTCCGGCAATCATCAGCACTCAAGAGCTAGATAACTAGGGTCATTACACTCATTGTAATTGTACTCTAACATTAATATTTGTACTCCAAAGCAGTATTCGTATTAATAATATCTCGCGAGAGCATTCAAGCCCAGGACTAATAACCCCGGCAAATCTTGTGTTATTTACTCTCCTTCGTATGTGCTCTCGCATTTTTTTCGTTACTCACCTGTAGCCATATCCAGCGAACCATTACATATAATATTTTGGGTAACAACAATTGGCGCTAGAGGAAGGGGTTACCCTCATTTTCATTCCGACCGTTTCGAAGAACACTCACTGTTCTCCGGAACATATATTTGAAGAAACACTCACTGTTCTTCAAAGAAAAACCTTCAGGATAATGACGTGTGCCACCACCTCGAAGAGAGCGACCATACGGTCCGCCGGACGCCTTATTCCGGCCCAGACCGAGTCCCAACCTATGGCGGAAGGCAGCCGCGGCGACGCTAGACTCTCACTCCCGCCCCCGAGGGACGGCCCCAGTCTCTCACTCGATCAATTCCAAACTGTGGAACAGATCGAGGAGGCCATGGCCATCCTAAAGGAGCGACAGAGAGCATGCGAGACGCCCACTATTACTCCATCAGCCATCCGCCGTGCGGGCAAGCGAAAGCTCAAGGGGTTATATGTCGAGAAATCGTCAGAAAGCCCCGAGCCGCAAGAAAAGGCGCTTGCAAGGCGGGACGGTTCCGTATTCAGCCGCCTGGGGAGTGATCCTTCATGGAGACCTGAACATTCTGGCCCCAGCCATGAGACGTCGGAGTCCGAATCCATCACCAGGAGTTCGGCGTACCCAACCCCCAGAAAACAGGCCAGCCACCTGGCTCCCACTCGCCAGAGAATTGAGCTCGGCGGCAGAGATCTCGTCGCCTACAACGGAGCTAAGAGATCGGTACATGATCGCCTCGGCTCCCGCTCCGAGAGCCAGACCGCGAGCAGCCAGGCTACGGCGATGGCCGCAATGCAGCGCCAGCTCGACGATATGAAGGCGCTCATAAAAACTGGGGCAGGCACCAAGAGAAAGGTCGCCAGACCAAGTGAGCCGCTCGCGGTCCAGATCGAGCTTACCCCCGTACAACCAAAGATCACTCCTCCTCAAACACCTCTGTATGAGGGGAGATCGGACCCCGAGACTCACTTGAGCAAGTTCCGGATCTACATGACCGGATGCGGGGCGTCGGACGCGATGAATTACCGAATGTTCCCATTAACATTGGGCGATCTTGCCCATAGGTGGTACATCTCATTGCCACCGCGCTCAATCAACTGTTTTGAGAAGCTGGCGAACGACTTCACGTCGTACTTCACCGCCAAAGTCGCTCGGCCAGAAGGTCCCCACCGCATGATGAAGACCAGGCAGGGGAAAGACGAGCCCGATGAAGAATACATCGACCGGGTGGATGAAATAGTCCTCACCGGGGAGCCCATTAGCGAAGAGCTCGCCCTCTTATCGGTCATGGGGGGATTCTATGGTCATTCACCCATGTTCAGGCACCTCACGAAGGACATCCCCCCGACCTATGCGATTTTCCGCGCCAAGGCCTCCGACTTTCTCGCCAGGCAGAGATTGCTCACCCTTCGTAATATCCGCAATTTTCGATTTTCAGTAAATTTCTTTTTTCGGTCGGAGTTCGTTTTGACGACTCGCTCATGACCGTTTCGTCATTCTGAGAATGATTAATTCTACACTTTTTGACATCCGAGTTCGTTTCGGTGTCGTTTTGTTGAGTTCCGTGCTTTTTAGCGACTTTTCCGCGCTTGAGTTCGATTCTTGCGAATCTCGTTCGAAACTGCTGTTTTGAGTTTCCCGTAAGTCCGTTTAACTTTGTTAGACGTGTTGTGAACTTCTGTTTGGTTATTCGATCACGTATCGTGATTTCCGGGCGTTTTGGGCCATTTTGTAATTTCTTGAAAGTTACGGGTATCCGTATCTGTAATTGTTGTCTCGACCCATTTCTTGGTCGCGTATGATTAATTATGGTATTATGTTTTCATTTCGGGTCGTTGATGTCGTCCGCGTACTTTTCGTCGTGTTCGTTCTGTGCGTTTTCGGAATCGGGTCGTCGAGCCCTCGGCGGCATGGATCGCCGGACGGCCATGGATCGCCGGACGATTGCGGGCACCGGTCGGACGGTGCGGCAGAACCGCGTAGCGCACGCCACGGCCGGCGGGCAAGCGCGCTAACCGGCAGTGTAGCGCATGCTACGGATGGCCTAACGACGCTTAGCGGGTACGGACAGTGGAGTCACGGGGTTCGAATCGGTCATGCTCGGCAGTAGCGCACGCTACGGTTGACGCCGCAGACGCTACGGCCGGCAGTAGCGCACGCTTCTGGCCGGAAAGGCCGCGACGCTACTGGCCGAGCGCTAGTCGAGAAGGCTCTTGGATCGCGGCACAGGCCGATAAGCGCACGCTAGCTCGGCAGCTTAGCGCGCTAGTCCGGCCCGATAAATGTGGCCGAGTCACATTTCATTTCGTTTTCACTTCCTTCCTTCTCCGTCATGGTGGCGATTCATGGGTGACGAAGCCATGTTGTTTAACAACAAATCCATGAAGTTCTTGAGTCCATAACATCAATCAATCGTCCGTTATCATCCTTTGATCCAGCGAATCAAGGTAATCTTCCTTAGAACCCTAATTTCGTGAATTTGGGGATTTTTGCATTTTCGTCCGATTCGTTCCGTGTTGTTGATTAATTCATGATGGGTATGATTCATCTTGGTAGTATTCTTGTGTTTAACATTATTTAATCCATTGTTCTTCGTCGAATCGAAGTATATTTCTTGATTTCCTTCGAATTGACTTTTTGGGGGATTTGTCCCCGATCTCGTTTTTCATCCGTTTTCGATGGATCGATTATGGTTAAATGATGTTGTTAAACATATTCTATGGATTGTATATCCATATTTCAACTTGGAATTCCGTTTTCGGGTTTTGACGGGACGAATCGTGTTCTTGGCCGTTTTGGGGGAAATCCTTGAACCTTCGTCATTCGTTCTTTAAATTCAGCGGCTTTGGGTCATACTTTGGAATTCATTTTCGTTGTTATTGCTTTCGTTCGTAGTTCATTGTTGTGGATTGTCGTTCGGTGGAGTCGGCGAGTTCGTAGTCGGTTCGTGCCAACCTACTTCGGCCGATTCTCCGCGTTGTGGTTATTCGAGGCAAGTACCTTGCCCATACTTTTCTCGTTTTATGGATATGATGATCGGTGGTCGTCTTGATGTGTTCGTTTGGTTATTTGAAATGAATTTTCAAAAGATTTCGGTTTGGCCTCGTTAAAGGCTCTCTTTCAAAACGCGTGTGTGTTTTGTGAACGTTGTATTTTGGGAAGTGATTATTTTAAACGTTGAAAGCTTTGATGATATTCCTATTGTTTAAAGTTATGGAATCGTGTATTCTGTGTTTAATCTTGTTATTGTGTTTCGAAGAGTTTGATAATGTTGTCGGATAAATGGCCATCTCTAGTAAGTATTCTTGATGAACTTACATTCTTAGCATATTAGTATTGCATGAGTAACGTGTGTGTGTATGCTCACTATGGGTTAGATCCGACGGGGTCTCGGTAGGGGTCCACGGAGGGGTGGATCCGCGAGCTTGCTTTTAACCACTATGGGTTAGATCCGACGGGGTCTCGGTAGGGGTCCACGGAGGGGTGGATCCACGGTTAATTGTGGTGCATTTTACAAATGTGATTTGATTATGGCATTTCCGGAAATGAGTGCTTTGGAACTATGTTTTCATGATTGCATGCATCGACTAAGTGTGTAAGAGGTAATTGTTCGTTTGGCTTACTTGGCTAGAATGGCACTAGGGTATTTTGTTGTTTATGTTTTAAATCCTTTATTTGTGGATTTTGATGTTGGGAGACGAATCTTGTGGTCATTCTTGTGTACTGTGAGTTGATGAGATTTGGGGCTAAAATCCCAATGGTTTTGTAAAAGTCGTTTTACGGATTTGGGGCTAAAATCCCAACGGTTTGGTTAACGTCATTTTTCGGGAAGTAAACCTTTGGGGCGGTGACCCCTTTTGTCTTTGGATTTTGAAAAGAAGGATTTGATAATCCTAAATTGTGTTCTATTAAAACTCTCGATGGCATTCTAAACCGTTTTATAAATTATTTCCATTGATTTATGATATTTCGATTTTGAAATGTTTTCTCAAACTCTTGCCTCGGGAAGTACTTTTCGTTTCGTTTGGATCTTTGAGGATTCCTGGTTATTGTTATTCGTGGAATGTGAATTGTATGGCTCGTATTTGCACTTTGTTCTTGCACTAGCAAAACAGTGGAGTTTTGCTAACCCCCGAGTATTTGGGGGGTGGATGTCTGTTTTTGCATTCAGGTTTTGGAGCATAACACAGGGTCGGCATGAAGGATGATGACAGATGATCGATACTAATCACATGAGGAACCGTACTTTGTTTATTGGTTCAGTTGTACTCTATTTTTCCGCTGCTATATTTTCCCGTTGTACGGGTGTGGTTGTATTTTGACCCCTGCGTGGGCATGAGTTGTATTTGAGTTGTATGTATTTGTTGAAAGACCAAATCGGTCTACTGAGTCATTTTAGCCTGAAAGGCATGGTTGAGTTGTTATATGTCGTTACCAGCCTGGTAGATCCTTGAGGAAAGGTTCTACGGCGTGTAATATCCCTGAGCGGATTGGGGGTGTTACAGCCTAGGCGAGGGGGCAACCGGAGAAAGGAAAGCGCCATCTCCCGTCCCAAAGAAGGCGGTCGCCAAGTCCAGAAAGGCGGTCTCCAAGCCGCCCGGTGAGTTCAAGGCCTTCGAGGATGTGGAAGTTCACCTCCTCCGCAACCTCAATCTATCTCCGGCCCATATCTTCAACGCCATCAAGGGGCGCAAATGGCTTAGCAAGCCGAAGCCGATGAGGGACAACGGTCATCTGTACCGAAGTAAATTTTTGCCTACCACAAAAGTCCCGGCCACAACACCAGCCAATGCCGCGACCTCCTCAAAAAACTCTGGAGATTGTTCGAGGAAGATAAGCTGGATAATTTGGTGACCAAGCCGGAGCCCAGAGCTGAAAGGACCGGGGGCCACGACCGTCAACCTCCCAATCCGGTCGCCAGGATCGAGCAAAACGAGTCGGAGTACTCAGACGATTCGATCCCTCCGATCAACCCCGGCGGTCGGGTCAATATGCTTCAATCGGGAGGTGGAAACCTCGGAGGTCCTTCCCCGGTTTCCATCGTGTCAAATAGAAAGCGGAAGGCCGAGCTGAGGGCGTTCGCCAGAGTCCATGTCGTAGTGCCCCCAGAGCCAACCATCTCCAGAGATGCGCTCATCTCCTTCTCCAACAAGGATAGGGAGGGAGTGCAGTGCCCCAAAGAGGATGCATTGATGATCTCTACATGTATCCTTGGGAAAATGGTCGACCGCATGCTGGTTGACAATGGGAGCTTTTGCAACATCATATTCAAATCTGCTCTGGACCAGCTCGGCAAGCTGACCAAGTTCATCAAGCCATTCGAAGCCGTGCTTCAAGGGTTCGGTGACAACACGGTCAACGCCTATGGAAGGATCAAGCTCTCCGTCGAGTTAGTCTGCTGTTACGATCCTAAGATTAAGATCACTAGTAACCTCAATTTTGTAATCATAGACAGGCCCAGCATCTATAATGGGTTCCTAGGTCGCCCCTTTCTAGAAACCTTTGAGGCAGTCGCCTCTTCTTTCTTTTATTGTATCAAGTTCCCCACTACCGATGGGACAGTCAGTACTGTAAAAGGAGACCAGCTAATGGCAAAGAAATGTTTGAATTACTTCTGTGTCGTAACTTTTCCTTTAAATGTTTCTTGTACTGTTTGTAACACCGGGACGATCGACAATAGACCGATGGAGATCGACAAGCCAAGCACCTCATACCAACCCGACTCAGAGGACGGAATCTCACATCGATCATCGGACGACATCGAACCGAGGATCGGCTTCGAGCCAAGCCTCGATGTTGATCCAAGGGGCGAGTCCGGCGATCGTTCCAAATGAGAAGCGACCATCCCCATCGAAGAGTTGGAATATATAACACTCGATTCGGCTCGCCCGGAGCGGGAAGTGCAGATCGGCTCAAGTGTCGATCCCGAGTTAAAAGACGATCTGATCAGTTTACTACGAAAGAACATCGGAGTCTTTGCCTAGTCGCATCAAGATATGGTCGGCATCAGTCCTGAACACGCTTGCCACTATCTAAAGATCGACCCGGCAAGGAAGCCTGTTCACCAGAAACGTAGGAAATTCGGTCCAGAGAAATATGCTGTGCTCGACGCAGAAGTCAAAAAGCTGCTCGACAACAAACTGATCGGGGTAGCTACCGACGAGCCACAGTGGGTAGCCAATGTGGTGCTCGTCAAGAAGGCGAGCAACTCCTGGAGGTTATGCATCGATTTCACCGACCTCAACGCGGCGTGTCCGAAAGACCACTTTCCAATGCCTCATATTGACCACTTGGTCGATAACACGGAAGGTTGCGAAATGATGTCGTTTATGGACGCCTTCGTCGGGTACCATCAGACTCGATGGCGGAGAAAGATGTAAAACACACATCATTCCACACGGAAAAAGACGTGTACTTTTGGGTCCGAATACCGTTCGGTCTGAAAAATGCGGGGGCGGCCTACCAACGACTAGTCAACGGGATGTTCGCCGATCAGATCGGCAAGACCATGGAGGTTTACATTGACGACATCGTGGTCAAGAGCCCCAAAAAGGAAAGTCACCTCAAAGACATGACCGAGACGTTCGCCATCCTCGAGAGGTTCAACATGAAGCTGAACCCCAAGAAATGCAACTTCCGAGTAAGCTCCGGAATGTTCCTGGGGAACATCGTGAGCCAAAGGGGGATCGAAGCGAACCCCACCAAGATCAAGGCAATCCTCGACATGCAGGAGCCACGGAATGTCAAGCAGGTGCAACGCCTCACGGGGTGTCTAGCAGCCCTTAATCGTTTCATTTCCCGGCTCGGAGACAAAAGCAAGCCTTTCTTCACCACCATAAAGAATAAGAAATTTGCGTGGACGAAGGAAAGTCAAATGGCGTTCGCCAAAATCAAGGAGTATCTGTCTAACCCCCAAATTTTGGCAAAACCGATCCCCGGCGAGAAGTTGTTCCTTTACCTGGCAGCCTTGGAGATCGCGCTGAGCGCCGTATTAGTGCAAGCTGAGAGGCAAGCCCACTTGCCGATCTACTTCGTCAGTCAAGCGCTTCACGACGCGGAGACGCGTTACATGCCTCTGGAGAAGCTCGCCTACACACGAGTCATGAGTGTTCGCAAGATGAGAGACTATTTCTTCGAACACCAAGTGGAGGTTCTGACGACTCTCCCTCTAAGGCAAGTTCTGCACCGGCTAGACACCAACGGGCGACTCCTCAAGTGGTCACTGGAGATCGCCCAATACGGTGTCACGTATGCTCCTCGCACGGCGATCAAAGGCCAAGCTCTGGCGGATTTCATGGTGGAATTAACGTTCCCGCCTAGCCCGACCCAGGTCGGCCGTCCCGCCTAGAAACTGTACGTAGATGGCTCGGCGACCAGCTCACGAGCAAGGGCAGGGATTGTCCTCATCAGTACCGATGGCCAGAGTTTTTCAAATTCTGTGCGTTTTGAGTTCCGAGCGACCAAAAATGAAGCCGAGTACGAAGCCTTTGTAGGCGGGCTCGATCTAGCGCTCGTCATGGACATTCGTCGCCTTCACATCCTCATGGACTCCCTCTTGGTCGTGAACCAAGTCAAGGGGGAATATGAGGCACGCGGCGAACATATGATCAAATATCAAGAGTTGGTCGCCGAAATGTGCACAAATTTTGAAGAAGTGTTGATCGAGCAAGTCTCGAGAGAGCACAACTCCCAGGTCGATGCCCTATCTAAACTCGCATCGTCAGATGGGGCAGCAGACTTCTCTAACATCCAAATCACTAAGTTGGCAAGATCGGCGATCGACAAAAGCCTGGTCGCCTCAGTTGCCATCGACGAAGAGAACTGGATGACTCCATTCATTGAGTACTTGAAGGACGGAACGGTCCCGCAGATCGGATCAAGGCTCGCCAGCTTCAGCTCCGAGCAACCAGATACACCCTATTGGACGACCGGCTTTACAAGCGGGCTTTCAGCCTTCCTCTCCTCAAGTGCATTACGCCGGAAGAAGGCCGACTTGTTTTAGCCAAAATCCATGATGGGATCTGTGGAAATCACGCGGGAGGGCGAGCTCTCATCCACAAGACGACTAGGCAAGGCTTTTTCTGGCTTACCCTGCAAAAGGACGCGATCGCCTACGCCCGATCTTGTCACAGGTGTCAAATAATGGGCCCGAACATCAAGCTCTCCCCCGAGCCACTCACCTCTATGTATAGTCCGTGGTCGTTCGCCCAATGGGGCATCGACCTCATCGGCCCTTTACCGACGGCACCAGAGGGATGTAAATTTGCCATTGTGGGGGTCGATTACTTCACGAAATGGGCAGAGGCCGAACCACTCAACAAGATCGGACAGGAGCAAGTGATCAGGTTTATCTGGAAAAACATCATTTGCCGTTTCGGTCTACCTCAGGTGATCATCTCCGACAATGGAAAACAGTTCGACTGTCTGGAAGTTATGCAGTTCTGCGATAAATGGGGAATAAAAAAGTTGTTCTCGGCCCCTTACCACCCCCAAACAAACGGGCAGGTAGAGGATATAAACAAGATCCTCAAGAACACGATCAAGGCCAGACTCGAATCCAAGCAATGGCGCTGGGCAAGCGAGCTCCCGGATGTTTTATGGTCCTACCGAACAACGATTAGAAATTCAACCGGTGAAACCCCATTCGCCCTCGCCTTCAGAACACAAGCAGTAATCCCATCGGAGATCGCTGTCCTCAGCCACCGAACTGCACAACAAATGACAATGGATAACGATGTAGCTCGGCGGATCGAATTGGATATGCTTGAGGAACGACGACTGACCTCGGAAATGAAGAACACGATCCACAAAAGGAAATCCGAAAAATTCTTCAATTCGAAGGTCAAGGAAAGACGATTCCAAGTAGGCGACCTAGTCCTCAAAAAGATCCAGACCCACACGGGAGCATTTGGCCCGAATTGGGAGAGCCCGTTCAGGATATCCAAGTGGCTGACCAAAAGAGCCTACGAGCTCCAACACCCAGACGGCACTCTGGACCAATATCCCTGGAACGCCATTCATTTGAAAAAGTACTATCAATAAAAACACCTTGTATTCATTTATTCAATGTACAAAGAGCTTAATGAGATTTTCCGATCCTCTCTAAGTGATTCGCCTCGGCAAAACATGTTGGGTTTCTATGTATCGAATTACAAAATAATCGAAGTAAAAACGCAGCGGAACAATAAAAGTGAAAACCCAATTTAGGATCTCATGCAGTAATTTAATTGTTTAATTAAAGAGTTAATCGAATTACCTTAATCCGATTGAACAATTCTAGATCCGGACTAGAAGCAGATGAATATCTCCTTCCTCTTTTGGTGATCCACACACGAACAATTCCACAAGCCGGATTGCTAGATCCTTACGAATAATATTGATAAATAGTACAACACAAATTCCTTACTAGAAGGATTGTACTATTGATCAAGATCAACTAAGGGAAGAGAGATGATCGACTCCGTTCTCCTACAATATAATGTAGATGGCCGATTTTTCTTCTTCTTGAAGGGCCGATTTTAGGTCTTAATTTCTGGTTACAACTCCTTGTCCAAGACCTTATATTTATACTAAGTAAACCCTAGATTCAATAATCTAGTATTTGCTTAGTTGCCCCTCAACTTATTAAATAATACAATATATATAATATCCAATATTATATATATTACTTTATTATTTAATCTCCTTATAAATATAATATCCAATATTATATTTATTATTCCCAGTTGATATTTATTCCTACTTGTCTATAATTGTCGTATGTGCGACCCAAAAGGCTTATATTATGTTGGCAATTATTTAGTACCTTATTAAATAATAAATCATAAGCGGCCTCTAGCAAGACATTATGATTACCCAAATAATATAAGTTAATAGTCCATTAAACCTTTTAACGTGTCAAATCCCTTTGTCACGCGATATCATATTTGAACTAAGTCATGGAGTCTCACATACTTATTTATGTTCAAATGCTTTCGATCTTAAGTAGATCGATGAATCAAATGACTCTTGATTGAGCATGGCCATGCATTTCCTTGATCCTACTTATCGAGGGGCTCAATGCAGATATCTCTCTCACTTAAGAGAGGGACAAATCCCCATCTTGATTATTCATTGCCCTCTACATGACTCCCACTAATCCCGATCGCTAACCTTTATGATCACCATGTTTCGATGACGTTGGATTACGTCAAGGCATAGCGATTATCATGTTGGACTCTATGATAATCTCGGGTTCAAGGATTTATTGACATACTGTATTGAGATTCACTTATGACATTTCCATGCAGTGATCTCAATGCGGGTCGGTCCAGTATTAGTTCTCCAACCAATACCCATAAGATTGATCCGTACCATACGCATAATCATCCGATGATTATCAATCAAACTTATACTAGTATATTAATCACTTGAGTCTCTACTCAACGCGATTTTACCAGGGACATTTGAATAATCTTATTATTCGTGAATAACTATTATTCGATTATTATAATATTAAAACATGCACACATTATAATAATCAACGAGAAATAAATGATATCAAATAACTTTATTTAAATGTGACAATTACAAATCTAGGCACATCGAATGTCCTAGGGCACTATTCCCAACAAAACAAACCAAAAAGAGGAGGACCCGCTCGCCTTCCGAGAGTTCGTCATCTAACATGATGGACCTAGGCAAGCGATCGCCTCCCCCAGCATAACGTATACCGTCGAGGATCGCCATCTAACATGACGATCCAAGGTAGAAAAGTATAGTCATGGTTCTGGAGATCGATGGAACCGACAACCCATCCATGCAAGGTTCCTTTGGGCAGAGATCGCCCGCCCTTTCGTTTAAATACGAGGCGGGCGTAGTCGAAGGACCCTCCAAACAGATCTGTGGACACGCTCGCCCGCCCTCCGGTCCACCATCTAACATGGTGGACCCGGATAATGCGACGCGTCCCTCCCCCCATCACAACGTATGCCCTCTTAGGTCCGTCATCTAACATGTTGGTACCAGGCAGAGAAGTGCTAACAAGCCATGGTCGCGGAGTCGATTAATCCGACGGCGCCCCGTGCAAGGACTCCTCCAGGCAGAGATCGTCCGCCCCATCGCTACATTGCGAGGCAAAACGTAGCCTACGGAGGACCCTCACAATTAAGTGAGTCACGAGAAGTTGACCATCAGGCGGAATGTCGCTCGCGCACAAGACATAGTCGTGGAGGTCGGTTCCAGCAAACCCCACGACCGTGCAAGGTTCCTCCAGGCCGGGATGGTCGGCCTTACTCGAGGAATCTGCAAAATTGAAGATCGCAAGAACCAAACTGAAGATAGCTCGCTAAATGATTTATTTTCGTTCCCTTGCTTTCACTAAGTAAACAAAAACAAGGGGCAGAGCGGAGCCATACATACAATCAGGATAATGGAGCCATACATACGATCGGCTTTGTTCAAATACACATATGACGATCGGTTTTGTTCTGAAATTTACCAGTATAAGTTTAAGTATGTCAATCCATTTGGAGATGTACATACGACGATCGCTCCTCAAACACTTATGTGAAGTCAAATGCAAAAGATTCAGACAGACGATCGTACAAGCAAGGAATCAGAAGCAATTATTTATTTCATTTCATTCGAAATACATGTCCAAGCGCCCGAAGGCAAAATACAACAAAGCTGAAAAATTACAAGCAAAAACAAAAATGAAAGCGGACAAACTCAGCCGCCCCGCCGGCCTTTCGCCACCGCCATCATCGCCCGCCTTCGCACGGCTGGCCGGATCGGCGTGCACCCCCTCGCCGGCATCCGGTGAACGAGGTTGTCCGGCGACGGATACCAGCTGAAGTCAACTCCGAGATCAGAGAGGTCGAGGATCGGCACAAAGAAGGCCGGCTGCAGAGAGTGCTCAAGCACGTAGGCTTTGAAATAATCAACCAGAGGGCCGACCTCGAGCCCTTCCTTCTTGGCAGCGCGGATGGCGTCAGCATAAGCCATGTAATAGGCAAATTCACTGACGTACTCCACGTTGAGGAAGGGATCGGCCTCGGTCGCCTTCAGCTTCTCCCTCAGCCCCGCGATCGTTTGGTCCGCGCCCTGGAGCTCGGCAACCTTAGCGGCCACCTCTCTCTTCGACGACTCCAGTTCGCCATTCAACCGGTCCACAGCCGCCTTCAGCTCAGTCGCCTCCTTCTGCGAGGCCGCGTGCAACCGGCGGGCTTCTGTCATTTGATCACGCATCCAATCGGTCGCCGCCCGGGCCCAGTCTAGATCCTGCCTCGCCCGCTTGGCCGCCTCCACGAAATCCTTCTCCATTGCCATGATCCTGTCGGCAAACTCGGCGTTCTGATTCCGAGCAGCCTCGAGGTCCGCATGGAGGCGAGCGGTGGAGGGCCGCCCCTCGTAATCCTTCACGGCCTGAGCTGCCATCGTCGCCGTTTGAAGGGCCAGAGCAAGGGTCGCCTGCATTGCGTCTCCGGACCGCCGGCGCGCGATCGCATCCAGATCAATCGTCCAAGCCTTCGGCAGGGGGGCGATAGCCCGAGAGACATAGTGAGGGACGTCGCTAGCCTCGCGGGGAGATCTGTTCGCGAGGAAGTCCAACACCATCGGCGAGCAGTTCGGATCAGAGACACGGACCATGCACCAAGAACAAAAGAGTTAGTATGTCTCCTACACAAGTGACATAACTCAGCAGAGCAACCAAGCTTACCTTTCGACCTTCTCTGGGTCGCGGCCGAAGAACGGCCTGCCACGTGGGGTCTGGGCATCAGCGGTCGCCATGGCCTGCAGGAAAGCCGATGAGGGCGTAGACCCCTCTACCATTGGAATCGCAGAAAGTAGAGGCGCGGCGACCGGCGGCACCACTATGGGCGCCTCAGCAGCAACAGAGGGCGAAGGCTCCTCCGTCCTCCGCCTCTTGCAGTTGAGCTGGAGCTTTCCCTCCTCCCGAGGTTCCGGCTCATTGCCGACCGGCCCCACGAGAGGTCTTTCCTCCGGAATAGGACGGGTCATCGCCGCAGGGGCACGGCTCATCTTCTTCCCTTGGCGGAGACGACTCATGATCCCAGGGTTCGACATGGCAACTACTCTCGGTGGCTCGGAGTAGCGGGGGAAGTGGATCTCTGCAAAGAAGACCATCAACCAAAGTTAGTCATCCTCTTCAATCAAAACCCATCGTCAAGCAAAAGAAGATCGTAAATATTTGTACCTGGGACCCTTAAGTGGCGGGGAAAGCGAAACAACTGAGCGTCCAACCAATGAGCTTCGTTTTGATCCGGCGAGCGTCGATATAACTGTCCGGATACGGATTCGCTCCCAGACGATCGCAAAATCAAATGGTAGATCGCCTGCTGCCGGAACAAGGGTACCTGCAAAAAGAAAGCCAAATTAGATCAGTTCAGGATATATCCGAATGAAGGGAGGGTCAAAACCCTTACTCGGATTCCTCTCCCGGAAGCCGATGGGGATATCCAACTCATCGGCGGGATTGTCACTCGCGGTCGATTTCCACGCACCGCCGACCCAACACCACTTCGTCAGGTCGCCACGGACCTTGTTCGGCGCCCCAAGAACCACCCAGCCCGAGCGACCTTGGATGTGGTAGCCGCCAACGGATCCCTTCTGCGCCGTCAACTTAAAGAGATAGTTCATCTCCAGCGCAGAAGGAAGACGGAACAGCCGGTGACCGCCAAATAGAGTAAAAGTGCAGACGATCTGCAACTAGGCGTTCGGCGTAAGTTGGAGCGGTGCCACATTCCAAGCGGCCAACAAGTACGACACGGCGAACGACAGTGATAACCGCAGTCCGGCCCCTATGATCAACTCATTAACGGCGACCATACCCTCGGGAGGTTGGTCGGCACGTTCATTCTCGGTGGGCACAAAAAATGAAATGTGAGAGGGGATATGGAACTCCACCCTCCAACGAGTCAAATCCTTCTTGGTCGCCGAACTCTTAATCTGACAAGGGTCCACGGGGAGCGGCACGCGACCCGAAACAACGTCCGTCTTACAGGTTCATGGGGGTAGGCGACCGAGTATGCGCGAAAGTCGAACTTAGGGAGTGGTCCGGCTAATCTCTCCATAGCTCGGCAAATTCTAAAAAGGCTTTGCCGAATACACTGTTTTGCTCCCAGTACTGTCTTATTGCCTCATCCTCTTCGGCCAGCGAGCGCTTCCGCTCCGCCTCCGCCGATTTGGCTGCGTCAGCCTCATTGAAGAGTTCTTCGACCTCCGCGGGTTCAATCCCGGCGCGGATGGCCTCGACGGCCATCTCCACATGAAAATCCGCAGAGACTTCATCCTGGGCGGTCGAAATCACGGCGGCGGAAGTGCTACCCGCCTCATACACGTTTGGTCTTCCTCCGGACATATTCAAAGAGAAAGGAGGGAGAAAAGCTTTTGTTCTTAGCTAAAGAGTCTGAGTCGAACGACGATCATCACACAAAGCTTCAAGGAAATTCGTCTATGTCTTCTTCTCAGACGAAAACGCATAAGGATATAACCCCAGAAACCCTAGCCCCTTTTATAGGCAAGAGCGGGGACTTCTGGGCAAATAAGCAGAATCTCAAGGGCTGAAGTGCAACCGTCGGATAAGTCGCATTTAATGCCACCCTCGAAACCCGCGTGTGCGTCGTTTCGAGGGCACGCCAAATGACAAGTCTGACAAAACCATCGGACTCCCCCAATAGGAGCGCGACACGTGCCCCAATCACGTTTCAAAGCCCGCTTCCACTTCCCGCTCTTTTCAGCGACCGGGGAGGTCGTCCAAATTCGAAATCAGTCTGCTCGAGAGACGATCGTCTGTTTCATAAAAGGATGAGTCGCTCGTCTAAGGCAAGCAACCACCGGTAGAGCCACCTCACCCCACGTCTTCAACATCGGAGCGAGCTGGGGGGGCAATTGTTGTGCGGCGATTAATACGCCTCGAAGGCGATCGGCATAAGGGCCGAGCGACCGCAGCCAGCATCAGATAGACCAAGGCAGACGTGCCAACCGAAGATTCCAAATCATGTTCAATTGCCTAGCGATCGACGTCCAGGGCGATCGTTTCTTGGCACCTGGCGATCGCCTCTAGTACCCGACCGAGGACGACCGTCCAATGCCACGTGTAAAACCAACATCCGTCAAAGACTGCGAAGACCGGATCTCAGGATGAAGGCCCACGTGCAGATCCGCAAAAGGCGCCGCAGGAACAGGCTTGACTCCAGTCCATCAGCAGCTGTCGGTAACAAGGACAGTCTCACCTACCGACAGACCCGTCGAAAGGTCCTAGGTGGGACCTCCCAAGACTGCGACATGAGGCACATGTCGCCTTCTCATTGGTTCGCACATCTGGCTGCCAGCAGCAGCTGCGGACTTTAAGGAAACAGTCCCACGTGTTGAGACGATCGCCCGCTTAATTTAATGCAGGAACGGCGATCGCCCGTTAGGGACAGAGACATCCCAATAACCTCCTCTTCTACAAATGGGAGACCTCCAGCATTGGGAAAGACACGATTACACACAATAAACAATGCAGAGAATACTTCATCTTTGTAACAAGAACTCACAGAGCTTTAACTCTAGTTCTTCCGGCAATCATCAGCACTCAAGAGCTAGATAACTAGTGTCATTACACTCATTGTAATTGTACTCTAACATTAATATTTGTACTCCAAAGCAGTATTCGTATTAATAATATCTCGCGAGAGCATTCAAGCCCGGGACTAACAACCCCGTAAAATCTTGTGTTATTTACTCTCCTTCGTATGTGCTCTCGCATTTTGTTTGTTACTCACCCGCAGCCATATCCAGCGAACCATTACATATAATATTTTGGGTAACAACAGCTGGGAAATTGGTTACACATGAGACGGCACATAAAGTGTCGAATCGACGCCAACAGAGTACCTCACCAGTAGATGATGCAGAGACATCTGACCGGGAGAGGCAGCCAGAGAGGGTGTGTTGTGTCCACGGACTTCCTTGTCCGGACCACACCCAGGACACGAGTAGGGATGAGTACTTCGATCTCTGTTAGAAGGCGATCTTGTACGACGAGTCTGAGACATGATTTATTATTCGAGTTTCTCGTCGGGTGCTTTCTAGGATCGTGGATTTCTTTGGACCTACGCATAGACATTCTGGGAGCCATGATAGGTTTCCCGATCGGCCTCATCATTCTGCATCTATTAGCAGCGCCCAGCGGAGGATTCCTGACCCACCACGTCACTCAGTCTCTGGTGCAGCCCACAGTTGTTGGGATTCCAGAAACAAAACAAAATACGCAGCGGAATAATAAAAGGAATCCCAAACAAGGATCGATCAAGTAACGTATGTACGACAATGAAAATGACGAAGATAAAAGGTTTAAGGTCCCATACCCTTGAAGCCTTTGATAATATCTTCGTAAGTTGATGATGATGACGAACCCGAAGACGAGCACGAAATCCCTTCATTGCAAACACCGAAAACCCGATGTCTCTACTTCACATGCGTTGGAACTTGACTGGAAAAATCTACAAGATTCAAGAACACGACTAGGGAAACTTGTAGGGATTTTTTCTCTCTTGTTTTTCTTTCTTTTCTTCCACCTCAAAGATGAAGAAAAATGAACTAAGAAAATTCTCCCACTTCTCTCTAAACTCACGGCTGAAGTTTTATTTCCAAAAGGTAGTAAATGTTGTCTTAGTTGAGATGTCTTATATTCCCATCACATGACAAAAGTTAAGACTTTCATAAGATATGAAAAGATACTCTACAACTCATATGAGAGCATGTGACAGGAATATGCTAAACAAAATAATAAACAACACCACCAAGTCAATGGAGAAGGGGAGGGGCGGCCACATGGAAGGTGAGAGGAAATGGGCCGAGTCACTCGGCTCGTGTACTAGAAGTTCGTCAGACGACTCCGCTAAATACATTTCGTTTTATCTCCAATGTATTTATACTAATTAATTAATCCAATTAATTAATTATATCAAATACAAATATATTTCTCTAAGAATATTATTTATGACAAATTAATTACCTAGTAACTTAATTTCAATTCATAAGACCGCTATTTGATTTATCCAATAAATCATAATTAGATATCCAATATCTATAATTAATAGAGAGATAATAAATTCACATTTATCCGTCAACGATCTTTATGCGCGACTCTGTAGGTCCGTCTCAGCCGGCATTGGGAGGACCAATGAGTGCGGGCAGCACTTAGCCAGCTTAGCGGGCCGCACAGTAAATCCCGACTGAGAACGAATGAAGGGATCATTCCAGAACCATTATGTCGTGAATACCATATACATATAGACCCTGCATCGGATATCCCGCTCAAGTCTTCGGGTCACGGTAAAGTCAAACCCTACTGTTGACTAGACTCTATACATGTGTTAATGCAAATCAAGACCGACTGATTACTAGTGTATCTAATACGACTAGATCAGAATGCCTTGGCCAAAGACTTATGATCTTATTTTCCATTAACCGTATAGGACATTCGCCTGCTCACTAACAGGAGATAGAATCCTTTCTTGGCATACAGTAAAGACTGCTACCTGCCCGTATAGTCCGCACTTCGAGGTTGACTCAGTAATTAAGCAAATGAGTCTAACTACTCTAATGACAAACTAAACGTCACAGGCACATCTCCTACTGAATCCTCAAGTCAAAGGTCCATGTATACTATCACAACCTTTCGATTCGTCATCGACTCTCCGAGAATGAATACCGTGTGACTGAATCAAGTATGAATCGTGTTCGAGTATACTGGTCCCACCAATATACTTATAACTATGCTATCAAGACATGCACATATTTTAGCATCAGTTATACAAGTCTTACTTCAAAACTTAATGCACATTTAAGTTTATCGACTTGCGAACGGTTTACGTAAATAAACTTTAAACACTTCCAGTGCATTTTCTCTTATCCGATAACGAGAATGGAATGTTCGCTTTATTTACATGGACTTCGCTTCAATGTTTATCAAATCAAGAATGCATTTGAAATACAATAAACAGTGAATGAATCATATTGCCTTTTTATTAATTATTCCATAAATACAACTACAATGCCCCTACTCTCTCATCCCCTGAGTGTAATTCGAGGGCATATTCCTAACAATCTCCCACTTGCACTCAATGACACACATCATGGAATCCAATACCCATGTTCTTCAGATGTCTTTCCAAGACGGCCTAAGATAATAGCTTAGTCAGCGGGTCAGAGACATTGTCTTCTGAGTCTACTCTTTGCAACGAAACATATCCTTTTTCAACCATCTCTCGAACGATGTGATACTTTCTATCTATATGCTTGGTGTTGTGGTGAGCCCTCGGCTCCTTGGTTTGGGCGATAGCTCCATTATTATCACAGAATAGTGATTTAGGCAGCTCCGCATTAGGCACCACTTGAAGTTCTTGCACAAACTTTTGCATCCAAAATGCTTCTTTGCCAGCCTCTGAGGCAGCTTGGTACTCTACTTGGCAGGTGGAATCTGCACTAGCGCTTTGCTTGGAGCTTCTCCAAGATACTTCTTCTCCATTGAGAGTAAACAAATACCCAGATGTCGACTTAGAGTCGTCATTGCCTCCTTGAAAATCAAAATCGGTGAATCCAATCACCTTCGATTCTCCACCACCATAAGTAAGAACCATATCTCTAGTTCTTCTCAAGTACTTAAGAATATTCTTGACGGCAGTCCAGTGTTCCCTTCCCGGGTTTGCTTGAAATCGACTTACCATACTCACAGCGTAGGCTAAGTCCGGTCTCATATACAACATAGCGTACATGAGGCTCCCCACTGCCGAGGCATAGGGTACCTTACTCATCTCTCTCTTGTTTTCCTCACTTTGAGGACACGTTTTTGTGGTGAGATGAATTCCATGTCGCATGAGAAGGAACCCTCTTTTAGAGTCATCCATCTTGAATCTTCTCAGGATTTTATCTATATAGAGGGCTTGGGAAAGTCCTATCATTCTTTGCAGTCTATCTCTGTAAAGACGGATCCCTAGAATATAGGAAGCTTCTACCAAGTCTTTCATGGAGAACGCCAAGCTTTCACAGTGCTGAGCATTGCTACGTTATTTCCTATAAGTAGAATATCATCTACATATAGTACTAAGAATGCAATATTGCTCCCACTGACCTTTTTGTAAGCACATGGTTCCTCCTCATTTCGCACGAAGTCAAAATCCTTGACTGCTTCGTCAAATCAAAGGTTCCAACTTCGAGAAGCTTGCTTTAGTCCATAAATGGCTCGTTGCAGCTTACACACCTTATAAATATTAGCTTTGGACACAAAACCCTTAGGTTGTTCCATATAGATTTCCTCCTCGAGGTATCCATTTAGAAAAGCCGTTTTGACGTCCATTTGCCATATTTCATAATCGTAATAGGCAGCAATGGCAAGCATCATGCGAATCGACTCGATAATAGCAATGGGCGAGAAGGTACCATGATAATCAATCCCTTCCCTTTGGGTATAACCCTTTGCCACAAGCCTGGCCTTATAGGCGTCAACCTTGCCATCCCCATTAGTCTTTCTCTTATAGATCCATTTGTTTCCAATAGTCCTCATGCCAGTTGGTAGATCTACTATAGTCCAGACCTGATTGGTATGCATTGAGTCTATCTCAGCTTCCATTGCTTCTTGCCATTTATCGGAGTCTACATCTACTATCGCTTGGTCATAGGTGACAGGGTCGTCCTCACGGCTATCAGGTGCGTCATGGAGACCCAGTTCCTCGACAAGTGTATAGTCATACCTCTCAGGTAAGTGAGACACCCTATCAGACCTTCAAAGTGGAGGTTGTGTTACAATAGGTTCGGTTCCTGATTCCTAGGGATGGCAAAAAAAACCACGGGTTCGGGTACCCGCGGGTTTTTACCCGAATGGGTCCAATTCGGGTAACAAAATTCGGGTCCGGGTCCGGGTCTGGGGCGGGTAGAGAAAAATAAGTTCGGGTCCGGTTCGGTTCCGGGGTATGGGGTACCCACCTCGAACCCGCCCCGATATATATATATATATATATATATATATATATAATATTAATACTTAATAAATTAAATATATATATATATATTAGTAATTAAATTAGTAATATATTATATATATATATATTAAATTAGTAATAAATTTAAATTAGTAATATATTATATATATAATATATATAATATTAATACTTAATAAATTAAATATATATTAGTAATTAAATTAGTAATATATTTTATATATATTAAATTAGTAATAAATTTAAATTAGTAATATATTATATATATAATATTAATTCGAGAAAAAAATTAATCCGCGGGTACCCGCTGGGTACCCAGAACCGAGCGGGCGGAGTGCAGGCGGACAGAAAAAAATTTGGCGGAGTGCAGGCGGGTCTGGGGCCGATTTTTAACAGCGGGTGCAGGTGCAGGTAGGCGTACCCAGGCCAGCGCCATTGCCATCCTGCGATTCTGATCAGATGTCTCCTTAGGACTTTCATTATGCTCTTCCAAATAGATATTTCTACCCAAGCCACCTTCCTGGATGAACTCATCCTCAAGGAAATGCGCTTGTAAAGCCACAACGACCCTATGGTCTTCTGGCATGTAGAATAGATAACCCATCGAGTCCTCTGGGTATCCAATGAAACATCCCTTGATGGACCTTGCTTCCAGTTTGTCCATCTTAGCCTTCTTGACATAGGCTGGACATCCCCAAAGCCTTATATGATTAAGACTTGGTTTCTTACCCTTTCACATCTCATGCGGAGTGATAGGAACGGATTTGGAAGGACATCTATTAAGGATATAGGCAGCGGTTAGTAAGGCGTACCCCCGTAGGTAAATTGGTAAATCAGTGTAATTCAACATGGAGTGAACCATGTCCAACAAAGTCCGATTTCTCCTTTCTGAAACACCATTTAACTGTAGGGTTCCTGGCGGCGTGAATTGCGAAACTATTTCATGTTCCTTAAGGAACTCATCAAACTCTGAGCTCATATATTCGCCACTTCGGTCCGACCGAAGTGCTTTGATATGACATCCAGTCTGTTTTTGAACTAGGGCCTTAAATTCTTTGAATTTAGTAAAGGCTTCGGATTTATGTTTCATTAAGTACACAATGCCATATCTAGTATGATCATCTGTGAACGTTATGAAATATTGATATCCGTCTCGGGCTGTTCCTAAAGCACCACAAACGTCGGTATGTACCAACCCAAGTTTTTCAGCAGCCCTTTCAAACGTCCATGTGAAGGGGGACTTAGTCATTTTGCCTCTAAGGCAAGATTCACAAGTTAGATAGGGTTCTACACCCAATGGACTTAAAAGTCCATCTTTCTCCATTTTCTGAACCTTGGTCTGACCAACATGACCAAGTCTAAGGTGCCACTTAAGAGCTTGATTAGTATCTTGCCTGCCACGTTTCCTAGTTATAGTGTTCACTGCTGTTTTATTTTGTAAGTTCAGATGATATAAACCATTCAACAATGTAGCTGTGCCAACCAATTTATTTCGAAAATAAATTTTACAACTACCATTGCCAATGAAGAAACAAAATCCTTTCCGGTCCAAGACTGGAATGGATACAATGTTTTTGTGCCCCTTAGGCAAAACCAGTACTTCATCCAACGTCAAAATAAAACCGGATTCTAAACCCAGTAGGAGTGATCCAATATCGGTTGCCTCGACACTTTGTCCGCTTCGGGCAGTGATCATCACCTTCCCAGCTTCAAGCTGCCTACTTCATTCCAGATCCTTATTCATAGTATAAATATGAGAAGTAGCACCTGAATCCAGAATCCATGAAGCAGAATATATAGTAGCGGAATAATTGGTTTCAAAAATAAAAAGTTCCGTACCTGATGCGCCATTAATCTTGGGACAAGTCCTACGCCAGTGGCCCACATCACTGCATTCAAGACATTTGTCCGTAGGTTTTGGATCGCCTAGCTTTTTAACCTTTAGCGCCTTGCCCTTTACTTTTTGCACCCATTTCTTGGGTTTATACTGCTCGTAGGTCTTTTTCTTCTTGTTCTTGGACCTCCGAGGCCCAAAAGAAATCACAAGAGCAGCATCCCTCGATTTAGTCTTCATGTTAGACTGTGCCGTCACCAGTTTATTCATTAGCCCAGCTAATGTGCATGAGATCTCATTACAGTTGAAATTCATTACAAACTGTATGAAGGAGTCAAGCAGAGATTGAAGGATGAGATCAATTTGAAGGGATAAATCTATATTAAAGTTGAGCACCTCGAGCCTCTCAATCATAGAGATCATCTTGAGGACGTGGTCTCCCACTTTCTCTCCGTCTTTCATCCTAGCACTGAACAACTGCTTCGATATCTCATATCTAGCAGTCCTACTGTGCTCTCCATAAAGTTCGGTCAAGTGTGCGAGAATCTGTCTAGCATAAGTCATTTTCTCGTGTGCTCTCGGCAGCCCATTTGTCATTGAGCCCATCATAAAGCCACGGACCAGCACATCATCCTTGACCCATTTTTCATGGACGTCAATCTCTTCCTGATTACCCCTAGTTCGGACTGGAGTCGGTAGAATGTCCGCCTCCAAGACGTATCCCAAAGACTCCATACTGAGTACGATCATCAGATTCTGCAACCAGTCAACAAAGTTGGAGCCAGTTAGGAGATTCTTTTCAAGTAATTTTGCAAGTGGGTTCTTAGCTATTTTAGAGAGATATAGTTTCGTTTCTCTGCATTGATTTAGACAAGATTGAATTAGTGACTTGTTTTATTATGACCGAGTATAGAATTTAAGGGCTTGTATATTTCTTATCTCGGCTCCCACTAATTTTATCGGAATTATACACTCTCATGTTATAATCCGAAATTCATGGTGAGATCGACTTCTTAGTGGTGATCAAGTTCTTTACAAATTTTAACAGACGCAACCTGTCAGGTTTCTTGCCAATTAATTTCAGTAAAGTGGTGTCTAACACCAACCCATCCAACGGATGATTTGATCTTCTTTTACCTCTAGTCTTCATGCCCTCAACCTATCAGGTTTCTTGGCAACAATCCAAACTATCTAAGTTGTTGACCATCAACGTCTATCAGTTTGACTATTGAATCTCACCCGGAAACCTATCAGGTTTATAGGGGCGAAATTTATCACCAACTGAAGGCATCTAATGCACTCAAGAATTTTTCAACCTTTACCAAATGTACTACCCCGATAACTCGGAAGCATAGCACACCAGCTCGGTCAATTTTCTAAGAGTTTGATGGAGGGTAGGAAACCTCGTAACCTTTTTCAAACTTAGTCTGTTTGTTGTCGGGAGAATTTCGCGATTAATGTTACACTTTGCACATTAATTCATTTATAAGTGCATTTGTGTGTTAATCATTGAAAATGAAAAACAGTAAATAGCAACCTAGTTATTACCAACATATAGCTCATGGGCCTTATCCTAAGTACTGGGCCAAGCGAATGACCCAATAAAGAAAAAAAAATAGTCTTTGATTCTTCGTCTTCTCGGCCGGTTGTCTTCGGTATTCGTCATAGCCAAAAATTAATTACATCATAGAAAATGCATCATATACAAATTTTCTAGTAAAAAATAAATAGGCTCAAAACGGCCTTTACAACCCAATCGAAACGAACAAATCAAAACTAAGTCCACGAGCTATATCACCATCACATAAGGATTCCACACAACATGTAACGGCAATGAAATTAAACAATTAATTTTAATATATATTAATCCAGTTAATCTATAAAATTAATCTATTCAATTTCTACAATATTAATCCAATTAATATTAATGGCACTAAAATTAAATAATCAATTAATGTATTTATCCAATCAATATAAAAATTAATCTATTCAATTTTAATGGTATTAATCCAATTAATACAAATAATCATCATTTCAATTCGTTCGAAGTAATCCGGCCAAAAATAATATTTTCGTTTAATATCTTTCCCATTTAAACCAATATTCCAAATATTCATTTTAATCAAATTAAATCCAATTTAAAATGTGGGAAAATATTACAAAGTAATACAGAGACTAAACGAAGTTCCGGACAAGTCACAACGAGCCCAGCGCGCAAACGGAGCCCGAAAAAGGGGGCTGGCCGAGGATGACTCGCTGGAGCGAGTCACGTGCATGCTTCTTGTCAGGTAGCAGGCGACCTGTCGGCCACCACGCCAGCCTTTGCTGGTAGTGACTCGGCGACCACTGGTCCGAGTCCGACCTCCGTTCGGTTCGTTTTTTAGCTCGTTTCCAAAACGTGATGTTACAACGAATAATTTAAATATCTACGATTATACCAATAATGATTCTAAATCATAAACATCAACCAAAAGCATTCAAAATGCACAAATAATCATATATACGGTATCATTGACCTCGCTCTGATACCACTGTTGGGATTCCGGAAACAAAACGAAATACGCAGCGGAATAATAAAAGGAATCCCAAACAAGGATCGATCAAGTAACGTATATACGAAAATGAAAAAGACGAAGATAAAAGGTTTAAGGTCCCATACCCTTGAAGCCTTTGATAATATCTTCGTAAGTTGATGATGATGACGAACCCGAAGACGAGCACGAAATCCCTTCATTGCAAACACCGAAAACCCGATGTCTCTACTTCACATGCGTCGGAACTTGACTGGAAAAATCTACAAGATTCAAGAACACGACTAGGGAAACTTGTAGGGATTTTTTCTCTCTTGTTTTTCTTTCTTTTCTTCCACCTCAAAGATGAAGAAAAATGAACTAAGAAAATTCTCCCACTTCTCTCTAAACTCACGGCTGAAGTTTTATTTCCAAAAAGTAGTAAATGTTGTCTTAGTTGAGATGTCTTATATTCCCATCACATGACAAAAGTTAAGACTTTCATAAGATATGAAAAGATACTCTACAACTCATACAGAGCATGTGAGGGGAATATGCTAAACAAAACAATAAACAACACCACCAAGTCAATGGAGAAGGGGAGGGGCGGCCACATGGAAGGTGGGAGGAAACGGGCCGAGTCACTCAGCTCGTGTACTGGAAGTTCGTCAAACGACTCCGTTAAATACATTCCGTTTTATCTCCAATGTATTTATACTAATTAATTAATCCAATTAATTAATTATATAAAATACAAATACATTTTTCTAAGAAATATTATTTATGAATTAAATTAATTACCGAGTAACTTAATTTCAATTCATAAGACCGCTATTTGATTTATCCAATAAATCATAATTAGATATCCAATATCTATAATTAATAGAGAGATACTAAATTCACATTTATCCATCAACGATCCTTATGCGCGACTCTGTAGGTCCATTTCAGCCGGCATTGGGAGGAACCAATGAGTGTGGGCAGCACTTAACTAGCCTAGCGAGCCGCACTGTAAATCCCGACTGAGAACGAATGAAGAGATCATTCCAGAACCATTATGTCGTGAATACCATATGAGTATAGACCCTTCATCAGATGTCCCGGTCAAGTCTTCGGGTCACGGTAAAGTAAAACCTAGTGTTGACTAGACTCTATATATGTGTTAATGCAAATCAAGACCGACTAATTACTAGTGTATCTAATACGACTAGATCAGAATACTTTGGCCAAAGACTTATGATTTTATTTGCCATTAACCGTATAGGACATTCGCCTGCTCACTAACAGGAGATAGAATCCTTTCTTGGCTCCACAAACATCGTTCGTACACATCATGTACCGAACTCCAGAGGCCTCGTCAGACCCTACCTGGATCACACACCTTGTTCGTACACATCATGTACCGAACTCCAGAGGCCTCGTCAGACCTTACCTGGAACACGCACATCGTCACGACACAACTCATAATCATCAAATGTCAAGCCATTCCGCATTACACCGAAATGTATAATCAAGTAAGTAAATCAACACGACACAAATATCATAATCATCACGACAACTCAACAATGATCAAACATGCCCGGCACATACTTAGATGATTAACACGGCCAACACAATTCCACGACATTAGCTAAGTGAGAGTATTATCGCTACCATCAATCGTTCATAATAATCAATTCATACGAAGCATATTCACGAAAGTAAACCAATGCATCACAACCATAACATGACGTCCCTATTCATAAGACACAATTCGTATAGTAAAATACTTGCCTTAATAACCGCTACCGAACACTCCGAAGAACACGGTTCGACCGGGAAGCTCGGACCCCGAAGAAGACAACGAACAAAAGGGTTCCGACTCGAGTTCTTCACAAGAATTTCGTCCCTAAGTCATACCAATGATAAATCATCAATCGTACGATGGATAATAATCACACAACGTCCAGTAAAGACTGCTTCCTGCCCGTATAGTCCGCCCTTCGAGGTTGACTCAGCAATTAAGAAAATGAGTCTAACTACTCTAATGACAAACTAAACGTCACAGGCACATCTCCTACTGAACCCTCAAGTCAAAGGTCCACGTATACTATCACAACCTTTCGATTCATCATCGACTCTCCGAGAGTGAATACCGTGTGACTGAATCAAGTATGAGTCGCGTTCGAGTATACTGGTCCCACCAATATACTTATAATTATGCTATCAAGACATGCACATGTCCTATCATAGTTATACAAGTCTTACTTCAAAACTTAATGCCCATTTAAATTTATCGACTTGCGAACGGTTTACGTAAATAAACTTTAAACACTTCGAGTGCATTTTCTCTTATCCGATAACGATAATGGAATGTTTGCTTTATTTACATAGACTTCACTTCAATGTTTACCAAATCAAGAATGCATTTGAAATACAATAAGCAGTGAATGAATCATATTGCCTTTTTATTAATTATTTCATAATTACAAGTACAATGCCCCTACTCTCTCATCTTCTCAGTGGCATTCGAGGGCATATTCCTAACAACAGTCACCATTCTCAGCGTCATCCTAGTCGCCATTCTCAGCGTCAGCCTAGTCACCATTCTCAACGTCAGTCTAGTCACCATTCTGAGATCCAGCACAATCATCATTCTCAAATTCAGCATTCTTTTGAGCGGACTAAGCAGTCTCTTGAGCCAACTCTGCGGTTTCTGGATTATGAGCATCAGTACCAGCCATTTGACGCACCATTTCAGCAGTATGGTACGATGTGCGATCGGTTTCAGGATGAGCATCATTATAGTACAATTTTTCCCAGCCAGAGTAGTAGTTCTCAACAGAAGCCTCCATTTCAGATCGAGCAGCCAGTTTTTGAGATCTAGTAGCCGATTGTACAGGTCTCCGATCGTTATAGTTGTGAAAGGGATGCTGAGGGTGATGAGTTGGTGGGAGTGCCGGGCCGCAGCAGTTGGGTGAGCGTAGTCTTCCACCGCGAGTGAGTCGACCCTCTGCTGCTCTTCGGGAGCCTTTTGTGGTGGCGCCTCCAAGCAATAGTGAGGCTCTGAAGAAGTTGTACCTACAGTTTAGGAAGCAGCCACGTGATGCTATTGTGCCGTGTTTGGAGAATGGGCATGTTCTCACCTAGGAATTATTTGACCGGATAGAGTCTAGCCGTGAAGAATTTGATGCCAAGGTGATAGATTGTTATGTGCTTGACACTCGAGCGAGGCTTCGGAGGGGAGTCCGCAGTGTTGGTGTCGGTAGAGTTGGCACTGTACTTGCCGGCTCCCAATTTTACGTAAGTTCTATAAATTACTCGTCTATATAGCATTGGTGTGATGTGGATTTCTTTTTTATTTTGTGGTTTGGCTTTTTTAGTTAGTTATGGCCAACGAGTTCGCAAAACTCCATCCAGATGATCCACTTGGTATCAAGGTGACTGGGAAGCCGGTTTACAATGGTTGGAAAACTCCTAAATCCATCGAGGACTTCATGAGAGGTCTTAATACACCAAATGCAGTTTCATGGTCAAATTGCGATGAAGTAAGTTTAAAAGTACCATATTTATAAATGCTTCGCTATGTTTGATGTGATGATCTTATATATTTACATATTTTGTTTCAACAGATCAGTGCCATTTGTTGCCTCGACCAGAGCTACTGGGTGACTATCAAGATTAACATCATAGCATGGATCATGGAGTTGTACGATTCCTTATCACACCAACACCAAGATGGTCGATACCGTGAAGACTTTGATGCCAAGGTGATAGATTGTTATGTGCTTGCCACTCGAGCGAGGCTTCGGAGGGGAGTCCGCAGTGTTGGTATCGGTAGAGTTGTCACTGTACTTGCCGGCTCCCCATTTTACGTAAGTTTTATAAATTACTCGTCTATATTGTTGGAATATTTATTCCACATATTAATAAATAAGTGTTTTGATGATTAAGTTGCTAAACAAAGCAAAACAACATCGAGGCGAAGCAAAACATCGAAGCAGACGAAGACGCAAAAAGCTGGACAAAATACAAAGCTAGTGCACGCTAGACATATAACTTAGCGCACGCTAACGGGTCCCGACTGCAGATTAGACGAGTTCGAAGTAACCTGAAGTGAAGTCACCTGATGAGGATAACGCACGCTACCCACTATAATATAACGCACGCTATCGAGCCGATATTACCATTGTGAAGAGAATTCAAACACAGAATGATGTATGCAGTGAAGTAAGCTTAACGCACGCAAGAGGTGATATTCAGCGCACGCTAAATATCAAAGTTTGAATCAAGTCAATCAATCCAATGGGGAGAATCTGTTGCAACTCAAAAAGTATAAACGGATATATGACGCATGCAATGATGCATGACTAGCGCACGCTACAAGAAAGTGTTAGTGCACGCTAACTGTGAAGGACAGAAGCCACTGGACTAAAACTGGAAGATGCTAACGTACGTAACATGAATTACACAACGTACGTTAAGGCAAATATATGCGATAGCGCATGCTAAGGAAGTCAGCCTAGCGCACGCTAATATCAACTGGCAGTAACGGCTAGTTTATGGAAGAAGGCTATAAATACCAAATGAGTTGGTATCATTCCACACAACAACATTGAGCAATTCATATACACTTGAGATATCATTGTAAACATTATAGTTGTTCTTGAGCTTAAATTAGAGTGATTGAGTGTTATACACAAAATCATACACGAGTGAGAAAAAAAAGATACGATTGGATTCAGTGTTATTAGGATCAAGGATCCGGCATTGTTAGAATCACAATCGCTATCTTAGTGAGGTTTATCTAGTACCAATAGAAAGTTAGAGTGGTTGATTCCTTATCCAATAGAAAAGGAAAAACGGTTTTACTCGGACCGATAGAAGAGAGGTGCAGAGGTTTTGATCTTTAGCCTATTGAAAAAGATACATCGAGAGAGGACATAGGCACATTTGGCCGAACCTCTATAAATCTGCGTGTCATTTAATTTCCGCATTTAATTTACGCTTCCGCACAAACGGCGCAAATACCAATATTACCGCAACATATATAGCATTGGTGTGATGTGGATTTCTTTTTTATTTTGTGGTTCGGCTTTTTGTAGTTAGTTATGGCCAACGAGTTCGCAAAACTCCATCTAGATGATCCACTTGGTATCAAGGTGACAGGGAAGCCGGTTTACAATGGTTGGAAAACTCCTAAATCCATCGAGGACTTCATGACAGGTCTTGATACACCAAATGCAGTTCCATGGTCAAATTGCGATGAAGTAAGTTTAAAAGTACCATATTTATAAATGCTTCGTTATGTTTGATGTGATGATCTTATATATTTACATATTTTGTTTCAACAAATCAGTGCCATTTGTTGCCTCGACCAGAGCTACTGGGTGACTATCAAGATTAACATCATAACATGGATCGTGGAGTTGTACGATTCCTTATCACACCAACACCAAGATGGTCGATACCGATTTAACCAACTGCGACCAATTACTCGTCTGATGCTTCGTGTGCTAGCTCAATCTGAGTACTGGCTGAACAACCAATCGAAGAAAAATTATGACACGGAGATGAGTTTCAAAATTATGCCACAAGATCTGCAGTTCATACAAAGCGACAATCACAGTTGTGGCCCCTTCGCGTGCATGTACTTGGATAAACTCATCTCTGCAAACCCAGCAGGAAGGCACCAAATCAAGGAAATGAATGAGAAATATATTAAGAAATATCGATATGGTTTAGCTACTAAAATTTTTATGTTGTCGTTGGACGTAGTGTAGGATAGTGTATTTTTGATACTGATGAGTATGTATTTTATTTTTAATTAAGATATATTTTGGCAAGATTGATGTGTTGTGTTGTTAAATCTGAAAAAACTGGTCTATGATGCCTTTGGTAAATCCAGACCGCCCCTGTGTTGCACGCGATGGCAGCACACGATCGCGCCCACCGTGGGTTACGATCGTGTGCATCCTGCCCATGGTCATGGGCTGCTGCTGTCATGTGCATCCTGTCATGACCGTGTGCACACGATGGCTAGTCCCATCTTTGGCACGATCGTGTGCCCCGACAGCACTCAGCAGCTGTAGGATACGGGGCCCGGCAGCACCCGCAAGCTGTAGGATACAGCGCCCGCATGTTGTAGGCACAACGCTGTTTGCCAATTAGTATATCGGATATTTCATACAGATGATGAACTTATATGTAAGAACTAATACATTGAGAACAACCCGTAAATTGACGAGTAATTTGAGAAATTAGTGAAAAATGTTGATGTTCTTGTGCACACGATGGCTAGAATTACTTGTTCAAACATTAATTACTACATGACTTCTTATACAAACTCGTATTTGTTATTTCGTGTAATTCATTGATATATGAGATATTTCATACAGATGATGAACTTATATGTACGAACTAATACATTGAGAACATATAGACTACACACGATATGCAATATATTATGTTAATTCAATCTATAATTTTTTAAATAAGTATATTGTTAACAACTACTTGTTAATATATAAGTAACAACACGTAAAATGATGAGTAATATGATAAATTAGTGAAAAATGTTGATGTTCTTGTGCACACGATGGCTAGTCCCATCGTGGGCACGTTCGTGTGCCCCATCGTGTGAACATGAACTTTTGGTATTTTTGCCAATTTGATTTGTGTTATCTAGAAGGATGTTTTGTGATTCTAAAATTGCTTGTTCAAACATTATTTACTATATGACTTCTTATACAAACTCGTTTTTGTTATTTCGTGTAATTCATTGGTATATGAGATATTTCATACAGATGATGAACTTATATGTACGAACTAAAACATTGAGAACATATAGACTACACACGATATGCAATATATTATGTTAATTCAATCTATAACTTTTTAAATAAGTATATTGTTAACAAATACTTGTTAATATATAAGTAACAACAGGTAAATTGACGAGTAATTTGAGAAATTAGTGAAAAATGTTGATGTTCTTGTGCACACGATGGCTAATCCCATCGTGGGTACGATCGTATGCCCCATCGTGTGCCCACGTGGATACAGTGACATGGTGACACCGTGACACGTGGTTGCCAACGCGGCACACGATCGGAGCACACGGTCGTGCCCATCGTGTGTCCCCATCGTGCGCACAACAGAGGGCAGCATCAAATTCTTTTATTATAAAAGCCCATCGTGGGTCCCCCTTTTTTCAATATAAGCCCATCTTCCTGGACCGAGAGTGGAATACTTGAACCTTCGCGTTAGCCCCCCCTTTTTCACTGTAAACCCTAATCAATTAAAATCAATTAAAATCGATTAAAATCAAGTACGCGAAATGAGCGGCCGATTACGAGAAAGCGATTTAGGAGGAATCAAAACACCTCCACAAAAAAGAAGAAGGATGATACCTCCTTCCAACCTACCATACAGAACTAGGCCGAAAGGAAGATACTCAATGCTCAGAGTAAGTTTTTTTATTTTGTTGTATGTGTAGTTGTGTACTGCGAATTAATGTGTTTTATGAAATAGGGCCTATTTAAAAACACTGCGAGCACTCTAGTTATACTAGATGGTGATGATGATGATGGTTTAGAGATTTCTCAGAAGACAAGTAAAAAAGTAGATGAAAATGAGGTTATTTTAGAAGAAGTTGAAGTTCGTGGAGATAAAGCACATATAGAAGATACAAGACTAAAGAAATGGCAGCTGATGGAGAAAAAGGGATCCAAGTGATTATGGTTTTTAAGTTAATTTTAGATATTTTGGTGTGATGGTGATGAACTTTTGTTATGTAAAGTTATATGCTTTTGGTGTAAACTATTGCTCTTTAAACTGAGCTACTTTGTTATGATTAATGTTTGCCTCCATATTCACCTTTATTTTCTTTACATCATTGAACACTTAAATTTCAATTCAAAGATAAAGAAAACAAAGACAAAATTATGCATCAGAATAATGAATCGATACATGGTCCATCGAGGATCAAAATATCAGCACATGATTGTTGAGTCACAAATATAAAAATACATAAGCAATTTAATTTTAATGGTATGGACATCCCCTTATGTCATGGTCATTGTTGGAGCAATATTGATCGGTATTGCCGTTTGGAGATAGAGATGTAAAACTCTTTCGCATTACGGAAGCGATTTAAATAACGGTGCGGAAATAAATCGACACAGGATTTATAGAGGTTCGGCCAAACTTGCCTACATCCTCTCTCAGTATCTTTTTCTATAGGCTAAAGATAAACCTCTGTTCTGAACCTCTCTTCTATCGGTCGAGGGATAACCGTTACAAATTCGTCTTCTATCGGTCCGAGTAAACCGTTCACACACTTGTCTTTTTGTCGGTCCAAGTTAAACAGTTTTCCTTTCCTATCGGATAAGGAATCAACCTATCTAGCTTTCTATGGGTACTAGACAAACCTCACGTGGATATTGATTCCGATTCTAATAATGCCGGATCCTTGATCCTAATAACACCGAATCGAATGGTATCCTTTCTTTTACCTCTCGTGTATGAGTTTTCGTGTATCACACCCAAACTCTAATCAATATAAGCTCGAATACAACAACTAGAATGTTTATAATGATATCTCAAGTATGAATGATTTTCTCAATGTTGTTGTGTTTTTTTTATACCAAATGATTTGGTATTTATAGCCATTTTTCTCCAACTAGCCGTTAGCTCTGCACTCTCCATTACGTACGTTATTGTCCAACCTTTATGTACGTTAGCATCATTACGTACGTTAACATCATCATGTTACGTACGTTAAGCTCTTCACAAGACAGTCCAGTAGCTTTCGTCTTTGTCATTACGTACGTTAAGCTTCTCCCCATTACGTACGTTATCTTCAGTCAAATTATCCGTTGCATGCTGACTTATGCCATGACGTCATCTTCAACGGCTCCTTGTTTGAATTCTGAAACACTTCATTACGTACGTTAACTCCTCTGTGTTACGTACGTTATGTACCTTCGATAGCGTGCGTTATTCTATGCATATATCGTACGTTAATTCCATCAGGTAACTTTGGTGACATCAGGTAGCTTTCACATTACGTACGTTATCTGTTCTACGTTACGGATGTTAAGCTTGATCAGGTGACTTTGTCTTCAGGTAACTTTGCACTCGTCTGATCAGGTAGGTTTTTGTCTTCTCGTCTGATCAGGTGACTTTTGCCCATCTTGATTGTCTTTGTTGTTTTGTTTTGCTTCCTTGTTGTTTTCCATTGTTTAACAACTTAATCATCAAAACTCGATTAATGAATATTTGGAATAAAATATTCCAACAATCTCCCCCTTTTTGATGATTACAAAACAACAACTTGAATTGGATAAAACCTGCAAAATAATATATATATATATATATATATATATATATTTGTACGAATCAAAGTTTTCGGCTTTGATCGTTTCGTTAGTTTCTTCGCTCATCTTTTCTTTCTTTCCTTTTCTTATTTTCATTTTCATTTTTCAACTTCTTCATTTCGTTTTCAACTTCTTCGATTCTTTTCGATTTTTCTCCTTTTTATTTTTCTCTCCCCCTTTTTACTTTTATTTTTCTCGTCATTCTTCCATGATGCTTTTTATCCCATTCAGCTATTTTCTCCCCCTTTTTGTTATTAGCAAAAAAGTGTAAATAAAATGCAAATAACGATCGATAATAAAATATATGCAAAAATGGGTAATCTCCCCCTGACAAAAATCTCACTCTTTTTGAAAAAATATAATACTCCCTCTGAGTAAAATACTAATTGATACAAATTGTTGAAAATTAATTTTTGGGGATCCAATCGAAAGTCGGTCGTTTTTCATTTATATAGACGATGTTTGGAATAGTGGTTCCTTTAGGAATCCAATTTTTTTTTTTTAATTTTAGTCGTCCGATGTGGGCTTTTACAACTCGAAATATGGTGCCCAAGTTTTAAACATTTTTCACAACGGGGTATTTTCAAATTTAATGATTCAATTTTAAAATTTAGTTTGAATCCTAACACTTGTTTATTCAAAGTAAATTTTTGAGCTGATAACATTTGTTCAAATTTTTCGTTTCCACACGAAAAAATCTTTGTTAAAACCTTAAGTTCGTCTTGAACTTTCAAAATATCATTCTTTAAATTATTTTCATTTTCAAGGGATTGAGAATGATCGATCTCGACAATTTTCCCTTTTTCAAGAATTTTAGAAATTTCAATTACCAATAATTTATTTTTAGATTGAAGGGATTTTATTTCGAATAAAGCATTTTGAAAATCGGTATGCAATAATTTGAATGCTTCAAATAATTTGCCTTGAGACGTCTTACTAACCTGGCTTTCGACGTCGCTTTCGTTGAATGAACTTCTTGCCATAAGTGCGAGGTTATTTTGATTGATGAAATCTTCGTCCTCGTCTTCGTCACTCTACGTGGCAATTAAGATTTCCTTCTTTGGATTTGCTCGACAATTCTTCACGAAGTGGCCTGGTTTACCACAGATACGACAGTTGTCGAATTTCTTAGATTCTCCCGTCTTAATGTCTTTCTTTCTCCGGTTTAATAAGGTTTGAAACTTATTAATATGTTTGGCATAATATGCCGATTCTTCGTCACTATCGTCCACCGGGATTTCTTCTTTGCGAGACATCTTAGCTTTCATAGCTATCGTTCTTTCCTTCGGCTTCGGATTGTTGTTCCGTGATTTTGAACTATCTCATAATTAATTGGCGAGCCAACGAGGGTGCTAAAGTCGAGCGTATTGAGATCTTTAAATTCCATTATTGCCGTCACGGTGCCGCTAGGCAGTGATCGTAAGATTTTCTTGACTTTCTCACTACTTGATAGCGGTTTTCCGAACGAAGCTAGTCCATTGGTGATGACCGAAAATCGGTCGAGCATGTTGGTGATGGACTCGTCACCCTTCATCATGAATAACTCGTAGTCATGGAGAAGCATATTAATCTTTGTCTCCTTGACTTGAGTTGTTCCCTCGTGTGTGATTTCAAGAATTTTCCATATCTCTTTAGCACTTTCACACGATGAGATACGGTTGACCTCTTCTAGATTTAAGGCACAATATAAAAGTTGAGTGGCCTTACAATTTAGATGATCGTTCTTCCAATCCTCGTCATTGTATTCTTCGAAACTCTTAAGAGATCTGTCGGATTTGATTGGAACTTTCGGGCCAAGACAAATGATCTTCCAGAAGATCGACATCTTTTTCTTCCAGGTCATATAATTTGATCCATCGAAGAATGGTGGTCGGTTCAAAGCAAGACCTTCTACCGGGGCAATTTGAAACGCCATTTGGATCGTCTTCTCCTCGGATGTTAAGCCGATTCTAGGAGGTACCGCTCCGATACCAATTGTTGGAGCAATATTGGTCGGTATCACCATTTGGATATAGAGTTATAAAACTCTTTCGTGTTGCGGAAGCGATTTAAATAACGGTGCGGAAATAAATCGACACAGGATTTATAAAGGTTCGGCCAAACGTGCATACGTTCTCTCTCAGTATCTTTTTCTATAGGCTAAAGATAAACCTCTGCACCTCTCTTCTATCGATCGAGGGATAACCGTTACAAACTCGTCTTCTATCGGTCCGAGTAAACCTTTCACACACTTGTTTTTTTGTCGGTCCAAGTTAAACCATTTGCCTATTCTATCAGATAAGGAATCAACTTATCTAGCTTTCTATGAGTAATAGACAAACCTCACGTGGATATTGATTCCGATTCTAATAATGTCGGATCCTTGATCCTAATAGCACCGAATCGAATCGAACCTTTCTTTTACCTCTCGTGTATGAGTTTCGTGTATCACACTCAAACTCTAATCATATAAGCTCGAATACAACAACTAGAATGTTTACAATGATATCTCAAGTATGAATGATTTTCTCATTGTTGTTGTGTTTTTTTGTTACCAAATGGTCTGGTATTTATAACAATTTTCCTCCAACTAGCCGTTAGCTCTGTACTCTCCATTACGTACGTTATTGTCCAACCTTTATGTACGTTAGCATCATTACGTACGTTAACATCATCATGTTACATACGTTAAGCTCTTCACAAAACAGTCCAGTAGCTTTCGTCTTTGTCATTATGTACATTAAGCTTCTCCCTATTACGTACGTTATCTTCAGTCAAATCATCCGTTGCATGATGACCTATGCCATGACGTCATATTCAACGGCTCCTTGTTTGAATTCTGAAACACTTCATTATGTACGTTAACTTCTCTGTGTTACGTACGTTATGTACCTTCGATAGCGTGCGTTATTCTATGCATATAGCGTACGTTAATTCCATCAGGTAACTTTAGTGACATCAGGTAGCTTTAGTGACATCAGGTAGCTTTCACATTATGTACGTTATTTGTTCTACGTTATGTACATTAAGCTTGATCAGGTGACTTTGTCTTCAGGTAACTTTGCACTCATCTGATCAGGTAGGTTTTTGTCTTCTCGTCTGATCATGTGACTTTTGCCCAACTTGATTGTCTTTGTTGTTTTGTTTTGCTTCTTTGTTTTATCATTTGTTTAACAACTTAATCATCAAAACTCGATTAATGAATATTTGGGATAAAATATTCCAATAGTCATCATTGCGACAAATGCCACATCTCTTCTTCTGTCGGTGCCTTTGCCTCGTTTGTTCATCCATTTATTGAGTTTCTTCTAAAGGGATATTCAAATCTACACCACCTATGGAAATGAATGCTTTGAAAGATTTTCTATTGTGGCCGGTTCCCTTACACCTACCACACGCCTGAGGTTGTCTACCTGCAGGCAAATTTTCAACAGCGGACCATGCACGATTTATCCTTGGTCGGTCGGCTTGTTGTACCTCCTCTGGAGGTAAGCAAACGATGGATGAGATATCTGGTGGGACATTCCACTCATCAGGATGTGGGATAGGATTAATACGCTCCTTATAAGTCACTCTAAGGCCTTGTTGCTTGAAATAACAACTAACAAAATCATATACAGACAAACCATTACCAGCGCGCCCGTTACAATAAGCAATTATGTCAAGGATGTGGTGTAGGATAATATACTTTTGATACTAATGAGTATGTATTTTATTTTTTATTCAGATATATTTTGGTAAGATTGATGTATTGTGTTGTTAAATCTGGAAAAAACTGGTTTATGGTGCAGTTGGTAAAGCCAGACCAGCCCTGTGCTGCACACCATTGTGCTCATCGTGGGTTACGATCGTGTGCATCCTGCCCACGGCCATGGGTTGTTGCTGTCGTGTGCATCCTGCCATGACAGTGTGCACACGATGGCTAGTCCCATCGTGGGCACGATCGTGTGGCCCGACAGCACTCAGCAGTTGTAGGATACAGGGCCCGGCAGCGCCTGCAAGCTATAGGATACAGCGCCCGCATGCTGTAGGCACAACGCCCGACAGCATAGACAAAAACATTAAATGATGTGCACATTAGAGCAAAACAATTACCTTATAACGGCAACATCATGACGACATGGAACCTGATCCAAATCAAATCCTGACAACAACATGTCCAGGTTTGAAGGTCGACCTCATAAGAAACTTTGTTTTCTTCGACTTTATAAACAAGTGGGATGGTAGCTCGAACAGTAAGAGTCGGGCTGGCCTGCACAGAGTTAGAGAGCTTTTCAAAGTGTGCATTGTCAACTCATGGTCTCTTGATGCGGCTTCTCCCCGCTTCTCATCAAACCAATTCTCTAAAATTAGGCGAAATATCTCAAGTAACGAGCAAACAGGTAAATGCCTCGCCCACAACATACGATTATTAAAGCATTCAACAACATTGGATGTCAAGAAGTTATAGCGTCGTACCGGACACTTCGACCTAGCCCACCTCCCTGGCCCAATTTCAGAAAGGCGCCTACGAGCCACATTAGGGCTTTCAATATGTAGTTTCGAAAAGTAGTTTACAAAAAATTCTTCACGATGTATGTAGACAGCAGTTCTAAAGAGTCATATAGCATGAGAACCGTAGGAGGTCAGATTTTTTTCAAGATAGTAATAGCATAACCCATGAAATGCATTCGGATAGACGGCTCGAACAACATTCTAAATGCTCTTATGTTGGTCACTCACAATCAGTAAATCTTCCATCGGGTTGTAGCATCTGCGCAGGTTATACAGAAAATAAGTCCATGACTCGTCGTTCTCTATTGGACCGAGACCAACTGCAAGAGAAAATACTTGCTCGTTCCCATCAAATTGACGGCCGCAAATATAGTTCCTTTATTCCTTCCCTTCAGGTGGGTCCCATCAACTATAATCACCGGTCGAAGGCACGTATCAAATGCCCTAATACTCTGTCCGAGTGCAACGAACATGTGGCAAAGCACTCCCTCACGAGCCGTATGCAAATCATAAATTGTCCCTGGATTACGCTGTTTCAACAAATACAAATAAGATGAGGGTCTCTGCTACGACTCATCAAAGCCGCCATATGTATTCTCTATCGCTATATTCCTCGTCCGGAGAGCAAAACTGTATAGCATGTCAATGCCGTACTCCCTACGCATCTCTGCAATCATCTCCTTTGGCCTCAAAGTGACCCAATCACCGATCAATCTTTTAGCAAAATAATGGCGGCAACCTCAGAAGTGATCGACCATGCAGCAGCGCGGTTCAAGTCAGGGGTGACAGCTGTGCTCCAAAGTCAACTTAGTAATTCTTCAAATGGTTGCACCCTCAATAGCACACAACCTAAACTGACAATTGTTTTTCCCACTCTTACAGACAAACACTATATGTTTATCGGCGGAACGATCAGTGATACACTGTAACATTTTCTCCAAAATAGTTATCCTCAACTATGTCTTGGACCGAAAGATGGACCCCACCTCTAGCTGACCGGTGACAGGTGGAGGCTGCTCGACCCAATCCAAAGTCCCGGCACTATCGGGATCCGGAAATGGGATGATCCAATTACGCATTGAACATTGATGCTCATGCTCGCTCGCAGATTGATGGTCGGATGAGAAGTTCCGACGACTCATAATCCTCAATTTGGGCAGGTTGGCGAACCCAAGCAAGAAAATCCGCAGATAGTAACTCAAGCAAGTCTTTACAATAATCTTCATCTTCGGATGTATGCAACTCTTCACCTTCCTCATCTTCCTCATCTTCCCCATCTTCCTCGTATTGATAATCTTTGGAAGACATGTCATAATTTATGTTGCCGGGCTCTACTCTCGAGCTGCTACATCCATATTAACCTCGGGAGTGAAGGAGATGCCGTTCTCAACATAGACCTCAGGATCCTCTTTGTATTCTACTAGTAATCGAAGTATCTCGGTATCGCCCCGTAATAGGACTTTTACTTTGTTTCCCTTGGCCATGTGTGTCAAGTACCATAATTTGTAATCGGACTCATTTGGACCACCCAAACCCTCTCTGATAACCCCCACGAGGTTTGCACGACTAACTTTACTCGTGTCGATGTAGACAAAAAAGAAGTCCCATCTACATATATCGATCGCTCCCAATGACCACCGTGATGTATCAAAATACGCTGCCACGACATCTGATTACAAAAAAGATGAATAACTATTCTGAAAACTGAGCGAACAATATACTAAAACGGTCTGTCTTGGACACGACCGATGCACACGGTCGTATGCTACCATGTGAAGCGATCGTATGCAAGTTTCTGGCCATGAAACACGATCGTTGCACACAATTATACACGATCGTGTTAAACGATCGTGGGCACGTTAGTTGTGCGCACTATGTCAAGGCCGTTGGACATGACCGTTGCACACGACAGTTGCACACGGTGGCTTGCCATCGTTTCCTAAAGAATTGTCGGAAAAAAATTCCAACGGTAAAATATTGATGCATAGCTTCTTTATGAACCCAGAAGCACGACAAATGAACTCCTATTTGAACGTCAACTTTTCTTTTTGAATAATCTTGTGATTTTTATAAGATTTTTGAGAGACCCTTTGTCAAAAATGGTTGTGTTGTTTTGATGTATAGGTTGTAGTTAAATTTTAGTTGTTAGACATTAATATCGATCGGCTTTGAGCATATGAGGAAAATAAAAAATAAAAAAGAAAAAAAAATAGTTTAAATTAAATAAAATACAAAAAAAAAAGAGAAAATCAACATTACAACTTTTGGGAGGACATTTTAGTCTTTTAAATCAAAATGGTACTGAAAACTTATACTCTTAGGGCTCGTTTGCTAGGTTGTATGGGATAAAGCTTGATAAGATTGACTGGGATTCCTTATACAATATAAGAAATTAATATTATATTTGGTACGATATATTAAATTCTCTGCAAAATATAGATATCACGGTAGTTTATTGAATTTATTAGTTGCAGTATTGTTTAATATCATCTAATACCACCTATTAGGTGGGATACGTCCTACCAAAAATCAGTATTATTTATACGGGCCCGAATTTTATCAAGGGCCCTATACTTTATACCAAACAAAATATAAATGTGTATTAAATATATTATACACCTTAATCACACATAGCAAACAAGCCCTTATGAATGGAGATATAAAACTTGTCAATTTTATAATTTAGTATTAAAAAATTGATTCCCACTTCTTTTAATCATTATTATTGTAGTAAGTCTATGTTTGAAATGCCTTCCAAATATCTATATTTATAAGTAAAAATAAACTTTTATTTTGCATGTACATGAACTAAATTTTTAAGAAAAATAAATATCATAAAACTATTGAGATTTTTTATTTTTTTAATGTACATGATTTTATTTTATATTAAAATTTCCCTATAAAGAAATAACTATTTATTCATCGATAAATAATTAAATAATTTATTATTTACCGATAAATAAATAACTTGACTAAATGAATATTTTTTCCCGATTTCATTATTACTTTAAAGAGTTTAACTGGATAATTATTATCGTTCGAGAAAAATAACTTTTGTTTAATTACTATTGATTAGATAATTTGTTTGGAGTTTATTATTTATATTTATTTTTATATACTTTTTATGTATTCAAAAAATGTTATCTCTGATTGTTTTGAATTTTTGAAAACCAACCTTGACCTCGGGTTATTCTTAATATATATTAACCAAAATATATATATATATATAGTGGGTTCTGGTGAAAATGATACTTAAATTAAGAAATAAGAATGAATTTGATCCATAGATCTTGATTAAATGGATGACATAGATTTATTCTCACAAAAACGTATTCATAGAATGTAATATTCTAGTGCATCAATTTTTTGATGCATATAATGCAGAGTTTTTATGCATTGCAATTTTGATGCACGGAATGCATATATTGCATGCATAAGTCAATCTGGACCGTACATCACTCAATGATTCAAACTTATTCTCAATTCACAACATAAAAACCATTCTCATGTGATCATCTATATATATAGTGTGACTTTATTTTCAGAACCCTGTTAAGTGCGAGAACTGCGAGAACCACCTTTTGTACTCCTAATAATACATAATGTACATCATGTCAATACATACAACCCCTACTATATAGTAGGGGTTATATATATAGTAGGGGTTATCATCAGTAGGGGCTATTATAGTAGGGGTTATCATCATTAGGGGTTATCTCCCGTATAAAAATTATATTTTACTATAATACCCTTTTGAATTAATAATATTTTTTAATATTTAAAAAAATCTCATTGATATAGAGGAATTCTCGCAGTTCTCGCACTTAAGAGAGTTCTTAAAATAAAGCCCATATATATATATATATATATATATATATATGCCTACTAAGAAGTACTTCAAAATATAGAAGTTTTTTTATCTTATCTAGATAATAAGAGATATTAACAGTGAAAGTTACATTTAAAAAAAATATTCAAAATTATATAACATTACTTTAACGCGTTAGCGAATTTATTTTAGACCCTTCACATAAGTCAAGACCAAACAAAATTTAGCGAATTTATTATGTTATCAACTACGAGCGAGATTCAACTGTACATTTTGATTTATTTATTTGTTGACTTATATTTATTGAAATAATTATTTCCCTCTCTCCCATGCTCACCCTTCATGCCATGAACCACTCGATCATCTCTCTGACATGAGTCGATTGTACCTATTGAGCAAATAAAATAAAATTTTATGGTTTTAACCCTCGTTGAGAAAATTTTGAATCAGAGTTATGCATTATTCGATACTCGATTTGAATTGAATTGATAAAAAAATCGTCTAAGCTCAATTCAGTAACATAATTAACTAAGTTTGACCTTAAATTTTGGTTTGATAATATATAAAGATCGGTTCGAACTCGGTTCGATTTGAATAAAAATTATAAAATGCATATAAAATAAATCAATTTATTCGAGTTCAATTCTTATTGGGCTCGTCTAAAGATCGTTCGAATTTGGGTCGATTACTGATCAAATCGAGATCAAACATACTCCCTCCGTCCCACAAACTGTGCTCATTTTGACTTTGACTGGTCTCTCCAAATACACATTTAACCATTAATAATTCCAATTTTATATAAATAAAAATTATAAAAAAATAATATTTAGAAAATACACATTAAGACAAATCAAATAAGTACTTACATTACTATAATTTTTTTATATATTGGTTGAAATTCATATATATATATATATATAATGACTTTATTTTTTATCTATAAAGATTGAGTTTCTAAATTTAATATGGAGTCTTAATGACTTCATTTTTATTTATATAAAATTATAAAATAGATTGAGATTAAATGCAATAATATCAAATTTCTCGTTGGAGAAACTTGTTATGATATAATTGTTGGTTATATCACTGTTGTACGATTATTGTACTTGTACTAGCATCGTTGTGCTAACCCCTTCGGGGGTGAACATTTGTGTATGTTCAGGATCCAGGAGAGCGGGGAAACAACCACTGGAGATGTATGACGACGAGGTGCGAGTGATGTTCGTACGGTTTTATTATGCATTGTGTGTTGGTTATTTCAATAAGTACTCGAGTACGTCGTCAGTTTATGATGTTTGGATTTTGGTGATGTATTAATAACCCTTCATTGGATATTTATATTCTCAGTATTGAACCAGACTGTTGTATTTTATTTCAATGATTTGGTAAGTTGATATCTGTTATTGTCATTTTATTTCCACAGCAAGTGATATTCAATTAGTTTTACATATGTAAAATAAAAGCAAGAAAAACAGAGGAAAAAAACACTCGGACAATTTAATTTCTTATATATTTGAAATATCTCTTTGAAAATTCATAAAATCAGTAATTATATAATTTCGTAAATATAAATTTTTTTATTTATTTTGTTATTTTATATTAATTAAATAAGATTAAAACTAAAATAGACTAATTGATTTTTTCCATAAGTTCTTTGATTTATTTATAAATAATTATTAAAACCATTTTTTCTACGCTCTCAATAATATTTTTAATAAGAGTTTTTTTGATTTATTTAATTGATTAGGACTTCAAATACCTTCTTAGTTATATATATATTCAATACTTCTTTTGCAACACTCCAAGCATCTTTCATTTCAGTTGATATTTATTTTATTGATATATCTAATTATAGTGACTAACTAATATAAACTAATTAGTTAGTAATATAATATTTCCGCGAGATTTTAGGTTTAAGTTTTTAATATATAGTGCAAACTGATATATTAAATTTGTCTTTGATTGGGATTTATGTTGTTAATTAATGAAAATATGAAATATTTTTATAAATATAATCAATTCCTCCGGTAAAATAAAAGCAAGAAAAACAGAGAAAAAAACATTCGGCCAAATTTTGTTCTTTGTTAAGTCTTTTCCTTTGAAAACACATAATCGATTTTGTCTTTTTCGCCTTCAGATTTCTTAATATTTACTTTTTAGATAATTCTTAATTATTTTTTTGTTAATTTTACTTAATCCGTTCAAGGTAATTTCATTTTCAAGTAAGCTCAAATAAAAGTATGTTACAAATAAGTCCGTTAGATAGCAGATTACCATTTAAATTTCAAATACGTCAGTTCACACTTATTATGAGCTTTTCCATGACTATATTTAAGAGTCAAGGGCACACGCTCTCTCATGTCGGTATATATCTTCCAAGACCCGTACTCGCTCATGGTTAGCTTTATGTAGCCATATTAAGAGTGAAAATCAGGAAAGACTAGAAATCTTTTGTTGCGATGAGAATAGTGTAATCATAAACAGACAAATAATGTAGTTTATAAAGAAGTATTATGAAATTTATAATAAATGATTTACATATTATATATTTATATATGATTTTTTTTTGTGTTTCCCTATAATTACACGGGTGTTATACCAGTAATTATAAAGTCATAGTGAAAGCATCTATTTATATACGGGTGATAATACTGGGGAGTTAAAAAATCGCCACGAGCAAGTAGCAACTTTAGTTGAAACGGTAGAATACTACCTCCATTTTTCTTTAGATGTCGTTTGACTTTTTGACACCCATTTTTAGGTACTTTGACCGTATAGTTAAAATTATTATCTTTACATAATTTTTTTTATGAATTAAAATTTAGATTGTATATTTTTATTCAAAAAATAAAATTTTAAAAAAGATAAATTTAACTACTCGGTCAAAACACCTAAAAATATTTGCCAGAAAATCAAACCATATCTTAAAAAAAATGGATGGAGTATAAGAAAGCAGCTTATCTTGTTTTTTTTTGTTTTTGTGGTCAAGGAGCTGGAACAATGGACGTCGTTGCTAGCGCCGTCGGCCGCACAACACCTATACATCGTCCATTTCATGTTCCAAAAACAGTGAATTCAGCCATGTCAACTCCCGTCCAACCCGCAACACTTCGAATTTCATTATCGGGTTACTGCTTTTGTAACCGTTCTTCGCAATTATCATCACCCTCTCAGTTTCCATCACTTTCTTCTTCAAATGGTGAGCCTCTTTTTTTTTTTTTTTTTTTTTTCTCCCCGTATACACTGTTTATTTTGAGACTCTGCAGCGCAAATTAAACGTGTTTTTCCTTTTTTTTTTTTTATTTGTCTTGTTCGGTGATAATACAATATATGAAGTATGGTAAAATTTGTACAGGATAGGTTCTTTTTTGCTGGTCTTCGGCCCTAGTGGCACCAGGAAATGCTATGAGTCCCTACTTCACGTAGATAAAATTCCCGGTAGCATTAGGCTGACCCGGCAACACTTTTCTTTTGGTCTTTTTTTTGGGGGGGGGGGGGGGATTGGGTGGGTGGGTGGGTAAAGGTAGTTCTTCTAGTTTTAATCATTACTTTGTTTTTGATTCAATATATTTGTGAGATATGTTCAATGAGAAAATATATTTATGGGAAATGGTCTTTAATCACTTTTGTCGAAAATTTATGAAAATGCTATTGAACGGTGCAAGAACTGAAGCACAAAGTGAATGGTTTGTGGTTCCCCATCTAAGTTTTATTGTGTCTATCAAACTCTGGGGAAAATGATAGAACTCAAATGCCATGTGTCATTTGTCTTTATGCTCAAGATAGTACACTTCTCTTCAAATGCTGATGGACTTCTTACAGAGTTCTTCTCACATTTATGACTTATGTGCTAATTTGGTTTCATCCTTTTTTTTTTCCCTCTCATTTTTCCTACGATCCATATGCAGATTTTGTAGAATTAACATCATATCTTTTTCTTAAATCGTTATGCTCCTGAATTGGTATTTGAAGGTAGAAAAGTTCCGTTGGCGTTGGCGACACCTGAGGCGGAAGCAAGTACTGAAACAAGTGAATGGGCAATGCAAGGTAACACACACACACACACCATGTGTGTGTGAGTGAATTAGTATGTTATTCTATACACATGTTTTGCATTTATTCTTGTGAAAATAAGAGTGTACGAATCAGCTTGGTGAGTCTATGATTGGTGTTGAGTAGCTGCAAGTAGATAATGCATTTATCTTAGTTTGCTTCATTTGTTTTAAGGAATGATTACAAAAATACTACCCCTGAGGTTGACCTAATTACAAATAACTTCAGTTACCTTTCAAAACTACCCCCCCCCCCCCCCCCCCCCCAGGTTGCACTTTGTAAAAGAGAAGAAAACATATGTCAATGGGGTATTTTTAAGTTTTAAAGATGACATTTTTTTGGGTGGTGGATTTACTAATTAGGCTAATTACAGTAGTAGCTTTCGTAATCAATCGTATTTTTGAAAGAAGATTCTTTTAAACAGGACTATATATATTGACAAGTTCTGCGAAAGATAAACGGTTGCTGATGATAAGATGAGCCTTTTTTATTTTAGATGGTAAAAGGACCATGATAAATAAATGTAAAAACTGAAAATGCTCCAGAAGTCTATTACATGTACACGCATCTACACTTTATGAATCTTGTATTAATGCAAATCACAAAATCACACGGGCTGTTACCACAATGTTGGCAGATTTCTATACTTTAAGGAAAGAGGTGGAAATCACTTCACAGCGTGTGGAAGAGATTAGGGCTGCTGCTGGTTTGAAACTGCTAGAAAAAAATCTTGTGGATTTAGAGGAAGCCTCAGCTGACAGCTCATTATGGGACGATCGTCTCAAAGCTCAGCAAACCCTTCGGGCTTTGGCTGATGTCAAAGAAAAAATAAAACTTCTCAACGACTTCAAAGCACAGGTTTTATTTCCATTTCGTGAAAGTTTCAATCAATTAAGTGTTAATTTCAAAACTACCCCTGAGCCGCAACTAAATACACAAAAAATACATCTATGGTTCGAAACTACAGATACTCCCTCGACATTACTTTTTCTTTACAAATTACATAACTGTTGAATTTGAAAAAAAAAAATGATTTAAGGATTAAAATCCTAACATTTGGCCTTATTGAGCATATGTACAGGTCGAAGATGCAGAAACAATTGTCAAGCTTACAGAGGAGATGGACTCAGTTGACACGGGGCTCTTTCAAGAAGCTTCTGGTATCATTGAAGATCTGAGGAGGGCATTGGATTTATTTGAATTGACTCAACTTCTTTCGGGCCCTTATGATAAAGAAGGTGCTGTTGTTAGCATTACAGCTGGTGCTGGGGGTACTGATGCCCAGGTAATGGCAACTCTGGTTGTAAGAAAGTAGAAAATAAGAAAAATAAAAAATGAATAGATTACCCTTGAAATCATATACCCTTCATGAATAATGAGATTGTTGAGTTACACTTGCTATACGAAGAAATGAACTTAGCGAGGACTGGGCATACTATAAATATTTTACGCTTCTTCAGTGGATGTGTGTTCAAAACATAAAAGTTCATCTGTTTTTTGCTGAGAAATTTTAGATGATACTCGGTCCCATAAAAAGAGTCCACTCTGAAAACTTTTTTTTTATTATTCCTATTTTCTTTTATTTCATGTTACCTTTTAATTTATTTTTCAGGATTTTTCATTTTTTTTGGCTTTTTTCTCTTCCCTCTTTTTTTCCCCCTTTTATGTAACGATTATTGACGGTTTCAAAGTTTGATTTATGTTAGCCGACCCCAAATCATTTTGGGACTAAGGCTTAGGGGCTGTTTGGTAGTTGCTGAATGATTTGGTGCGGAATGATTAAGTGGTCAGAATGATTAAGAGGCTCTTATGATATAGTGCAAAATAAAATACGATTGTTTTTTAATTGTTCAAAATGAAATCATGACTCTTAATGGTTAAGGGAGGGTCAGGATACAAAACCATTCAGAGGGTTTTGGAACCATTAAGAGGCAGACATTTTTTTCGCCAAACAAGAATTACCTCTTAACGATTCACAGGTTGCCTCTTAATAGAACCATTAAGAGGTAAACAGCCTCTTAGATGTTGTTGGTTGTAATAAGAGTTCACTTTCAATTTATACCCTTAGTAATATATATATGATTTTTTTTGTTTGACGGACGACAATTTAAAACATTTCAGTATTTCACTATCAATAAAATATGTTCTATGTGAAAAAATGGTGAAAACATAGTTATTTTGGTGCTGCACTTCGCCTCCAATAAAAAGTTGTACCTCAGGCAAAGTGGACTCTTTTTGTGGGACGGATGGAGTATATTTTATAGTCGAGTGCTTCATATTCACGTCCTTTGTTACAGTTTTGTGTAGTCTTTACTTCTGTTTGGCTTCTCTGATCTACATCTTAGTACATAATTAAATGCTTCATAATTAATTTTCAAGACCCACCAATTTGATATTAGCGTTAATTACAATCACTACTCTCATCTTGACTTTTTTATTTTTAAAAGGGGGTTTAAGTGGGTATGCTGGCTAGAGTAGACCCTCATAGGTAAAATATTCCTTGCAGGTGATAAGTTAGAGGATCTGCCACCATCAATGCGCCTTACCTACTATTGGATTTGAACCAATGACTCTCGGCATATGAAAACGATACTCTAACCGCTGAGAGTCAAGTAGGTCAAGGCTCGTGTGACGCTTGCGTGTCTCGCCAGCATATATTGAGTATTTACGAAGCTCAAAGGGGTGTTTGTGGGGTGTTTGTAGTTTTGAATAATTTTTTTTAATTAGGATAGATGTTTTTTAAAATTACAAATACCCCCACAAACACCCCATTGAGCTTCGTATTTACCAAAAACTAGTCAAATACCCAATTAGAAAGATCCATTTTTTTTAGGCTAGAAACCTCACAAGAGGAAGCTTTGGCGCACCGGATAAGTGTTGCCGTGTAACCTTGAGGTCACGAGTTTGAGTCCTGGAAGCAGCCTCTTGCACTTATGCAGGATAAGGTTTGCCTACATTTCACCCTTGTGGTGGGAACCCATCCTCGGACACTCGCTGCGCGGGGATGCTTTGTGCACCGGGCAGCCTATAGGCTAGAAACCTCAGAGGTAAATTTCAGAATCATCCTTTATTTTTTTTCGTGTTGAAAACTTAGGTCGATGGTGATTTTATCGTTATAAATATTAACATGCAATTCTTTGCATGGTAATTTTCTTTAAATACTTTTGATAAATTCCAGTGCAGGATTGGGCTGACATGCTTCTCAGGATGTATGTAAGGTGGGGCGAAAAGCAGAGGTTCAACACGAAGGTAGTTGAAAAGTCCTTGGGGGAAGAGGCTGGGATAAAATCGGCTACTATTGAGCTAGAGGGCCGATATGCATACGGATATTTATCCGGTGAAAAGGGGACCCACCGAATTGTCCGACAGTCTCCCTTCAATGCAAAAGGGCTTCGCCAGGTAAAATTGACATGTTTATGAGGGCTTCATTGTTTCATTTTTATTTTTCGGCCTAAGTTATCGTGTTAGAAAACTCGTCCATTTGTTGTCTTATGTTGCATTTAGATGGATGGATCTGGATTTGTTTGGGAGAATTTTAGGCAGGCTTTCCAAATGACCTAATAAAATATGGATTCAAAGTACATATTAATAACTTAAAAATGTACGAGTTTTAAGGATTGGAAATTGTACTATGAGATTGCTATTAGGGATATTTACAAAAACTACCAGAGTCGGGGGTATTTACCAAAAAAAGCCCATCTAACTTCGAAAATTACAAAAACCACCATTGAGGGTTGATTGTCTTACATTTTGGCCCCAACTGTTAATAGATGCGACAGAACAAAATTTGATGAAGGCATTAAATATTTACAAGTACACCCATCAATTTTTTGAAATATACGAATACCCCCAACTTTTTGTCCAGCTATTTGGAATATTCAGAAAATAATAGATGTAATTGTGAAATATGAGATGACAGTTCGTTTTTTTTGTTATAATTAGAAAAGTTGAGGGATTTATTTGTTAAAACATACCAATTTCCATTAGCTCCAGTGACGACAGACGGCACATTGCAAGATAAAACCTCAATGGTGTTTTTACAAACCTCTAGGGCAGATGTTGTAAATATCATTTGTTATTATGGATTTGAAATCAGAATGGAGCCTCAATGATTTCTTGCAGACTAGTTTCTCAGGCGTGGAAGTTATGCCTCTTCTTCCCGATGATTCGTTGGATGTAGAAATACCCGAAGAAGATTTGGACATCAGTTTCTGTAGGGCAGGAGGGAAAGGTGGACAGAATGTTAACAAAGTTGAAACTGCCGTACGCATTACTCACGTACCTACCCGAGTGACAGTTCGTTGCACAGGTTAACCTCGTACGACTGTCGTGTGATGTTTAAAGCATTTTGTCTTACTATCTTACGAAATTAAAGCCGTTGTAAATTTAGTTACTTCCAAATGTTAGTTTGGGAGTTGTTCCTTATTTCTTTTGGCTTGTCCTTCTCGATAATCAGGGATGATTGCAAAAACTACCCTTTGGGATTAGCCTAATTACAAAAAGCTCATTTATACTTCAAAATTACAAATTCCCCCTGAAATATACTTCTAATATGCAACTACAACTGTTTTATGGGCTAATTTGTAAAAAAAAAAAGACCTGAAAAGGGTATTTGTAATTTAGAAGATATGTAATTTAGAAGATAATTGATTTATTACAAGTTATTTTTTTTTTGTTCTAATTGGCTTGACTTTGGGAGTTGGGGCTATTATTATTATTATTAAATAATAATAATAATAATAATAATAATAATAATCAACCAAGGGACATGATGCTTTGCCTCATAATCTTCTGCCCTCATGTCATGCATCCTATTTCGGCTTACCAGTATGAGAGTACAATATGAGGGTTGTTTTTTCGATTATTTCAGAAGAGAGAAGCCAGCTGGCGAACAAGATCAAAGCTATGAGCAGGCTAAAAGCGAAACTACTGATCATAGCCGAGGAGCAAAGGGCATCTGAGATCAAGCAAATTAAGGGAGATGTCGTGAAGGCGGAGTGGGGCCAACAAATACGTAACTACGTATTCCATCCCTACAAATTAGTGAAAGACGTACGAACGGGACATGAGACTTCGGACATTGCTTCTGTAATGGATGGTGAGTTGGACCCTTTCGTTAAAGCTTACCTCAGGTATAAGTACAGCACATCCATGTCAATTATGGAACGAGATACACGCAATATAGTGTAGTTTTGTCTTCCTCTTATTGTTTTTCTGTGTTCTTGTCAATCATACAAGTTTGTTCTCCTTTTTATTATGTGGTATCGTTTGCTTAAGTTGTTAGGATAAGGTTTGATACATTTTATTAGGATTTGTCATCCAATATTATAAATTGATGAAGTTCGTGAATATCATTATTTAATAAATTTAATGCATAGAAGACGTAAAAAATACAGAATAAAATCCATACTTAGTATTAAAAGAGAGTCGCAAAATTAATTTGAAGAGGCATGTGTTATCTCCATGTTAATTCTCTTTTAAAAAATCTTAAAAAAATGGATGTTTGATTTGGGAGGGAGTTAGATGGTTAATCCATTATAACTTTTTTGTATCAATTTTATTTTTGAAAAAATTATATCAAATTAATTCTTACACCGTGCTCTTTAATTTGACATCCATATAGTATATATAAAGTAATTTAAATATAATTATAATATATTTAGATGATTAAAGTATTTTCATATAAAAATATAAGAATATTGAAGAAAAATAAATTTTTAGTTTATTTTCATAGCTTCGTACTTTAACAATTATTTGACTTTTCAGAATTATTTTGTTCTGATTATAAAATAGTAAAATATATTACATTAATACCAAATCATATAAAAAAAATTATATTAGTAAGAATATAGGTTGTATACTTTTAATGAAAGTTGATAATAATAAATATAATTTAATTTTTTATTTATAAAATTAGATATAAGACTCATGTTGTCCTATATAAAAAAATAAATGCCCATGCTTAATTAAATCACGATTTTCCTATCATGTGCCCTTAGATTACATGATAAGAGTTTATAAATGAAAGTAAATCAAATAATAGTGTATGTATGTGTGTGTATTGACTCATGTATATTTTATAATAATTTTATAATATTATTAAAAATCAGTCACATATTATTAATATATTAAAATATTTAATATTTTACGCCGTGCATCGCACGGGAGGACATCTAGTATATAACATAAAAAAACACCTAAAATTAAGACTATGACATGGTAATTTGTAATGCAACATCAGTAAAAATGAGTTTTCCCGAAATAATGGTTGAGACAAAAAATTGTAACTTTTGCTCAATGAGAAGCTCGTCAATAGGACACATTGTAACTTTTTTTATCCAAATTTAATCATAAAATAACTTTTCTTGTCGGGTTTTTATTATGTCGACCATTGAAGATGAGACATATTTATTAGGGGTGGCAATTTCCGACACGACACGATAACCCGACACGAACACGCACGAAATTAATGGGTTAGTGTTTGACCTTATCGTGTTCGTGTCTTTATCGTGTCGACACGATAACGACACGTTAATTTCGTGTCGGATTCGTGTCGGATTCGTGTCGGATTCGTATAACCTGTTAACAATATATTATTCTTTTATTTTTATTATTATTATTGTAATTGTAATTATTATTCCTAGGGTTTCACTTAAAAAGTCAAAACATCATTCATTTTCATTATCATACTTTCATTTGCAGCGCCGCAGCCACTTCTTCTTGCCTTCTTCTCATCTCTCTCTCTACTTTCATTCTGCAGCGCCGGTGAGTATAGCAGCAGGCCAACAAATTTGTTCCGCCTCCATCTCTTTCGTATATTTTAGGTAAGCAGCTTTCGCCTTTCCGCGCCGTCTCGTTTTCTCCATTCGTTTCGAAATTCAATCTTCTGGCAGATTAATTATTGATAGAAAAATATGATTTGGCTGATTAATTGTTTCAAAATTGTAGTTTTCTCCAGTCGTTTCAATATAATTGAATCTTCTTACTCTGTTAGAAAAATAGTTCGAATTATATATTCTAAATGTGCAATTTGTGATGATTTTTACAGCTTTAGATGTGTGTTTTTGCGGCTTTTATTTATGATATTTCTTTCTTTTGTCCGATTAGGAAACTATGTCTACTTATTGTGGGAGTAGCAATGAGGTGATAGTGGATGAAGATGACAAACATGGCCAAGATAAAGTTATCGACTTAGAGGCTCATCTTCCTTCAAAGTCTACAAGACCGGCGTAAAAGAAAACTGAGATCAAAGGTTTGGCATCACTTTACCTCTTCTGATGTGAGTGATGGTTTCAAGTCATGCACTTGCAATTATTGTGGACATAAGTATCCCAAAATTTCAAGTAGATCTGGAACAGGAGATCTACAACGCCATATAGAAAATTGCCCAAGAAAGAAGACACGTGATATTGGTGAAATGATGTCTAATTCTAGTAGTTTGTCTAAATTTGATCCTGACCATTTTAGGGAGTTATTGTGTTCTGCCGTTATTGTTCACGACTTGCCGTTTCAGTTTGTTGAATATGAACGTATTAGAGCTGCCTTTGAGTACCTTAGATGGGATGTTAAGATGGTGACTAGAAACACAATGAAGGCTGATGTCTTAAAAATGTATGAAAAGGAGAAGATTAGGGTTAAATGTATGTTGGATGAAGCTCCTGGTCGAATATGTTTGACATCTGATTGTTGGAGTTCTATTACTACTGATGGTTATATTTCTCTAACTTGCCACTTTATTGATGAAGAATGGGTGTTACAAAAGGTGTTAAATTTTTCCTTGATGCCATCTCCGCATCTTGGTGTAGCATTATCCAATAAAATATATTCTATGCTTTGTGAATGGGGTATTGAGAAGAAAGCATTTTCTTTGACCTTGGATAATGCTAGTGCTAATGATGTGTCTGTTGAGTTGTTGCTTACACAATTGAACATGAATAATTCACTTCTTTGCAACGGTGAATTCTTTCATATACGTTGTTGTGCGCATATAATCAACTTGGTTGTCCAAGATGGTTTGGATGACATTCAGAAGGCTGTTGTTAAGGTTCGAGAAAGTGTCAAGTATGTACGAGGTTCACAAATGAGGAGGCAGAAATTTCTTGATTGTGTAAGCAAATTATCTTTGACTAGTAAGAGAGGATTAAGGCAAGATGTGCCCACTAGGTGGAATTCCACCTTTTTGATGCTTGACAGTGCTTTGTACTATAGGAAAGCTTTCATGAATTTTCAGATAAGTGATCCGAATTACAAGCATTGTCCTTCAACAGCTGAATGGGATAGGATTGAAAAGATCCGTGGGTTTTTGAGTTTGTTTTATGATGTCTCGAACTTGTTTTCTGGCAGCAAGTATCCCACAGCTAATTTATATTTTCGTCCGGTTGTTATGTGCTACACTACATTGAAACAGAGTAAGAATAGTGCTGATGAATATATCAAGAAAATTGCTTTTCAAATGCTACCAAAGTTTGAGAAGTATTGGGCAGATTTTAGTATGATCTTGACTATAGCCGTAGTCTTTGATCCTCGCTATAAGCTGCAATTTGTAGACTTTTCATATAAAAGACTATATGGATCAGAATCTGGTTTTCATTATCTTTTGCAAGTCAAAGATAAGTTAATGGCTCTGTATGGAGATTATTGTAAGATTTGCAAGAACTCCGTTGCAAAAGTGGGAGATCTAGCCATTGTTGATCCAGCATCTGATTTTATGAATGAAGAATCCAAAGTCAGTAGTGGAGGTACAGTACACTACTCGATCTCAATTATTGAGATACTTACCCTTTATTTGTTTCTTACCCATTGTTTGAATACTTACCCTTTTATTGAGATACTTACCCTTTTATTTGTTTCTTACCCATTGTTTCATATTTGTTTGAGATACTAGCCATTGTTTGAATACTTACCCTTTTATTTGTTTCTTTATCGTAGGAGTTTAATTCATTAGATGCTGAATTTGGCTTAAGTCAACAAAAATCACAGATGGAGATGTATTTGGAAGAACCAAGAATGGATGTAAAAAACAATCTTGATATTCTTACTTATTGGAAAGGGATGCAATTTAAATATCCAATAGTTGCTTGCATGGCTCGTGATATTTTGAGCATTCCGGTAACTACGGTGGCTTCTGAATCTGTGTTTAGTGTTGGTGGAAGAGTACTTGATCAATATCGTAGCTCACTTAAGCCAAGCACGGTAGAGGCAATTATTTGCACTAGAGATTGGTTATTTGGTGAAAAAGGTATTTTTTTTAATACCTATTATAACACTAACAATTATAAACAACGTTCTTTGTCTCTTATTAATCTTATTTCCCCCCCCCCCCAAAGCTATTCAAAGTGAATTACCAACTGCTGAGTTGATCGAAGACTTCTTAAACATCAAAGTCAATGATGAAACTTCAATTGAAATAGAGAGCACCGGCACCGCTGCCTCTGCCATGCTCACTTAGGATTTAATTCAAAAACTTGGTACGTAAGTTATGATTATAATTTGTAGATTATAATATTTGTACTACGTAATAATACTTATCTTTTTTTTTTTGTGAACTTAACAGGTTTTGGACTGTTGGCTGGCTATATGGGTGAAGATTTGGAATTTAGAAGTTTGAAAGTTGAAATGTGTTGCTGTTTAATGTTGGATTTTATTAATTTGATATTTGCTGTTGGATTTTATTAATTTGATATTTGCTGTGGACTTATTATGGAATGTTGGATATTTGCTGTGGACTTATTATGGACTGTTGGATATTTGCTGTGGACTTATTATGGACTGTTGGATACAGTTATTAATTTGGAATTATTGTTGTGGGATATTGTGTATTAATTTGTGTAAGTTATTGCTGTGGGATACAGTTATTAATTTGGAATTTGTTGTGGACTTATTATGGACTGTTGGAATTTGTTATGGACTTATTAATTTTGAAAGTTGATTGTAATTGATTTTTGTTGTGGGATAGTGTATAAATTTGTTGTTTTTGTTGTGGGATATTGTATATTAATATGTTGTTTTTGTTGTGGGATATTATGGTAAATCATGTTATCGTGTTATGCATTATCAGGTTTCAATCGTGTCTTGCTATTATAGTTCTTTATCGTATCGTGTCGTTGTCGTATAGTTATCGTGTCGTGTCGACACGAAAAAATTATGACACGTTAATTATCGTGTCGTGTTCGTGCGTGTTCGTGTCTAACCTTAACGGGTCGTGTTCGTGTTCGTGTTTTGCGTAACCTTAACGGATCGTGTTCGTGTCGAGCCTTATCGTGTCGTGTCGTTATCGTGTCGACACGATAACGACCCGACACGCACGAATTGCCAGGCCTAATATTTATAACTAGCAAACTATTGTAGAAAAGTTATTTTATGAAATGAACCAATCAAATTCATGGGATTCAAAGACAACAAGTCACTGCATTCGCAATTACAAGAAATTAAAAAGTCTAGCATGACAATTAAAAGATAACAATAATGTGTTCTTATATATACGGATTTAGTTGATTAATTTGAGATGCATAATGATTTTTAGAGAACTCAAAATTTTAAGTTCTTTTTTTCCAACTATCCCAACAAAATACACCATAAATATTAAATAGAGAGGAAAAACAGTGATTTAAAAACTAAATAATGACTTAAAGGTGGATCGGGGCAAGAACTTATATGGAGTCAAAAAATTGTGGCAGCGTTCCGAATTTTATCTTGGACCCGAGTATGGTATAAATGTTTTGCACATATTTTATTGGATTCAAAATTTTGTTTACCAACAATTGAAATTTTTACAATTTAATTAGAATACAATCCATGCTGTTAAAGTATATAAATTTGTTTTTCCTAAAAAAATATTTATAAAAGAGAATGCATGTCAATATATGATTAAAGACCATCATTTTTGAAAGAATGTAACACATACCATAACCATAAGTAGAAAACACAGACCATTCTTTTCCAAATATGGACGCAACGGTCAAAAGTCTAATCATGTTATTCAGTAACAACATCTCCACGGATTCACCGCATGCATTACCAGTTATGCTTCGAAAGAATTCAAGGCATTCCCTGTTTTTAATAAGCATGTCGGACACTTTCAACTTACCTTGCAACGACATACCTCCAATAGCATCCATCATCTCAGAGAGTTCCTTCCTTGAGATCTTTGCATTCATTATACTCATAGCCAATGCGTTGAGAAATGTCACCAGATCTTGATCAAGTATTTTCAAGAAAGCTTCCCCAACTTTCCAATGATAAAGCTATCACCATCGACTGACTAAAGTATTTGCATACAAAACATGCAATAAATAATACAAGAACTATCATTATAAACAATACTTTCCTACATGCAAGCCGCTCATCCTTATCTTTAACATCTATCATTATGGTGGTGATATTCCACCCAATACCACTCTTAGTTAGCATGGACACAATGACATGTACTTTTGAATTGATACGCGGTATAGCCCGAATACCTATCATAGGAATACCTTTTTCATGCGTTTCTCTAGTTCCCTCGGGTAGCCAGCCTTGAACCCGTTGTCAGCCTTTCATCCATCAACAAAGAAGCCTTGTTGGCGAAAGGATAAATCATAACATAGACAACATAAAAATTGATCAAGGTGATAATTACATAATTGTTGCAATATGTCGCATACCTTGTAATATTATCATGAATAACCAAACACAGTAACAAAGTCACTAAATCGAGTACTTAATCTATTACATCATCATCATCATCATCAACAGCACCTTAATCCCAACTATGTTGGGGTCGGTGGCATGAAGATTATAGTGTCGTTTAATTGTCTAAAATTAGTTAACACCATAACTCATGCAAATAACAAAGTGGCAAAGTTTTACGCCGGATGCCCTTCCTGTCGCAACCTTCATATGAAGGAGAAATAGAACGAAATTCCAAAACCGTCAACATCATAGGTTTTTCCATTTATATGGAAAATATCATGAGACGGCGATGAGTTTGAGATAATTGCTATTGTCATGTCACAATACGTGATTGATATTGTAAAATCAACACATACATCATGGAACATGACTCACTTAATCTATTACATATTAAAAATAAATATATTTATTTATTTTAATATGTATAGACTATCCATGTCTCCACTCATTGAACATATGTTGTGCTAGGTGACGTCTCTACATAGTCCATTCCGGTGATGTCTCAACAGTACTGATTCAGTGGTATAGTTCTCATTGACATAGGTCTCACAAATAATAGTAGCCTCTGGAGATTCAGATATGATGTCTTTAGTAGTTTTGCCCGCAAGAATAAAAAATTAAGGTGTGCGTTGAAGAAAACTACGGAGTGAGTCAACCCGTTAGGAACTTTTGAGGCCATGAGTACGATTTACAGCATCTCGAAGCACTCTTGAATCCGCAGGACCGCAGCCGTCTTCCCAACCAAGGAGGACATAAATGAAGTTTATATATTTAGTTCCTATAGTGTGCCTTATCAACTTGAAGATTTACCTCAATACAAGTCTCATACAGAGCTCACAAACATCCCTATTCCATACAAGTAGGGATGATGACAAGATTTAAGATGAATGATGAATAATTTTTCATAAAAGAATATCACTCAAGTACCTTGAAACATTGCCGCCTTGGCTCGGAACAATCATCAGGTATTGGTGTATTATCAATAAAGAATAAAGAATGGAGTTTCAAGACCATCTTCGGAACCATGTGGAAGTATTTTGATATTGTCTGACTCGACCTTGTGAAATTACATTTTCCAATCCTATTCTTCTCATATGTGGTAACACTCTTACGAAGAAAAACACAACCTTTTCCTCAACAATAACATATGTAGAGTTGCTTAAAATCCCTAAATTTTCAAGCAAGAAACATAGGCATGTAAACACAACTCAATTCATTCTAAGGTTTTCTTTACAATCTTCGTCACTCATGCTATATCTACTTAGTTCACAATTTCTACGATTTGATGCATGATTTCTTCTCAAACCAAGAATATTTCAGCAAATTTCTTTGATACTAGTCGCGTCATGACCCTAAAATTTGAATTATTTATGCAAAGTAGAATTTGGCACAAAAGATATTTAAATGAGCATTGAAGCACAAAATGTGGCGCCAAACTAATCAATGTATTATATTTTTTTATGCAAATAGTATATAGCTGATCTTACCTCTTTCTCCAACCGTTTATCTTGCATAAAGTTTATAAAGTTTTTCGCAGCTTCCCACAAACGAACTATTTTATTCTCACTGCTACTGATGCATTTCAGGGTAAAAAATGTCGGGGTAACTTAACAGCGCCTTGTAATAAAGTGTTTTGTAATAGCAAACACTGGAAGTGTATGTTGCCAATATGCGGAAAGAGTATACATTAATTATGTTGAATCCAAAAGTGTTCATTCGGGGTTGGCTATGGCAAATTTCTGCTATACATGATTCCAAAGAGGAATTGAGGCCAATCCCGATAAGATCAAAGCTGCCACCGAGCTCATTCCACCAGCTCGGTCAAGAAGGTTCAAAGCCTCACAGGTGGAATAGCTGCACTTAGCCAATTTGCATCTCGTTCTACAGACAAGTGTAAATCATTGCAAAAATTTCGAATGGACCAACCAATGCCAAAACGCATTTGCGGCAATTAAAGACTTTCTAGTCGACCCACAGGTCCTTCAACAACCAACTCGCAAAGAGCCAAGATATCTTTATCTTGGTGTATCGGACTCCGCCATTTGCGTGACCTTCATTCGAACAGAAGACTATGTACAACATCTCGTCTATTATGTGAGCCAAGCTTTACAAGACGCCAAGCTGAGGTATACCCCGATGGCAAAATCGGCCTAGACACTTCTTATGTCTTCCAGAAAATTGAGGCAATACTTTTTGGAGCACTGGATAATTGTCTTCACCAACTACCCCTTGAAACAAGTGATGCACCCCGGAACTTCTAGTCAAATGATTAAGTGAGCAATTGAGCTCGGGCAATTTGACATGGCGTTTGAATCATGGACCACCAAAAAGGGCCAAGTCATTGCAGGTTTTATCGCCGAATTCACATCGGCTGTCGTATAAGAAGAAGACCGATCAGGAATATAGCTTCTCTATGTAGACGGCTCATCAACCATAGACAAGCCGGGATAGTACTAGTCAGCACTAGTCAGCCAGATCAAAGACTCTTGCTCGGCTGTACAGTTGGATTTTCCCACCACCACCAACGAGACCGAATATGAAGCCCTCCTAGCTGGGCTCGAAATGGCATCATCATTAGGCCTTAACCCTACTTACTATTTTGAGCGATTCCCTATTGGTGGTCAACCTAACTAATGGCGGATATGAAGCTAAGGAGACCAAGTTCATTCGAGACTTGCAACTGATGAAACACCATTTGCAGAAATTTCAAAGGACACTTTTAGCACATTCCTTACTAGGACAATGTCCAAGCCGGGCGAGGTTAGCATCTAGTGCTAGGGCCGAACAAATGAGAGAAGTTAACATCGACTTCCATTCTTCATTAGTCTTAGAGCTAACAAGGATCTAAGTATCTGACCGCCTGGATGCAACAACCTATCATATGATATCTCAAGGATGGTATCCTGCCTGATGAAAAGGTGCAATCAATCGTGGACACTACTTGGTCCCTCTATTGATATGTGCGTCCAAGTCAAGTCAGAGTCTAAGTATGCTTACAGAAATTCATGATCATCCCATTCCCTTCGATACGAGGAGTCAGCACGCAATAGTCGCAGTTGATTATTTCACGAAGTCGGCAGAATTCGAGCTAATGGCTAAAACAATTCAGCATGATATAATGGACTTTATTTGAAAATCAATCGTATGCCGCTTTTAATTGCGCCAATCAATCATCCCCGACAATGTTAAATAGTTCGACAATAAGAAATTCAAGTCTGTTCTGTGATGGACTTCACACACGAAACAATTTCTCCATGCCCTACTATCCTTAGTCCAATGGACGGGTTAAAGCCATAAATAAGATAATCAAGCAGCTACTCAAGAAACGACTTGAATAACTCAAGGGCAGATGGTCTTACTAAGAGGTGCCCAACGTACTATGGACTTACAGAACAACCCATCGATCAACAATGGGTGAAACGCCTTTCTCTCTCCTTCCGCTCAAAATGCCATCATCCCCATTGAGATCAAAGCACCAACCTAGAAGGTGGCACAATTTGCAGAATAGGACAATGACTCGGCATTGATAGTTAACCTCGATCTGACGGAGAAAAACAGGCCCAAGCAAAAGTCAAGAACGGCATCTACAAACACAAACGCGAGCATTATTACAACTCCAAGGTCCGTTCGAGGGGAACCAAAGCCGGAACCTACTCTTAACATTTTATGGCCCTAACCTACTCTTTTGCCCGACTTTTAATTTGGGTAAACTTAGGTGTTTCAATCTACTTTTTACATTTTATTACCATAACATTTTTCTTTTGGTTTTAATTTTCCCTCTCTGGCATATGGTTCCTCTTTAATGTATACCCTACCTTGGCGGGAGACTTGAATTGGGTTATAAATTAAATAGTGTAACCGGTATAGGACATATACTAGCGAGGAACCATATTCAAAGCACAAGACATATACAACAGATAATCAAAGTTAAATGTCAAGGAAGAGAGTCAATTATGGAATAGTATAAAATATTAGAGTAGATTGAAAAATCTATAATTAATCAAATGCCCAACACGTTTGGTAACATTTATTTAGGGAAAAATGCATAAAACCCCCAATCTTTGGCACTAGTGCGAGTTGCCCTCTAACCTTTCAATTATGAAACCATGCCCTCCAACGTTTTAATAACTGTGCGAGTTGCCCCGAAAATGGATTTTTTTTTTTTTTTTTTTTGGGATGACCCCAAATATTATAATTCCATTAGCCCTCAAGAATTGATTATTTGTGCACACAAGAGTCACGTGACAGCAGAAACCAATTTTGTCAAGGTTCACAATGGGCCGGGTCTACAAAGTAGCGGATTATTCATCCAAGCTAATTGTCTCGATGTTATATTATTGCAATTGCTATCAACTGCTATGTCGTCCTGAATTATAAAAATTCACCTGCTCCATTAGAAAGAAATATCAAGACCAAAACATGCTTGAGAAAGAGAATGAAACCTGTAGCCAACAAGATAAACTACTGATGTATTTGTCTTTAGCTACTAACGGCTTTGATACTTGCCCCTCCCACCACCAAAACACCCACGACCTCCTCTGCGTTGCCCTCTCCTTGCACCACCACGACGACCTTGATTGAAATCCACACTCTCAGGTGATTGCTGGGAATTACAATTATTTTGTGGTCCCTGAGACTGACCACCTTGTTCTCCTCCGTCCCCATTCACAGGCACAGATCCATGCAAACCCATTCCAAGCTGATTTAATGCAGTATTCAGATTCAGGTTTGTCGGCCAGGGCCTAACCATGGGTCCCCCAACAAAACTTGATTGCCCACCCAATGCGTTGAAGTTTAAGGGCGACCCAGGAAACGTGCTCATTTGCTGTCGTAATACCAAGCCCTTTTGCGGAAGTGTTTGTAAATGAAAAGGCCCATTTTGTTGCATCCAAAGCATACCGTTCCCTGGCAGTCCATTCAGAAGGCCCACACTCTGTTGTTGCAGTCCATTCGGAAGGCCCACACCCTGTTGTTGCTGTGGAAACCCGTTACTACTCCAAAATCCATTAGTAGGTGCAAAACCAGGCACCTGAGGCACAAGCGGAAATGGAAAGGCCATGGCTGCTTGATTACCAGGCAAGTCCTGTCCAGGGCCCGAGTAGCAAGGGGCAAAACCAGGGGCCTGTGCCCCGTGCGGAAACGAGGGGACCACCGTGGTTTGATTACCAGAAAAGTCCTGTCCAGGGCCCGAGTAGCAAGGGGAAAAACCAGGGGCCTGTGCCCCGTGCGGAAATGAGGGGACGACCATAGTCTGATTACCAGACAAATCCTGTCCAGGACCCGAATAGCAAGGCGAAAAACCAGGAGGCTGAGGAAATGGAGGGACCATGAACTGATTGCCAGCGAAGTCATATCTATGCCCGGAAGAGCGTGAGAAATTGTCTAGGCCCGAATCAGCTGTTGTCTTGTCAATAGTTGATGGAGTTTGTGGAACAGGGTTTTGATTACGGTTCCAGTTCGCAGTTTGATTCTTCTGCTGTCTTTTTTCCCTTCTCCTTGTTCCGGGCTTCGATTCATTTGTTCCCCTTTTCTTCATTTTAAGCATCCTTCTATACTCGGCCTCCTTCTCGTCGTCCGAAAATTCCAGCTCATCTGAAAGCTCTTCGTCGTTCTCACCAGATGCATCGTAACCTTTTTGGTAAAGACTCTTGTCGTTCATTACATGGTTTGCAAACTCTTGAACAAATGAGACCAATGTGCCTTGCTGAATTATAGTCGGAACTTCATCCTCTGAATTATATCTTACAATATAGTACGGGTTCTTGACAGGTCCAAATATTTCATCGACTACCCCTAGTGGCGATTGACTTTCCGTAATCCAGAGAATCGAACCCTCATTGAGAGGATTGTGCCTCTCGACCCCTTCTACAATGACTTGAGCACCAATGATCGACAAAATCACTCCAACTGGAAGGGTTTGGTGATGTGGTTGCAAGGTCACACTGATGAAAGGAACTGGAGGGAGAAACTTGAGTTCATTCTTAGATGTGATGGGCCCACTTTCAGCATCTTCATGATCACTCCAAGAAACCAAACCATCTGTATCAGATAATATAATTTCACCTTCTTCTATATCATCAGTCTCTTCTTCAACACTGCATATCTCATCCTTGGCTTTCTTTTCACCACTCATCGCTCCACCCTCCGCATCCTCCTCTTCACCACTACTAGAAGACGAAAAGGACGAATCACTACTACTAGAAGACGATGAAGACGAACTCTCATCTTCATCACTCACAGTTTCATCAACCTTCATACCATGACCCATTCTATTCGACCCACCACCACTACGACTACTCGAGTCTATGCCTATATTACCACCCAAACTTACTTTTCCCAGCTTTTCTTCAATCAAACACCCCAAGCCCCCTAATTGACCCGAGTCAGCCCCATCGCCTCCCAAAACCCCCTGTAGATTTATTTGCTCACATTTTCCCTCTTCAACACTCCTCTCAACAACCCCAGGTTGTTCCTTTTCTTGCCCCAAAGCCAATAAAGATCCTTCGCTTCCACCCAAATCCTCTTCCGCTTCAACTTTCTTATAAGCACCTAATTCATCTACTACATACGAGCCAGAATAAACTGGGTTGCCTCCCAATTCAGCCATATTTGGATCACCACAAATCCCGGGATTCCCTTCCATTAGCCCACCGCCATTGGAGTCAAAATCGAAAATAGAATTGCAATAAGACAAAAAGTCTTCTTCAAGCTCTGGTTGGCAGAGGTCGAGTGGCTCGTTCGGTATCGGGAGCCTCTTGGAATCCGTCACAGGTTGGATTTTAAGGTCGTCTTTCTGCACGGAACCCACCATGTTCAAACTGTAAAATAAGGGTTGTCAAGGTCAGTTTTTTCATGGCTTTTGAATAGGGAAGACGAATATTTTATACATGGGTTTTTTCCGAAGACCAAATTAGAAAGCGGAAGCGGAGGCTTATAGCTATATATTCGGCGTGGAACAGTTAAGCCCTTAAACCCTAAATGAAGATGGGGCTTCGTGGGTTCAATTAAAAAAAAAAAAAAAAAAAAGATGGGCTATTCCACCGTTACTTGACAGCCCGCCCCGAAAATGGATGTCTATTAATACTTAACGGAGGACTGTAGGAAAATTTCCATTTTTGGTCTCTCAAATTTTTTTCTTCATAATTTTGGTCCCAAAAATCTTCCAAATCCATAGTTTTGATCCTGAAACCGTTCAAACATTGATTGTCAATATGTTTAGTCCCCTACTTATTTATTGCGATTTTGGTCCCCAAAATCTTCTATATCCATAATTGTTTTCCCCAAAATTTTCCATCAACGTGGTGGCATATTATGTGGCACCAAAATTCACATATAGAAAAGAATGATATCGGAGGACTGGATTGGGTAATGCATTAAAAGGCAAACCTATATTTTTCTATTTTTGAGAATATGTTAGTTGGATTTTATTCAAATTCAATAGTTAATAGGATGGTATTTTTCTCAAATAATCGTGGGGATACTAACGGGGCATTAATTAGCTCAACTCAACTTGTACCTATTAAAATCACAAGGGTTTTGAAATGGTTTGCTGAAGACAAACTGCAAGAGAATACGTATCCTTTTTATTATGGGGATAATAACATTTTAATACGTGAATTAAAATTATTTTTAAAGGGTTAATTGTAAAATTCATCATGTAAGATTCAGTGCAATTTTGTCATTTAATTTAACCACGATCAATTTTAGTCCTTCAAATGGTAGAAAGTGCAGTTTTAGTCCTTGGGCTTAGCTAAGGCGATAGATAGAATGGTCGACCACTACGGACTTTTTCAGCGTTAGATTGAGGGATCTCCATTTTGACTTTTGTACTTTGGATTTACATTCTTGAAGTTGCGAAAAAAGATAAATTTTGGTGCCACATAAGATGCTACCATTGTTATGGAAAATTTTGGGACCAAAACTATGGATCTGGAATATTTTGGGACCAAAATTGCAAAAAAAAAAAAAAAAAAAAGAGCTAAAAATATGGACATGAGATTAAAATTATGAAGAAAAAAAATTGGAGAAACAAAAACTGAAATTTTCCCATAGCTCGCCGTTAAGTTTTTAAACATCATCTATTTTCAAGGTAACTTGCACAGTTACTGAAAGGATGGGTTCATGGTTTCAGAATTGAAAGTTTAGGGGGTAACTCGCACAAGTGCCAAAGGTTAGGGAGTTTTATGCAATTTTCCCTTATATTTATAACAAATTTAAACGGTTCCAATATTAAAAATATAGTGACCTAGTAATAATCCATAATTTGAAAATCAGAAGTAAAAATAATGATTTAAGCAGCTATCTATACCCATATCAAACACAAGAGGGGACAAAAGATCAAATCAGTTGCCGCAACCCTTTGCCAGAGGTAGGTTACTCAACCTAATTTAAAGCCCAAACCAAGTCTCCCGCCAAGGTAGGACATAAATTAGCGAGGAACCATATTCAAACCACAAGACATATACAACACGTATGATGATATTTTACTTGTAACAAAATTAAATGTCAAGAAAGAGAGTCGATTATGGAATAAAAAATATTAGAGTAGATTGAAAAATCTAATATATAATCAAATGCCCAACACGTATGATGATATTTTATTTATAACAAATTTAAATTGTTCCATTATTCAAAATAGAGTGACTTAGCATTTATCCAATAATTTGAAATCAGATGGAAAATAATGATTTAAGCAGCTATCCGTATCCACAATCAAACACAAGAGGAAACAAAAGATCAAATAAATAAAACAACGGACTGAAAAATCTAAAACCAAGTCAGTTGTCCAACACTTGGCCACAGGTAGGTTACGCAACCTAATTTAAAGCTCAAATCAAGTCTCCTACCAAGGTAGGACATAAATTAACGAGTAACCATATCCAAAGCACAAGACAGATACAAAGGTTGATCAAAGTTAAATGTAAAGAAAGAGGGTGTTATGGAATATAAAATATTAGAGTAGATTGAAAACTAAATAATTAATCTAATGCCCAACACGTTTGATAACATTTATTTATAACAAATTTATATATCAAGAAGAGAGTCAGTTGTGGAATATAAAATATTAGAGTAGAAGATCAAATCAGTAAAAGAACGGACTAAAAAAATCTAAAACTAAATCAGTTGTCCAACACTTGGCTTGTTATTATGGATTTGAAATCAGAATGGAGCCTCAATGATTTCTTGCAGACTAGTTTCTCAGGCGTGGAAGTTATGCCTCTTCTTCCGGATGATTCGTTGGATGTAGAAATACCCGAAGAAGATTTGGACATCAGTTTCTGTAGGGCAGGAGGGAAAGGTGGACAGAATGTTAACAAAGTTGAAACTGCGGTACGCATTACTCACGTGCCTACCCGAGTGACAGTTCGTTGCACAGGTTAACCTCGTATGATTGTCGTGTGATGTTTAAAGCATTTTGTCTTACTATCTTACGAAATTAAAGCCGTTGTAAATTTAGTTACTTGCCATAAACTCCAAATGTTAGTTCGGGAGTTGTTCCTTATTTCTTTTGGCTTGTCCTTCTCGATAATCAGGGATGATTGCAAAAACTACGGGATAAAGTCTTTTTTGGTCCCATAACTTTTCGCCTTTACCAAAAATGTCCCAAGAAATTTCGTTTAGCCAATTACATCCCAATTTTTTCTCAAGTGTACAATTTACATCTCAATTACATCCCAATACTTGAAACATAAGATGTATAAGGACCTGAAACAGAACTTTTGGTGGGGAAACATGAAGAAAGATGTAGCGGAGTATGGGGAATGCTGAAGCCTCTCCCGATTACTGAATGGAAGTGGGAGGACATATCGATGGACTTTATCACTAGTATGCCGAGAACCAAGACAGTAATGAACATGATTTGGGTGATAGTTGATTGTTTAACCAAATCAGCTCATTTCTAGGCATTAAGGACATGTGGGGACCAGAGAGGTTGGCACGAGTATTTATTTCAGAGATAGTCCGATTGCATGGTACGCCGAAGACCATTATTTCTGACCGAGACGGTCGCAATATATACACATAAAAAATTTAGGAATCCGACCATTTATAAGATATAGACACTTAATCGGCTATTTTTCAATTTCCCAACTTTTGCTCAATGAGAAGCTCGTCAATAGGACACATTGTAACTTTTTTTATCCAAATTTAATCATAAAATAACTTTTCTTGTCGGGTTTTTATTATGTCGATCATTGAAGATGAGACATATTTATAACTAGCAAAATATTGTAGAAAAGTTATTTTATGAAAAGAACCAATCAAATTCATGGAAATGAACCAATCTGATCAAATTCATGGGATTCAAAGACAACAAGTCACTGCATTTGCAATTACAAGAAATTAAAAAGTCTAGCATGACAATTAAAAGATAACAATAATGTGTTCTTATATATACGGATTTAGTTGATTAATTTGAGATGCATAATGATTTTTAGAGAACTCAAAATTTTAAGTTCTTTTTTTCCAACTATCCCAACAAAATACACCATAAATATTAAATAGAGAGGAAAAACAGTGATTTAAAAAATAAATAATGACTTAAAGGTGGATCGGGCAAGAACTTATATGGAGTCAAAAAATTGTGGCAGCGTTCCGAATTTTATCTTGGACCCGAGTATGGTATAAATGTTTTGCACATATTTTATTGGATTCAAAATTTTGTTTACCAACAATTGAAATTTTTACAATTTAATTAGAATACAATCCATGCTGTTAAAGTATATAAATTTGTTTTTCCTAAAAAAATATTTATAAAAGAGAATGCATGTCAATATATGATTAAAGACCATCATTTTTGAAAGAATGCAACACATACCATAACCATAAGTAGAAAACACAGACCATTCTTTTCCAAATATAGACGCAACGGTCAAAAGTCAAATCATGTTATTCAGTAACAACATCTCCACGGATTCACCGCATGCATTACCAGTTATGCTTCGAAAGAATTCAAGGCATTCCCTGTTTTTAATAAGCATGTCGGACACTTTCAACTTACCTTGCAACGACATACCTCCAATGGCATCCATCATCTAAGAGAGTTCCTTCCTTGAGATCTTTGCATTCATTATACTCATAGCCAACAGTGGCGGATCCAGAATTTTCTAAGACGGGGGGCACTTCGCTGGGTGCTGGACGGGCGTCGGGGTGTGCGGTGATTTTTCGTCGGGGCGCTGCGTGCTCGGCAGGCGTCAGGCAGTCAGTCTCAAGAAACAAATATATATATATATACCTTTTATATATATAAAAAAGAAACACGCGTCCCGACTCACTATCCGTTCTGGCATGTCCCCCCGGGAAAAAAGAAGTCTGCATCCTAGGTTAATAATATATATATATATATATAGTACTTTTTTTTTCACTGGGGGCATTCCCCCCCTATTATGAACGTGGGTCCGCAAATGTCACCAGATCTTGATCAAGTATTTTCAAGAAAGCTTCCCAACTTTCCAATGATAAAGCTATCACCATCGACTGACTAAAGTATTTGCATACAAAACATGCAATAAATAATACAAGAACTATCAATGTTAAATAGTTCGACAATAAGAAATTCAAGTCTGTTCTGTGATGGACTTCACACACGAAACAATTTCTCCATGCCCTACTATCCTTAGTCCAATGGACGGGTTAAAGCCATAAATAAGATAATCAAGCAGCTACTCAAGAAACGACTTGAATAACTCAAGGGCAGATGGTCTTACTAAGAGGTGCCCAACGTACTATGGACTTACAGAACAACCCATCGATCAACAATGGGTGAAACGCCTTTCTCTCTCCTTCCGCTCAAAATGCCATCATCCCCATTGAGATCAAAGCACCAACCTAGAAGGTGGCACAATTTGCAGAATAGGACAATGACTCGGCATTGATAGTTAACCTCGATCTGACGGAGAAAAACAGGCCCAAGCAAAAGTCAAGAACGGCATCTACAAACACAAACGCGAGCATTATTACAACTCCAAGGTCCGTTCGAGGGGAACCAAAGCCGGAACCTACTCTTAACATTTTATGGCCCTAACCTAGTCTTAAAACATATTTACATTAAAAGTGTACTTTCAAACATATTTATCAAATAGGTATAATTTTCTATTTAAGTGGGTTTTTATTTTTTTTAATTTTTTAAAATCATTATTTTTTATGCTTTTTTCAACTGTTTTTTATTGCTTTTTTAAACTGTTTTTTTAAGAAAAAATATTTGTAATATTAATATTAAAATCCGGCAGTTCTTATTTAAAATTCATAAATAAAAATAAATTGAAAAAAAAAAGATTTTGAAATTAATTTGTAAACTATTTTAATAAAAAACTGGAATATTATTCTACATGAAGAAATAAAAAGTGGAATAATTTTTTTAAAACCTGCTAGTTTATTTTCATAAAAATTGTTATGTTCTTAAAAAAATCTAAAAATCTAAAAAACAGACAGATTAAGATTTTTTACTGGTTTTTAACTGTTTTTTAATGCCTTTATTAAATTGTTTTTTTACTTCCTTTTTTTACTGATTTTTACTGTTTTTTTTAAACTATGCTAACAATAAAAAATTATTTGAACAATGCTAACAATAAAAAAATTGTTCAAAAAAAATTGTTTGAACAATACTTCTTCTTTGTGATGATGTTGATTTTAATTTTTTTTTAGCATTGTTCAAACAATTTTTTATTGTTAGCATAGTTTAAAAAAACAATAAAAATCAGTAAAAAAAGGCAGTAAAAAAAATAATTTAGTAAAGACATTAAAATATAGTTAAAAAACCAATAAAAAAAAATCTTAATTTGTCTGTTTTTTAGATTTTTAGATTTTTTTAAGAACATAACAGTTTTTTATGAAAATAAACTAGCAGGTTTTAAAAAAATTATTCAACTTTTTATTTCTTCATGTAGAATAATATTCCAGTTTTTTTTATTAAAACAGTGTACAAATAAATTTCAAATTTTTTTTTCACTTTTTTTTATTCACGAATTTTAATAAGAACTTTCGGCTTTTAATATTTATATTACAAATATTTTTTTTTAAAAAAATAGTTTAAAAAGGCAGTAAAAACAGCTGAAAAAAGCAGAAAAAATAATGATTTTAAAAAAGTAAAAAAAAAAACAACAAAAACCCACTTAAATAGAAAACTATACCTATTTGGTAACTACTTAAATATAAAACTATACCTATTTGGTAAATATGTTTGAAAGTACACCTATAATGTAAATATATTTTAAACTACACCCCTTTGGTAAATCACTCTTTATAAAAAGCAGTAAAAAAATATTTAGGGCAGAGGTAATTCACAATAAAAAGCATTAAATTGAAAAAAATAAAACAAAAACCCATTTAAATTGAAAACAACACCTAAATGGTAAATATGTTCAGAACTACCCCAAAAAGGTAAATATATTTTACAAATATACCTATTTGGTAAATAACTCCTTTTAATTTGGGTAAACTTAGGTGTTTCAATCTACTTTTTACATTTTATTACCATAACATTTTTCTTTTGGTTTTAATTTTCCCTCTCTCGCATATGGTTTCTCTTTAATGTATACCCTACCTTGGCGGAAGACTTGGATTGGGTTATAAATTAAATAGTGTAACCGATATAGGACATATATTAGCGAGGAACCATATTCAAAGCACAAGACATATACAACAGATGATCAAAGTTAAATGTCAAGGAAGAGAGTAATTATGGAATATAAAATATTAGAGAAATCTACAATTAATCAAATGCTCAACACGTTTGGTAACATTTTATTTAGGGAAAAATGCATAAAACCCCCAATCTTTGGCACTAGTGCGCGTTACCCTCTAATCTTTCAATTATGAAACCGTGCACTCCAACGTTTTAATAACAATGGATGTCCGTTAATAAACTTAACGGAGGACTGTAGGAAAATTTCCATTTTTGGTCCTCCAAATTTTTTTCTTCATAATTTTAATCCCACAACTATTAAATGTCCATATTTTTTAATTCTCCATGTTCTTCTTTTGCAATTTTGGTCCCCAAAATCATTCAAATCCATAGTTTTGATCCTGAAATCGTTCAAACATTGAATGCCAATATGTTTAGTCCCTTATTTATTTATTTATTTATTTATTTATTGCGATTTTGGTCCCCAAAATCTTCTATATCCATAATTGTTTTCCCCAAAATTTTCCATCACCGTGGTGGCATATTATGTAGCACCAACATTCACATATAGAAAAGAACGATATCGGAGGTCTGGATTGGGTAATGCATTAAAAGGCAAACCTATATTTTTCTATTTTTGAGAATATGTTAGTTGGATTTTATTCAAATTCAATAGTTAATAGGATGGTATTTTTCTCAAATAATCGTGGGGATACAAACGCCTTCAAAGCTTGATTCATGTTAGTCGACCCAAAATCATTTTGGGTCTAAGGCTTAGATGTTGTAATTGTGGGGATACTAACGGGGCATTAATTAGCTCAACTCAACTTGTACCTATTAAAATCAGAAGGACTTTGAAATGGTTTGATGAAGACATAAACTGCAAGAGAATGCGTATCCTTTTTATTATGGGGGTAATACTAATAACATTTTAATACGTGAATTATAGTTATTTTTAAAGGGTTAATTGTAAAATCCACCATGTAAGATGGCCTCAATGCAATTTTGTCATTTAATTTAACCACGATCAAGTTTAGTCCTTCAAATGGCAGAAAATGCAGTTTTAGTCCTTGGGGCTTAGCTAAGGCGATAGATAGAATGGTCGACCACTGCAGACTTTTTAAGCGTTATATCGAGGGATCTCCATTTTGACTTTTGTACTTTGGATTAACATTCTTGAAGTTGCGAAAAAGGTAAATTTTGGTGCCACATAAGATGCTACCATTGTTATGGAAAATTTTGGCACCAAAACTATGGATTTGGAAGATTCTGGGACCAAAATTGCAAAAAAAAAAAAAAAATAGAGAACTAAAAATATGAACATTCAATAGTTGTGAGATTAAATTTATAAAAAAAAAGAAAAGTTCGAGGACCAAAAACTGAAATTTTCCCATAGCCCGCCGTTAAGTTTTTAAACGATATCTATTTTCAAGGTAACTTGCACAGTTACTGAAAAGATGGGGGCATGGTTTCAGAATTGAAAGGTAAGGAGGCAACTCACACAAGTACCAAAAGTTAGGGAGTTTTATGCAATCTCCCCTTATATTTATAACCAATTTAAACGGTTCCAATATTAAAAATATAGTGATCTAGTCCAAAATTTGAAAATCAGAAGTAAAAATAATGATTTAAGCAGCAATCTATATCCATATCAAACACAAGAGGGGACAAAAGATCAAATCAATAAAAGAACGGACGGAAAATATCTAAAACTAAATCAGTTGCCGCAACCCTTTGCCAGAGGTAGGTTACTCAAACTAATTTAAAGCCCAAACCAAGTCTCCCGCCCGTCAAGGTAGGACATAAATTAGCGAGGAACCATATTCAAAGCACAAGACATATACAACACGTATGATGATATTTTACTTATAACAAAGTTAAATGTCAAGAAAGAGAGTTGATTATGGAATAAAAAATATTAGAGTATATTGAAAAATCTAATATCTAATCAAATGCCCAACACGTATGATGATATTTTATTTATGACAAATTTAAATTGTTCCATTATTAAAAATAGAGTGACTTAGCATTTATCCAATAATTTGAAATCAAATGGAAAATAATGATTTAACCAACTATCCGTATCCACAATCAAACACAAGAGAGGAAACAAAAGATCAAATCAATAAAACAATGGACTGAAAAATCTAAAACTAAATCAATTGCCAAACACTTGGCCACAAGAAGGTTACGCAACCTAATTTAAAGCCCAAATCAAGTCTCCTACCAAGGTAGGACATAAATTAGCGAGTAACCATATCCAAAGCACAAGACAGATACAAAGGTTGATCAACGTTAAATGTAATGGAATATAAAATATTAGAGTAGATTGAAAAAATAAATAATTAATCTAATGCCCAACACGTTTGATAACATTTATTTATAATAAATTTAAATGTCGAGTCAGTTGTGGAATATAAAATATTAGAGTAGATTGAAAAAAAAAATCAAATCAGTAGTTTTACTGATTGAAAAAATCTAAAACTAAATCAGTCGTCCAACACTTAGCCACAAGTAGGTTACGCAAGCTAATATAAAGCCCAAACCAAGTCTCCCGCCAAGGTAGGACATATATTAGCGAGGAACCATATCTGAAAGCACAAGAGAGATACAACAAATGACAAAAGTTAAATGCCAATAAAGAAAGTCAGTTATCGAATATAAATACTAGAGTAGATCGAAAAACTAATAATTAATCTAATGATAACATTTTATTTAACAAATTTAATTGGTTCCATTACTAAAAATAGAATGACTTGGCAATTTTTCCAATAATTGAAAATCACAAGAAAAATAATGCTTTAAGCAGCTATTTATATCCATATCAAACATAAAGGAGGGACAAAAGATCAAATCAGTAAAAGAACGGACTAAAAAAAATCTAAAACTAAATCAGTTGTCCAACACCTGGCTACAAGTAGGTTACGCAACCTAATTTAAAGGCCAAACCAAGTCTGCCGCCAAGGTAGGACATAAATTAGCGAGGAACCATATCCGAAACAACAAGACAGATACAACATATGATCAAAGTTAAATGTCAAGAAAGAGAGAGTTGTGGAATATAAAATATTAGAGTAGATTGAAAAAAAAAGAGCAGATCAGTAAAAGAAAAAGAACGGACTGAAAAAATCTAAAACTAAATCAATTGTCCTAACACTTGGCCACAAGTAGGTTACGCAACCTAATTTAAACCACAAATGTATTAGAAAAACAATCATGACAAATAATATAATTGAGAAAAATAATTTTCCGAACCTTATCCTCAAATTTTTCATGCTTCATGTGTTTCTTGGACAAAAATGTGACCTAAAACCTAATTAAATGTCCAACACCCTTGGCCTCAAATAGGTAACACCATCTAATTTAAAAACCAAATCAAGTCTCCCGCCAAGATAGGACCTAAAATTCAAAGAGGAACCAGATTTAAAGCATAAGAGAAAGGAACAAAATATCAAATTAAAAGCCAATAAAAAAGTGTAGGTTATGGCGTTAAATGTTAATATTAAAAATAGAGTGAATCACCTAAAATTGAACCCTTGGCCACAGGTACGTTACGCAATCCAATTTAAAGCCCAAACCAAGTCTCCCGCCAAGATAGGATATAAATTAACAAGGAACAATATCCAAAGCACAAGACAGATACAACATATGAAAACAGTTAAATGCCAATAAAGAAAGTCAGTTATTGAATATAAAATACTAGAGTAGATCGAAAAACTAATAATTAATCTAATGATAACATTCAATTTAACAAAATTAATTGGTTCCATTACTAAAAATAGAATGACGTAGCAATATATCCAATAATTTGAAAATCAGAAGAAAAAAATAATGCTTTAAGCAGCTATTTATATCCATATCAAACACAAGAGGGGACAAAAGATCAAATAAGTAAAAAAACAGACTGAAGAAATCTAAAACTACATCAGTTGTCCAACACTTGGCCACAAGTAGGTTACACAACCTAATTTAAAAGGCCAGACCAAGTCCCCCGCCAAGGTAGGACATAAATTAGCGAGAAACCATATCCGAAACCACAAGACAGATACAACATATGATCAACGTTAAATGTCAAGAAAGCGAGACAGTTGTCATTTATAAAATATTAGAGTAGATTGAAAAAAAAAGATCAAATCAGTAAAAGAATGGACTGAAAAAATCTAAAACTAAACCACTTGTCCTCAACTTGGCCAGAAGTAGGTTACGCAACCTGATTTAAAGCCCAAACCAAGTCTCCCGCCAAGGTAGGACATAAATTGGTGAGGAACCATCTCCAAAAGCACAAGACAGATGATCAAAGTTAAATGTCAAGAAAGAGAGTCAGTTGTGGAATATATTAGATTAGATTAAAAAAAAAGATCAAATTAGTAAAAGAACGGACTGAACAAATCTAAACCTAAATCAGTTGTCCAACACTTTTTTTTTAAAAAAAAAACGAGATTTATTAAAGCGCGCAGAAATATGGGGGGACGAGTCCCACTACACGCCCAAAATATTTGAGGGAGGACGAGCCCCTCTACACGCCCCAATTAACGAAAATAAAGGAGATTATTTAAATCTAACATATGAAAAATTATTTTTATCAAGTCTAATGAAGCCCTTAATCTTTCCGGACAGATCAGACGGGCTATAAAGACGAAAATTTCTGAACTTATATCCTTCATTAGCCAGATGGTTCGCAATGGTGTTTCCTTCCCGATAGATGTGGGAGAATGAGATATCCATGACACGCTTGAGTGATGCAATTTTGTGGCAGATGTTTAGCACTTGTCAATTACCCATGTTAGGCGAGTTGACTAGAGAAAGGGCAATGGCCGAGTCCATCTCAACCCAAACCGTACGAATGTTTCTCTCGTGGCAAAGATCCAGCGCTCTCCAAATAGCAAAGAGTTCGGCAAAATTATTGGAATGGTTGCCGATAAATTCGTGAAAAGCAAAGATAGGTTCGCCCAAAAAATTCCTAGCAATCCCCCCCACAGCCGAATCCCCGGGGTTGCCTTTTGAGGCCCCGTCTGTGTTGATTTTGGTGGTCCAAGGAGTCGGCCTGATCCATCTCACTATGGAGACTTTTTTCTTTTTTTTTGTTTTTACAATTACATGCAAAATTATTAATAAAATTGCAGGGGCAGAAATGAAGACCCAAAATATCCAAAAGAGCCAGGGCGCCTAGCCAGGCCCACGGATGAATGCAACTCTGGCCTTTAATCATGAACAGGAAGTCCCAAATTCGATCGCACACCTGTTGAGCCGTGAACGGAATCTTCTTGATCCGCATGTCGTTCCTAGAGCACCAAATAAACCACAAAATGAGTATAGGAATGATGCGTAAAATGTGGATAGCACCCGAGGCTTTATTAAACCAATGAGACAGAACTAAAGTAATAGAGCTGGTTTGTAAAAGAGGAATGCCCAATAAAGTACAAAAGTTTGCCCAAACCGTAGATGCGATCGGTCCGTTTAGAAAAAGATGAGGCAGGTCCTCGATGCTATCACAGCAAAAACAAGAATTATCAGTAATAATGCCCCTCGATCTAAGGCCGTCCGGAGTGGGAATCCATTTTTTCAAAAGTCTAACCATGAAAAACGACATAGTTGGGCTAATAATTTGATTCCAGCAAAATTTTAAAATAAGATGAGTATCATGACGTTGACGGATAGCCTCCCACGCACTTTTAAAGGAAAAACCGCCGTGGGAGGTAAGTTTCCAAACGGCCTTATTAGCGTTAAGGTCCGACTCAACATGAGTGGGAAAGGTCATAACATAATCCCCAAGATCCGAGGGAATGACGGAGAGAAGTTTTGATCGATCCCACCCGTGTGAAGTCCAAAAATGGTTAATGGTGGTGTTTAGCCGGGGATTAGAGGCCCATTGGGACAGCGGGCTAAAATCACACCAATTGTCGTGCCAAAACGAGATATCACCATCACCAATATATCAAAAAAATCCATTTATCAGCTAAGGAACGAATATCACAAAGATTTTTCCATGTAGGAGAGTCATAGGGGTTGGATTTAACCACCATGGGGTGGAGACGTTTACAATACTTAGCCTTCATGAATTGGGTCCAAATATTAGATGAGGTACGAAACCGCCACCAAAGTTTAATTACGGCAGCTTTAATGATGTCCCCCAGACTCCTATAGCCAAGACCACCTTCTTCCTTAGGGTAACAAAGCTTAAGCCATGCTCCCCAATGAAGTCTCTTTCTATTGTTGTTGGAACCCAAAGAAATTTGTTAAAAAGCCGTTCGAAGAAGATAATGACATTTTTGGGGGGTTTAAGGACTTGGAGACAATAGAAAGGAATAGAGCTCAGGGTAGTTTTAATAAGTTCAAGTCTGCCACCCGAGGTAAGTAATAGGTGATTCCACGACTGGAATTTGGCGCAGGTTTTAGCAATAAGATCACCATACATGTCAAAAGTTTGATTCCCTTTCCACAAGGGGGCTCCCAAATAATTAATTGTCCAACACTTGGTCACAAGTAGGTTACGCATCCCGCCAACGTAGGACATAAATTAGCGAGGAACCATATCCGGAAGCACAATACACATACAACAGATGACCAAAATTAAATGTCAAGAAAGAGAGTCAGTTGTGGAATATAAAATATTTGAGTAGATTGAGAAAAAAAAAGATCAAATCAGTAAAAGAACGGACTGAAGAAATCTAAAAACTAAATCGGTTGTCCAACACTTGGCCACAAGTAGGTTACGCAACCTAATTTAACGCCCAAACCAAGTCTCCCATCAAGGTAGGACATAAATTAGCGAGGAACCATATCCGAAAGCACAAGACAGATACAACAGATGATCAAAGTTAAATGTCAAGAAAGAGAGTCGGCTGTGAAATATAAACTATTAGAGTAGATTGAAAAAACAAGATCAAATCAGTAAAAGAACGGACCGAGCAAATCAAAAACTAAATCAGTTGTCCAACTTGGTGGACACAAGTAGGTTACGCGACCTAATTTACAGCCACCAAGTCTCCCGCCAAGGTAGGACATAAATTAACGAGGAACCATATCCGAAAGCCCAAGACAGATACAACAGATGATCAAAGTTAAATGCCAAGAAAGAGAGTCAGTTTGTAGAATATAAAATATTAGAATAGATTGAAAAACTATAATTAATCTAATGCCCAACACGTTTATTTATAGAGTGACTAGCAATAATTTGAAAATCAGAAGGAAAAATCATGCTTTGAGCAGCCATCGGAAAATAAAAGGATCTCAGATTTAAAAGTCACGCAACGAACACACGTCTACTTCAAACAATAAAAAAACACTTAGTGACATCGTCGCCAAGTTAGATGCAAAAGTTACAGGACACCGCGACAACACAACCACCAAGGGCAACCAGGGAAAACGCCGGCGGCGAAAAGAACCGCCGTCTCTGACTATAGATGATTGAAAATTGTGATGATGGATCAATCGAAATCAGAAAATAACCCTCTTGTATTGTTAAACACGTTCAGAAAGAGGACGCTGTATATATAGGGTATGCGTTGGTGAAACGCGATCACAGGTGATGGAAAACTAATGTCTCTTTAATTCTTCTACTATATATTTTTTTCTTTCGGCTAAAATACTACTGGGGTCCCTTAACTTAATTTCAGATAACGATTTAGTCTTTTATCTTTTTTATCCCAACTAAGTTCTTTATCTTTCAAATTTAAAGCAAAGTCAGCCTTTTCCGTTGGTCTCCGTTACAATAATCAATGAGACGCTGATTTTAAACCTACGTGGCTATAACTATTCCTACGTGTCAAATCCCTAACGTACGTGTCCATTTTCTTGCCTATGTGGATTAGGGTAAAATCAAATAGCCCCAATTTCCTTCAATTGGTCTTGTTCTCAGAAAACGAAGAGAGAAGGGAGGTGAACGGGGAGAAGTAGGGTTTCGCACAGAGCAGAAGAAAAAGAAAGAAGGTGAGTTTAATCGAGAGAATAGGAAGAAAAAAACGACCGAAGAAGAAGAAAAATCGCGAAGCAAACTGAGAGAAGAGGAAGAAAAAAAAACGCGAAGCAAAGCGAAAAGGTCAGTGTAATCTTCTTTTTGTTTGTTTGGTTGTTGAAACAAATTATGCATTTTTATATTTCTAGGTTTTTTGTTTCTATTTCTAGGTTTAGGGAAAAGATTGAATGTGGGGTTTTGGCATGTGTTCCATTACACTATTCCTTTCCATGTGGAGGTCAGTATATCTAACTTTTGTTGTTGATTCATGTGTTTTTGTCTTTGTTTGGCACTACATTTAACTGAAAATGACAGAAACTGAAGGTTATTTGTTTAATTCTTCATTTTATAGGTCATAATGGATAGTTTTATAGTTATGTTCACCATTGTGGTCAGTTTGTGGACACACAAATGACTACATATGAAGGTGAGGTGGCTACTTGGAAATGTGATGCTGATAGGTAGTCCTACTTTGAGATTCTAGGGATTTGTAAGGACATGAGTTTTTTAGAACTAGTTGTAATGTTTTATGAAGTAAATGGGGTTAAAAAACAATTACTGAATTATGTTGGTGCTATGGAAATGGTACATTGGTCTAAGGTAAATGGAAAGGTTGACTTGTACCTTATCCATCCAGTGTCACAACCAGTAGTAGTTGATGCCCAACCTGATGTTGAGGCCCAACATGATGGTGAGGCCCAACATGATGTTGAGGACCAGCCTGATGTTGAGTCCCAAAGTGATGTTGAGGCCCAACCTGATGTAGGATATAATAGTGAGGATAGTGCACTAAATGTAAGATTTGGAACCAAAAATAATGTTGACTCTGATGATGAAGTTGACCTTGATGATGAGTTTGAACAAGTCCCAACTGTGGGGGTTGGGTTTGAAGGTGGGGATGGACAGAAGAAGAACAATGGTAAGAAGACTAAATCTGGGAAAAGTAAGAAGACTAAATTTGGGAAAAAGAGAGGGAGGCCTAAGAAGAAAATTATTGAAGAACCTATCAATGAGGGAGATGCTGTTGAGTTAGAAGAATCTGTTAGTGAAGATGATTTATACATTGGTAAAAAAGGAGAAACAAAGTAAGGAGGTGTGATAGAGGGCTATCTGATGAGGATTACTATACAGAAGAAATTGAAACTGAAGATTCAGAAATGTCTAGTGATGAAGAAGTAGAAAAAGTGAAATATCCCTCATTTGTTATGCCTAAGAGAATGAATGATTATCAGTGGGTGTTGGGCAGTCTGTTTTCAACTAAGGAGGAATTCAAGCATGGTGTAATTACATATGCAATCCACAATGGCAGGGATCTAAGATACATTAAGAATGATAATGCAAGAGTTAGAGTTGGTTATAAAGAAGGGTGTGAGTGGATGACATATTGTGCAAAATTACCTAATGAAGATACTTGGCAACTGATAAAGGTCATAGACAAACACTCATGTAACATAGAGTATAGGGTCAAAATGATGAATTCAGCTTGGTTGGGGAAAAATTACTGTTTACTATGAGGGAGAACCCAAAAATTAAGTTGACTGATATTGTCAACAAAGCCCATGAGAAATGGAATGCTGGGGTCAGTAAAATGAAGGCTTCTAGAGCAAGGAGGGTTGCTTTTGACGTGGTTGATGAATCATTCAGAGAGCAATATACTAGATTATATGATTATGCACATGAACTTCTAAGATCAAATCCAAACAGCACTATCAAACTCACTGTGCAGCCCACTCAATCCACTGAAAAGCCTGGTGAGATTGTGTATAGGCCATTGCTACCCAGTTTTCAAAGAATGTATATGGGTCTACATGGTTGCATTCAAAGTTTCTTGAGGTGTAGGCCTATTATTGGACTTTATGGATGTTTCTTGAAAGGGTAATTTGGGGGACAAATACTTGTAGCAGTAGGTAGGGATCCTAATGAACAAATGCTTCCAATAGCACTTGCTGTTGTTGAAGGAGAGACAAAGGATTCATGGGCTTGGTTTCTGGAGCTATTAGTCAATGATTTAGGTGGCTCAGAAGTGTGCAAACTATTCACATTCATGTCTGATCAACAAAAGGTATAATATACACAACTTTGTTCTATTAGTAATGATATTGTGATTTGTGTCTTATCTAATAAATTATTGTATTTACATGTTATTGTGTAGGGCTTGCTTCCTGCCATGGAAGAGCTTCTTCCTGGTGTGGATCAGAGATTCTATGTCAGACATCTTTATAACAATTTTAGGAAGAGACATCCTGGTAAACAACTGAAAGAAATGATGTGGAGAGCTGCAAAGGCAACTTATCCACAAGAATGGGAAAGGGAGATGAAGGAAATTAGAAAGGTATGTTAGTAATCTAATTTTAGGAAGAGACATCCTGGTATGTCAGACATCTTTATAACAATTTTAGGAAGAGACATCCTGGTAAACAACTGAAAGAAATGATGTGGAGAGCTGCAAAGGCAACTTATCCACAAGAATGGGAAAGGGAGATGAAGGAAATTAGAAAGGTATGTTAGTAATCTAATTAGTCATCACATTTATGTTTAGTTTATTCATCTATTTAATATACCTATTTTTAAAGGTAAATGAGGCAGCTTACCAGGATTTATTAAAAATCCCACCAAGATTTTGGAGCAAGTCAAGGTTTACTTATCACCCCAAATGTGATGTGCTAGTGAACGACATGTCTGAGATATTCAACTCAGTGATTATTGATCCTAGGCAGAAGCCTATAGTCACCATGTTAGAGGAAATAAGGGGATATTTAATGGATAGATGGGAAACAAATAGGAGGAAAATTGATGTTTATCAAGGATCAGTCCTTCCCAAAATAAAGAAGAGGTTGGAAAAGGAGAAAGAGCTTTCTAGGCATTGGTTTTGTAGGTGTGTTATATTTATGTTTCTGATTAATGTATATGTTTCTGTTTGTAATTTGTTTCTGATTAATGTATATGTTGATGGTTTGCAAGGCCTGCTGGTGTTAACATTTATGAAGTCAGAAGCATCTATCCTAGTGGAGAGAAATTCACTGTCCACATGAATGAAGGCTTCTGTTCATGTAGAAGATGGATGTTAACTGGCATACCCTGTTGCCATGCTGTTACATGCTCTAATGAGAGAAAAAGAGATCCTGAAGAGTTGATACCAGACTATTACAGAAAAGAGGCCTACACCAACTGCTACAGTTCAATGATCTACCCCACAAATGGTCCAAACCTATGGGAGAAAACACCATATATGGACATCTTGCCTCCTCCATTTAGAAGAGATCCAGGCAGGCCCGAGAAAGCAAGAAGGAAAGATGCAGATGAGAAGAAAGATTCTACACAACTAAGTAGAAGGGGGATGCCACATAAGTGTAGTAGATGCAAACAAGGAGGTCATAACAGGGCCTCTTGTCCTTTGCCACCATCTCAAACTGAAGAAACAACTGCACAAACACAACCACAAGGACCACATTCAAATGCACCAATAGAAGAACAACAGCCACATGCACCAATACAAACCTCCCAATCAAATGCACAAACAGAACCTTCACAACTAAGGAGGAAGGGAAGACCAAAAAAATCAATCTGCACTGCTTCAACTCAACCCACTGCTGCAACTCAACCCACTGCTGCAACTCAACTCAATTCCATACCCAGAAGAAGCCCTAGAGGACTGTCCAAAGGTCCTTTCAGAGTGAAGCTACCAACAAGGAGGGCTACTCAGATTTAGTGTTTATGTTTAGTGTTTATTGTTTATATTTAATTATCATAGGAGGAACTATTTAGTGTTTAATTTCTGCCCTTTTGTTGGTACATGTATCTTGCTTTAATGTCTGCCCTTTGGGAACAATAGTGAATCGCAGGGACAAAAGATTTAGTGTTTAATGTCTGCCCTTTTTGGTGTTTAATGTCTGCCCTTTTTGGAACTATGTTGGTAGATTCCCTTTGTTGAAACTAAAGGGACAATAGTGAATGGCAGGTTTAATGACTATGTTTATGTGTATTGTATTAGTTCTGCTTTGGTTTTACTTTGGTCTAAATTATTGAAACAATACATATGCTGGTTTCAAACAAATCAAACATCATTTTCAACGACCAATTCAAACTTCAAATTGAACCATTACATATAGCTTTTCAGTTAAAGCCTAATTTCAAATCATGTGCTCCACATTTCGGAGGTTTGAATAACAACATTGCACAAGTTACTCCTAAAATAAAGCATATAACAACAACATACTTCATCTTCATCAATTTCTTCTCCTCATTCATAGTCATCAATGTCCTCATCACCATTGTTAACTCTAAATCCTTCTCGGAACAGTGTAAACATTCATCGTCGTCATCATCAACATACTTTGCAAGCCAATCTGAGTACCACAGAAAAAATCCACAGCCACAATCTATGCCAGTAGCCTACAATATCAAAGAGGAAAAAATTGTTTTAAGTTAAATAAAATAAAGGACTTACTCAATATTACAAAATAAGATAAGGGACCAAATAGTTAATGAAAAAATATGCAGATACCAAATCACCATGGCAGAAGCCACGAGCTTACCACAAAGTGCCTGCAACCCCAAAATGTCTTGCCATTGTTGGGTCCAACTTTGATGACGGTGCGAACAACGGCTTTGGTTCCACATATGCACTTTGGTGGTTTTGTAGGAGCACGTTTCCCACTTGAAGCGACTGAAACAGAATGGGAACTTCTGGATTGTGACCCATTGGAGCGATAAGAAGCCATTGTTATGGTGTTTCAAGGTTTCACAAGCTTTCAGATTTTCAGATTTTCAAACTTTCAGAACTCAACAATCGTGAAAGATGAGACCTAGGGTTTAAATTGTAACGCCCCCGAGATATTCGGAGTATATTACAGCGCCGTGGACCCCCGCATGGGACCCACCAGGCTACAACTGGAAAACACCACTTGACTAACCATCTCGGTTAGCGAGGGCACACATTTAAAAAATATAACACACAAAGATACGCCCGGAGTAACCGGCGAAATAAGCATCAACTGACAATGTAACAATTTAAAGTAATACAATGCGGAGTTTGAAATGAAAAGCCTAAGTACTCGCGAGTACAATCTACCAGTTATAAATGTGGGAACAACCATATCGAAATGGACAAAAGAAATAGGTAGACCCAAATGCACATGTCAACGACCCTGGCCAACATCCTCGTACTGTCCCAGCGCTCGCTCGTCCGGATGATCATAACCTGAAATCCATAACAAGAATTTCCCCACAACGGGTCCCCAAAGGGGTTAGCAATTACGCTAGTACAAGTAATCAAGGCAAACCAATCGCTTACACATTTCATAGTACATGCACCAATATCATTTCGAAAACCAAAACCAAACATGTCTTTTCCGGAAACAAACAGTCAAACAATTCGCCTTGGGAACAAAGTAATATCATAGATTCCCGCCCGAGGCCTCTAAGGACCCTCCCGCGCTGGCTATATTATAAACAAAACACGCACATGCATCGCCTTGGGAACAGAGTAATATCATAGATTCCCGCCCGAGGCCTATAAGGACCCTCCTGCGCTGGCTAGCTAAACAAACTCATGAATCCAGGACTCAACCCTTTGGATTCCCTCCGTGATCCAGTCGGACCAACCCGAGGTGAGCAATTCACACACAAAATACATTATCATTCCACGTTAAGCATAAAGGTTTCCAAAAAATACTTGCCTTGAATAATTGATGACGCAACGAACGGAAAGGATAATCACCGACGAACACTAGGAATCAACGGAACCGAACCTAACGATTCGAAGAACATAATTATAACCAACTCTAGACGAATACGGAAATGGAATACACCCAAAAACCCGCCTACGATTCATATATATTCGTACAAAAATAACAACGAGGGCGGACCACAACCAAACCCTCTCGATTTCGCAAAACTATGAAAATATACCATGAATCCGTAGGGAAACTAAGAATACCAACAAGATTACTCATATTCATCATGAATCCATCAACAAAATGGAACGGATCGGAAGAAAATCCAAAACCCTCAATTTATCGAAAAGTAGGGTTCTAAGAGATTTTACCTTGAAGATTCAAGTACTTAGATTCGTAGAACACGCGTTAGGTCGATTATCCGGGCTTCACTCAGAAGCTCTCCTCCTCCCTCACTCTCTCTCGCGTCAATGGAAGAAGAAGAAGGAAATGAGCTGTTCTCGCCCAAAACAACACAATTATAGAGGGTTGACCGCATTGTGTGCCGCGGCTCAGCTGAGGTGTGCCGCGGCACAGCCAAAAATTGCTCCTGTGGTTCGGCAGTGTGCCATGGCTCAGCCAGCGTGTGCCGCGGCACCTGATCGGGTTTTGGCGAAAATGCCACACGAGTGTGCCGCGGCTCAGGCGCGTGTGCAACTGACTCGGCACTGTGCCGCGGCACCGGACGGGTGTGCCGCGGCACACAGTACAGTCCGCTCGGCCAACAACTGAAGAAATGTGTGTGCCGCGGCGCACACTCCTTGTGCGGCGGCCCACCCCCCCTTTGGGTCCTAAATGATGAAAAATGATCCGGGAAGAGAATAAAAACAATAGGAATCGATATTTGGGAACCAATAACACGAAATGGATCCATGACAACCCCGAAATGGCAGTTCCGCACAACAATAACGAGAATACAGTTCAACAGATGACAGGATGGATACACTGAAAGATACACGAGGGTCACTACGATCGAGAAATACACCAAAAATGAGAATACAAGGGAAAGAAAAAATGCGGATATTACATTCTACCCCTCTAAAAACAAGTTTCGTCCCGAAACTTAAGAAACAAACAACTCAGGGTACCTAGCACGCATGCTAACCTCGGTTTCCTAAGTTGCCTCCTCGACACCGTGTCTCGACCACTGCACTTTGACCAAGGAGATGGTCTTATGCCTCAGTCGTTTCTCCCGATGCTCTAAAATCTTCAAAGGACGCTCCTCAAAAGTAATATCCTCGGCAACGTCAATCTCCCCATAGTCGATGATGTGACTAGGATCCGGGACATATTTCCTCAGCTGGAAAACATGAAAAACGTTATGAACATGACTCAGGGCCGGGGGTAGCGCCAAACGGTATGCCAATTCACCGACTCGCTCGAGAATATCAAAGGGTCCAATAAATCTCGGACTCAACTTTCCCTTCTTCCCGAAACGGAAAACTCCTCTCGTCGGAGACACCTTCAGCAAAACGTGGTCTCCCACCTCGAATTCTAAAGGTCGACGACAGACATCGGCATATGACTTCTGTCGACTCTGGGCAGTCAACATCCGTTCTCGAATTAATTCTATCTTCCACCTCGTCTCTAAAACGACATCCGGCTCGGTCCCGACTAAATCGGACGCCTCATTCCAACAAATCGGTGATCGACATCGCCGCCCATAAAGTGCCTCATACGGTGCCATCTGAATCGACGCGTGCCAACTATTGTTGTACGTGAATTCGATCAATGGCAAATGCTCCTCCCAGTCACTACCCCAATCGAGAGCACAAGCACGCAATAAATCCTCGAACGTCTGGATAGTGCGTTCCGACTGTCCATCTGACTGCGGATGAAAAGAGGTACTCAAACGCAAACGGGTACCTAACGCCTTATGCACCGCCTGCCAAAAGTGCGATACAAAACGGCCATCACGATCCGAAACAATAGACTTCGGAGTACCGTGAAGTCTCACAATCTGCGCGATAAACACACGAGCCAACTTCTCCGAGCCCCAAGTGTCCTTGATGCCCAGAAAATGTGCCGACTTGGTCAGACGATCAACAATCACCCATGCCATATTCATGCCCGACCTCGATCTCGGCAAACTCGTAACGAAATCCATCGATATATCTTCCCATTTCCATTCCTAACGGAAGTGACGCAATAACTCAAATGGTTGATGCTCGATTTTGACCTGCTGGCAAGTCAAACATCTCGCTACAAATTGTGCGACCTCCTCCTTCATATCATTCCACCAGAAATTCCTCCTCAGGTCCTTGTACATCTTACTCGAACCAGGATGAACGGAATAAGGTGTAGCATGGGCCTCACGCAAAATACTCTGTCGCAACTCTGGATCGTTCGGCACACAAAGCCGACTCTGTAATCTCACAACACCATCCTCGTGAATCACAAACCCAGGAGACTTTCCCTTAAGAACGTTCTCTCGGATTTGAGTAATCATCGGATCCTCTAACTGCTTCAGCTTAATTTCATCGATCAAGGACGACGAAACCTCTAAAGCACAAAGTTGCCCGACAGCTCCAGGCAAAAAAACCTCAACATCCAACTCGATCAAAGCCCGACGAAGCTCATACTGAGACGTAAAGACCTCAAGCATTCGCAACGCAATCGGTTTCCGACTCAAGGCGTCGGCCACGACGTTCGCCTTGCCCGAATGATAAAGGATTTCGAGGTCATAATCCTTAATTAGCTCTAACCACCTCCTATGCCTCATATTCAACTCTCGCTGAGTAAATATGTATTTCAGGCTCTTATGATCGGTAAAAATCTGACATGTAGATCCGAAAAGATAGTGATGCCAGATCTTTTGCGCAAAAACAACTGCCGCTAACTCCAAATCATGAGTAGGGTAGTTAAGCTCATACGGCCTCAACTGTCTCGACGCAAAGGCAATGGTCTTGCCGTGCTGCATCAATACGCACCCAATACCCTGACCCGAAGCATCGCTATAAACGGCGAATCCCTCGTTGCCACGTGGCAGCGCCAAAACCGGAGCTGAAGTCAAACGCTTCTTCAGCTCCTCAAAACTGGACTGCCTCTCGTCATTCCAGACGAACTTCTCGGATTTCTGGAGTAACTGTGTAAGTAGCCGAGCTAGTTTTGAGAAACCCTCGACGAACCTACGGTAGTAGCCAGTCAAACCCAAGAAACTACGGACCTCCTTCACACTTGTGGGCGGTGCCCAATCCAACACTGCCTCAATCTTCTGCGGATCCACTCGAACTCCCTCGGCTGAAATCACGTGACCCAAAAACATCACTTCCTTCAGCCAGAAATCACATTTCGAGAACTTCGCATAGAGTTTCTCGGCCCTCAAAATGTCTAACACTATCCGCAAATGATGGGCATGCTCTTCCTCATTCCTCGAATAGATAAGAATATCGTCAATGAAGACGACGACACACTTATCCAGATACTCGATAAAGACTTTGTTCATCAATTGCATGAACACCGCCGGCGCATTAGTTAACCCGAAAGGCATAACTACAAACTCGTAATGTCCGTATCTCGTCCGAAAAGCTGTTTTCGGCACGTCGGACTCTCTCACCCGAAGCTGATAGTACCCCGATTTCAAATCAATCTTCGAGAACACTGCAGCTCCTTGCAACTGATCAAACAAGTCATCAATCCTCGGCAGGGGGTACTTGTTCTTGATGGTCACCTTGTTTAGTTCGCGGTAGTCGATACACAAACGTAGTGAACCATCCTTCTTCCGCACAAACAGGACCGGTGCGCCCCAAGGCGAGGCGCTCGGTCGAACATACCCCGACTCAAGAAGCTCACTCAACTGCTTCTTCAACTCTGAAATCTCTGAAGGTGCCATGCGATACGGCGCCTTCGAAATCGGAGCCGCACCCGGCTCTAACTCTATAGCAAACTCAACCTCACGATCCGGTGGCAATCCCGGTAACTCGTCAGGAAATACATCAGGAAACTCACTAACAACTGGAATCGATGAAAGCTCGACTCCACCATCCTCCGCCTTCAAGGCATAGCACCAATAACCAGTACACCCCTTTCGCAGGAGACTCATCGCCTTCAAGGCATTAATAACAAATTTCTGATTTCCCCTCCTTCGCCCCACGAAGGAGTGCTCGGTGCCATCCTCGGCTAACATGGTGATGATCCTCGTGCGGTAGTTCATGATTGCGCCATGCTGCTCGAGCCAATCATCCCCGAGAATCAAATCCTCACTCTCGATATTAACGACAATAAGATTAGAGAGCCGAGCTCTCTCACAAATAAACACAGAGCAATCTCGGACCTCCCGATCACCGACAATTCTATCACCGCTAGGAAGTTTAACGATGAAAGGCTCGCAAGGTGACAAACAGTCGAGACTCAAACGGCGTACACACTCTAGAGAAATGAATGAATGCGTAGCACCCGAATCGAAAAGCACACTGACAGGATGGGAATGGATATGAACGGTACCTGTCGCCACAGTAGCTGCTGGATCATCGGCCCTCCTCATCTCGTAAATACGCGGCTGGTCAGAGCCGACACTGGAAGCTCCACCTCTAGCGGGTTGACCCCGACCCCTACCGCGGCCGGCACTCGGTGGGGGCGGCGAAACAAATGAGCCCTGGTTCACACTCGGCTCCAAAGGTGCTGGTTGAGAAGAACAGGCGCCGCGAAGCTGTTTGATCTGTTCACAAAAGGGGGCCTTGTGGCCTATCTGTCCACAAGTATGACAAGTAAACTTCGGACGAGAGCACTGTCGGCTCCTATGGCCCTGCGCACCACAGGTAAAACATGTGGGCTCACGAGCGGAGGTTCCGGCGGCACCCCGAAAGCTCCCAGAGAAACGATCCGAACCGCCCGTAGAAATATTCGCAGCTTGAGATTTCTGCTGCCCCCCACTCTTGGGACCAGAAAAATTTCCGACCGACTTCTGCTTCTTGCTCTCACGAGCCAAATCACTAGCCGTCACTGACATATCATAAGCGAGGGCCCTACTCTGATAATCCTTCAAGGTAGTGCAGACGAGTCCAGACATATAGTCCCGAATGGGCAGCTTCATCCTCCTGGAAAAATGGAAAATTTTGTCGCTCTGAGCGACAACTTGAGTCTTCACATAACCCAACTCCTTGTTAAAATCGGCAATAGCTTGGGATACGGGAATATCCCATGGTTGAGCATCATAGAAGCATGCACTCGAGCCTGTCTGACCGGCCACGGACAATACTCGGTCTCCATCAACTCCTGAAACTTGGCCCACGAAGCAACATGATCTTTGGGACCAACGACCTCCCACCATTCCGTAGCGTCTCCCGTGAGAGTATTGAGCAATAGGGACCTTACGGTCCTCGGGGCAGCTGGTAGCATTGAAGACTTTAGATATCTCCTTGATCCACCCTTCCCAGCCGATCGGGTCCGAAGCTCCCGAAAACTGAGGAGGATGCATCTTGATGACATCCTGAAGCCAGCGATCTGCTCGCCCCGATTAGCATGGACCTGATCGGGGTTCTGGACCACCTGAGCTATAGCCGCCATTTGGTTAACCATTTGCTGCATAACAGCCGCAATACCAAGATCGGCGCACTCCTGAGAAGAAGCATGACTGTGACGGTCGCCGGTACTGCCGACTCCTGAAGAATGCGACGTGGCTGCCCCACCGGCTGCCCCACGTCCTCGGCCGCGCCCACGGCCACGACCACGGCCACGGCCACGGTTTCCTCCGGCATCCATACTGGTGTTAAAAGATAACAGAAGCATATCGAGGATGAGTAAGGAAGGAAAAAAAAACAACTACGATGATAAGCAAAGGAGGGAGAATAACCACAGTTCAAGAAACGGAATACAGTATGAGAAAGTAAACAATCGGGTAAGGAAACTTACGAACACGGGAAGTACTGAGATGCCGGCAGCGGTGTGACAATGTGCAAAACAAAACACGACTAGACCCAAATAACCAACAAGCCTAGGTATCCATAAACCTAGGGCTCTGATACCATTTTCTGTAACACCCCCGAGATATTCGGAGTATATTACAGCGCCGTGGACCCCCGCATGGGACCCACCAGGCTACAACTGGAAAACACCACTTGACTAACCATCTCGGTTAGCGAGGGCACACATTTAAATAATATAACACACAAAAATACGCCCGGAGTAACCGGCGAAATAAGCATCAACTGACAATGTAACAATTTAAAGTAATACAATGCGGAGTTTGAAATGAAAAGCCTAAGTACTCGCGAGTACAATCTACCAGTTATAAATGTGGGAACAACCATATTGAAATGGACAAAAGAAATAGGTAGACCCAAATGCACATGTCAACGACCCTGGCCAACATCCTCGTACTGTCCCAGCGCTCGCTCGTCTGGATGATCATAACCTGAAATCCATAACAAGAATTTCCCCACAACGGGTCCCCAAAGGGGTTAGCAATTACGCTAGTACAAGTAATCAAGGCAAACCAATCGCTTACACATTTCATAGTACATGCACCAATATCATTTCGAAAACCAAAACCAAACATGTCTTTTCCGGAAACAAACAGTCAAACAATTCGCCTTGGGAACAGAGTAATATCATAGATTCCCGCTCGAGGCCTCTAAGGACCCTCCCGCGCTGGCTATATTATAAACAAAACACGCACATGCATCGCCTTGGGAACAGAGTAATATCATAGATTCCCGCCCGAGGCCTCTAAGGACCCTCCCGCGCTGGCTAGCTAAACAAACTCATGAATCCAGGACTCAACCCTTTGGATTCCCTCCGTGATCCCGTCGGACCAACCCGAGGTGAGCAATTCACACACAAAATACATTACCATTCCACGTTAAGCATAAAGGTTTCCAAAAAATACTTGCCTTGAATAATTGATGACGCAACGAACGGAAAGGATAATCACCGACGAACACTAGGAATCAACGGAACCGAACCTAACAATTCGAAGAACATAATTATAACCAACTCTAGACGAATACGAAAATGGAATACACCCGAAAACCCGCCTACGATTCATATATATTCGTACAAAAATAACAACGAGGGCGGACCACAACCAAACCCTCTCGATTTCGCAAAACTATGAAAATATACCATGAATCCGTAGGGAAACTAAGAATACCAACAAGATTACTCATATTCATCATGAATCCATCAAGAAAACGGAACGGATCGGAAGAAAATCCCAAAAACCCCAATTTATCGAAAAGTAGGGTTCTAAGAGATTTTACCTTGAAGATTCAAGTACTTAGATTCGTAGAACACGCGTTAGGTTGATTATCCGGGCTTCACAACCGAAGAAGAATGATGAAAATCAACCCCCAATTGATGAATGATGAGAAGCTCTCCTCCTCCCTCACTCTCTCTCGCGTCAATGGAAGAAGAAGAAGGAAATGAGTTGTTCTCGCCCAAAACAACACAATTATAGAGGGTTGACCGCATTGTGTGCCGCGGCTCAGCTGAGGTGTGCCGCGGCACAGGCCAAAAATTTCTCCCAGGGTTCGGCAGTGTGCCGCGGCTCAGCCGGCATGTGCCGCGGCACCCGGTACAGTCGGGTTTTGGCCGAAAAAGCCACACGAGTGTGCCGCGGCTCAGCCGGCGTGTGCCGCGGCACCGGACGGGTGTGCCGCGGCACACAGTACAGTCCGCTCGGCCAACAACTGAAGAAATGTGTGTGCCGCGGCGCACACTCCTTGTGCCGCGGCCCACCCCCCCTTTTGGGTCCTAAATGATGAAAAATGATTCGGGAAGAGAATAAAAACAATAGGAATCGATATTTGGGAACCAATAACACGAAATGGATCCATGAGAACCCCGAAATGGCGGTTCCGCACAACAATAACGAGAATACAGTTCAACAGATAACAGGAAGGAAACACTGAAAGATACACGAGGGTCACTACGATCGAGAAATACACCAAAAATGAGAATACAAGGGAAAGAAAAAATGCGGATATTACATAAATGAAGAAGATGATACTCAGAATCTGATTTGGCATCCACGTGAGCAACTTGACAGCCACCTGGACTACAGTTAACGGCTTCAACGGAAAAGCATAACCAAGGCTAACCTTGCTTAAAATTTGAAAGATAAAGGACTTAGTTGGGACAAAAAAAAGATAAAGGACTAAATCGTTATCTGAAATTAAGTTAAGGGACCCCAGGAATATTTTAGCCTTTTTCTTTCCTTATATTACTATTTCTTTCCTTTTTCATGTTAGATTTTTATATTCTTTCCTTGTATAACATGATTGTGGAAGCAATGATTTTAGGAAAAAATACACTTTAATATCTAAACTATCACCCTAATTACACTTTTCTACCTAGAGTATAAAAAGTTATATTTTTCTATCTAAACTATCTAAATAATTACAAATTAATATCTAAACAAGCTATTACCCTTTTTTTAACCTATAATTGTAGGTTTTCGTTGGCAATTCTGTAACACCCCCAAGTTATTCAGGAAATATTACAGCGCTGTAAGCCCCGCCGTGGGACCCACAAGGCTAAACATACGTGGAACTATAAATTTTGACCGAGAAGGTCTACACACAATGAAATGAAAAACAATACAAAGGGTATTCAAAACATAACCAATGTATTCAAAGACGTCACAACACGAATCAATACCTCGGCAAACACAGGCCGGAACATCAAGGAAAATAGAAAACAATACTCGAGTATTCAATAACCAATCCAGTACAACGACACTGAATGGAAAACTCAAAACATAACTGGAAGAAAGACACAGTATCACACTTGCCCACCATCTTCATGCCGACCCGATACTTGCCTGTCCGCTCTCTTGGAACCTGAAATACATAAAACGTATTTCCCCCATAAAGGGGTTAGCCGTCGAATAGCTAGTGCAAGTATATCAAGTATAAACACAATACTACTCGACAATAAAGTAAAAGTAACCGACAATTCATTAATTCAAGATTAGTATTCCGGAATAACTAAATCTCATAGCGTCACATCGAGACGTATATGAATGCCGTAGAAACGGTTCGTTCATATCATCCGTCAATACATGTATGAATGCCGTAGAAACGGTTCGTTCATATCATGCTATCAATTCATATATGAATGCCGTAGAAATGGTTCGTTCATATCATGCCATCAATATATCTATGAATGCCGTAGAAACGGTTCGTTCATATCATACCATCAATATTTCTTACTTTCAAAGTCGAGAACGTACAATCATAAATATATACTTGCTTTTGAGACATCGAGAAATCGAACCGAGGAAGGGTATGAGTTCGATAGGTCCAAGAACGAGCTTCCGGCACCTAAACGATTCGCAAGGAATATGGTAATTAGTTATCCATACTCAAATTACACGAAGAAATCCCCGAAACCCGTCTACGATTCACGAAAAATACACGGGTAAACAATACGAGGTTGGAAAATCGCTCAAACTCCCAAAAGTCCGAAAAATCGTAGGAAAAGCATGTATACGGTATAGATACATCATAATCTCAAGGTTCTCAAGCTTCAAATCGGATAAATCGGACGAATCTACGAAAAACCCCAAAATCCAACACAATATTCAAAGTGTTCTTGAAAAATCTTTCAATAATCCGATGAATAACCAAACATGCCCATAATCATGCGTATATCACTTCATACACCATGATTTTAACATCCAAAACGTCATTACCCAATATAAAATCGAAAACCAAGATGTTGAATAAAATTACCTCTTGAAGATCCAAGCTCTATGATCCGAAGAATACGCGATAGATCGATGATCCGGGCTTCCCAACCGAATGAAATTGATAAAAATTCAATACTCAAGAGGTAGATGATGCCAAGTTCTCTCCTCAAGCTCTCTCTCTCGCGTGGGTTGAAGAAAATGGAGGAAATGAGATGTATCTCGCTCAAAAGCATAAATTATGCAGTTGACCGCATTGTGTGCTGCGGCTCGGTAGGTGTGCCGCGACAGCCCAAAAGCCTCCTGGGCTCAGCGGTGTGCATGGCCAGCGTCTTGCCGCGGCACCAGGTACAGACGGTTTTTGGCCGCAGATGCAACACAAGTGTGCCGCGGCCCGGACAGGTGTGCCGCAGCAGTGACTCGGCAGTGTGCCGCGGCCCTGCCGGCATGTGCCGTGGCACCGGGTACAGTCTGCTCGGCCAGGTCTAGAAAATGTGTGTGCCGCGGCGCACACTCCTTGTGCCGCGGCCCACACCCCTCTCGGGTCCTAAAATGATGGAAAATGACCCGGGAAGAGAATAAAAGCAATAGGACTCAATATCTGGGAAACAATAACACAAAATGGAAGTACGGAAATCCCAAGACGGCGATTCCAAGCAAAAATTACAAGGGTTCACCCAACAAAACACAATTTGAACAATGAGGAGATTTGAAATGACATGAATTTCAACCGGGTATTACATTCTCCCCCTCTAAAAAGAAGTTTCGTCCCGAAACTTAAGAAATAAATAGTTCGGGGTATTCCACCCGCATCTTCTCTTCCGTCTCCCAGGTCGCCTCCTCGACTCCATGCCTCGACCATTGCACTTTAACCAGTGGAATGGCCTTATGCCGAAGTTTTTTCTCGCGACGCTCAAGGATCTTCACAGGTTTCTCCGGACAAGTAATATCCTCGGCTACGTCAATCTCACTGTAGTTGATAATGTGGCTCGGATCCGGTACGTACTTTCTCAAATGAGACACATGAAAAACACTGTGGACGTGACTCAAAGCTGGAGGCAATGCCAAGCGATAAGCTAAATCTCCAACTCTGTCCAAAATCTCGAAGGGTCCGATATACCTCGGACTAAGTTTCCCCTTTTTCCCGAAGTGGAAAACTCCTCTGGTCGGCGAAACCTTGAACAAGACATGATCTCCTACCCCAAATTCCAAGGGTCGACGACGAGTATCAGCATAAGATTTCTGACGACTCTGGGTAGTTAGCAATCGATCCCGGATAATAGAAATCTTTTCCTTAGTCTCCATCAACATATCCGGCTCCGCCCCAACTAGCTCAGAAGCCTTGTCCCAACATAATGGCGACCTACATCGCCTACCATAGAGTGCCTCGAAGGGTGCCATTTTGATCGACGCATGCCAACTATTATTGTAAGCAAACTCGATCAACGGTAAGTGAAGCTCCCAATCATTACTCCAATCGAAGGCACAAGCCCGTAACATATCTTCCAACGTCTGAATCGTCCTCTTTGTCTGACCGTCCGACTGAGGATGAAAGTAAGTGCTCAATCTCAACTCCGTACCCAGAGCCTGATGAACGGCCTGCCAAAAATGCGATACGAAACAGCCGTCTCGATCAGAAACAATGGTCTTGGGGGCACCGTGTAACCTCACAATCTCAGCAATAAAAGTTCGAGCTAGTCTATCCGGTCCCCAAGTATCCTTAATACCCAAGAAGTGTGCAGACTTGGTCAACCTATCGACAATTACCCAAATCATATTCATTCCGGCCCGAGTTCTCGGCATGCCAGTGATGAAATCCATCGAGATGTCTTCCCACTTCCACTCGGGAATGGGAAGTGGTTTCAACAACCCCGCTGGTCGTTGATGTTCGATCTTGACTTGTTGACACGTCAAGCACCGTAGTAAAAACTCCGTAACATCCTTCTTCATGTTATTCCACCAAAAATTGCGCTTCAAATCTTTGTACATCTTACTCGTCCCGGGGTGGATTGAGTAAGGCGTAGCATGAGCTTCTTGGAGAATTCTCTGTCTCAACTCTAAATCGTTCGGAACACAAAGCCTGCCCTGAAATCTCAGAATACTATCCTCGTGAACCATAAAACTGTAATATCCGCAATTTTCGATTTTCGGTAAATTTCTTTTTTCGGCCGGAGTCCGTTTTGACGACTCGCTCATGACCGTTTCGTCATTCTGAGAATGATTAATTCTACACTTTTTGTCATCCGAGTTCGTTTCGGTGTTGTTTTGTTGAGTTCCGTGCTTTTTAGCGACTTTTCCGCACTTGAGTTCGATTCTTGCGAATCTCGTCCGAAACTGCTGTTTCGAGTTTCCTGCAAGTCCGTTTAACTTTGTTAGACGTGTTGTGAACTTCGGTTTGGTTATTCGATCATGTATCGTGATTTCCAGGCGTTTTGGGCCATTTTGTAATTTCTTGAAAGTTACGGGTATCCGTATCTGTAATTGTTATCTCGACCCGTTTCTTGGTCGCGTATGATTAATTATGGTATTACGTTTTCATTTCGAGTCGTTGATGTCGTCCGCGAACTTTTCGTGTGTGTCCGTTCGTGCGTTTTAAATCGAGACGTCGGGTCGTGGCGGTGGCGGTGGCCGGACCGGTGCGGCACTGTCGGAAATCTTTGGCAGCGGCGAGCAGAACCGCGTAAGCGCACGCTATGGCGGGACGGCTGCGCTTCTTCAGCTCGATGTAAGCGCCGCCGAGTCGGCCAGACGCTTCTCGGGCCCGGGCGAGAGGGATTACGAGGTTCGACTCGGTCCAGATCGGCAGTGGCGCACGCTCTTCCGGTCGTGGCGCACGCTAACCGGCGAGGTAGCGCCGCCGTCGGCCGACTAGCGACGTTCGGATGAGTTTGTTAGTCCGGTGGCTCTTTGGGCCAGTCTAGCGCGCAGGCTTCCGGCCGTAGCGCACGCTAGCGGGAGTCGGGCGGTCGAGTCATGGTCGGCAGAATTATCGGTGGTGACGGGTCATGCGGGCCATGGCCGAGAGTGCTCGGCCGATACTGGCCGATAGCGCACGCTAGGCCGGGAAGGCTAGCGCACGCTAGTTCCGGCCCAGTATATAAATGACAGACCAACGACTTTTTCAGTCATTTTTCATTTCATTTCCCTTCGGTCCGAGGCTGGGGTTTTGGAGGAGACGAAACCATGTTGTTGGACAACAAATCCATGAAGTTTCTGAATTTATATCACCAATCAATCATCCTATAACATCCTTCGATCCAGCGAATCAAGGTTAGATCTTTAGAACCCTACTTTTGGGTAGATTTGGGGGTTTTCGCATTTTTGTCCGATTCGTTCCGTTTTATCGATTAATCCATGATGAATATGATTAATCTTGTTGGTATTCTTAGTTTCCCTACGGATTCATGGTATATTTCGTGATTTTTACGAAATCGAGAGGGTTTGGTTGTGGTCCGCCCTCGTTGTTGTTTATATGCGAATATACATGAATCGTAGGCGGGTTTTCGGGGGTATTCCGATTCCGTATTCATTTAGAAATGGTTGTGATTGTATTCTTCGAATCGTTAGGTTCGGTTTTGTTGGTTCCTAGCGTTCGTCGGTGACTTTCCTTTCCGTTCGTTGCGTCGTCAATAATTCAAGGCAAGTATCTTATTATACGACTTGTATCTTGTGAATAGTAATTAAGTATGACATGTATGACGATTTTGCTTGCCTCCGTAAATATGTTCCGTTTGAGTTGGTTGTGTTTTCCGAAATTTGAAGGCTTTGTGATAATAGTGATATATTGGTATACGTGTTAGGCGTTGTGCCATTTGTGCAGGATTGCGATGTACATATGAGATGGTTGTACACGTGTTTGTTCAATGTATTGTGTACCGAATGTGTGTTGTGTTGGTTAAGAGTCGTTGTGATGATCATGATGTTTGTGTTGTTTTGGTTTACATGCTTGATTGTACATTTCGGCGTAATGTGGAATGACTTGACATTTAATGATTACGAATTGTGTCGAGTCGATGTGTGTGTGATCCAGGTAGGGTCTGACGAGGCCTCTGGAGTTCGGTACATGATGTGTACGAACAAAGTGTGTGAACCAGGTAGGGTCTGACGAGGCCTCTGGAGTCCGGTACATGACGTGTACGGACAAGGTGTGTGATCCAGGTAGGGTCTGACGAGGCCTCTGGAGTTCGATACATGATGTGTACGAACGATGTTGTAGCCGGGTAGGGTCCGTTGAGGCCTCCGGAGTTCGGTACATGATGTGTACGAACATTGTGTGTGGTCTGGGTAAGGTCCGTCGAGGCCTCCGGAGTTCGGTACATGATGTGTACGAACAATGATCGTGTAGCAGTGATTGTTCGGGTAACATTTTAAATATGGATCTCGGACTCATAACGATATATTATTTAGTATGCTTTGAAATGAGAATCGGGCTAAGGCCCTATTGTTTACGAAAAGGTTTTGTAAATTGGGACTCGAGGTCCAAAATATTTTCTGCTTTAAAAATCCCCGAGATGATGTGTTCCTTTTCAAATATCTCTTACTTGAGTTTGAAATTCTAAAACTTCTCGGGAACATTTTGATAATGGATTTCCGTATTAAATTCGTAGTTGCTTTTTGCTTGTTACATTTCGTATGGTTTGATACTTGCACTAGTAAAATAGTGGAGTTTTACTAACCCTCGAGTATTCGGGGGGTGGATGTCTGTTTTGCGTCCAGGTACATGCATTCGGAGCGATCACAGGATTGGCACTAGAGGTTGACGGGCTGCGATACTAATCTTGAGTCGAGAGTTGTTTTATTTTGTTTGTGTTGTCGAGTTGATTTCGCCTTCCGATGTATTGTATTTCGACCCCTGCGTGGGTAATGTTGTTAGTCAGTCTTGTTGATAGAGTTGTGTGACCTCATCGGTCTGTGTGTTTATGTGTAAGTGACCTTAACGGTCTGTATTATTATATTGTTTGACCCTGTCCGGGCAAGCATTTGGTTGTTTATGGACGTTTAGCCTGGTAGATCCTTGCGGAAAGGGTTTACGGCGTGTAATATTCCCATACGGTTTTGGGGATGTTACATTTATGGTATCAGAGCTTAGGTTGCGGAAACCTAGGCTGTCGGGTCGAGTCAAGTCGTGATTGTCGAGTAATGTGTTGTCTTGTCGTTCGAGTCGTCAGGTGACAAGTTGAGTTGTGCGTAGTCACAATGTGTCGGTTATGTTGTCGAACGAGATTAGTATCGTGGGCGACCGTCACCTCCGTGCGACCTGTGGATGTAAGTCTCCTCTTTTATGCGTAATACCTGTGTATCTCGATTTTATCTTAGTGAGCTAATTGCGGCGCATAATTTTATTTACATAGTATTGTGTAATATAGTTGTGTTTAATATTCGTGGCACATAGTATGTGTGTAGAACTGGACACGTTATTGTTTTATCTTTGAACCACCGGGTGGGGTGGTATGTTGTGAAAGTTGTAAACCTTGATGGGTTTCGAAAAGGTACCGACGGAAGAGTTTGTGAGAAACTCCGATGAATGATTTTGCTGTGTGCTTAAACTTGATACCACGAGATGCATTTGATTGAATTGGCGACCCTGGTTGCCATTGGAGTATGTGGTTTTAAACTCGACTGTTTTTGGAACGTTGTAATTTTGTCCGCTATGGGTAAGTTTGAGAATGTTTTCCGAAGGACTTTACAGTTTGAGAATTTTTGTAAAAATCGATTTTTGGAAAATATTTCGGTGGTGCTGTCAAACCACGGTCTATGTGGATTTTTTTTAAAACTTGTTAAAATTTGACAAATTGGCCGTGTATTTTCAAATGACACAATTAGACGGTATTTGAAAAATGTGTTTTGAAGTACTTCAGACATTGTAAAATATTACCGTCGTTTTGGTTATGAACTAAAGGATTTTGGAAAATTTTTATTTTGCAGAACGATTTTTGGTTTTCGGAATTTTGAACTTCATATGTCCACGTGTTGGGGCTAAGTAGTTGTCATAAGTTTGTGGGGTTGTTGTGCTCACGAGAATGTTTGATGTTTTCTAAATGTTGAGATACATGGTTTTTATTGAGACCGAGGTATTAAAAGTGTTTTCAAAAATTTCATTTCACCAAATTTTTCAAACTTAAGAATTTTAAAATTTTATCATTTGAATAATACCCCGAAAATATTTTATTTCGTTGTTAGTGTGTGGTCCTTACAATACGTGTGTGGTTTTGACCGTGTTTGATTTGATAAAATCAAACATCTGTTAATGTATTTGTGTGAATTTTTTTTTTTGAATGAAGTTCTAGAATTACAGTGTTAGTTCGTGCACGTGTGTAATGACTTGGGGTTGATGTTATATCGTGCTGCTATTTATCGTCCTATGTTGATGTTGTGATGTTTATTTGGTTGTGTTATTCTGATTGATCGTCCGTTCAGTATGCCGAGAGGTCGAGGCCGAGGACGTGGTCGTAGGGTTGACATTGGCGCCGCCACGATCCTTCGTCAGGTGGCTGACCAGTTGGCATATGTGAATCAGACCGTACACCGTGACGGGATTCCAGATGAGGATAACGGAGCCAGTAAGTGGTTACGAGATGTGATGAGAATGCACCCGCCCCGTTTTGTAGGTTCTTCGGACTCGTTAGGCTGGGAGAATTGGCTCTTCCAGTTGGACAGAACATTTGATGTTGTAGCTTGCCCCGATGAGAGAAGAGTGCCTATCGCTCAATACCTACTCGACAGGGAAGCTGCAGATCCGTGGGAGGCCGTAGCGCCTAGTGATCGTACCGCTACTTGGGTGAATTCAAAGCGCCATGGAGGCCGAGTATTGTCTCGCCACCGTTAAAGAGCGTAGGATTGTCGAGTTTTCTCGGCTCGCCCGAGACGTGTCGATATCCCGAGCGATAGTCGATTATAATCGGCACCGTGTTATGTTCGGGATCGTGAAAAGTGAGGCGTATAAGGTTCGTTATTTCGATATGCGTATGAAACCTCGATTCGGCAGTGTATGGCTCCTTTTATGTGTACAACCTTGAAGGACTATCAGATCGAGCCTTAGCATTTGAAATGGCTATAATGTCTACCGAGTCCGTATCGCAGCGAAGAAGCAGAAGATCTCCGTTGACGCATCGGGAAGTAAGGGAATTGGGATTCCCACACCTCAACCTTCGTATCAGCCGAGCATGGGACCTTCTCGGTCAGCTAGAGAATCCAAAGGACCCAAGCCGGTGTCTTTGAGTTCTGGTAATGCTCCTAGGTGTTTCAACTGTAACGTTCTAGGCCATGAACGCGCGCATTGTAAGAAACCGCCCGTGACTTGTTATAATTGTGGACACGAGGGGCATCGAGTTCAGTACTGCGAGATTGTCGCCGAGATGATAAGGGACCGGAGTACCATTCCTACTTCCGGAGGGCGCAGCGATGTCCAGTGATAGTGTTTTTGGTACTAGTTGCGCGGATTGTTTCTCGTGTAGAGGGGTATCTTGTAACGTTTTTACGTTTGGAACTTGTTAAATGATATTCTGTTTTGAATAAGTTCCTGTATAGTTGTTGAACATACAGAGGCGTGACAGCGGACCGCGGGGTCATGATCATGGTATTTTATTATGTGTCGTTATATTTTGTTTCGTATCATTGTGATAACTTTAATTTAAGTTTCGGGACGGAACTTATTTTTTTGTATGATAGGATGTAATATACAGTATTCTCGTTTTCTGTTATCTTGAATTTTTTTTGTGTTTTGACGTCGGACATTTCCTTGTTGATGAGTAACGGAGTGATTTCTATCATTATACTCTATTTGTTTCTTTCACATAGCCGTTCTAGTCGGGTGCGGCTTGTTGTCGCGTGCGTTTCTTGATTTAATGTGTGCATGTGATGTGACGTAAATTGCTCGTTATTGTTTCAAATCCTAGGCAGCGACGTTGTGTTGGTCGTCGTGGAGTGTGTTTTCACACCGTATATTCCGTTGCGTTGTTTGTAACATTTCGCCGTTGGGCGTTAGTTACGCGTTTCTTGTGTATCTCGTTGAGTTTTTTTTTCTGGCGGGATATTGCTTCTCCCTACTTGTTTTAAGTTTCGGGACGAAACTTCTTTTAAGGAGGGTAGAATGTAATATCCGCAATTTTCGATTTTTGGTAAATTTCTTTTTTTGGCCGGAGTCCGTTTTGACAACTCTCTCATGACCGTTTCGTCATTATGAGAATGATTAATTCTACACTTTTTGTCATCCGAGTTCGTTTCGGTGTTGTTTTGTTGAGTTCCGTGCTTTTTAGCGACTTTTCCGCACTTGAGTTCGATTCTTGCGAATCTCGTCAAATCTATTTGTTTGAGTTTCCCGCAAGTCCGTTTAACTTTGTTAGACGTGTTGTGAACTTCGGTTTGGTTATTCGATCACGTATCGTGATTTCCGGGCGTTTTGGGCCATTTTGTAATTTCTTGAAAGTTACGGGTATCCGTATCTGTAATTGTTATCTCGACCCGTTTCTTGGTCGCGTATGATTTATTATGGTATTACGTTTTCATTTCGAGTCATTGATGTCGTCCGCGAACTTTTCGTCGTGTCCGTTCCGTGCGTTTTCGGAAATCGAGGCGTCGGGTCGTGGCGGTGGCGGTGGTCGGACCGTGCAGCCTTGTCGGAAGTCTTGGGCATCGCCGGCGAGCACGGCAGAACCGGCGTAGCGCACGCTTCTGGCCGGGCCTTCGCGCTAGCTCGGCGATGTAAGCGCACGCTGCCGAGTCGGCCAGTCTGTGCTCGGGCTGGCGGAGGATTACGAGGTTACGGACTCGGTCGGGATCGGCGGGTAGCGCACGCTCTGTCGGTCGTGGCGCACGCTAACCGGCGAGGGTAGCGCACGCCGTCGGCCGACTAGCGTCGTTAACGGATGAGTTTGTTAGTCCGGTGGCTCTTTGGGCCAGTGCTAAGCGCGCAGGCTTCCGGCCGTAGCGCACGCTAGCGGGGGTCGGGCGGTCGAGTCATGGTCGGCAAAATTTTCAGTGGTGCCGGGTCATGCGGGCCATGGCCGAGAGTGCTCGGCCGATACTGGCCGATAGCGCACGCTAGGCCGGGAAGGCTAGCGCACGCTAGTTCCGGCCCAGTATATAAATGACAGACCAGCGACTTTTTCAGTCATTTTTCATTTCATTTCCCTTCGGTCCGAGGCTGGGGTTTTGGAGGAGACGAAACCATGTTGTTGGACAACAAATCCATGAAGTTTCTGAATTTATATCACCAATCAATCATCCTATAACATCCTTCGATCCAGCGAATCAAGGTTAGATCTTTAGAACCCTACTTTTGGGTAGATTTGGGGGTTTTCGCATTTTTGTCCGATTCGTTCCGTTTTATCGATTAATCCATGATGAATATGATTAATCTTGTTGGTATTCTTAGTTTCCCTACGGATTCATGGTATATTTCGTGATTTTTACGAAATCGAGAGGGTTTGGTTGTGGTCCGCCCTCGTTGTTGTTTATATGCGAATATACATGAATCGTAGGTGGGTTTTCGGGTGTATTCCGATTCCGTATTCATTTAGAAATGGTTGTGATTGTATTCTTCGAATCGTTAGGTTCGGTTTTGTTGGTTCCTAGCGTTCGTCGGTGACTTTCCTTTCCGTTCGTTGCGTCGTCAATAATTCAAGGCAAGTATCTTATTATACGACTTGTATCTTGTGAATAGTAATTAAGTATGACATGTATGACGATTTTGCTTGCCTCCGTAAATATGTTCCGTTTGAGTTGGTTGTGTTTTCCGAAATTTGAAGGCTTTGTGATAATAGTGATATATTGGTATACGTGTTAGGCGTTGTGCCATTTGTGCAGGATTGCGATGTACATATGAGATGGTTGTACACGTGTTTGTTCAATGTATTGTGTACCGAATGTGTGTTGTGTTGGTTAAGAGTCGTTGTGATGATCATGATGTTTGTGTTGTTTTGGTTTACATGCTTGATTGTACATTTCGGCGTAATGTGGAATGACTTGACATTTAATGATTACGGGTGTGTCGAGTCGATGTGTGTGTGATCCAGGTAGGGTCTGACGAGGCCTCTGGAGTTCGGTACATGATGTGTACGAACAAAGTGTGTGAACCAGGTAGGGTCTGACGAGGCCTCTGGAGTCCGGTACATGACGTGTATGGACAAGGTGTGTGATCCAGGTAGGGTCTGACGAGGCCTCTGGAGTTCGATACATGATGTGTACGAACGATGTTGTAGCCGGGTAGGGTCCGTTGAGGCCTCCGGAGTTCGGTACATGATGTGTACGAACATTGTGTGTGGTCCGGGTAAGGTCCGTCGAGGCCTCCGGAGTTCGGTACATGATGTGTACGAACAATGATCGTGTAGCAGTGATTGTTCGGGTAACATTTTAAATATGGATCTCGGACTCATAACGATATATTATTTAGTATGCTTTGAAACGAGAATCGGCTAAGGCCCTATTGTTTACGAAAAGGTTTTGTAAATTGGGACTCGAGGTCCAAAAGATTTTCTGCTTTAAAAATCCCCGAGATGATGTGTTCCTTTTCAAATATCTCTTACTTGAGTTCGAAATTCTAAAACTTCTCGGGAACATTTTGATAATGGATTTCCGTATTAAATTCGTAGTTGCTTTTTGCTTGTTACATTTCGTATGGTTTGATACTTGCACTAGTAAAACAGTGGAGTTTTACTAACCCCGAGTATTCGGGGTGGATGTCTGCTTGCGTCGGTACATGCGATTCGGGGAGCAACACGATTGGCACAAGAGGATGACGAGTGCGATACTAATCATGAGTCGAGAGTTGTTTTATTTTTGTTGTGTTGTCGAGTTGATTTCGGTCTTAGATGTATTGTATTTCGACCCCTGCGTGGGTAATGTTGTTAGTCAGTCTTGTTGATAGAGTTGTGTGACCTCATCGGTCTGTGTGTTTATGTGTAAGTGACCTTAACGGTCTGTATTATTATATTGTTTGACCCTGGCTGGGCAAGCATTTGGTTGTTTATGGACGTTTAGCCTGGTAGATCCTTGCGGAAAGGGTTTACGGCGTGTAATATTCCCATACGGTTTTGGGGATGTTACAAAAACCAGGAGCTTTTCCTTTAATTACATCTTCCTTCAGTTGGGAAATCATCGGGTCACTCCACTGCTTCCCTTTGATGTCGTCAACCAAGGACGAAGTAATTTTGAGAGTACACAATTGTTCCTGTACTCGCTGAAGCCAAACTTCTATCCCTTGCTCAATTAAATCCTGACGAATTTTTGTCTGCGATGTAAGAACCTCGAGCATTTGAAGAGATGCCGATTTGCGGCTCAAAGCATCCGCAACGACGTTGGCTTTTCCGGGGTGGTAAAGAATTTCCAAATCATAATCCTTTATCAACTCTAACCAACGTCTCTGTCTCATATTCAGCTCCTTCTGACTGAAAATGTACTTTAGGCTCTTGTGATCGGTATAAATCCGGCACGGTGAACCATACAAATAATGCCGCCAAATCTTGAGTGCGAAGACAATTGCGGCCAACTCTAAATCGTGAGTAGGATAATTCATCTCATAAGGCTTTAATTGTCATGACGCAAAAGCTATTGTCTTATCATGCTGCATAAGAACACAGCCCAGGCCTTGACCCGAAGCGTCACTATAAACTGCAAAGCCTTCGCTACCATGTGGTAAAGTTAGAATCGGCGCTGAAGTCAATCGTCTCTTCAGTTCATCGAAACTCTGTTGTCTCTCATCCGTCTAAATAAACTTTTCGGTCTTCTGGAGCAATTTCGTAAGCGGTCGAGCCAGTTTCGAGAACCCTCGACAAACCGACGGTAATACCCAGCAAGGCCCAAAAAGCTACGAACTTCCTTAACATTTTTAGGCGGTGCCCAATCTAGCACTGCCTCAATCTTCTGCGGGTCTACACGAACCCCTTCGGCCGAAATCACATGATCGAGAAACATAACTTCTTCCAACCAAAACTCACATTTCGAGAATTTTGCATAGAGGTGCTCGGTTCTCAAAATGTCTAAAACCAAACGCAAGTGTCGGGCATGTTCCTCCTTATCTTGAGAATAGATCAAGATGTCGTCAATAAAGACGACTACACACCTGTCGAGGTACTCGAAGAATATTTTATTCATTAACTGCATGAATACTGCCGGCGCATTAGTCAACCCAAAAGGCATAACTAAAAATTCATAATGCCCATATCTCGTCCGAAACGCCGTCTTCGGAACGTCGGACTCCCTCACCCTGAGTTGATAATACCCGGATCTTAAATCAATCTTCGAGAAAACCGCGGCCCCTTGCAATTGATCAAATAAATCGTCTATACGAGGCAAAGGATATTTGTTCTTGATGGTTACTTTGTTTAGCTCACGGTAGTCGATGCACAAACGTAGTGAACCATCCTTCTTCCTCACGAAGAGAACAGGCGCGCCCCAAGGCGAAGCACTCGGTCTGAGGTACCCTTTTTCCAAAAGTTCTCCCAACTGAGTCTTCAATTCTTGCATCTCGGAAGGTGCCATTCGATAAGGTGCTTTAGAAATCGAGGCCGCATCCGGCTCTAAGTCCACGGAAAAATCTATCTCTCGATCTGGCGGTAATCCCGGGAGGTCATCCGGAAAAATATCGGGATACTCATTAACAACCGGAATCGAAGAGAAATCGACTTCATTTCCTTCCGTTTTCAAAGCATAACACCAATAGCCCGTACAACCTTTATTCAAAAGTTTTACGGCCTTTATGGCACTGATAAGTAACTTGGATTGGCCCGACTTACGTCCCAAAAATGAGTACTCAGATCCGTCTTTAGTCATCATAGTGATAACCTTGGTACGGTAATTCATAATCGCTTGGTGATTATCAAGCCAATCCTCGCCGAGGATCACGTCCTCGCCTTCCATATCAACTACAATCAGATTCGATAACCATTCCATACCGGATATAATCACCGGAAAATCTCTAATCTCCCGATTCCCCACAATTCTATCCCCGCTAGGCAGTTTCACGATAAAGGGATCGCAAGCAGTCAAACAAGTTATATTCAAACGGCGTACACACTCCAAAGAAATAAAAGAATGTGTAGCACCCGTATCAAAAAGTACACGGACTGGATAAGATAAAATATGGATGGTACCTGAAGCCACTGCCGCGTCGGGTTCGTCTGTTCGACGCATCTCATAAACCCGTGGTTGCACCGAACCAACGCTAGAGTTTCCCCCTCCAGCGTTCTGACCCCGTCCCCGGCCCCTGCCAAAATTCTGCTGAGGTTGACCAAAAGATTGTCGCTGGTTTATACCTTGATCAAGTGGTGTTGGGGCAGAAGCCCGAGTGTCCAAAGTCTGATTTGGCTCGGAACAATAGACCGCTCTATGTCCCATCTGTCCGCACGTGTGACACTTCAATGGTGGAAAGTTGCATTCCGAATTAAAGTGGCCTAGACGGCCACAATTATAGCAAGTCACCGTGCGATTTGTGGTACCCGGAGTGGGGGCAGTAACCCCTTTTTCCTTTATTAGAACGTGACGACTGTCCGGCAAAACGGCTAGTCGTCTGTGACTTCTGAAAGTTGCCACCCTTAGAGCCAGAAAAATTTCCCGCGACTTTCTACTTCTTCGGTTCTTCAACGGTATCGTTGTCGGGGCTCAACATATCATGGGCTAACGCTCTGTCCTGATACTCTTTCAGTGTGGTACAAGCAAATCCGGCCATGTACCGCCGTAAGTCCAAATTCATCCGCATATCAAAATAACGGATCTTATCACGCTCGTTACGCACTTGATCCTTCACATGGATCAATTGTTGGTTGTACTCCACGATCGCCTGTGAAATGGGAATATCTTGTGGTTTAGCCTCGAAAAAGGCTCGGATTCGGCTCTCTCGCACCGGCCAAGGACAAAACTCGGCCTCCAAGGGTTCCTTAAATTCATCCCACGTGGCAATACGATCCTGTGGCTTGATGACCTTCCACCAAGTAGCGGCCTCCTTAGTGAGGAAATACTGAGCAATCGGTACTTTCCTCACCTCGGGGCAATCAACCGCCTCGAAAATCTTCTCAGTCTGCTAGCCAATCTTCCCACTTAACGGGTGCAGTGCACCGCCAAACTGTGGAGGGTGCATACGGATTACATTCTGAAGCAAGGCATCCGTGTTTGGGTTCGGGTTATTCAGCTGAACAGTTTGGGCCAAAATAGTCATCTGAGTAGCCAATTGTTGAAGTGCATTCGCCACTCCAACGTCCGCGTTGTTCCCCTGACCGTCTGACTGGTCGTGCTGACTCTCGGTGTCGGGATGCACCGAGTTCGACAAACTGGGGTTGGTCGACCCCGCAACTGAACTGATGGAAACGGCCGCGCCACGACCTCTTCCTCGTCCACGGCCACGACCACGGCCACGGCCCCTACCAGCTGACATACTGAAGAACACACAAGGTACGTAAGTACAATTCAATCGCACGTCATTAAGGTGATCGATTCTCAAGAATACCAATAAAAGAAGCATAATGAATAAGGAAACATCAGAAGAGTAAGAGGTCTTACAAGTACCGGTCGCACTGTGATGATGGCAGAGTAGTGATACTGTGGACAAATGACGACTCATTCGACCCCAAAGACCGACAGCCTAGGTATCCATAGACCTAAGCTCTGATACCATATTCTGTAACACCCCCAAGTTATTCAGGGAATATTACAGCGTCGTAAGCCCCGCCGTGGGACCCACAAGGCTAAACATACGCGGAACTATAAATTTTGACCGAGAAGGTCTACACACAATGAAATGAAAAACAATACAAAGGGTATTCAAAACATAACCAATGTATTCAAAGACGTCACAACACGAATCAATACCTCGGCAAACACAGGCCGGAACATCAAGGAAAATAGAAAACAATACTCGAGTATTCAACAACCAATCCAGTACAACGACACTGAATGGAAAACTCAAAACATAACTGGAAGAAAGACACAGTATCACACTTGCCCACCATCTTCATGCCGACCCGATACTTGCCTGTCCGCTCTCCTGGAACCTGAAATACATAAAACGTATTTCCCCCATAAAGGGGTTAGCCGTCGAATAGCTAGTGCAAGTATATCAAGTATAAACACAATACTCCTCGACAATAAAGAAAAGTAACCGACAATTCATTAATTCAAGATTAGTATTCCGGAATAACTAAATCTCATAGCGTCACATCGAGACGTATATGAATGCCGTAGAAACGGTTCGTTCATATCATCCGTCAATACATGTATGAATGCCGTAGAAACTGTTCGTTCATATCATGCCATCAATTCATATATGAATGCCATAGAAACGGTTCGTTCATATCATGCCATCAATATATCTATGAATGCCGTATAAACGGTTCATTCATATCATACCATCAACATTTCTTACTTTCAAAGTCGAGAACGTACAATCATAAATATATACTTGCCTTTGAGACATCGAGAAATCGAACGGAGGAAGGGTATGAGTTCGGTAGGTCCAAGAACGCACTTCCGGCACCTAAACGATTCGCAAAGAATATGGTAATTAATTATCCATACTCAAATTACACGAAGAAATCCCCGAAACCCGTCTACGATTCACGAAAAATACACGGGTAAACAATACGAGGTTGGAAAATCGCTCAAACTCCCAAAAGTCCGAAAAATCGTAGGAAAAGCATGTATACGGTATAGATACATCATAATCTCAAGGTTCTCAAGCTTCAAATCGGATAAATCGGACGAATCTACGAAAAACCCAAAAATCCAACACAATATTCAAAGTGTTCTTGAAAAATCTTTCAATAATCCGATGAATAACCAAACATGCCCATAATCATGCGTATATCACTTCATACACCATGATTTTAACATCCAAAATGTCATTACCCAATATAAAATCGAAAACCAAGATGTTGAAGAAAATTACCTCTTGAAGATCCAAGCTCTATGATCCGAAGAATACGCGATAGATCGATGATCCGGGCTTCCCAACCGAATGAAATTGATAAAAATTCAATACTCAAGAGGTAGATGATGCCAAGTTCTCTCCTCAAGCTCTCTCTCTCGCGTGGGTTGAAGAAAATGGAGGAAATGAGCTGCATCTCGCTCAAAAGCATAAATTATGCAGTTGACCGCATTGTGTGCCGCGGCTCAGCCGAGGTGTGCCGCGGCACAGCCCAAAATCGCCTCCCGTGGCTCGCGGTGTCTGCGGCCGGCCAGCGTCTTGCCACAGATCTGAGACGGTTTTTGGCCGCAGATGCAACACAAGTGTGCCGCGGCCCGGACAGGTGTGCCGCGGCAGTGTGCCGCGGCCCTGCCGGCATGTGCCGCGGCACCGGGTACAGTCTGCTCGGCCAGGTCTAGAAAATGTGTGTGCCGCGGCGCACACTCCTTGTGCCGCGGCCCACACCCCTCTCGGGTCCTAAAATGATGAAAAATGACCCGGGAAGAGAATAAAAGCAATAGGACTCAATATCTGGGAAACAATAACACAAAATGGAAGTACGGAAATCCCAAGACGGTGATTCCAAGCAAAAATTACAAGGGTTCGCCCAACAAAACACAATTTGAACAATGAGGAGATTTGAAATGACATGAATTTCAACCAGGTATTACAAACTCAACATATTATATTCCCACAGAAAGTCTTTTAGTATTCCCTCTCAAATAATAAACCTAATCGATAAAAACTATTAAAGCTTCAAAAAAAGAAGAAAAAAAAATGATTCATAATTCTAGAAAAACAAATCATCTTTTTACCAACAAAAGAAAGAAATAGTTACTTTGTCTTTTCTATGATTAAACAGTTTAATTGTGTTCTGACATCACGTATATTTTAAATTATACTTTCTCTGTTCTTTAATTATTAACATTGGTTCAGACACGACTTCAATATATATAAATAACTAGTTGTCCACCCGTGCGATGCACGGTAAAGAATATTTAAAATCGATACATAGAAGAATAGTAAATTAATATTTAAGTTATAATAAATATATTATGCACGAAATTTTAATTACTAATACACACAATATATTACAAATGACGTATGATACTCTTGATGAAGTCATAAATTATAAATTTCTGAAAACTTCCCTATACACAACATTAATAGTTGTGTTGACATGTTTTTTCTCATCATCACAAATTAGAACTTTCAAACCTTTCCTATTTGTGACTCTAGAAAAAGCAACATATAATTGACCATGACTAAAAACAGGCTTACGCAAATATAGACCAAAATTTGTTAAGGATTGTCCTTGACTTTTATTTATTGTCATGGCATAGGAAACTGAGATAGGAAATTGACGCCGTTGGAATTTGAAGGGTACTTTTGAATCAGAAGGAGTCATGGATAATCTAGGAATCAACACCAGTTCACATGCACTTGCTCCTGTCATGATCTTTGCTTGGAGAACATGGTCTCCAAGCCTAGTGAGGAGTAATCTTGTACCGTTGCACAAACCCCGACTTGGATCAATATTCCGTAGTAACATCACTGGAGTCCCAACTTTTAAATTTAACTCATGATTTGGTACGCCAGAACATTTAATTCCGTTGAGGAATTCAGGAGTGTGGACATTTGTCAAATCATCTACAGCCAAATCTGACTTACTTGCATTATCAGAGCTCAAATATGGACGACTATCTCCAGTATTTTTTCTATCATGTACTGATTTATAGAATCAACGACATCCAAAGTGGGCGCTAATATAGCTCATTGTTGTAGATATTCTGGATCGTGAATTCTTTCAGATAAGTTAGGATACGTACTTTCAACAATAGTTGCAATTGGATCAGGCCCATTCTGCAAGAGTATATCATCGGGAATCAGACATGTAAGATCCGTCGTCTCCTTCTCCAATTGTTCCATTTCCAATATCTTGTAACCTTTACAAAATTCACTAAAGCGGTAGCATCACTTTCTCGAACCGACACTTTGCAACCTCATATTTTTGTCAATCAAGAACTTCGCAAGAATTCCAGATATAAGATTCGTTAAAATTTGCATTTACTATATCTTGTCTTCGTCCTTTTGGTATAACTGGAAGTATTTGACGAAAATCCCCACCAAACACAACTGTCTTGCCACCAAATGGCTTTGTAGCATTTTCAATGTCAACGCACTTCATCACATCCTTCATACTTTTATCCAATGCTTGAAAGCAGAATTTGTACATCATTGGAGCCTCGTCCCATATAATGAGCTTTGCCTTCACAATCAATTGAGCCAACTCGCTGCCAAGCTTGATATTGCATGATGATTTTTCATGTGGAGTTAAAGGAATCTTAAAGCGAGAGTGAGCAGTTCGACCTCCTGGAAGAAGCAATGATGCTATTCCACATGAAGCGACGTTCAAAACAACATCACCTTTAGATCTTATTGCTGCAGACAAAGTTCTCCAGACAAAAGTTTTACCAGTACCTCCATAACCATAAAGGAAAAAAGTTTTACCCCTCTCCGCCTCTGTTGAATCCATTATTTTATCAAAGATAATGCGTTGCTCGTCCGTCAACTTTGGGAGGAGCTCTTGTAGCTCCTTCTCTAGTAAGGACCTGTCATACTGCAATTCCTCATGTAACAATCTGTTTTGATATGCTGAAATATCATTGAAGTCAGGCAAAGGCATTGTTTCAAAGTTTCTCAGACTACTTCCACACTTTCTCAGTGAAGACTCAATTTCAATGAGAGCAAGGTTCTTAATTTGAGCATCTGTTAACCTTAGATCTACAATGTAATATAATAAAAATTATTTCAGTATATATAATTAAATATGACAATAGTAAACATTGAATATTAACAAAAAAAACATAATTATTAAAATATACCTTGTTTGTGATAAAATTTTCTTTGATTGTACAGAATATCGTCTGCCAAATATTCCCAACATTTTTCCCAAACAAATTCTGGTCTGCCCATACAATTCTCTGTCAACAAAGTTGCAAACATAGTACGTAAAGAATGCGCAGACGCCTAAAAACTTGCTTCAGTTAATCCATCAATATACTCAGAATCATCCTCCAAAAGACCAAATGCGTAACACGCATCTCTATATGACTCATACTGTATATGATGTGCTATTTTCATATCATTATGACATTTAGCTCCACGAATAACATTGATCAAACATCTAAGATAATAAGAATCACCAGCTCCTGGCGGCACATAGTAGGGTCTTCCTAAAGAAAAACCTTGACTTCTAGGAACCCATTTATTGCCTTGTTGTTTCCATACAAAGTACTGAGGATATTCTGCATATGTTAGATTATTGCCATGCGGAAACTCAATATTTGCCTTAAAGCAAGCTTCAAACTTGCTTGTGTTGAAAGATTGACGATCAATAACAGCCTCCATGTCTTGAGATTCTGAAAAAACTACACTTTGCTCTCCTGGAAGATGAAAACTCAACCGTTCAACAGGTGGATCTCTATATGCTATTTCAAATGTAAATATCCTCCACATAGATTCACATGGCGAAATGTATCTACAATCATAGTACATCTGTACCTCGTCAATTACTTTACTACTTTCGACATCCTTCTTGCTCTTCAAAAACTGCGCAGTTGCACGGTCACATCCTTTGTTTATGTATTTGAACAAATACTTAATAGACCGTGATTGGTTACACCATTCCATATTCATATGAGCTCCATACTTTAACAAAAGATAAGGATTATGCGGAACTACAAATCTATTATCAATAGGCACTCCATTTTTCATGATAATTCTACCAGTATCTCTTCTTCTATAGATCGGGTAGCCTTCATCACTAAAAGTAGTACAGTCTACGAATTTTTTAGGGAAGAACTTGGTACAACCATTTTCTGACATGCATGGAGCATTCTTATTAGCAACTCCACACGGACCATGAATCATGAAGTTCTCCAAAGCACCGTAGTATGCAGGATAAATATTTACATCTGGAATTTGGTGATATGATCCTGTCTATATCAACTCCAAAGGGAAATCTATCCTCCGCATGACTAGAAACAACAATATATGTGCATGCGGTAAACCTCGCTTTTGAAATTCAATCGTATATACAATCGCATGGATATTAAAAGCAGTTAATGCAATTAAAATTGAGTCATCTAACTTCTTGTTAAAAGAGAGTTACTAAACTTTGAAAATCACATGTTATTTCCATATTATTTAGTTTTGAAAAAATTGAGGAAAATAGGATGATGGAATTTATTCCATCATAGACTTTTATCTACCAATCAAAAACTCTCTCTTTGTTATTTTTATTTCTTAAGTTTTAATATTATTTTACAATAATGTTAAATATTTTATTTCATGCATAGCATGAAAGGACATCTAGTATATATAAATGTACACACATGCATATAATTATAAAAGAATTATGGAAATAAAATTACCTGCTTTAACGCGACCAAATACCCGATTTTTTCGCAAATCCTTGATTAATCCATCTAGTTTCATCTTAAACACTCTGCAAACAATATCTCGACGATCTTCAGGGTTCAAACCCTTTTTATCTAAATATCGAGAAATTTTAGGCCATTTAGGGTTGCACGTCAAGGTTATAAACAAATCAGGATATCCAGCCCACCCACATATTGTCATTGCGTCTTGAAAGTTCTGAATCATGTATCGGGGACTTCCAGTGTATGAGGATGGCAATACTACTGGTAAACCTTGAGTTGCTAAATTTGTCTCACCACGGTAAAATGCAGCCTCAAGTCCTTTATAAATTTCACAACGGAGAGTTTTCTGATTAAGCTTAACCCATGTCAATCTTCCTGATTCTATAATGGTATATGAATCCACAATTAATTGTTGGGTCAATCTTCTTGAGGATAATATGGCACACTCTTCTCCATCTCTATCGTGAAATCTATAGGCGAAGAATTGTCTAGTACTCACACGTCTTCTCTTCTTTTGTGCCGTACTTGTTGTGATTAATAATGAGATATCTTCCCTATATCCATCTTCTCCGTAAGGAAAGATAAGAGGGTACTGTAAACCAAGATAAGAAGCATGTAGCTCATTTATTCGCTTCAAATATCCAGTTTTTGTTTCCACGATGATATCCCGATTACCTAATGCGTCACCGAGGTCTCCTACAACCAGTGCTGCTACTTCAGAAGCAGTTGGAAGGTTATACATTCGACCATCTTTATCTCTTCTTCCAATAAGCTTTAGCTTAACATTTGCCTCACTGCACTGTTGAATTTTGTCTCTTGCCATTCGAAAAGATTGCACTAAGATATTGTTCTCATCAAGCATTTCCTTTAATTTTTGAACAATATTTGCCTGAAGTCCATTTGAATTGCCACGTGACCTGTACAATACATTTGGATTTCAAATATCATTTAATGCAAGAACTTTTTTTTAGAAAATATATAATTTACCAAAAAAACAAACCTAACAGAGTTGGTCCTATTCGCCACCTCATTTTCAGTATCATATATATACAGTTGGGCAAACTTCGGAGCCTGATCTTCTGTCGGCATCAAACTTCCAATCAAGTGGTAGTTTTGACCGTGCAATTTAAATATAGGTGGAGAAGTTCCCATATTAGGATTGCTATCAATTTTTCCTCCCAAAGATGTAAAAGCAAACATGCTATTGTAAGATCTTATATTTTTATAAAATGGTTACTAATTTGAATTTTCCCACTTAAAAGATCTACCAACAATTGTGGAGGTCTTTTCGTCTTTGGAAGCTCAATTTTTCCTTGAAGACAACATGTTGAGTATTTTGGTCTCGTTGACCCATAACCTGACCTTAACCTCTCATTATACCAAACAAAGCTGCACAATACTCGCACTTATGGTCGGCATCACCGAGATCCCAATATTCTGAAATAAAGATAAATATTATAAGTGTCAATTTTTTTGAATTAATACATTTGATATAAAATATTAATTTATGTCTATATAAAATTTATCAAATAAGCACCTGTGGAGTTACAATGCCGATAACTTGAGTTTTCATCCCCATTTTGTAAGACAACAGTTGATGATTGTTCAAGTTCGGGTGGAGTTGGTAGATGACTAAACGAACAAATAAGTCAGTATATACATTTTTATATTACAATAATTAAATTAGTAGTACCTTGAATATTTCTGCATCATATTTTTGTTTCCCTGATATCCTGTAAAATATAAACTCTTACAAATTAAACAGTATTAAATGTAACAAAGAATAACATAAATGGTTACAAAACGATACCATAAATACTTATATTAATATGTGCTTTATATACATCACATGTTTGATAATATCACTATATATGAGTACAACTTTAAAAAAATTACCTTTGATATTTGAAGCGAAAACCATAATTGTACATTATTTTTTGCGTACAAATTGATTATTTACACTAATTATTTACAAACATCATTTCACCAAGTAAAAAAATTACATAAAAATAAATAACAACTTAATTATAAAATAAAGCCTATCTTGCCATAATCAATTAAAACAAAAAAAAAATACTAAAATCCATTTTACATTGTCCAATTTATTAAATTATTTAAACAATGAATGGGGCATAGAACACCAAATTTATATTAAAAAAGGTGACAATGTTTAGCTAGCTAGAAATTTAGAATTTAAAAAAAAAATTATAAACAAATAATGCAGTAAATATAATCTTCATTTACCTGAATTAGTTCTGATTGAAGTACAATCGGCATTAACTCCAGTGCAAGTAGGGGTGGCATTTCGGAACCGAAAATTCAAAACCAAACCGAAAAAATCTGAAAAAAGAACCGAAGAACCGAAACCAAAGAAGACCGAACCGAAAAATAGAAAAACAGAACCGAACCGAATTGGTTTGGTTCGGTTCTCGGTTCGGGGTCGGACAGAGCCGAACCGAACCGAAATGGACCGAAGTCAAAGTCACATACTAAAATGACATCTTTTTGTGAGTTTTATGTGTTTGAAATTTTAATGTAATTTGTTTTTCTTTTTTAAGACCCTTATGGATCCAAGGAGGACCGATAATATGCTCGTGTTATCCGTGATTCAACTAATTTAGGTTTAAATAATGATCTATTGTGATTTATGATTGTTATATCTTTTAAGATATTTGTAAATTGTTGTGCAAGTCTACTTCTTATCTTGAGCATATATATATATATAACTTTTGTTGGCTTGTTGTTATATATAACTTATTCTATTGAATATAATAGTTGAATTTATATCGTGAAGAACCGAAAAAACATCAAACCAAACCAAAACCGAACCGAATATTTATAAAGCCGAATTTAACCGAACCGAACTTCAAAAAGAACCGAACCAAACCGAACCCGAATATTTGGTTCGGTTATTGGTTTCGGTCAAAAACCGAACCGAATGGAACCGAGTCCACCCCTAAGTGCAAGCATTTGATTTAAAGTTTTTTATTCGTGCAGCATGCAACTTACCTGAAGTAGAAATTCCAAAACTTGTTAATAATATTGCATGACAAATAAAAAACATTATTACCACTAATATTGTTTTTTTATTATAGTAATAAGTTTAAAGAAAATAACAACAAATTTAAAAAATTGAATAAAAATACCCACTTGTGTCGATTGCAACTGGTATGGGAGATGATGATGATGATACTATTAATGTAATACCTCCATCAACATATTCACTTTCATTTGTTCCTAAATCTAATTCACCTAAAAGAATAATGAAAAAAAAATTACACAACATTTAGCTAATAATACTCCTTACTAAAGTTAAAGATAATTGAGCTACATAAAAAATACTTCATTTGTTACCTGGTAATGTTCCTCCACGTTTTCTTTTCAGTTTATCTTTGCGTGTATTTCTTGCCTCTCTTACTTTAAATTCATCCATTTTGCGCTAAATATATTATATAATGCAATATAGAATGTTGTTAAGTTAGTATATTAAAATATAATATTATAAATTAAGGACATGTCAATACATTACCTAATTATACATTCGAAATATAAAATTTCTTAATGAATAAACTAAGCATATACTTTTAGGTATTGCACCTATAAATAGCAAAATATATCACCATATTCATTTTAAAATATTTTATAGTATTAATTTTTATTTTTTATTTTAATATAATTAGTAAGTTTTCATGTAAAATTTATATAGATTTATATATATGTTTTATATACCAACTAAAATTAAGTTCAATATATATTTATAATTTATAATTTTTATTGGGCCATGATTTATTTTATTAAATTATATTGGGCCTAATCTATTTACATAACTCCCTAATGGCCCAAAACCTTACAATTCTTGATGAATGGCCCAAAACCCCCTAATCTATTTTATTTAAATCTCACCGGCCCAAAATCCATTTTACAATTGTAAGGGGTGGGATAAGACTTAAGAGTGACAGCTAAGCGCCTAAACCAGAGCAAAAAAAAAAAGAAGCCTTCTACGTTGTCTAGAAAACCCTAGCCGCCCACCCCTTATATAAACAACACCCCCATCAGTATTTTCCCTACCCTCTCTCTCCCTCTCTCTACCCCTCACCACTTGTGTTATCTTGAAAAACCTAGGGGACACTCGTCCCTCTACTTCAGTTATCGCCGCCCACTTCTTCTCCAGACTCTTCCCTTCCCCCTATTCCAGCTGCTGCCCGCCTCCGATACAGTGTTAATTTTATTATGTTTTTAATTCTTTTACATCTATATGGGTATATGAAGACATAATATCTTCGTATGTGGAGATGATTTTGATAGAAAAGGGTTTGATTCATCATTTTGCCCTGATTATTTCGGTTGGTAAATAGATGAAAATGAATTCCCAACTTAGTCTGTCAATTTTTTCGTATGCCCTGAGAATTTCGATCACCTTTTCATAAATTAGTAGGTGATATCACTGTATCTGGAAAATAAAAAGGAAGATATTCATAGTTTTCAGCTGAATAATAGCTTCAAACTATGATTATTATTTCTTCCGATAAATATTTATTTATGCTTAATATATATTTTTTTATTTTTTTACCTAATCATGTAGATCTAAAAGTCTGTATGTCATATACTTATTTTATGTGGTATTTCAATGTATATGAAAAATAAAACGAAATTATTCATAGTTTTTAGCCAAATAGTAACTTCAAACTATAAATACCTTACTCTTCGGATATATTTAGGTATTCCATACTCGATATATATGCATTTGTATTATTTTATATACATAAATCATGTAGATCTAAGTATATATGGTTACTGTAATTTAAACATACTGTTTAAGTTAACTGATAGCAAATATAGAAAGAACTTCTATGACTTAAAAACATAACTCACTCGTTGAATCTGATGAAGCTTATATGTCCCGGTTATTTCTGTTGGTATCCTATATAATGTTCTGGAATTTTCATCGAGTAAGATTCGGGTTTATATTGTTCTCAAATGTCTTTATACTGTAATTGATAAACCATAAACTAATATTCAAAAAATTTATGAATAATAATTAATGGGAATTAATTATGGCAGACGAACCATAATATATTCTTATATGCAGAATATATAAAAGACATATGAGATCAACCATATTATATCCTGTAATGAGTATTATTTTTGTATATGGGGTTAACTTAGAGCAATTATTTTAAATATATTGTACAATATATACAATATTTTTACTTTTTAATATACTGTTTAAATTCATAATATTTGGGGTGTAATTGCGAAGCCATAAACTAATTTCATAAATTTAGATTTTTACTCTACTGTAAAATCGAGAAACAGTACAATATAAACCACATATACATATATTGTTTATATTGTACTGTAATAGTTTTTAGTACAAAAATGAATTCGTAAATTTGTTGTGTTTATTGATACAATTATACGTTTAAATATAGTGATTTAAATTAATTAAGAACAGAGATATTCAGGATAAACTAAGCCATCCAAAAATATATCGGATGAAACTACAAATTAGTTATATCAATAGATCTGATGAAATTTATAGTTTTTAAAATTTAAAATTGTTATATCGGAATTTTATGAACATTTCTATTTTAAACTAAACTTTTTAAATTTACATGACATGTAACTCACTCGTTGAATCTGATGAAACTTGCATCGATTTTGCCCTGATTATTTTTGTTGTTATCCTCTTAAATGCTCTGGAATTTCTTCGAGTGGGATTTGTTTCGCCTCCATCTTTTCTGCCGCTGGCCTGTGAAGTCATACAGTATACAAAACATCCAATTAAGGTAATTAAATTTTCAGATATTCAAACTTGTAGCAAATTCTTCTTTTTGTGCGAATATTAGTTTTGAAACGAAAAGGATATTATGTGCAGTGAAATTAAAATATGAACATAAACAAACGAACATGTAAAGCGAATCCGTCTTTAAAGTGAAAATGTCAGTTTTTCAAGTATACAAAATGGAAGTGAAAAATATCGGTTTTTCAATTAACTGATCACACAGTAGTGGAAATATTTAGTTTTACCTAGTCAATTGTAGTTAATATTCAGTTATATTTAATTTTCAATGTAGCGAGAAATAATTTTTTTAGGGTGGCAAAATAAAAAAAGGCTTTAAGGTAAGTGAAACAATTAAGTGAAGAGCCCCATATTTCAATAAGCTAAATCTTAATTTTATCACGCATTTTACTGTTAACCAAAACATCAGATTTTGAAAATTACAAATGAACTAAGAAATATTAGATTTTGACAATTAGAAATGCATAATATATTTTTAGAATATCACTTATTTTTATATTATATATTTGGTATAATATGTTGTGCGTAAAATATGCTGGTTTAAAACTAAGGCTCTGTTTTTAATATGTTATATTAAAATTCGTATGTGGAAGACATCTTTCAAGGAATTAATTTTGGCAGACCAAGTGACCAACCATAATATATTCTCATCCTCCTCATATATAAAAGACATATGAGGTCAACCATATTATGTATTGTAATGAGTATAATTTTTGTATATGGGGTTAACTGAGAGCAAATATTTTAAATATATTTTATACAATATATACAATATTGTTACCTTTAAATATACTGTTTAAATTCATAATATATGGGGTGTCATTGATAAACCATAAACTAATTTCATAAAAATTCAGATTTTTACTGTACTGTATAATCTAGAAACAGTACAATATAAACCACATTTAGATGTAGATTCTTTTAATATACTGTTTATATTGTACTGTAATGGTTTTTATTACAAAAATAAATTCATAAATTTGTTTTGTTTAATGATACAATTATACGTTTAAATATACTGTTTTAAATTAATTGAGAACAAAGATATACCATATAAACTATGCCATCCAATAATATATCGGATGCAACTACGAATTAGTTATATCAACAGATCTGATGAAATTTATAGTTTTTAAAATTTAAATTTGTTATATCGGAATTTTATGCACATTTCTATTTTAAACTAAACTTTTATATTTACATGACATGTAACTCACTTGTTGAATCTGATGAAACTTGCATCGATTTTGCCCTGATTATTTTTGTTGGTATCCTCTTAAATGCTCTGGAATTTCTTCGAGCGGGATTCCTTTCGCTCCATCCTTGCTGACTCTGGCCTGTGAAGTCTTACAGTATACAAAATATTCACTTAAGGTAATCAGATATTCAGATTTTCAAACTTGTATCAAATTCTTCTTTTTTAATAAAATATCACTTTTGAAATGAAAAGGATATTATATGCAGTGAAATTAAAATATGAACATAAACAATCGAACCTGTAAAGCGAATCTGACTTGGTAGTGGAAAATATTTAGTTTTACCTAGTAATGGAAGTGAAAAAAGTCGGTTTTACTTGGTAGTTGAAAATATTTTCAATGTAGCCAAAAATAATTTTTTTAATGGTGGCAAAATAAAAAAAAGGCTTCAAGGTGAGTAAAACGATTAAGTGAAAGCCCCATATTTCAATAAGATGAATTTGAATTTTATCATATCTTTGTTGATATATATTCAGAATGTCACTTTTATTTTTATATTATATATTATATATTTGGTATAATATATTGGTTTAACTATCTCATTTTTTAACTCTAATATATAATTGGTAGAAATATCACTTTGAATTCGAAAAGGATATTATATACATGGAAATTAAAATATGAATATAAACAAACGAACTTATAAAGCGAATCTGTCTTTAAAGTGAAAATGTCAGTCGTTTTTTCAATTAACTGAACACATAGTAGTGGAAATATTTAGTTTTACTTAGTCAACTATAGTTAATATTTGGTTATATTAAATATTTAATGTAGTCAGAAACAATTTTTTGAATGGTGGCAAATAAGCAAAAACTTTAAGGTAAGTAAAATGATTAAGTGAAGAGCCTCATATTTCAATAATCTGAATCTGAATTTTATCACGATCTTTAGTGCTTAACTAAAACATTGGTTTTTGAAAATTACAAATAAACAAAGAAATATTAGATTTTGATAATTAGAAATGCATAATATATTTTTAGAATATCACTTTTATTTTTATACTATATATTTGGTGTAATATACTGCTTTTACTTAACTAATTCCATTACATATTTCAATATATTTAGCTTGTGAGTATATAATTGTAATGATCATCCTGATTTGTTTTTAAAATATATTGTTTTACTAACAATCTCGTTTTTAAAATATAATATATTTGGCATAATATCACTTTTATTTTTATATTGTTGATTGTTGATTTCTAGCTTGTTAGAATAAAATTATAGCAGTCATTCTTATTTGCTTTTTAGTATGCAACAATCATTGATTGTTACAACATGATTTGCCGGAATAAAGTCTGCTTGAATTATAAGCAATCGAAGAAAATTAAAATCAAAATAAAATAACTGATTGGATAAAGTCTTAGAAACATACTTAATTTTAATTTAAAACTGCTATTAAACCAACATGCTTTTGAAAATGAAAATAATACTGTAATATCCGCATTTTTCTTTCCCTTGTATTTTTATTTTTGGTGTATTTCTCGATCGTAGTGACCCTCGTGTATCTTTCAGTGTATCCTTCCTGTCATCTGTTGAACTGTATTCTCGTTATTGTTGTGCGGAACCGCCATTTCGGGGTTGCTGTGGATCCATTTCGTGTTATTGGTTCCCAAATATTGATTTCTATTGCTTTTATTCTCTTCCCGGATTATTTTTCATCATTTAGGACCCAAAGGGGGTGTGGGCCGCGGCACAAGGTGTACTGTGTTGGCCGATCATTTTTCATCATTTAGGACCCAAATGTGTGTATGCGCTGCGGCACACACATTTCTCCAGTTGTTGGCCGAGCGGTATCTTGTGTCTTGCATGGCGCACCCGTCGAGGCCGCGGCACACCCGTCGGGGCGCGGCACACCGTCGGGGCCGCGGCACCTTGCCGAGTCGATGTCGCGGCACACCGTCGGGGCAGCGGCACAATCTTGAGTCGATGCAGCGGCACACTCGTGTGGCATTTTCGGCAAAACCGATCATCTTGGGTGCCGCGGCACGCCGGCCGAGCCGCGGCACCGCCGAACCACGGGAGCGATTTTGGGCTTGTGCCGCGGCACACCTCGGCTGAGCCGCGGCACACAATGCGGTCAACCCTATAATTGTGTTGTTTTAAGCGAGAGCAGCTCATTTTCCTTCTTCTTCTTCCATTTACGCGAGAGAGATTGAGAGAGGAGGAGAGCTTCTCATCATTCATCAATTGGGGGTTGATTTTCATCATTCTTCTTCGGTTGTGAAGCCGGATAATCAATCTAACGTGTGTTCTACGGATCTTAATACTTGAATCTTCAAGGTAATATCTCTTGGAACCCTACCTTTTGGATAATTAGGGATTTTGGGGTTTTTGTCCGATTCTTTCCGTTTTGTTGGTGGATTCTTGATGAATACGATTAATATTGTTAGTATCATTAACTTTCCTATGGATTCATGGTATATTTTGTGGTTTTTACGGAATCGAGAGGGTTTGGTTGTGGTCCGCCCTCGTTGTTATTTTTGTACGAATATACATGAATCGTAGGTGGGTTGTCGGGGGTATTCCATTTCCGTATTCGTCTAGAGTTGGTTGTGATTATGTTCTTCAAATCGTTAGGTTAGGTTCCGTTGGTTCTTAGCGTTCGTCGGTGATTATCCTTTCTGTTCGTTGCGTCATCAATTACTCAAGGCAAGTATTTTTGGAAATCTTTATGCTTAACGTGGAATGGTAATGTATTTTGTGTGTGAATTGCTCACCTCGGGTTGGTCCGATGGGATCACGGAGGGAATCCAAAGGGTTGAGTCCTGGATTCATGAGTTTGTATAGCTAGCCAGTTCGGGAGGGTCCTTAGAGGCCTCGGGCGGGATCAATGATATTACTCTGTTCCCAAGGCGATGCATGTGTGTGTTTTATTTTTATAATGTGGCCAGCTCGGGAGGGTCCTTAGAGGCCTCGGGCGGGATCTATGATATTACTCTGTTCCCAAGGCAAATTGTTTGACTGTTTGTTTCCGGAAAAGACATGTCTGGTTTTGGTTTTTGAAATGATATTGGTGCATGTGCTATGAAATGTGTAAGCGATTGGTTTGCCTTGATTACTTGTACTAGCGTAATTGCTAACCCCTTTGGGGGACCCATTTTGGGGAAATTCTTGTTATGGATTTCAGGTTATGCTTATCCGGACGAGCGAGCACCGGGACAGTACGAGGATGTTGGCCAGGGTCGTTGACATGTGCACTTGGGTCTTCTTATTTCTTTTGTCCATTTCGATATGGTTGTTCCCACAGTTTTAAACTTATAGATTGTACTCGCGAGTACTTAGGCTTTCATTTCAAACTCCGTATTGTATCACCTTAAATTGTTACATTGTTGGATGATGCTTATATCGCCGGTTGCTCCGGGCGTATCTTTATATGTCATATTATTAAAACGTGTATCCTCGCTAACCGAGATGGTTAGTCGAGTGGGGTTTTTCTTGTTGTAGCCTGGTGGGTCCCATGTAGGGGTCCACGGCGCTGTAATATACTCTGAATATCTCGGGGTGTTACAGAAAATGGTATCGGAGCTCTAGGTTTATGGATACCTAGGTTTGTCGGTTATTTGGGTCTAGTCGTGTTTTGTTTTGCACATTGTCACACCGCTGCCGGCATCTCAGTACTTCCAGTGTTCATAAGTTTCCTTACTCGATTCTTTACTTTCTCGTACTGTATTCCGTTTCTTGAACTGTGGTTATTCTCCCTCCTTTGTTTATCATCGTAGTTGCTTTTTTTTCCTTCCTTACTCATCCTCGATATACTTCTGTTATCTCTTAACACCAGTATGGATGCCGGAGGAAACCTTGGTCGTGGTCGTGGTCGTGGATGCGGCCGAGGATGTGCGGCAGTCGGTGGGACGGCCACGTCGCATTCTTCAAGAGCCGGCAGTACCGGAGACCGTCACAGTCATGCTTCTTCTCAGGAGCGCGCCGATCTTGGTATTGCGGCTGTTATGCAGCAAATGGTTAACCAGATGGCGGCAATAGCTCAGGCGGTTCAGAATCCGGATCCGACCCATGCTAATCGGGGCGGGGCGGATCGCTGGCTTCAGGATGTCATCAAGATGCATCCTCCTCAGTTCTCGGGAGCTTCGGACCCGATCGGCTGGGAGGGATGGATCAAGGAGATATCTAAAGTCTTCGTTGCCACCAACTGTCCCGAGGATCGTAAGGTCCCTATTGCCCAGTACTTTCTCACTGGGGATGCTACGGATTGGTGGGAGACCGTTGGGCCCAAAGACCATGTTGCTTCGTGGGCCGAATTCTAGGAATTGATGGAGACCGAATATTGTCCGTGGCCGGTCAGACAGGCTCGAGTGCATGCCTTCTATTATGCTCAACCACGAGATATTCCCGTATCCCAAGCTATTGCCGATTTTAACAAGGAGTTGGGTTATGTGAAAACCCAAGTTGTCGAAGAGAGCGACAAAATTTTCCATTTTTCCAGGAGGATGAAACTGTCCATTCGGGACTATATGTCTGGACTCGTCTGCACTACCTTGAAGGATTATCAGAGTAGGGCCCTCGCTTATGATATGTCAGTGACGGCTAGTGATTTGGCTCGTGAGAGCAAGAAGCAGAAGTCGGTCGGAAATTTTTCTGGTCCCAAGAGTGGAGGCCAGCAGAAATCTCAAGCTGCAAATATTTCTACGGGCGGTTCGGCTCGTTTCTTTGGGAGCTTTCGGGGTGCCGCCGGAACCTCTGCTCGTGAACCCACATGCTTTAACTGTGGTGTGCAGGGCCATAGGAGCCGACAGTGCTCTCTTCCGAAGTTTACTTGTCATACTTGTGGACAGTTGGGCCACAAGGCCCTCTTTTGTGAACAGATCATGCAGCTTCGCGGCGCCCGTTCTTCTCACCCAGCACCTATGGAACCGAGTGTGAACCAGGGCTCATTTGCTCCGCTGCCTCCACCGAGTGTCGGCCGTGGTAGAGGTCGGGGTCAACCCGCTAGAGGAGGAGCTTCCAGTGTCGGCTCTGCCCAGCCGCGTATATACGAGATGAGGAGGGCCGATGACCCAGCAGCTACTGTGGCGACAGGTACCGTTTATATCCATTCTCATCCTGTCGGTGTGCTTTTTGATTCGGGTGCTACGCATTCATTCATTTCTCTAGAGTGTGTACGCCATTTGAGTCTCGACTGCTTGTCACCTTGCGAGCCTTTCGTCGTTAAACTTCCTAGCGGTGATAAAATTGTCGGTGATCGAGAGGTCCGAGACTGCTTTGTGTTTATTTGTGAGAGATCTTGGCTCTCTAATCTTATTGTCGTTAATATTGAGGGTGAGGATTTGATTCTCGGGAATGATTGGCTCGAGCGGCATGGCGCAATCATGAACTACCGCACGAGAATCATTACTATGTTAGCCGAGGACGGCACCGAGCACTCTTTCGCAGGGCGAAAGAGGGGAAACTAGAAGTTCGTTATTAATGCCTTGAAGGCGATGAGTCTCCTGCGAAAGGGGTGTACTGGTTATTGGTGTTACGCCCTGAAGGCGGAGGATGGTGGAGTCGAGCTTTCATCGATTCCAGTCGTTAGTGAGTTTCCTGATGTATTTCCTGACGAGTTACCGGGATTGCCACCGGATCGTGAGGTCGAGTTTGCTATAGAGTTAGAGCCGGGCGCGGCTCTTATTTCTAAGGCGCCGTATCGCATGGCACCTTCAGAGATGTCAGAGTTGAAGAAGCAGTTGAGTGAGCTTCTTGAGTCGGGATATGTTCGACCGAGCGCCTCACCTTGGGGCGCACCGGTCCTGTTTGTGCGGAAGAAGGATGGTTCACTGCGTTTGTGTATCGACTATCGCGAACTAAACAAGGTGACCATCAAGAACAAGTATCCTTTGCCGAGAATTGATGACTTGTTCGATCAGTTGCAGGGAGCTGCGGTATTCTCGACGATTGATCTGAGATCGGGGTACTATCAGCTCCGGGTGAGGGAGTCCGATGTGCCGAAAACAGCTTTTCGGACGAGATACGGACATTATGAGTTTGTAGTTATGCCTTTCGGGTTAACTAATGCGCCAGCGGTGTTCATGCAATTGATGAACAAAGTTTTTATCGAGTATTTGGATAAGTGTGTCGTCGTCTTCATTGACGATATTCTTATCTATTTGAGGAATGAGGAAGAGCATGCCCATCATTTGCGGATAGTGTTAGACATTTTGAGGACCGAGCAACTCTATGCGAAGTTCTCGAAATGTGAGTTCTGGCTGAAGGAAGTGATGTTTTTGGGCCACGTGATTTCAGCCGAGGGAGTTCGTGTAGATCCGCAGAAAATTGAGGCAGTGTTGGATTGGGCACCGCCCATAAATGTGAAGGAGGTCCGTAGTTTCTTGGGATTGACTGGCTACTACCGTAGGTTCGTCGAGGGTTTCTCGAAACTAGCTCGGCCACTTACACAGTTGCTCCAGAAATCCGAGAAATTCGTCTGGAATGACGAGAGGCAGTCCAGTTTTGAGGAGCTGAAGAAGCGTTTGACCTCAGCCCCGGTTTTAGCGTTGCCATGTGGCAACGAGGGTTTTGCCGTTTATAGCGATGCTTCGGGTCAGGGTCTTGGGTGCGTATTGATGCAGCACGGCAAGACCATCGCTTATGCTTGTAGGCAGTTGAGGCCGTATGAACTGAACTACCCTACTCATGATTTGGAGTTAGCGGCAGTTGTTTTTGCGCTCAAGATTTGGTGTCACTATCTTTTCGGATCTACATGTCAGATTTTTACCGATCATAAAAGTCTGAAATACATATTTACTCAGCGGGAGTTGAATATGCGACAGAGGAGGTGGTTAGAGCTGATTAAGGATTATGACCTCGAAATCCTTTATCATCCGGGCAAGGCGAACGTCGTGGCCGATGCCTTGAGTCGGAAACCGATTGCGTTGCGAACACTTGAGGTCCTTACGTCTCAGTCCGAGCTTCGGCGGGCTTTGATCGAATTAGATGTTGAGGTTTTGTTGCCTGGAGCTGTCGGGCAACTTTGTGCTTTAGAGATTTTGTCGTCTTTGATCGATGAAATTAAGCTGAAGCAATTAGAGGATCCGATGATTACTCAAATCCGAGAGAACATTCTTAAGGGAAAGTCTCCTGGGTTTGTGATTCACGAGGACGGTGTTTTGAGATTTCAGAGTCGGCTTTGTGTGCCGAACGACTCAGAGTTGAGACAGAGTATTTTGCATGAAGCCCATGCTACACCTTATTCCGTTCATCCTGGTTCGAGTAAGATGTACAAGGACCTGAGGAGGAATTTCTGGTGGAATGATATGAAGGAGGAGGTCGCACAGTTTGTATCGAGATGCTTGACTTGTCAGCAGGTCAAAATCGAGCATCGACCGGTCAAGTTATTACATCACTTCCTGCTCCGAATGGAAATGGGAAGATATATCGATGGATTTTGTTACGAGTTTGCCGAGATCGAGGTCAGGCATGAATATGGTATGGGTGATTGTTGATCGTCTGACCAAGTCGGCACATTTTCTGGGCATCAAGGACACTTGGGGTCCAGAAAAGTTGGCTCGTGTGTTCATTGCGCAGATTGTGAAGCTTCACGGTACTCCGAAGTCTATTGTTTCAGATCGTGATGGCCGTTTCGTATCGCACTTTTGGCAGGCGGTGCATAAGGCGTTGGGTACCCGTTTGCATTTGAGTACCTCTTTTCATCCCCAATCAGATGGATACGAACGCACTATCCAGACATTCGAGGATATGTTGCGTGCTTGTGCTCTCGACTGGAGTAGCAACTGGGAGGAGCATTTGCCATTAATCGAATTCACGTACAACAATAGTTGGCACGCGTCGATTCGGATGGCACCGTATGAGGCACTCTATGGGCGGCGATGTCGATCACCGATTTGTTGGAATGAGGCATCCGATTTAGTCGGGACCGAACCGGATGTCGTTTTAGAGACGAGGTGGAAGATAGAATTAATTCGAGAACGGATGTTGACTGCCCAGAGTCGACAGAAGTCATATGTCGATGTCCGTCGTCGACCTTTAGAATTCGAGGTGGGAGACCACGTTTTGCTAAAGGTGTCACCGACGAGAGGAGTTTTTCGCTTCGGGAAGAAAGGGAAGTTGAGTCCGAGATTTATTGGACCCTTCGAGATTCTTGAGCGAGTCGGTGATTTGGCATATCGTTTGGCGCTACCTCCGGCCTTGAGTCGCGTTCATAACGTCTTCCATGTTTCTCAACTGAGGAAATATGTCCCGGATCCTAGTCATATCATCGATTATGGTGAGATCGATATTGCCAAAGATTTTACCTTCGAGGAACGTCCCTTAAAGATTTTGGAGCATCGTGAGAAACGACTGAGGCATAAGACCATTCCCTTAGTCAAGGTGCAGTGGTCGAGACACGGTGTCGAGGAGGCGTCTTGGGAAACCGAGGATAGCATGCGTGCTAGGTACCCTGAGTTGTTTGTTTCTTAAGTTTCGGGATGAAACTTGTTTTTAGAGGGGTAGAATGTAATATCCGCATTTTTCTTTCCCTTGTATTTTCATTTTTGGTGTATTTCTCGATCGTAGTGACCCTCGTGTATCTTTCAGTGTATCCTTCCTGTCATCTGTTGAACTGTATTCTCGTTATTGTTGTGCGGAACCGCCATTTCGGGGTTGCCGTGGATCCATTTCGTGTTATTGGTTCCCAAATATTGATTCCTATTGCTTTTATTCTCTTCCCGGATCATTTTTCATAATTTAGGACCCAAAGGGGGTGTGGGCCGTGGCACAAGGTGTGTGCGCCGCGGCACACACATTTCTCCAGTTGTTGGCCGAGCGGACTGTACTGTGTGCCGCGGCGCACCCGTCCGGGGCCGCGCACACTGCTGAAGTCAGGCTGCGCACACCTGTCCGTGCCGCGGCACAAGCCGAGTCAAGCCGCGGCACACCCGTCCGGGCCGCGGCACACTCGTGTGGCATTTTCGGCCAAAACCCGACTGTACTGGGTGCCGCGGCACACGCCGGCTGAGCCGCGGCACACTGCCGAACCCTGGGAGCAGTTTTTGGGCTTGTGCCGCGGCACACCTCGGCTGAGCCGCGCCACACAATGCGGTCAACCCTATAATTGTGTTGTTTTGAGCGAGAGCAGCTCATTTTCCTTCTTCTTCTTCCATTTACGCGAGAGAGAGTGAGAGATGAGGAGAGCTTCTCATCATTCATCAATTGGGGGTTGATTTTCATCATTCTTCTTCGGTTGTGAAGCCCGGATAATCAATCTAACGCGTGTTCTACGGATCTTAATACTTGAATCTTCAAGGTAATATCTCTTGGAACCCTACCTTTTGGATAATTGGGGATTTTGGGGTTTTTGTTCGATTCTTTCCGTTTTGTTGGTGGATTCTTGATGAATACGATTAATATTGTTAGTATCATTAACTTTCCTACGGATTCATGGTATATTTTGTGGTTTTTACGGAATCGAGAGGGTTTGGTTGTGGTCCGCCCTCGTTGTTATTTTTGTACGAATATACATGAATCGTAGGCGGGTTCTCGGGGGTATTCCATTGCCGTATTCGTCTAGAGTTGGTTGTGATTATGTTCTTCAAATCGTTAGGTTCGGTTCCGTTGGTTCTTAGCGTTCGTCGGTGATTATCCTTTCCGTTCGTTGCGTCATCAATTACTCAAGGCAAGTATTTTTGGAAATCTTTATGCTTAACGTGGAATGATAATGTATTTTGTGTGTGAATTGCTCACCTCGGGTTGGTCCGACTGGATCACGGAGGGAATCCAAAGGGTTGAGTCCTGGATTCATGAGTTTGTTTAGCTAGCCAGCGCAGGAGGGTCCTTATAGGCCTCGGGCGGGAATCTATGATATTACTCTGTTCCCAAGGCGATGCATGTGCGTGTTTTATTTTTATAATGTGGCCAGCTCGGGAGGGTCCTTAGAGGCCTCGGGCGGGATCTATGATATTACTCTGTTCCCAAGGCAAATTGTTTGACTGTTTGTTTCCGGAAAAGACATGTCTGGTTTTGGTTTTTGAAATGATATTGGTGCATGTGCTATGAAATGTGTAAGCGATTGGTTTGCCTTGAGTACTTGTACTAGCGTAATTGCTAACCCCTTTGGGGGACCCGTTTTGGGGAAATTCTTGTTATGGATTTCAGGTTATGCTTATCCGGACGAGCGAGCATCGGGACAGTACGAGGATGTTGGCCAGGGTTGTTGACATGTGCACTTGGGTCTTCTTATTTCTTTTGTCCATTTCGATATGGTTGTTCCCACAGTTTTAAACTTAAAGATTGTACTCGCGAGTACTTAGGCTTTCATTTCAAACTCCGTATTTTATCACCTTAAATTGTTACATTGTTGGATGATGCTTATATCGCCGGTTGCTCCGGGCGTATCTTTATATATCATATTATTAAAACGTGTGTCCTCGCTAACCGAGATGGTTAGTCGAGTGGGGTTTTTCTTGTTGTAGCCTGGTGGGTCCCATGTAGGGGTCCACAGCGCTGTAATATACTCTGAATATCTCGGGGTGTTACAAATACAATAATGCAAATGAGATTAAATTTTCTTTTTCATTTCTCTTTCTTCACACACTTCTTCCTTCTCTTTCCAAATCCTTCGTCCAATGCAACTTCCATATTTAATTTTTTTTCTTGTAGTTCTTCATGTTCCTCCTCAACAGCTTCGTTGTTATTTTCACTCGAATTGAGGATCATGTTTCTGTTGTCTCCAATTTCTTCATTATGGCATAGCAACTTCAATTCCTAAAAAATAAACAAACATCATAAACAAAAATAATTATAAATTTTTTGATATAGAAAATTATTATCACAAACCCTTTTCTGAACGTAGTTCTCATTGTAGACAGATAAAATCTTTTCATCTGCAGTAAGCCTGGTCACATTATAGATCACAGAGTTGCGGCTTTGGTCTGTCTCTCTAACTTGCACCTTAAAAAGCCCAACACGGTCAGTCAAGGCCTCTTCAATCTCTTTTGGAATGGAATCGAAAGACATTGTCTGTTCAAACCAAAAATATTATTTGTAAGTTTTTTAGAATGTTTAATTTTTTTATAAATAAAATTGTAAAATACAACACACATTAGATTTCATGACATCTGCTGCTGTTTTCCCTATCAACTCATAGCACTCCTTATCCCACAACATGAACCTTGCACTTCCACTTTCATCGAGTACCAGCACTTCAATTTTGTACCTATTTTTATAGTTGTAGTAGATAACTGGCAGGTTGAAACAGGAGATCAAAAATGAAAAACTTTTGAAATAGAAAAGTGAACTGTTAAAATCATACTTGTATTGTCCTTGATGGTCTTTCATTCCACACTTTGCACAATGAAAACTGTTAGAGGTATGTGACAGTTTCTTAGAACACTTGTTACATGCTAAATAGCACCAGTCTTTCAAACTCTCAACTTGAATTATGGTAGCAGATACCCAAAATTGGCCATCCTTGTCTGATCGAATAATTTCAGCTAAGTTTTTGACATCAGCTTCTGTATTTTTGAAAGCATCGTAGATATTTGGTGCGGAAATACTTTCGAATGTTATTAGTGAAGCAGAAACCGAGCCAGAGTTGGCCAATCTGATTTCAAAATTATTTCATTAGTTAAACCAATTCAACATTAAAAAATATGTTGATTAAAAAATTTATAAAGCCATAGAATGTACCCTTCATTAAAGTTTTGGAAAATCCTTGATTCTACATTCACTGTTACCTTGATAACATTAAAGCTATTGCATACCCTTGCTTGTTCTGTATCAACATAAAAATTAGTGTTCATTTTTCAATTGTAACTTGACCAAAAAAGCTTTCTAATTTTAATACCTCCAAAAATAGAGACTCTCCCGAATTCAATCAGCACAATGATATTTTCTTCGGAATCTGCTTCAACAAAAGGCAGTAAGTAGTCTACATACTTGTCCCACAATGTGCATTTGATATTGTTTTTGATATTATCTTCGAGTGTGAACTCCATCCTTTTTCCTCTCTCTGTTGCCACAGGGGGAAGCTGGCATGAAATAATCCTGCCAATCACATCTGACCAAAACAGATTACAATTTATTAAAATTTCAGATAGTAAACTGTAAAAATATATTAATATATAATGCAAAAAAAATCTCACCAAAAAGAAGAAACTGAGAACTCTCCTTTTCCTTTTCTAACTGATTGAAGGATTTAAGGTTGTATATAGTTTCAGGAAATTTTTCATCAAAAATTTCCTCTATTTTTGTTTTCCGTAGAAAATTTATCTCGTAAGGGTGGGCAGTTGTTTTGAACTTGCTTCTATTTTCCAGTACAATGAAATCCTTCAATGCATAAAGATGACCCTCGACTGGTTTTACTTTCAAAAAAGTCATTGCATGTCCTCTCACGGAAGCATGCACTCGATCACCCTTCAACATATTACACAAAACATTGTAAGTATCTAAAACAGAATCTTAATAAGTAATGTAAATTTTGAAAATTAACCTCCTTGTCTTGAAAGATGAATTCAAAGCTTGCAACTTCATTTTTGCTGTTGTATGCAGGAACATCAAAACTTCTAACCAGACGAAGTCGCATTGCCCATAGCGTGGTTGATGGCTTCAGATCCTTCACCAAACTGAAAAAATGAGGCATTGATTTGGCAATGTATATTCGTTTTATTATTCTTTTTGTATCGTGGTAATTGTTATTGTAATGTAATAGTAAATTTGTAGGTAAAATAAGTGTTATTTATAGCTGTATATACACAGGTAACCTCCAAGTTAGTGGGGGTGAGCAGTTCCATACGACCTACCCCACTAATGAAGTAGGCAGTTTCATGCGTATTATGTAACAGTTTCAAAGCAGTATTTATTTAAAATTCGAAATTTGAAAAATTATCTCAAGAATTTTGATAGTGGTTTAGTGGGAGCTGTCAATTTAAAATATGCAGTTGTCAGGTAATAAATATAAATATTTATTAAAATTCGAAATCTTAAAGATTCTCACAGGGTGACACCTGTCCTTCGACTGTATTTTAATAGAAAAGGTAGATTAGAAAATATAATGTTTGAAAATATACAATGAAGCAAATCCAACAACATTCTACATGTTACTAATATTTATTTTTGTATCAGTAAAATAAAGTACAACCGAGGATCGAATATGAATAGTATGAAGGAATAAAAAATCAAACCAAACAAAACCAAACATATCCAGTATTAAAAAATAAAATATTAGCAATTATAAAATAATACAGTACAATCACATTTATGCATCTATCACTTGGTCCAGCTTATCAAAATTCTATCTTAATAGAATATTTAATGCGGTCTTACACTCAAATAGTGTCTCCAATTGTGCCAAAAAGCAATCCATCAATAAAATTTGTGGGAATGGCGGACTTTGCCCTTTTATATATAGCATTATTCTTTTTTGTTCTAAATTTAACACCAACTCTTTTGATACCCAAATTATCAAAATTGACCTTTACTCGTAACAAATGATAAATAGAAAATTCATATTTATCACCCATGTTTTCCATATTTATCATGGGAACATGGAACCGTCATGTACCCTGGTCCATGATATTACAATCCGAAAGAGGAAGATTAAACAACGGCGGGAGGAAGATCAAAAATGCTGATTAATTAACACCATCGGAAAAGGTTAAAAGTGGATTGATAGGAATTATTCACTTAAACCGTCTTCTTCTTTTTATATATGTTCTTCCTGCAACAATACGGCTGGGTTTTTATTCTTCTCTCCTATGAAAGCTTCACCTTTCAACTGTGTTCGTCAATTATCAAACATTTTCCTTTTCACGTTTCCTTCTTTTCCCCGAAAAGCAAGCTCATAGAGTATGTGTTCCCCTTCTGAGCAGCTGCGGCTACCCGCTTTTCTCCAATCTAAAACCATATTCAACAAGAGAGCCATGAAAAACAGAATTAAGTCTTTTTTTTTTTTTTTTTTGAGAATACGCAATCTCACTCTGTCTCAACCACCAGCACCGAATACACACACACACACACACACACACACACATACACACATAGGGTTGTGTTTCATGTGCAAGATGGTAAAGATACCTTATCCATAAGCCAGTACCCTACTGTTGGCATATACTGCACCAGGTACATGACAGCCAGCACAGGCTGCACAGAAAAGATAAGGAGGAAATGAGAAAACCAGAAGCATATCAGCTGCGTGTCCAAGTCTAACCTTTAAAGATAACGATAACTTCAAAAGAATAGCGTTAGTAAAAAAAAAGGAAATGTTTCAAGCAGAATAGTCAAATGGAATGAGTTAATAATAAAAACCTAGCCAGTTCTGCACAAAATTTATCTTATTCATGGTTTTTTTAGAGAAAAGAGCTCAATGAACAAACCTGATATGATATCCAGGCTTCCTTCAGACCATGGCTTGCAGCAATTATTGTGAGTTCTGCACACCTCTCAGACGACACACGCTTCTGGAAATTATTAGATTAATATATAAGTCGAAATTCAGCAAGTCCACAGGCTGAAAAGATTTTTCAACAGTAGTAGAAGAGAGCAATTCAATCCGAGAGAAGCTTAGTTCCAGAGTATCTGCAATAGCGAACATAACAGTAACTACAGAAGCATGGTATATTCCGGCTCTTAGCTAAAATATACATACATGTGGAGGCTGTCAGGCTATGTATATTGTACTGGGTATTAGTATGTGGCAAAGATATCAAATATTCATACAGATGAAAATAAATATGAGACCATAGTTTGATGTCCATGACTATGTCGAAATCCAACTACAAAAGCAAACTACATGGTTGAAACTAGGTGTGTACATGGGTTGAGTCGAGTTGAATGTAGTGATGTTCAAGCTTGTTTCATTGTGCTTTGAGCTTTCAGAGTCGTGTTTGAGCTTATTTGATCAGTAATTGAATCGAGTTCGAACGAGCTTTTACTGATTTGGACATGAATGGAGCTCGAGTAATTTGATATGCTTACATTTAATTTAGTCTTTGTTTACTAAACAAGTCGAGCTGGAGTCGAGCTTTCAATTTTCTCGAACTGAAACTTGTGTTCAAGTCTGGTTCGTTGTTTTGGCGAACCCAGCTCAAACGAGCGTTCAACAATCAATCTCGAGTTGAATATCGAGTAGCTTGGTTCGTTTTTTCAGCCCTAGTTGAGACATAAATTGAGTTCATTTCGTCCTTTTCTTTCACCAACGAGCTTAACCCTTGGAACAATACCTAACAAGGAATATATGAACCACACAAGACGATACAGTAAAATGCTTTTAAAAAGTCAAGGATACGTCTTTTAATCTGAGTATACTGTATATACTTTAAAATATTACCTCAGAAGAACCTTTTTGTTCTGAGGTACTTGCTTCAGAGCTAGCTGAGGTCTTCACAGGCCCCGGACAAACAACAGTAACCTTGATTCCCCTTCGACAAAGCTGAAATCATTAAGAAAACCTTAATACAGAAATGAAAAGAATAATCTCAAATAGCCAATAGTATCACTGTTAACACCCATAAGGTTTTAAGTGTCCCCACATGACTACTTCATCTAATCCCACTGATCTAAAGGTAGTGCACAATTCGCTGCTTAAGATTTTTCTGAAGAGCACACATTTTTCATTTCTGGCAAATTGGAAGAAGAAAAAAGGTCACACCCTACATATTTAAAATCAAAAAGATAGTGGATTACTTTAAATTAGTTGTGGGCCCAACATACGGCTAAATTGGATTGATACTTCAGGAAGGATTTACAGTGGTATACGAGCAAGTTGTATTGTACCTCCGAACGCAGGGTATGAAAATAGCCATTTACAGCAAATTTGGAGGCAGAGTACACGGCCTGACCAGGTGCAGGTGTCTTTCCTGCTGCACTGCTCATCTACATACAGAGAGCAAGCAAATTGAAGAAGTTTAGAAGAAAGGAAGATTTGCATTCAAATATATTTTTGCTCAATATTAAAATTACATACTTGTGCATATAAAATAATTTATTTGTATGGAGAACATAATATTCGCAGAGGCACCACAAACTGCACTTTGAGACACGATGGGGTGCTTCTGAGTGATACTTATTACAAAGAAAAAAAAAAATAACTCCGAAACTTACAAGAACCACCCTTGCAAGTTTGATTCTGCTTACATTTTGGCCCAACCATTTGCTGAACTGACGAAATTTGCTGATTGTCATCAAATATTTTAAGTTACACCCAACTTCTCAAAATATTACAAATAACCTAGAATGATTGATGGATGTAGATGTAAAATGTAACACGAGAACTTGGGGTTAACCGTAATATTTGAGAGTTGAGGGTTGTAAGTGTAGAAGTACTTGATGACGTCGGCAATTTATGTTAAACTCCACTAACGGAAAGTACAAAAGTGTAAGACAGGTGTAACTTCAAGGGCGCTGATAGTATGTAATTAAAGGAGAACTTGAATAAAGAACAAGAAGAAGTTGAGAAGATTTCAATAATCAATATTTCAGTGTCAACAATAATAAGAAGACGAATAAAACAAACTAGGATAAGGAAACTAGGAAACCAACTAGGATAAGGAAACTAAATAATATCAAATTATAATACTACTAAAATACTAATATTCTCCTAATACAAGATGTTTTCTTCACGACTCCAATCAGACGGTTTTTGTATTTCAGAATTAGCTAGCTTTTCTTTTTGTAATTTGGCCAAGCCTCAGGGGTTTTTTATTTGAATGTATAGGAAAATTCCAGCCACACAAAATTTATTAACTCCTTTCATGAATCACCCAAAAACCCATACCACAACGAAATGTCCTCTGCCACGCTTCAACATGTGAGGGGAAAGCAGCCTGGTCAGAGATATTGGCCCCAGAACATTGACATCAAATGTCGCCTAATAAGAAAACAGATGGATCAGATAAGGAATATCATAGAAGGATTTATAGCGGCTGCAGAGCTATTGCTGCGAATTTAAGCATTCCCTCTCGTCCCATAATTACAAAACCCTCAACCCCATTTCTTTTAGCCGGAAAAAATCAACTGCCATTTTCCTTTTTCAAAGTCAGAAAGAAAAATAAATGTCAATAAGATGATTCCAGGCGTTTGACATAAAATATATCATGTCTTACATGATGCAACGATAAATGCATTTTACAGCATCATCAACAGCACCTTAATCCTAACTATGTTGGGGTCGGTGTCGTTAAAATATATCTGCCCGATCATTACACCTGTTCACACTATCCAGAACATCTGGATATGTGAATCTCTTCACCTTCGATCACCAAATAATCACAAAAATGCAAACAGAAGCAATCCAATGGTCAACACCAGCAATTTCATCCTACATTGCAATTTCTAATAAAGAAAAGTGGATCCTTACATAACACAAATTAAAATAATTAGACTCCCCACAAATTGTGCTGCAATACACATAATCATTTTACAGTATATTTAACATAAAACTTCTTCAAGCACCAGAATTATGGAATTAGTTCTCTAGGTTTTCATTAAATTAGACTTGGTTGAACCTGAACAAACAAATTTGAATTAAGAAATGACCCTTTACCAGCATATGATACCTTGAGACTTTCTTCTGTCACATCTAACGCCATTGACTTCTGCAAGATAAACAAACTCAAACAACCAGCTCAAAGGAAACATACATTAATATAACATTTTAATTGATTTGACAAGGAAACAATAATAGAGTAAAACTGCATATCCGGTTTAAAAGTAAAAGAAGAAAAGGAGAAATCGAGCAGAAAAGGTCTGGAACAGGCCATCATTACCCTTCAGTTATTTTAGTCTACAAAACTTCGCCCTACAGCAACATGCATTTACTTACAGGGCGTTCATAAGCTGCATTGTGGAACATGTAATCCACCCCTGCACCCCCAAAAAGTGATTCTGCTTTCTGTACCATTTCTTGCAGATACTCTTCTCCCCGAGACAAATCCAAAGGCAAAATCACCACCTCTTCTGGGGCATGTTTTCCTGGATTATCATCAAATTTTTCAATTTACGGAAACAACCAAAACGAGAAAATGTTAACAAAACCAAGCATTTTAGATGACAGCATCACAAACCAGACAGCTGGTTTTTCACCCGCTGCAGTTCCACTTCGTTTCTAGCAGAGATAATGAGCTTTGCTCCCAAACTTGCAAGTTGTTTAGCAAGTATTTCTCCTTACATCAGATACATTAGAATAAAAACTGTCAATGCTTCAAAATGCGGAACAGCGGTAACATATGCTTTCAGAAAGAACGCTTCATTGCAACTATCTCCGTAAAGGCCAAGCCACATGGAAAAAATATTTTAAGCATTCTTGATCTGAGGAGATTAAAAACAATGACATATATATGTATGTATGTATGTATATATATATATATATATATATGTGTGTGTGTGTGTGTGTGTGTGTGTGTGTGTGTGTGTGTGTGTGAAATACAGTAAACTGAAAGCTAACGATCATCAAGACGAACCTAAGCTCCCTATCTTATTCGGGTACTAAATTACAGGCAACATGTTTTTACTGAATTCCACGAACTATTGTGGAATTCGTCCAACAGAAGAATGAAAAACTAAAACCTGAGGGAATTAAATGCAGGTGCTTCATGTACCAGTGTCGTGTCGTGTCGTGTCGATACGGGTACTTCCCCATAAACCAAGATTCGAAGCAACATAGATGTAGGGAAGTTAGTTATTGCCAAAACTATTCAAAGTAAGATGATGATTTACCATATTTACAAAACAAACCTAATGAATAATGATCAGGGAAATACATATATCAGATGAAATTGTATTCTATATAAAATAAACCCAAAATGGATTATCTTTATCAAACACCATATATTATGAAAACAGTGCCAGACTGCCAGGTCTTTTATATATGGAAAACAAGCGGTTTCTGATTCTCAATTTGTTACATTTGACGAATAGCAACAGAATTAATGAGACATCATATTATGTGGTTCGAGAAATTTAAAAAAAAAAAAAAAAATTCAAAGACGCTTAATACTGTAAGAACATACCAATACCGCGGCTGGCTCCAGTAATCCAAATAACCTGTTCATTCATGCAAAAAAAGAATCTCTACAGAAGAGTCGGACCAAGAATGACCCAATTAATATCCAACAACAAGGAACAACAATTTTCCGAACCTTATCCTCAATTTCTTCATGCTTCACGTGTTTTTTGGACAACAATGTGAGATCCCCTAACATAAATATATTCCAACATAAACATAAACTGTTAACTGGGAAAAAACTATGAAATTTTCAAAAATGAAGCACCAATAGATCACCCAACATGTGTGTGTGTGTGTGTGTGTGTGTGTGAAAGAGGTGGTTGATTAACGAATTGTACCATCGGCTTTGAAGAATTTGAAAAGGAAAGCGATGAAAAAAGCTAGAATTGATGAAGAAAATATGAGGATCAGCATCTTATTTGTTCCTTCTTTTGCTGAGTATATAGACTGTGTGGTATTATCTTCATTCAGTCGGTGTTTTTAACAAATTTTATACAGAAAAGCTGATAAATCGATAGATTGTGTAAATATTTAACGTAAGTGTGTGTTAATATGCAGTGAAGATTAAGTTAGGAATATTATTAAGTTAGGAATATTTTGGAGTTTGGAGATTATAAAGTAGCTTGATTAAAAAAATAAGTAAAAAAATATATAAACAATCGAAAATATATATAATAATTGGGTATTTCGATTTTTTTATTTAAAATATCGGGTATTTTTCGATTTTCTCACGTATTTTTTTCAGTAACCGGACCGAACCGATCATTTTTACAATTCAATTCGGATATTCGGTTGTTAAGTCTCAACCATACCTATTAGCCGTTTTCATCTTGCAATGCTAATAGACCCAGGTCATTATATGAGCATTTTGTCACGGTCGAAAGTCGACGACGAGACATGTGTGCGCAGACGGTCGCACAGGGTGCCGAGGGACCGGCACGAGCAGGACGCCATGGATGGCATCGGGCTGCATGTGGAGATTCAGCCTTCAGGGCGGCGTGATCGGACGGAGAATCACGCGAGCAAACCGTGGGAGGAGCACGGACGCCGCTGTGGGAAGCGGATCGCCCAAGGGGCATCACGATCGGGACAAATGCGAGACTGTCCGGCAGCGCAGGGCGCGCGGGCAAGGCCGAACGAGCAAAGGTCGTGTGGGACAAGGCACGACGATGGGATTAGGCCGAGTCGGGGAACAAGACTCGAGCTGGGCGACCGGACGCGGGCGTGGGATGCCGGGCGAGGCCGACGTGCGCGGGCGCACGCGCGCGAGGTGCGAGAGAGATCTTCCCCCATATAATAGGCTTAGAGAAATATTGCCTTGTGGGGCAGTGGACATTGAAAAGCTGAGGAGTCACTCAGCAGGGAAGACTCGACCGGAAGCAACTAGAAGCGGGCCAGCATGGTCCAGGAGGTTCGGGAAGAGTCTAGAACATGACAGAGACGGACCCATATGGTCGGGCCGGTGCGGGCCGGGATTGTAACACCCACAAAATGATCAGGGCATATTACAGCGCCGTGGACCCCACACTGTGGAATCCACCAGGCTAACGTACCAAAATGACATTCGACAAAGACATACATCATCAACAAAACGACACTTTCACAATCCACGACATCCAGACCAAAGACAGAAATTTGACAATTCAGTCTGACATCAAATCTATTCCCCAAAACGGGTACACAACAATAATAAATTCAAGAAAGAGTATTCGAGTACTTAACCAAATGACATAATAAATAAATCCCAAACAAGAGACCAATAAGTAACCACTGAACAGAATCACGCCTGCCCATCATCCTCGTACGGCTCGCATGCTCGTTTGCTTCCATGACCTGTACCTGAAATACAAAAGTATTTCCCCCATTTAAGGGGTTAGCGACAACTGCTAGTGCAAGTACAATTCATTTGAACTACCATTCTAATCAGATGAAAATATGCGCCAAAAGTCATTTTAGAAATTATTTATATTCCGGAATATTAACGGTGCACAAGCACAAAATACATTTCTCCAACAAAACATTTCAAAGTTAACCTTGGTACGAGACTCACGGCCACCGTACCCCGCAGAGCCCCGTCGGACATCCCTGGGTGGTTAACCACAGTTCACGATACGCAACTCACGGCAACGTACCCCTAGAGGCCCCGTCGGACCATCCCTAGGTGAACATACACACATCCATCCATACAACCACGAAAAGCCATAATTCAAATACTAGAATGCGTAAACAAATGTAAAGTACTTGCCTTTGAGACATCTTCGAAGAATCGGGAATGAATAACGACTACGGACGATCCGGATGGAAAACGACGGTTCCTAAACGAAGGATTAACATAACTCAGTCCTAACGGACAACAATAATCGAATGGAATACGCCCATAACCCCGATTACAAGCTATGACAATAAACGTTCAATCGATACGGGCGAGGGTTTAAGCAAAATCTCCCCGAATCGATAATTCACGGATTAAACTCGACAAAATCGGAATGGGAGTCACCCAATAACAACAATCGATAAGGAATATCACAACATACTTGAACAATTCGAGTCTAACAAGCAAAACCCGGAAAACCCCCAAAATTTACAAGTTAGGGTTCTAGACGAAAATACCTTGAATTCGGACGGAGGGAGATGATTATGTTGATGATGATACGATAGCCCGACTCTACGGTGATGCAAAATTAAGAATACACGGATGAGAAGTGGAAGAAATCGCCCTGGAGGTTTAGTGGTGTCGCCCGACGAAAGAAAAACGAAGAGAAGGGATGAAAAGAATGAAGTCTGACCTCTGCCCGCTGTTCTTAAAACAGCAGTCTGTTACGTCCGTAACAGAGGCTAGCTTACGTCCGTAACAAGGGAAACATTACGGCCGTAATGAATGGGGTGTTACGGCCGTAACACTCTACTGGACAACAGTCTAAAAACTGTTGTCCGAACCGTCCCGGACAACCCCGAAACTCGGACCTGCTATCGAACCAAAAATATGGTTACGAAGTATTCTCGACGACGAATCTAAGCGTTAAAAGAAAACACAATTCTGATTCCCCGAAGGTTTGGAATTCGACGACGAAAGTAAACTTCCCTTAAGTTTAAGGAAATTACAAAACGGCCCAAACGCTCGAAAATCACGATACGACGTCGGATTAACGAACCGAAAGTTACAACATGAACGATTCAAACATACGAACTCATGCAAACCAAGAAAGAATGAAAACGAATAAGTTTCATGAGAATCGAATGCGCATATGGCAAAACATAACATAGAACGGAATTACGTAAAAATATCTCCGAAACTCGTCCAGATGGAAAAACTCCAAGAATAAAATATATCCAAAATGTCAAAACGGTTACAAGCGAGTCGATAAAATTAGATATATACCAAAAATGGAAACTGCTAAAAATAGAAAGGTACGGATATTACATTCTCCCCTTCTAAAAAGAAGTTTCGTCCCGAAACTTAAGAATCAAAAAGCTCGGTGTGTCTCGAATGCATATCCTCCTCCAACTCCCACGTTGCTTCTTCTACTTCGTGCCTCAACCATTGCAATTTAACCAGAGGAATAGTTTTGTGCCTTAATTATTTGTCTCGACGCTCCAAAATTTTAATGGGCCTATCCTCGAACGTGACGTCCTTCTCGATCTGCACGTCCCCGAAATCAATAACATGATACGGGTCCGGAATATACTTCCTCAGCTGAGAGACGTAAAATACACTATGCACATGACTCAACGACGGAGGCAAATCCAAACGGTACGCCAATTCGCCAACTCTCTCTAATATCTCGAAAGGCCCAATATACCTCGAGCTGAGCTTCCTTTTTTTTCCCAAAACGGAAAACTCCCTTCGATGGAGACACTCTCAACAGAACATGATCTCCCACCTCAAACTCCAAAGGTCGACGCCTAACATAAGACTTTTGTCGACTCTGAGCTGCCAACATTCTCTTTCTAATCAACTCAATTTTCTCCCTTGTCTCTAACACAAGATCCGGCTCGGTGCCAACTAAATCGGAGGGCTCATTCCAACATATCGGTGATCGACACCGTCGGCCATACAGTGCCTCATACGGTGCCATCCTAATCGACGCATGCCAGCTATTATTATAAGTAAACTCGATCAAGGCCAGATGTTCCTCCCAGTCACTACTCCAGTCTAACGGACACGCGCGTAACATATCCTCGAACGTCTGATTGGTAGGCTCAGATTGCCCGTCGGCCTGAGGATGGAAAGAAGTACTCAAACGCAATCGTGTCCCCAATGCCTTATGTACCGCCTGCTAGAAATGCGATACAAACCGACCATCTCTATTCGAAATAATAGTCTTCGGCGTACCATGAAGTCTCACTATCTGCGCGATAAAAATACGAGCCATTTTTTCTAGACCCCAAGTATCCTTGATGCCCAGAAAATGTGCCGACTTAGTTTATCGGTCTACGATCACCCACACCATATTCATTCAGGTCTTCGTCCTCGGCAAGTTCGTGACAAAATCCATGGAGATATCTTCCCACTTCCATTCCGGGACGGGAAGTGGTTTCAAAAATCCTGCTGCCCGCTGATGCTCGATTTTGACTTGTTGACAAGTCAAACACTTAGCCACAAACTCAACTACCTCATTCTTCATGTCATTCCACCAGAAATTCATCCTCAAATATTTATACATTTTACTCGAGCCCGGATGGATTGAGTAAGGTGACGCGTGAGCCTCTCTCATAATACTCTGCCTCAATTCCAAGTCGTTCGGAACACAAAGCCGACCTCAGAATCTCAACACACCATCCTCATGTATCACGAATCCCGGGGCTTTCCCCTTCCCTACATTCTCTCAAAGCTGAATAAATATCGGGTCTTCCAACTGTTCCGATTTAATGTCTTCGACTAGAGACGAAAAAATCTCAAGAGTACGCAACTGCCCGGAACTCTCTGGTAGTACAATCTCAACGCTCAACCTCATCAACTCTCACTGAAGTCCTAGCTGGGCCATAAGTAACTCAAGCGCCCTAAGCGACACCGATTTCCGACTCAAGGCATCTGCCACCATATTTGCCTTGCCCGGATGGTAAAGGATCTCGAGGTCGTAATCCTTAATCAACTCCAACCATCTCCGTTGTCTCATGTTTAGCTCTTTCTGCGTAAAAATATACTTCAGGCTTTTGTGATCGGTGAAAATCTGACACGTCGAGCCATACAAGTAGTGACGCCAGATCTTCAACGCAAACACAATTGCGGCCAACTCAAGATCATGCGTAGGGTAATTCAACTCGTACGGTTTCAACTGGCGGGAAGCATATCAATTGTCTTCCCGTGCTGCATGAGTACACATTCGAGCCCTTGGCCCGAAGCGTCACTCAAAACTGAGAAACCCTCATTACCACTTGGTAAAGCCAAAACGGGAGCAGTCGTCAACTGTTTCTTCAATTCCTCGAAACTCTTATGTCTCTCGTCGGTCCACACAAACTTCTCTGACTTCTGTAACAACTGAGTCAGCGGTCGAGCGAGCTTAGAGAACCCTTCGACAAATCTACGATAATACCCGGCCAAACCCAGAAAACTGCGGACCTCCTTCACATTTTTGGGCGGTGCCCAATCCAACACTGCCTCTATCTTATGTGGGTCCACACGAACACCCTCGGCCGAGATCACGTGGCCGAGAAACATAACCTCCCGTAACCAAAACTCACACTTTGAGAACTTCGCGAAAAAATGCTGAGTTCTCAAAATACCTAGCACGATATGCAAATGACGGGCATGGTCCTCCTCTCTCCTCGAGTAAATCAGGATATCGTCGATAAAAACGACTACACACTTATCGAGGTACTCGATAAAGACTTTGTTCATAAGCTGCATGAACACGGCTGGTGCGTTGGTTAGCCCAAAAAGCATAACCACAAACTCGTAATGGTCGTATCTCGTCCGAAAGGCCGTCTTCGGAATGTCGCAATCCTTCACTCGGAGCTGATAATACCCCGATCTCAAATCAATCTTCGAAAACACGGTTGCCCCTTGTAATTGGTCGAACAAGTCATCAATCCTCGGGAGTGGATACTTGTTTTTGATAGTCACTTTGTTCAACTCTCGATAGTCGATACACAGGCGAAGTGACCCATCCTTCTTCTTTACAAATAGGACTGGTGCGCCCCAAGGCGAAGTGCTCGGTCGGATATACCCCATGTCTAGCAACTCTCCCAACTGTTTCTTCAACTCAAGCATCTCGGCAGGCACCATACAGTATAGCGTCTTAGAAATCGGTGCTGCACCCGGCTCTAAATCGACGGTAAACTCATCATCTCGGTCCGGCGGCAAACCCAGCAACTCATCTGGAAAGACGTCAGGATACTCACACACTACCGGAATAGACGAGAGCTCGACTCCCCCTTCTTCCGATCTCAAAGCATAACACCAATAACCCGTGCAACGTCCTCGAAGAAGTATCACCGCTTTCAAAGTGCTGATTAGGAATCTCTGGTTACTCCGCTTACGCCCCACAAAAGAATGCTCGGTACCGTCAGAGGCTAACATCGAAACGGTTTTCATTCTGTAATTCCTGATCGACCCATGACGGTCCAGCCAATCCTCACCAAGAATCAGATCCTCGTCTCTAATATCTACCGCAATCATATTAGAAGGCCAATCCCTCCCCGCGATACTCACCGGGAAATCTCTAATCTCACGATCCCCCACGATGCTATCCCCACTTGGCAGTTTAACAACAAATGATTCACACACAACTAGGCAATCAACATGCAGACGATGCACACAATCCAGAGATATGAAAGAATGCGTAGAACCATAATCGAATAATACAAAAACAGGATGGTCAAGGATGTGAACGGTACCTGTAGCCACCGTCGCGCCGGGATCTCCAGCTCGTCTCATCTCATACACACGGGGCGGAACAGACCCCACACTAGAAGCTCCCCATCTAGAAGGCTGCCCATGTCCTCAGCCTCTACCAAAACTCTGCTGTGGCTGAGAAACTATCGGTGCCTGATTAACGTTTGGTTCCCCCACAGCCGGGGCTAACACCTGAGTAACTGGTGCCCGAGCCGCATCTGTACAAAACTTAGCACGATGTCCCATCCTACCGCAAGCAAGACACTGAATCGGAGGTCTGTCACACTCACTCATCATGTGTCCGGGACAACCGCAATTAAAGCAGGTAGGACCACGAACGGAACCAGTAGGAGCAGACTTAGAACTATTTCCTCGCCCAAATGACGGGGACTGACACCCGAAGACTCGTAAACCAGACTGAGCCTTCTGATACCCGCCAGACTTGCCTCCCGAAAACTGGCTGGAGGTCTTCTATTTCTTTCCCTCGGTTGCCGTCTCTGTCGCAGAAAACGACATCTCACAAGCCATTGGCATTGCCTTGTTCTGATAATCCTTCAGAGTTGTACACCCAAAACCAAACATCTAGTGATGAACCCTCGGCTTCATCCGCATGTCAAAGTGGCGGATCTTATCAAGCTCATCTCGGACCTGGTTTCTCACATAGTGAAGTTGTTGGTTATAGTTCTCGATCGCGTGCGAAATAGGAACATCCTGGGGATTAGCCTCAAAGAAGGCTCGGATCCTCCCCTCTTTTACTGGCCATGGACAAAATTCGTCCTCCATATTTTGTGCGGCGATTTATACGCCTCGATGACGATCGGCATAATGGTCAGAAGCCAGCTAAAGAAGACAGACGTTGGGCAAGCACCCGGCGATCGACGTCCAAAGGCGACCGTCTGTCGGCATCAGGCGATCGCCAAAGATATCTGATTGTAGACGATCGTCCCATACCGCATGTGGATCCGACACCCGTCAGTCTTCGAATACCGAATTTTGGATGAAGACCCACGTGCAGATCCACAAAAGGCGCCGCAAGATAAGGCCTTTGACCCCAGCCTGTCACCTACCTCACACCTACTGACAGGCCCGCCGAAAGGTACAAAGTGGGTCCTCCCCAGACAGCGACTCAGGACGCGTGCAAGCTCCTCATTGGCCCGCACAGCTGGCTGCCAGCTGCAGCCTCGGACTTTAAGAAAACAGTCCCACGTGATGGGACGATCGCCCACTTTATTCTAATATAGAATACGGCGGTCGCCCGAGATCGCCGGGAAGGACCTAGCAACATCTTCTACTATAAATAGTAGGCCTCCAATAGTGGCCTTGGGACATTGAAAAGATACACAGAAAAGAACGTACAGAAAGATCAGAAGACTCATCTGACAAATACTTACAAACACACAGTGATATTCATTCACCTAGACAGAACATCAAAGCAAGAACTCACAGAGCTTCATACCTGGTTCTTCCGGCAATCTTCACGCTCTATAGCTAAGATAACTGGAATCATTTCACTCATTGTATTAGTATTCTAATATTTGTACCCCAAGGTATTTATATTAATAACATCTCGCGAAAGCATTCAAGCCCGGGATTAACAACCCTGGCAAATCTTGTGTTATTTATTTTCCCACGGAAGTGTTCTCGCATTTGTTTGTTACTCGACCATTCCAGCAATATCATCTCTGGATAATATTTTGGGTAACAACAATTGGCGCTAGAAGAAGGGGGGCTTGCTATCTTAACCTCCATTTTTATTCCAACCGTCTCGAAGAACACTCACTGTTCTCCGGGGCATATACTTGAAGAAACACTCACTGTTCTTCAAAGAAAAACCTTCAGAGACATGACATCTGCCACGACCTCCAAAAGAGACACCCTGCGATCTGCCGGACATCTCATTCCGGCCCAGGCCGAATCCCAGCCTACGGCGGAAGGTGACCGCGGCGACGCTAGACTCTCACTCCCGCCCCCGAGGGACGGTCCCAGCCTCTCACTCGATCAATTCCAGACCGCAGAACAGATTGAGGAGGCTATAACCATCCTCAGGGAGCGACGGAGGGCATGCGACTCGCCCACCATTACTCCGTCAGCCATCCGCCGAGCAGGCAAGTAGAAGCTCAAGAGGACATATGTTGAGAAATCGACAGAAAGCCCCGAGCCGCAGGAAAAGGCTCTCATAAGGCGGGACGACTCCGTCTTCAGCCGCCTAGGGAGTGATCCCTCGTGGCGACCCGGGCGTTCAGGCCCCAGCCAGGAGGCATCGGAGTCCGAATCCATCACCAGGAGTTCGGCATATCCGACTCCCAGAAGACAAGCCGGCCAACGGGCCCCCGCTCGCCCAAGAACTAAGCCCGATGGCGAAGAACTCATCATCTACCATGGGGCCAGGGGATCAGTACATGATCGCCTTGGCTCATGCTCCGGGAGCCAATCAGCGAGCAGTCAGGCTACGGCGATGGCCGCCATGCAACGCCATCTCGACGAAATGAAGGCGCTCCTAGAAACTGGGTCAGACGCCAGGAGATCGATCGCTGGACCGAGTGAGCCACTCGCGGTCTAGATCGAGCTCGCCCCAGTTCAACCGAAGATCGCTCCCCCTCAAACACCGCTATATGAGGGGAGATCGGATCCTGAGACCCGTTTGAGCAAATTTCGGATTTACATGACCGGATGCGGAGCATCGGAGGCGACGAAATGTCGAATGTTCCCATTGACATTGGGCGACCTCGCCCACAGGTGGTACATCTCACTACCACCTCGCTCGATCAATTGTTTTGAGAAGCTGGCAAACGACTTCACGTCATACTTCGCCGCCAAAGTTGCTCAGCTAGAAGGCCCCCACCGCATGATGAAAATTAGGCAGGGGAAGGACGAGCCCGATGAAGATTACATCGACCGGGTGGACGAAATTGTCCTCACCGGCGAGCCCATTAGCGACGAGCTCTCTCTCTACTCAGTCCTAGGGGGATTCTACGGCCACTCGCCCATGTTCAGGCACCTTACAAAGGACATCCCCCCGACCTATGCGATTTTCCGCGTCAGGGCCGCTGACTTCCTGGCCAGGCAGAGGATGCTCACCCTACGCTTAGGTGAGGGATCTGCTGGAGAAGTGAAGGCGCCATCCCACATCCAGAAGAAGGCGGTCGCCAAGCCCAGAAAGGCGGTCGCAAGGCCGCCTGGTGAGTTCAAAGCCTTCGAGGATGTGGAGGTTCACCTCCTCCGCAACCTCAACCTATCTCCAGCCAAATCGTTAACGCCATCAAGGGGTGCTAGTGGCTTAACAAACCAAAGCCGATAAGGGACAACGGTCATCTAGACCGCAGCAAATTCTGTGCCTATCACAAGAGTCCCGGCCACAACACCAGCTAGTGCCGCGACCTCCTCAGACAACTCTGGCGACTGTTTGAGGAAGGCAAATTGGACAACTTGGTTACCAAGCCAGAGCCTCGGACAGAGAGGACCGGAGGGTGCGAGCGTCGACAGAACGATGGAATCCCTCCAAATCCGGTCGCCAGGATTGAGCAGAACGAGCCGGAGTATTCCGACGAATCAATCCCTCCGATCAACCCTGGCGGTCAGATCAATATGCTTCAGGCGGGAGGTGGAAACCACGGGGGCCTTTCCCCGGTTTCCACCATGTCGAACAGAAAGCGAAAGGCCGAGCTGAGGGCATTCGCCGGGGTCCATGTCGTGGTACGCCCGGAGCCGACCATCTACAGAGACGCGCTCATCACTTTCTCCAACAAGGATAGGGAGGGAGTGTAGTGCCCCAAAGAGGATGCATTGGTGATCTCTGTATGTATCCTTGGGAAAATGGTCGATCGCATGCTGGTTGACAATGGGAGCTTTTGCAATATCGTATTCAAATCCGCTCTTGACCAGCTCGGCAACCTGACCAAGTTTATCAAGCCATTTGACACCGTGCTCCAAGGATTCGGCGACAGCACAGTCCAAGCCTACGGGAAGATCAAGCTCTCTGTCGAGCTAGTATGTCATTACGATCCTAAGGTTAGGATTACTAGGAACCTGAACTTTGTAATCATAGATAGGCCCAGCATCTATAATGGGTTCCTAGGTCGTCCATTTCTAGAAACTTTCGAGGCGGTCGCCTCTTCCTTCTTTTACTGTATCAAATTCCCCACAGCCGATGGGATGTTCGGCACTGTAAAAGGAGACCAACTAATGGCTAAGAAATGTTTGAATTACTCATGTGTCATAACTTCTTTCAATACTTCTGATAAGTGTCATTTTTGTACACTTATCCATGGTTTGTATCGATAAAATTCACCCATAATTGAGCTAGTCTACTCGTTTTTTGCTTTTAATTTATTAGTTTTAATAATTTTATTTTTATCGGATGATGATCGGATTAAATAACTGAATTACTCAAGAAACAACATGTTTAATAAATATTCTATTTATTGAATTTTGATATATTCATGTTGTAGGGCTTTAGAGGCGAATTCGGCGATCTTTCGGATTCAAAATCGAGTTATATATCAAAAGTTATCATCCGAAGAAGATGCAGGGCAAAAACGCAAAGTCGAGGAATTTCGGGCTAAAAGCGTAACTATCAAAGCTTCAAATGAGCAAATTTACGAAGCCACGTTACGTCCGTAACATTCGGGGTTACGGCCGTAAGTCACCACAGTTACGGCCGTAACTCCTGAATGTTACGGCGTAACTCTTGACAGATTGCTATGATTTGTCTAATTTTTATACTTTTTGTGTATTATTGAGGGGATGGTGGCATTGATCCGATATAATGTAATAATGCTGTAGTTTTGGAGCTATTAGATGACTTTAGGTGTATAAATAGACCCCTTAGATCCTTCATCATTCACCATTCATCTTATAATTTTCCATTTTCTTGTAAACTTTTCTTTTTGTGTGAAGAACACACTTGTGTTCTTGAGTGATCTTTGTTAGTGTGGTACAACATATGTTGTTCAGAGAGTTTATTGTTTCTATCTCCTTTATCTACTAAGGGAGTTAGGATCAATTCTTTCTCTTGATTCAACTAAACATGACCACCAAAGCTTGTAATATGTGTAATAAACCCTTTATGGGCTAAGTTTCTTAAGTTGGGATTATAAACAAGGTTAGTCATGTTATTTATGTTTGTATAAAGATATATTATGAATTACTTATTATTGTGTGTGATTTTCATTGTTTTAACAATCTTTATTTATTTGGCCAATTAATGAAGATATTTATGATCTTCATATGTTTGAAAGAAAATATGTTTGATTAGATCAAATGATCTTCACTCTAAGTTGTTCTAGGGATAGAAATATACCCCTAGTCCTTAGATGATTCATTGAGTTATTTTCACAAATCCTAATGCTATGTATTGAAGCCAATCAACATAGAAATATAGTGGATTGATTCAATATGTAAGGACGTTTATAGTTCGAAGAGAAACCGTCTTTATAAGGAAAATCGAATCTACACAACATAATAAGTAAATTCATCTTATGATCTCCAATACATCTTTTATAACTAATGACGAACTAAGTTTGTAATCCCAACTATTTCATTTTATCGATAATCAATCTATTATTATTGCTATCTTTTTATTTCCTTATAATATTAGAACTATTATTGCAATTTCTTTGCAATTATTAAACCAAACTTTTTAATTGTGTGTTTCACTCATCTTAAGTATCTATAAAAATAGACTAATAGTGTATAATTCAAATTATAACATAACTTCCTTGTGGGATCGATAAACCGGACTCAAAAAGTCCACTTTACTACTTGATACGATATCGTGCACTTGCGATAGTTACACAAAAAGCGTGTCAAGTTTTTGGCGTCGTTGCCGGGGAAGTATAAGTTATATTTGAAATCTTACATTATAAACTATTTTTGTAGGTACAAATTTCTCGACGTTGTAACTTAGTACTAAATTGTGTTTGTCCGGTCAAGTGGCGGATAACGGTACTCGTGACTATTAAAGTCGGATTTTCAGTTTCCACAACAAGCGATATTTGTATATATTTTTTTTAATTATTTTCATTGTCTTTTTATTTTTGTTTTTTTATCATGGATGAAACATTGTTTAAAATTGAAAAAAGATTTCCCTTTCTAAGCAAAAATGCAATTTTAAAAATTTATTAGACAAGGCTTGAAAGGATGAGGTTGCTTACGAATAAAAGCATACCTTTTGACATAAGATTCATTATCGAAGCCAAAGTAAGAATAGAAGGTGAATTCACGAAACACCAACTAGATTTTTACCAGGCTTGGAAAAGTTCATATGCCAAGAAACGACGAGCAAAGATTCTAGCCGTTTGCTATAAATGTGCTAGATGGGAACAGTAATGCAAAATGTCGATCTTTAGGAATTCCATCTACAAACAGAGAAGATAAAATTCGGTTCATTAATGATGGTCCGAATAAGGAGAATTTAGATAACATCGAAATTTCTCTTGACACGCATCCTAGTGGACTTGTGTATTACGGAATTCAATGTTTGTGGAATAAATTCAAACGAATATGAACAACGTCTTGGGAATCGGCGTTAAAAGACCTGTTTGCCAATTTGTAAGAAAATTGGATGGGAAGCTTCTCCCGACTCATAGAAGGCGTTTAGGCCGTTTACGAACGTAAAATCGGAGGAAGATGTGAGCCACAATCACAACTCTGTACATACGCGTAAGTATCTTTTATTTTTGTCGTGTGGTGAGATTTTACGAATAAAAAATGTGATACGCGATAAAAGCTTTCATTATTCTATTGAGTAGTTGAAGCACAATCAAACGCAATCACAAACTTGTTAAACAATTTTTACCTTCTTTTTCTTCTATAAATAAACTTTCTCTTGGTTTCTTTCATTCATCCCTCAAACTTGCACTTTTCTGTTTCTCTCTAAAAAAAAATTTTTCTTTTCAAAAATGGAGTCATCATCTTCAACAAAAAAATTTTACACACTGCATTTTTGGTGGATCTAGTTCGGAAAAGAGGCATGCTTCATGAAGCGACCCACAACTTAGTCGTACCTTAGGAGAAAAATGCATTCATGTAGTTTACGGAGGAGGAAGTCTAGGATTAATGGGGCGAGCCGTCGCCTATATGGAAGGAGTAAGAGTGTTGGGAGTAATCCCAAAACCTCTGGCCGAAAGTAAAATTACCGGTCAACTATTGGAGATGAGTTTAGATCTGTGAATATGCAAGATCGCATAACTCACATGATAAATAATTCTGGCGTCTTTATCGCCCTTCCGGTGGTTTTGGCACACTTGAGGAACTTTTTCATGTGGTTACCAGAGCCCAGCTAACTGTTCATACAAAACCAATAGGAGTGCTTAATGTCAATGGTTTCTTTGATGGTTTACTGTCTTTCATCGACTACTCTGCTGAAAAGGGATTTATTTCCGAGCGTGCAAAGCGAATCATAGTCGTTGCAACAACACGGAAGAACTAATCGAAAAACTCAATGAATTTGTTCCTCAACCAGATCCACTCTAGCTAAAATTGTGCAGGTAGAAGATTTTACCGTGAGAAAAGCGAAAAGTAGATTCATTCCTCTCCCTTTGATAACCCATGACGGACCTCTTGTATTTTTACTTTACATGTGTGTAATAATCGTGCTAAATGATGGCGGCTTAAGGAGTTTCTTCTTGATCTCTTGACGCGCATCTATTCGCGATTTATGTATTCTTGTAATTTTTATTTCGTGTTTTGCTTTTATAAAAACTTTGATGGCAGCGTAAGGCGACTCTTCGGACTTTCTTGATGCGCATCTAAAAAATTATGTTATACTTACGAGTATATTTTATTTTCTTTTGTGTGTGCCTCGTATATTTATTCTCTTGCAGATTCTAAAAGGCGTTAGGCTCAGAAATCAACTTTCTTAATAGGAGTATTACCTTTTACGCATTGATTTTTATTTTATTTTTAAAGCGAGACAGTTTATTTTCAAGTTTGGGGGTGGTTTGTTTTAGTATTTTGGTGTGTTGTAATTTTGGTGTGGTTTGTTTAATAATTTTGGTGTGTTTTGATTGATTTGGTTATTTGCCTTAATTTTTTTATATATATATATATATATATATTTATATATATATCTATAGTATTTTGATTTTTGAGATTTTTAGATCTGGCCATAACACCATAAATTAGCTATATACAAACTTCTAAAATCGTTTTAACTGTAAAAATTTGTATATTCCAAATTTTTTTTTTTGAGCCTTAATCTCTCTTTCCAAGCCTTGTAATTATCATATAAAATCGAGTCATTCGTTACCTTGAGAAAAGAAGAATCAATTGGTTGATGAAAAATAAAGCGAAATTTACTTAATTTGGGGAGTTTTTGATTTTTCATGCTTAACTAAAAAATGATTTTCTGCAAAAATTCTATTCCCTAAAAAAAAAAAAAAAAGTCGGAATTGTTGAAAAGAGATAAACGTTAGAAAATAACGGTGTGAAAGCTAACACCTAAAAAAATAAATGACGAAAAGGAGAAGTGTTGAGCAAGAATACCGCTAATTTTGGAAGTCTTAAATTTTGCGAAAAATAAAGGACTAACCATTGTTGGTGCGTAGGCTGCCGTCTCGAAAAATTGGTGAAAAGAGCTACACGTTAGCAAATAACGGTGTGAAAGCTATCACCTTTTTAGGAAAAAAATGAGATAGAAATTGTGTTAGTGAAAAGAGCTACACGTTAGCAAATAACGGTGTGAAAGCTATCACTAAAGGGATGTAGTTTATGAGCGATTTGAATTAATTAGCGGTGAATTTCAATACACTCAATTTTGTAAAAATCACAATATTTGATGACGCCAATGAAATTCTTCTTCATATTGAGTCGAAAAATAAACGAGTGATCGAGAGCAACCATTAAAGGGAGTCGTGTGTATCACGAGTGGGAAAGAAATAATCAACCTTTTGGGGGAAACCTTACATTTGGAATTACAAAATAAAAACCGTGTTTTAACTTCAACAACATTAGTAGATTTATTTTGAATCTTGATTCATTTCTATCTACCGTATAAAGTGGTTGTAGTTTATTAATGGCATTTTGATCTCCTTTTCTCTTTTTATATTTTAATTTATGTGTGTATTAATTTTCTTATTTTTTTATTTTTATTTTTATTTTTGGAGTGTGAATAATAAAGAGTCTTGCTCGGGACTAGCAAGAATTCAAGTTTGGGGGTGTGATAAGTGTCATTTTTGTACACTTATCCATGGTTTGTATCGATAAAATTCACCCATAATTGAGCTAGTCTACTCGTTTTTGCTTTTAATTTATTAGTTTTAATAATTTTATTTTTATCGGATGATGATCGGATTAAATAACTGAATTACTCAATAAACAACTTGTTTAATAAATATTCTATTTATTGAATTTTGATATATTCATGTTGTAGGGCTTTCCGAGACGAATTCGGCGGTCTTTCCGATTCAAAATCGAGTTATATATCAAAAGTTATCATCCGAAGAAGATCTGGGCAAAAACGCAAAGTCCGAGGGAATTCCGGGCTAAAACGTAACTATCAAAGCTTCAAATGAGCAAATTTACGAAGCCACGTTACGGCCGTAACATTCGGGGGTTACGGCCGTAAGTCACCTAGTTACGGCCGTAACTACCGAATGTTACGGCCGTAACTCTTGACAGATTGCTATGATTTGTCTAATTTTTTATACTTTTTGTGTATTATTGAGGGGATGGATGGCATTGATCCGATATAATGTAATAATGCTGTAGTTTTGGAGCTATTAGATGACTTTAGGTGTATAAATAGACCCCTTAGATCCTTCATCATTCACCATTCATCTTATAATTTTCCATTTTCTTGTAAACTTTTCTTTTTGTGTGAAGAACACACTTGTGTTCTTGAGTGATCTTTGTTAGTGTGGTACAACATATGTTGTTCAGAGAGTTTATTGTTTCTATCTCCTTTATCTACTAAGGGAGTTAGGATCAATTCTTTCTCTTGATTCAACTAAACATGACCACCAAAGCTTGTAATATGTGTAATAAACCCTTTATGGGCTAAGTTTCTTAAGTTGGGATTATAAACAAGGTTAGTCATGTTATTTATGTTTGTATAAAGATATATTATGAATTACTTATTATTGTGTGTGATTTTCATTGTTTTAACAATCTTTATTTATTTGGCCAATTAATGAAGATATTTATGATCTTCATATGTTTCAAAGAAAATATGTTTGATTAGATCAAATGATCTTCACTCTAAGTTGTTCTAGGGGATAGAAATATACCCCTAGTCCTTAGATGATTCATTGAGTTATTTTCACAAATCCTAATGCTATGTATTGAAGCCAATCAACATAGAAATATAGTGGATTGATTCAATATGTAAGGGACGTTTATAGTTCGAAGAGAAACCGTCTTTATAAGGAAAATCGAATCTACACAACATAATAAGTAAATTCATCTTATGATCTCCAATACATCTTTTATAACTAATGACGAACTAAGTTTGTAATCCCAACTATTTCATTTTATCGATAATCAATCTATTATTATTGCTATCTTTTTATTTCCTTATAATATTAGAACTATTATTGCAATTTCTTTGCAATTATTAAACCAAACTTTTTAATTGTGTGTTTCACTCATCTTAAGTATCTATAAAAATAGACTAATAGTGTATAATTCAAATTATAACATAACTTCCTTGTGGGATCGATAAACCGGACTCAAAAAGTCCACTTTACTACTTGATACGATATCGTGCACTTGCGATAGTTACACAAAAAGCGTGTCAACTTCCCATGCTATTTGTAACATCGAGGCGATCGACAATCAACCGATGGAGATCGACGAGCCAAGCACATCATACCAACCCGACTCAGAGGACGCCATCTCACATCGATTAATAGACGACATCGAGATAAGGATCGGTTTCGAGCCAAGCCTCGACATTGATCCAAGGAACGAGTCCTGAAATCGTTCCAAACGAGAAGCGACTGTCCCTATTGAAGAGTTAGAAAGTGTAACGATAGACCCGACTCGTCCGGAACAGGAAGTACAGATCGGCGCAAGCGTTGGTCTTGAGTTAAAGGAGGATCTGATCAATTTACTACGTAAGAACATCGGAGTCTTTGCCTGGTCGCATCAAGATATGGTTGGCATAAGTCCTGAACACGCTTGCCACTATCTGAAGATCGACCCGGCAAGGAAGCCTGTTCACCAGAAACGTAGGAAATTCGGTCGTGAGACGTACGCAGCGCTCGACATAGAAGTCAAAAAGCTACTCGATAACAAACTAATCGGAGTAGCTACAGACGAACCGCAGTGGGTCGCCAACGCGGTGCTCATTAAAAAGCCGAGTTCCTGGAGGTTATGCATCGACTTCACCGACCTCAACGCGGCATGTCCAAAAGATCACTTTCCGATGCCTCATATTGACCACTTGGTCGATAGCACAGTAGGCTGCGAAATGATGTCGTTCATGGATGCCTTCGCCGGATACCATCAGATCCCCATGGCGGAGAAAGACATAAAACACACATCGTTCCACACGGAAAAAGATATATACTTTTGGGTCCGGATGCCGTTCGGTCTGAAGAATGCAGGGGCGATCTACCAGTGGCTAGTCAACGGGATGTTCGCCAACCAGATCGGCAAGACCATGGAGGTCTACATTGACGACATCGTGGTCAAAAGCTTCAAGAAGGAAGATCACCTCAATGACCTTGCCGAGACTTTCGCCATCCTCGAGAAGTTTAATATGAAGCTGAATCCAAAGAAGTGCAACTTCGGGGTGGGCTCCGGAAAATTCCTGGGGCACATCGTGAGCCAAAGGGGAATCGAGGCGAACCCCACCAAGATCCAGGCGATCCTCGACATGCAGGAACCACGGAATGTCAAGCAGGTGCAACGCCTCACAGGTTGTCTAGCTGCCCTCAACCGTTTCATATCTCGGCTCGGGGATAAAAGCAAGCCGTTCTTCGCCACCATAAAGAACAAGAAGTTCGCGTGGACGAAGGAGAGTCAAATGGCGTTCGCCAAAATCAAGGAGCATCTATCTAACCCCCAGATCTTGGCGAAACCAATCCCCGGCGAAAAGCTATTCCTTTACCTGGCGGCCTCAGAGGTCGCGCTGAGTGTTGTATTGGTACGAGCAGAGGGAAAAACCCACTTGCCGATCTACTACGTTATTCAAGCGCTCCATGATGCGGAAACACGTTACACACCTCTGGAGAAGATCGCCTACGCTCTAGTCATGAGTGTTCGCAAGCTAAGGGCTTACTTCTTCGAACATCAAGTGGAGGTTCTGATGACTCTCCCTTTGAGGCAAGTTCTGCACCGACCAGACACCAACGGGCGACTCCTCAAGTGGTCACTGGAGATCGCCCAATACGGTATCACGTACGCTCCTCGCACGGCGATCAAAGGCCAGGCTCTGGCGGACTTCGTGGTGGAATTAACATTACCTCACAGTCCGACCCAGATCGGCCATCCTGCTTGGAAGCTGTACGTGGATGGCTCGGCAACCAACTCGCGAGCAGCGGCAGGGATTGTCCTCATCAGCCCCATCCGACAAAGTTTCACAAATGTTGTGCGCTTCGGGTTTCGTGCGACCAACAATGAAGTCGAGTACGAAGCCTTGGTAGCCGGGCTCGATCTAGCCCTCGCCCTGGACGTTCGCCGCCTCTATATCTTCATGGACTCCCTCTTGGTCGTGAACCAAGTCAAGGGAGAATATGAGGCGCGCGGCGAACAGATTGTCAAATACCAAGAATTGGTCGCCGAAATGTGCACGAAATTTGAGGAAGTGCTAATCGAACAAATCCCGATAGAGCACAATTCCCAGGCTGACGCCCTATCTAAACTGGCATCATCAGATGGGGCGGCCGATTTCTCTAACATCCAAATCACAAAATCGTCAAAGCCAGCGATCGACAGAAACCTGGTTACCACAGTTACCATCGCCGAAGTGAACTGGATGACTCCATTCATTAAATACTTAAAGGACGGAACGGTCCCCGACGACTGTATCAAAGCTCGTCAGCTTCAGCTCCGTGCGACCAGATACACCCTATTGGACGATTGTCTTTACAAGCGAGCTTTCAGCCTTCCTCTCCTTAAGTGCATCACGCCAGAGGAAGGCCGGCTCGTTTTAACCGAGATCCATGATGGGATCCGTGGAAACCATGCTGGCGGGCGAGCTCTCATCCACAAAATGACCATGCAAGGGTTTTTCTGGCCTACTCTACAAAAAGATGCGATCGCCTATGCCATATCGTGTCACAGGTGCCAAGTGATGGGCCCAAACATCAAGCTCTCCCCCGAGCAGCTCACCTCAATGTATAGCCCATGGCCATTCGCCCAATGGGGCATCGACCTTATAGGTCCCTTGTCGACGGCGCCAGGGGGATGTAAGTTTGCCATCGTAGGGGTCGATTATTTCACTAAATGGGCTGAGGCCGAACCACTCAACAAGATCGGCCAAGAACAAGTAATTAAGTTCATTTGGAAGAACATCATATGTCGATTCGGTCTGCCCCAGGCAATAATCTCCGACAACGGAAAGCAGTTCGACGGCTTAGAAGTCATGCAATTCTGCGAGAAGTGGGGAATCAAAAAGTTGTTCTCGGCACCCTATCACCCTCAGACGAACGGGCAGGTAGAGGCCGTAAACAAAATCCCCAAACACACGATCAAAGCAAGACTTGAATCCAAACAAGGACGATGGGCGAGTGAGCTCCCAGATGTTTTATGGTCCTACCGAATGATGACCCGAAACTCGACTGGCGAAACCCCATTTGCCCTCGTCTTCGGGACAGAAGCGGTGATCCCTTCGGAGATCGCCGTCCTCAGCCACCGAACTGAACAAGAAATTACGACGGACAATGATGTGGCCCGACGAATTGACTTGGACATGCTCAAAGAACGGTGACTGACCTCGGAAATGAAGAACACAATCCACAAAAGGAGATCCGAGAAGCTCTTCAATTCAAAGGTCAAGGAAAGATGTTTCCAAGTGGGCGACCTAGTCCTCAAAAAGATCCAGACTCACACAGGAGTCTTTGGCCCGAATTGGGAAGGCCCTTTCAGGATATCTAAATGGCTAACTAGGGGAGCCTACGAACTTGAACACCCTGACGGCACTCCGGACCAATATCCCTGGAATGCCGTGCATTTGAAGAAATACTACCAGTGATAGCTTTGTATTCGGTTTCAATTACCCAATGTACAAAGAGTATAATAAGATTTTCCTATCCCATCTATGTGATTCACCTCGACGAAGACAAACTAAAGAGAGGATGACTCGCTACAAGAGGTCGTCATCTAACCTGAGAGACCTATGCAAGCGATCGCCCCCCAAGCACAACGTATATCGTCGAAGATCGTCATTCAACATGGCGATCCGAGGTAGAAAAGTGCAGCCATGGTCCTGGAGGTCAATGGAACCGACAACTTCGTCCATGCAAGGTTCCTTTGGGCTGCGATCGCTCGCCCTTCGTCTAAATATGAGGCGGGCGTAGCTGAAGGACCCTCCAAACAAATCTGTGGACACGCTCGCATGCCCTCAAAGTACATCATCTCACATGATGTACTCGGACAAGGCGGCGCGTCCCTACCCCATCATAACGTATACCGTCGAGGGTCGCCATCTAACATGCCGACCCAAGGTAGAAAAGTGCTAACAAGCCACGAACGTGGACTCGAATAAACCGACGACACCCCATGCAAGGACTCCTCCAGACCAAGACCGCTCGCCTTTCGTTTAAATACAAGGCGGGCGTAGCCTAACGGAGGACCCTAACAAAAAAGTGAGTCGCGGGACAGTCCCTCGCACATAAAGACACGGTTACAGAGATCGGTCCATCGAACTCAGCGACCATGCACACAGTCGTCCTCCCTCAAAGAATCGGAAAAACTAAAGATAGCTCACCAGACATACTATTTTCGTTCCCTTACTTACACTAAGTAAACGAAAACAAGGGGCAAAGGGGAGCTATTCCTAGATGCGATCGGGAAGAAGGACCATACACTATCGGATTCGTTCTAACACACAAATATCGATCGATCTTATTCAAGAAATTTACAAGTACATTCAGATCTATTTGGACAATTGTGCAAAGTCGAAGTGATGCGGAACGTTCAGACAGTCGATCGAGCAAACAAAACATCAGGTGCAATTATGTAAACACTTGTATAAATTCACATGCAAACATTCAGAGGCGATCGTACTTATAAAGAATCAGATACGAAAAAGGAGTATTTTATTCAAGTCGAGAAGTTCGTACAATACAAGCCCGAAGGCAATACAAGGAAAAACAGAAAATTACAAACGAAGGAAAACAAAAATCACTCAGGCCGCCCCCGACTGGCCTTCGCCCCCAGCAGGCGGATCGGTACGCGCTCCCTCATCGACTTCAGGATAAATCAGTTTATCCGGAAAAGGATACCAGCTCAAGTCGATCCCCAAGTCGGTGAGGTCGAGGATCGGAAGGGAGAAGTCCGGCTGCAATGGATGCTCGAGTACATAGGCTTTGAAGGCTTCCATCATAGGGCCGACTTCGACCCCTACCTTCTTGGCAGCTCGGATAGCATTGGCGTAAGCCATATAATAGGCGAACTCGCCGACATATGCCACATTAAGGTAGGGATCGGTCTCGATCGCCTTTAACTGCCCTTTCAAGTCCGAACTCGTCTTCTCAGCATCCGCAAGCTCAACCACCTTGGCGGCCAGTTCTCTCTTCGCCTTCTCCAGTTCGCCGTTGAGACGATCCACTGTCGCCTTCAGCCCAGTCGCCTCCTCCTGCGAGGCCGCATGCATCCGGCGAGCTTCCGTCATCTGGTCGCGGAACCGATCGGCCACTTCCTTGGACCGGCCAAGCTCCTGCTTCATCCGATCAAGGTCCTGCTTGGATCGTTTGGCCGTCTCTAAGTGCTTCTTCTCCATGGCCGCTATCCGATTGGCGAAGTCGGCGTTCTGGCTCCGAGCGGCCTCAAGATCTTGATGAAGGCGAGCATTAGAGGGTCGCCCCTCATAATCCTTAACGGCTTGGGCGGCCATCGCCGCCGCCTGGAGAGTCAGGGCGAACGTTGCCTGCATGGCATCTCAAGACCGCTGACGAGCGATCGCGTCGAGATCGGTCGTCCAAGCCTTAGGCAGAGAGGTGATGGCCCGGGAGACATAAGAAGAGACATCGAGGGACTGGCGCGGAGACTTGCACGCCAGGAAATCCAGCACCATCGACGAGACATCCGGATCGGCAAGACGGACCCTGCAACACAAACAAATAGAAACAAAGGAGTTAGTTTACATTCTACACTAATAGCCTAACTCAGAAAGATCAAACCGGTCTTACCTGTTGACCATCTCGGGGTTGCGGCCAAAAAAGGGCTTGTCCCGAGGAGTTTTGGCTTCGGCGATCGCCGCAGCCTTCAGGAAGCCGGCCGAGGGCCTGGAGCTGGACCCCTCCGCCATCGGAACAGCAGAGATAGGCGGCGCGGCAACCGGCGGTTCCAAAATGGATACATCCGCCTCAGCAGTAGGCAGGGGCTCCTCCGGCCTCCGCTTCTTGCGGTTACGCAGGAGCTGCTCCTCCTCCCGAGCCCCCGGCTCGACGACCGGCACCGTAGCAGGCCTCGCCACAGGGATAGGGTGGGACGTCGTTGCAGGGGCACGACCCGTCTTCTTTCCCTGGTGAAGGCGACCCAACAGACCGGGGTTCGACATAGAGATTTATTGCGGTGGCTTGGCGTAACGGGGAAAATGGATCTCTGTCAAAGAAGAAATTCGGCCAAGTTAGACATTTACTTCAATCAGACGATCGTCATACAAAAAAAAAGAAGTAAGAATTTATACCTGGAACCTTCAGGTGGCGAGAGTAGCGCAACAATCGAGCTCCCAACCGATGAAATTCGTGGTTGACTGTGCGAACGTTGATGAAGGAGTCCGGCAGAGCGTGAATTCTCTCCCAGACGATCAGAAAGTCGAAAGGAAGGTCGCCGATCGATGGAACAAGGGAGCCTGCAAAAAGGAAACGAAATTAGATCAGTCAAAGACGTATCCGATCAAAGAGAGAGTTAAAACCCTTACTCGGATTCCTCTCCCAAAAATTGGTGGGGATCTCCAACTCTTCCTCCGACCTGTCACTCGACGCCGACCTCCACGCTCCGCCGACCCAGCACCATTTTTCCAGGTCGCCCCGAGTCTTGTTCGGCACCACGAGGACCACTCTGCCCATTCGACCTTGAATGTGATAACCGCCGATCGACCCCTTCTGCGCGGTTAATTTGAAGATATAATTCATTTCCAGCGCAGAAGGAAGACGGAACAACCGATGACCGCCAAAAATTGTCAAGGTGCTGATGATCTGCAGCCAGGCGTTCGGCGTCAGCTGGAGCGGCGCCAAATTCCAGGCGACCAGCAAATATAACACGGCGAACGGCAAGGGGAACTGCAGGCCGGCCTCCAGAATCATCTCGTTAACGGCGACCAGACCCTCGGGAGGTTGGTCGGCACGTTTGCTCTCCGAGGGCACGTGCAGTGAGACGTCAGAAGGGATATGGAATTTCACCCTCCAGCGACTCAAGTCTTTCTTGCTCGCCGAGCTCCGAATCTGACCAAGAGTCCATAGAGAAGGGTCAGCGGCCCGAAACGCCGTCCGTTTCACAGGTTCGTAGGGGTGAGCGGCGGAATAGGCCTCGAAATCAAACTCGGGACAAGGTCCGGCAATCCCCTCCATAAGTCCGGCAAAGTCCAAAAAGGCCCGGCCGAAAAAGCTGTTCTGCTCCCAGTACAGCCTCACTGCGTCGTCCTCATCCACAGGCGGGCCCCTCTGCCTCGTCGCCGCCGCCGACCTCGCCACGTCGGCTTCATTGAAAAGTTCTTCAATCTCCGCGGGTGCAATCCCCGCACGAATGGCCTCGACGGTCGTTTCCATATGAAGACCCACGGGGGTTTCCTCCCGGTCAGGCGAAGCCGCGGCGGCAGAGGAGCTACCAGCTTCGAATGTTTTAGATCCTCCTCCAGACATGTTCTTAAAAGTAAAGGGGGAGAGAAAATTTGTGTTCTTACCTAACAGGAAAGTCGGTCGGCACAACAATCTTCGAAAAATTTTAGCAAAGTCTCGATTGAAAAGCAGGGGCGCATAAAGAGTGAAACTGTAATAGCCCTAGCCCTTTTATAGGCGAGTGCAGGGACCTTTGTGCAAATAGGTGGAATCTCAGGGGCTGGAGTGCAACCGTCGGGGGGACACATTAAATGCAACCCTCGAAACCCGCGTACGCATTGTTTCGAGGGCACGCCAGGCGACAAGTCTGACAAAACTGTCGGACTCCCCCAACGGTAGCGCGACGCGTGTCCTGCAACGTTTCAAGAGCCCGCCTTCATTTCCCGCTATTTCCAGCGCATAAGGAGATCGTCCGGATTCGAAATCAGATCGTCCAGTCGACGATCGTCCTTGTCACGAGCAGATGATCCAATCGTCTAAAACAAGTGATCGCCAATAGTGCCACCTCACCCCATGATTTCAACATCGGAGCGAGCTGGGGGGCAATTGTTGTGCGGCGATTTATACGCCTCGATGACGATCGGCATAATGGTCAGAAGCCAGCTAAAGAAGACAGACGATGGGCAAGCACCCAGCGATCGACGTCCAAAGGCGACCGTCTGTTGGCATCAGGCGATCGCCAAAGATATCTGATTGTAGACGATCGTCCCATACCGCATGTGGATCTGACACCCGTCAGAGTCTTCGAAGACCGAATCTTGGACGAAGACCCACGTGCAGATCTACAAAAGGCGCCGCAAGATAAGGCCTTTGACCCCAGCCTGTCACCTACCTCACACCTACCGACAGGCCCGTCGAAAGGTACAAAGTGGGTCCTCCCCAGACAACGACTCAGGACGCGTGCAAGCTCCTCATTGGCCCGCACATCTGGCTGCCAGCTGCAGCCTTGGACTTTAAGAAAAAAGTCCCACGTGATGGGGCGATCGCCCACTTTATTCTAATATAGAATACGGCGGTCGCCCGAGATCGCCGGGAAGGACCTAGCAACCTCTTCTACTATAAATAGTAGGCCTCCAACAGTGGCCTTGGGACATTGAAAAGACACACAGAAAAGAACGTACAGAAATATCAGAAGACTCATCTGACAAATACTTACACACACGTAGTGATATTCATTCACCTAGATAGAACATCAAAAGCAAGAACTCGCAGAGCTTCATATCTGGTTCTTCCGGCAATCTTCACGCTCTATAGCTAAGATAACTAGAATCATTACACTCATTGTATTAGTATTCTAACATTAATATTTGTACCCCAAGGTATTTATATTAATAACATCTCGCGAGAGCATTCAAGCCCGGGATTAACAACCCCGGCAAATCTTGTGTTATTTATTTTCCCACGGAAGTGTTCTCGCATTTGTTTGTTACTCGACAATTCCAGCAATATCATCTCCGGATAATATTTTGGGTAACAACACCATCAACTCTCGAAACTCTGTCCACGTGGCTGCCCGATCACGTGGTTTCACCGCTTGCCACCACGTTGCCGCCTACTTGGCGAGAAAGTACTGAGCGATGGGTACCTTCCTCTCCTCGGAGCATTTAGCCACCTCGAACACTTTCTCCATCTCAAATAACCAACTCTCCGAACCAGAAGGGTCGGAAGTACCATCAAACTGCGGAGGACGCATACGTATCACGTCCTGAAGTAACTTATCATTGTCGGTTCCAGTAGGCGGAACCGTGTTAGCATTTGCTTGGCCGACCAAGATGGCCTGAGCCAGTTGCGTCATCTGATTCGCTACTTGATTTAAAATATTTGCCACCCCGATGTTCTCATGAGCATTGCCGGAGCTAGCAGACTGATCCTGCTGGCCTCCGGAACTGGGTGGAACATGTTCGACAAGGAAGGCATCGCCGAATCAGTTCCCGAGTTATCGGACATGGCCGCCCACCAGCTGCGCCACGTCCCCTACCGCGTCCGCGTCCTCTACCGACAGGTATTCTGAAGAAGTAACGGGTGAGTACAATTCAAACGCAAATCGCAACAAGATACCAAGAAAGGAACAGAACAAAACAACGTAATGAGTCAAGATAGGAAAACCTTACGAGCACCGGCATACTAAGATGATGGCGTAGCAGTGATACTGTTCAAAAACGACACTCAACTAGACCCAAATAACCGACAACCTAGGTATCTATAAACCTAAGCTCCGATACCATATTCTGTAACATCGCCAAGATGATCAGGGCATATTACAGCGCCGTGGACCCCACACTGTGGAATCCACCAGGCTAACGTACCAAAATAACATTCGACAAAGACATACATCATCAACAAAACGACACTTTCACAATCCACGACATCCAGACCAAAGAAAGAAATTTGACAATTCATTGTGACATCAAATCCATTCCCCAAAACGGGTACACAACAATAATAAATTCAAGAAAGAGTACTCGAGTACTTAACCAAATGACATAATAAATAAATCCCAAACAAGACACTAATAAGTAACCGCTGAACAGAATCACGCTTGCCCATCATCCTCGTACGGCTTGCATGCTCGTTTGCTTCCATGACCTGTACCTGAAATACAAAAGTATTTCCCCCATTTAAGGGGTTAGCGACAACTGCTAGTGCAAGTACAATTCATTTGAACTACCATTCTAATCAGATGAAAATATGCGCCAAAAGTCATTTTAGAAATCATTTATATTCTGGAATATTAACGGTGCACAAGCACAAAACACATTTCTCCAACAAAACATTTCAAAGTTAACCTTGGTACGAGACTCACGACCACTGTACCCCACAGAGCCCCGTCGGACATCCCTGGGTGGTTAACCATAGTTCGCGATACGCAACTCACGGAAACGTACCCCTAGAGGTCCCATCGGACCATCCCTAGGTGGACATACACATATCCATACATACCACCACGAAAAGCCATAATTAAAATACTAAAACGCGTAAACAAATGTAAAGTACTTGCCTTTGAGACATCTTCGAAGAATCGAGAATGAATAACGACTACGGACGATCCGGATGGAAAACGACGGTTCCTAAACGAAGGATTAACATAACTCAGTCCTAACGGACAACAATAATCGAATGGAATACGCCCATAACCCCGATTACAAGCTATGACAATAAACGTTCAATCGATACGGGCGAGGGTTTAAGCAAAATCTCCCCGAATCGATAATTCACGGATTAAACTCGACAAAATCGGATTGGGAGTCACCCAATAACAACAATCGATAAGGAATATCACATCATACTTGAACAATTCAAGTCTAACAAGCAAAACCCAGAAAAACCCCCAAAATTTACAAGTTAGGGTTATAGACGAAAATACCTTGAATTCGGATGGAGAGAGATGATTACGTTGATGATGATACGATAGCCCAACTCTACGGTGATGAAAAATTAAGAATACACAGATGATAAGTGGAAGAAATCGCCCTGGAGATTTATTGGTGTCGCCCGACGAAAGAAAAACGAAGAGAATGGATGAAAAGAATGAAGTCTGCCCTCTGCCCGCTGTTCTTAAAACAGCAGGCTGTTACGGCCGTAACAGAGGCTAGCTTATGGCTGTAACAAGGGCAACATTACGGCCGTAATGAATGGGGTGTTACGGCCGTAACACCCTACTAGACAGCAGTCTAAAAGCTGCTATCCGAACCGTCCCGGACGGCCCCGAAACTCGGACCTGCTATCGAACCAAAAATATGGTTATGAAGTATTCTCGACGACGAATCTAAGTGTTAAAAGAAAACACAATTCCGATTCCCCGAAGGTTCGAAATTCGACCACGAAAGTAAACTTCCCTTAAGTTTAAGGAAATTACAAAATGGCCCAAACGCTCGAAAATCACGATACGACGTCGGATTAACGAACCGAAAGTCACAACACAAATGATTCAAACATACGAACTCATGCAAATCAAGAAACAACGAAAACGAACAAGTTTCATGAGAATCAAATGCGCATATGGCAAAACATAACATAGAACGGAATTACGTAAAACCATCTCCGAAACTCGTCCAAATGGAAAAACTCCAAGAATAAAATATATCCAAAATGTCAAAACGGTTACAAGCGAGTCAATAAAAATAGACATACACCAAAAATAGAAAGTGCTAAAAATGGAAAGGTACTGATATTACAGGGACGGACCGATGCGGGCCGAGACGGGCCAATGCGGGCTTAGATGGGCCGGGGCGCCCGGATGAAGGAAGAGCCTTCTAGGAGCCTCCTAGAAGGGTAGAGCTACCTGGAGACTTGTAGAATAGTCTAGAATTATGTTGTCTTGTATATGTGTAGACAACTGTGGATTATTCTAGAGTTAGGTTCTAGAATTGTAATGTTGTAGGGAGTTCTAGAATCCTCCAGGTGAGGAGGTGGAATGGAAGATTCTAGGTTCTAGGAGTTGTATAAATAGGCAAGGGTGTGGCTCATTTGCAACCAACCCTCAAAGACTCAACATTCTTGTGTACTTGTAAAGTGTTTGTGAAATAGTGAAGTGTTTCTCTTAACCCCCAAGTGTTAAAACCCTTCTTACACACTTAGCAACCGAGTAAGTTAGGCTTACTAGCTAGAGATCGAGGTGATTCTAGTCTAGTGCCGCACGGGTCCGAAGAGCTTTCGAGTGCTCAAACCCAACCCCGTGACAAGTGGTATCGGAGACACGCTAGTGGTTCAAGGAGCTTCCGCATTGAGACGTTGCTGAGAGGTTTTGTGCAAGGAGGACCGATGGAGACTTCGTCCAACGTCACCAAAGTTCAACCCGGCCAGGAGAAGGACAAGTCCAGAAAAGGGTCTAGGGACAAGTCCGTGGAAAGAGGTGTTGCCATGGAAGCACGAGTGGCTCGGCTGGAAGAAACCATGTCCAAGCACGAGGATGCTCTCGAGGCGTGGAGCAGCGTGGCCGACCAGGTGACAGAGATGAGTGATTCGTTGGAAGAGCTTGAGAACCGGGTGACAGGCACCCTTAATGCGTTGAGACGCGACTTGTGTGAAGAGATCCTTGAAGCTGTCAGGAAGGAGGTTCGGTACATGATCACAGCCTTTCGAGAGGAGATCAACGGGAGGATCGAGACCATCGAGGGAAGGACAACATTGTACGAGCGGGCGATGGCCCACGGCAGGGACCAGCGGGGTGAGGCACCCCATCGAATCGACATCCCCCGGCCGTGTTCGTTCTAAGGATCGCGGAACGGTAGGGAAGTGGATGACTTCCTGTGGAACATGGAGCGTTACTTTGGTGCATCGGGGATAGTGTTAGGCGTATTTTTATACGCTTATTTATCATTATTATGGATTCTTTTTGTGAGTAAATTTGCATAAATGAGCCTTTAATGCCCTATTATTTTATGTTTTGCAGGAAATTGAAGTCCGGAAGCTAAAACGAGGCAAAACGGGCGAAAACGGCGATTTTTGGCCTGGGGCCGCGGCACGTACCAAGTGGGCCGCGGCACACGCAGAGGACCAGCAGGCACCAGAGTAAACTGTACTCTGAGCCGCGGCACAGATATGGTGAGCCGCGGCCCAGAAGAAATAAACAGCGCCCAGGTTTTAATCTGCGCCCTGTGAGCCGCGGCACAGATTAAGTGAGCCGCGGAACACGGGGCGGTTTTGGTGTACTCCGCGCGGGTTTTGGGCCGTTTTGAAGCCAGTTCTCGACCTAATCACACGGACGCGATTTGGAGGCTGCTGGGAGCTATAAATAAGGGTTTAAGGCCATAATTAATCATCTTTTATGTGGGAAATTTTTGGACGATCGATTAATCTTAGAGGAGGATAAGCAGAAGACCTCAAGAGCAGAGGGCGAAAGCCAGAAGAACGGAGGAATCCGAGCTCTTCATCTGCGTTTGATTTTCATGCTTTCATTCATTATTTCTGTATTTTTATCTTTTAGCATGTCAGGCTAAAACCCTGTTCTAGGATTTTGATGAAACCTAAGTTTTGACGGATTTGCTTTTGATTATCTATATAATTCCCTTTTCTGTTGAGTTTTCCCAATCTATTTTAATGCTTTCAATTGTCTGGCCAATAATTGGATTGTTTTAATTACCTTACTCGAATCGGGAGAGGAGAGTTGGTGAGGAACTATTGGTGAGAACCGTTTTATCTTGTGAGATAGGAATATACTCATAGGAACTACGTAGCCTTTTGAGGATTTTGTGCTTTTTGCCTATTGTCGAATTAATTCACCTAGGGATAGAGTGCGTTATTCGCCTTTAGAAAAATCTATTGACCTAGGGAGAGGCGGTAGAGTATATTAGCAATCTTCGCCTTCAATAAATTGGGGAAATCATTAACTTCAGATAATCGAGAGTAAATTCGGATAAACCAAGGTGGATTCAAAATCCTAGACTTATTCATCATTTGATTTTCCTTCTTCAAGCGATCGTTTTTACTGTTAGTTCTTTTATTGATTTTATTTAGTTATTAATTGCAACCCAAATTTCGACTGTTCAAATAAAATTAGAATACACAAAAATCGGTACTTAGTGATTCAAAACGTGCACTTGCGTTTATGAAATATCGCAACAAGTTTTTGGCGCCGTTGCCGGGGACTGATTTATACTAATATCGATTTCAGTATTTCTAGTCTTAGTTTGAATATTTTTTTTATTGTTTTTGTGTTATTTTATTTAGTTGTTTGTTTTTCCTTTCAGGATTTTTCGGTTAGTGCATGAGAAAATTCGGTAACGAAGGCTTACTACCTTTGGATACCGAACTCGAGCGCACTCTTCGGAGAAACAAAAAGGAGAAACGAGAGTTACCAACCACAGTCACCATGGCCGAAAATACCGAAAATCACGGAGGTGATACTCTTGTACAACAAGCTCAACCGGCACTAGCACTTCGAGATTATGCTATGCCGCAAATCAACGCGAACTTTTCGGGGATTCGGCATCCCACCATCCAGGCGAACAATTTCGAAATCAAGCCTGCAATTATTCAGATGGTGCAATCGAGCCAGTTTTGTGGTCTGCCGAACGATGACCCCAACGCACACATTGCGTCTTTTCTCGAGATTTGTGACACGTTCAAGAACAACGGTGTCACCGATGATGCCATCCGTCTAAGGCTTTTCCCTTTCTCTTTGAGGGACAAAGCAAAATTTTGGTTAAACTCTTTACCACCGGGATCGATCACGACATGGGCGGAATTAGCGCAAGACTTCCTTGCTAAATTCTTCCCACCTTCGAAGACGGCGAGGTTACGGAACGAAATTACCACTTTTGGTCAATTTGATATGGAGTCGCTTCACGAGGCGTGGGAGCGATACAAAGATTTGTTACGGAGATGCCCGCATCACGGCTTACCGGATTGGCTCCAAATTCAGACGTTCTATAATGGATTGAGTGCTTCTACACGCACTCTCGTCGATGCGGCCGCTGAAGGAGCCTTAATGGGAAAAACTATGGCCGAGGCACACTCTTTGTTGGAAGCTATGGCCGCAAATGCATATCAATGGCCGGCCGAACGAGTAAATCCGAAGCGAGTTATGGAAATCTCAAATAATGATCCGATCTATACACTGTCGGCCCAAGTAGCAGCGCTAACTCAGCAACTTCAGGCATTTTCGCATGCTCCTTCTCCCGTTACCATTGAATCTTGTAATTGGTGTAACGGATCTCACCCTAGCGCGGAATGTCAAGTTGGAAACCCTTTCTAGCAGCCTCCAATTGAACAAGCTCGGCCAGAGGGAAACGGAATCGACAAAACAATCCGTACTCCAACACGTATAATCCGGATGGCGTAATCATCCTAACTTCTCATGGAGAAACGGACAAAACTCGAACCACCTCCATTCGCTCAACACCAACAAAGAACCTCCTCCTCCGCTCCAAAAGTTTCTCTAGAGGAAGCAATTGCGAAATTGGCAATAATACGAGTCGGGCCATGACCCGTCGGAAGCAACATTGCAAAACCATTCCGCCTCCACTCGCAACTTGGAAGTCCAATCGGGCGGATAGCAAATGTATTAACAAATTACCTTGAAGGTACCTTGCCAATTACCACTGAAACGAATCCCAGAGAGAGTGTCAATGCCATTGGTTTGAGAAGTGGTAAGAAATTGTGTGAGCTGCCCGAGCCGAACGAAAAGAGAAGTGAGGAGGAAGAGAAGAAAAATTCAGCGACGGAGGAATCACAAGATTGGAGACCCTCGATACCATTTCCGGACAATCCAAAGGCATATGTACCACCCATCCCGTTTCTGCAGCGACTACAACAGAAAAAAGTGGACAAGCAATTCTCAAAGTTCCTCGACGTCTTCAAGAAACTGCACATAAACATTCCTTTTGCCGACGCCTTGGAACAAATGCCCAGTTACGCGAAATTCATGAAGGAAATTTTGTCAAATAAAAGAAAACTCGAGGAGTATGAGACTGTCGCATTGACGGAGGAGTGAAGCGCTATTCTTCAGAAAAAACATCCGCCAAAATTAAAGGATCCGGGAAGTTTTAATATACCTTGCACGATGGGAAATCTAACTTTTGAAAGGGCATTGTGCGATCTCGGCACTAGTGTTAATCTCATGCCTCTGTCTATTTTCAAGAAACTTGGAATTGGAGAAGTGAAACCGACGACTGTCTCCTTACAATTAGCTGATCGATCCATTAAGTATCCGAGGGGAATAATCGAGGACGTCTTGGTAAAAGTTGATAAATTCATCTTTCCGGCCGATTTCATTGTGCTTGACATGGAGGAGGACTACGACATCCCAATTATCTTGGGAAGACCATTTTTGGCAACCGGCCGAACTTTAATCGACGTGGAAAAAGGGGAACTAACTCTAAGGGTTCAAGACGAGCATGTCACTTTTCAAGTATTTAAATCCTTTCCATGTCCGGGTGGTGTTGAGAAGAGCTCGCAAATTGAAAGTGTGGATGCCATTGCGAGAGACACACACCGAAAGAATCGTCGGTCGAAAAAGTCAGAATCTGTTTCAGCTGCCCCAACGCCTAATAAAGAGCAAGTCGCGTGTATTAGGCATTTGAATATGTTGCCATCCGTTCAGCCACAATCGGACAAGTCTCATTCTATCCTAAGTTCGTTCGTGAAAGAGGAAAATAAGCCAGAAGTCAAACGGGCGCCTAGTCATGTGGAGAATGGGTGCTTCGGAAAGTTGTTTGTGTCAAAACCTTTTCGCAAACAACATTGGGTGACCGAACCAAAAATCGGATCGTTAATGACTAATGGTCAAAATTTTAAAACACACATTAACGGTTCGATGGATGGGGCGGAGTTCAAATGGAGTTTGCGGAAAGCGAACTGATTTCTCAAATAGGTCCGGCTGAAGACTATAAACTTAGCGCTTCTCGGGAGGCAACCCGAGTTTTAGTAGTAGATTTTTATGTTTCAGTATTTTCTTGCATTTTTGAATATTTAGTTTTCATCATTTTTGCTTTGATTCGCTTATCCCTCTCGTTCTTGACGTATTCCTTTTAAAATTCTGTGCAGAAAAAGTCCTGGGGGAAAAATTTATGCCTGAGCCGCGGCAATAGGCTTGTGAGCCGCGGCACACACAAATCGAACCAGAAGGCTAAACATTCTGTACTATGTGCCGCGGCACAACTTTCCTGAGCCGCGGCACACTTGATCGCTGAGCCGCGGCACGTTGCATCTGAGCCGCGGCACACCAATTGCCAGAGGAAGAGCCCAGGACGCTGTACTCTGTGCCGCGGCATAGACTAAGTGAGCCGCGGCACAATAACACTACTGAGCCACGGCACACGAATGATGAGCCGCGGCACACGACGAAACGAAACAGCAGGTAAAAGAGGCTGTACTCTGAGCCGCGGCGCACTTAAGCTGTGCCGCGGCACACCGTTCGGAATTTGAACAGGCCAGGTAGCTTTATAATTCAATTCGGCCGACACCCAGGTACTTCCTTCCCCTCTTTTCCTTCCCCTGCACAAGCGATCGACCAAGAAATTTTCTTCTTCTTCTTGCTTTCTTCTTGCATCTCTCAAAGCTAATCAAGGTAATTCTCAATCCTTTGTATTAATTGCTTCATGACTTGCGAAATGAGATGTTGTTATTCAGGAAGTATTGATTATGCTGTTAGTTTTCAAAGTCTTATTAAGATTGGAGAATATGAAGTTTTGATCGATTTTGATGATTATTTTTTATTATGAATGAATTGAATATGTCGTTTGTCATGACGAATGATTCGTGTTGTTGTTTTTGGGGGATTTAATGAAGCTATAGTCATTTTTGTTCTTCAATTAAAAGGATGCACGCAAGGTGTTTGATGAAATGCCTGAATGAAGTTTTTGATGAATGTTAAGTCAATGTTTTGAACTATGTGCAACGAATTCGTCTGGAATTACAGCGTACCCCAACCAACGTCATTGTTAAACGTTAAAGCTCAAATTTTATTTTTCTCTCACGGTGGTGCTAGCTCGTTAAATTATTGATTTATGTTGGATATCCTTAGCCGAGTAATGTTATTCTCGTTATTGCTTAAGTAAGTAAACTCCGGTGTTTATTTTTTTTCAGGACTCGCTATGGCTAGAACCAAGAAGCTCAGCAAAAGGGCCAGGACTCAGTCATCTCCCACACGAGGGGAAACTTCTCATAGTCGAGCCGAGTCGGAGGCGCACCAATTTTTTGACTCGGAGATCCATAAAATCTTCAATGAGAAGATTCGCCCTCGACCTCTGCTCCCGGAGAGGGGATTCACCCCAGCCCCCCAGGACGGGGAGCTTCTGACCATGATCAATGAGATGGGGTGGGCCAGTTTTGCTGCACCTCCTGAGCCGACGGTGATATCTATTGTGCAGGAGTTTTATGCGAGCGCCTTGTTGAAGCACATTCGGGAGGGGCAGATGTTACAGCAGTTAGACACTCGGACTCAGGTCGTAGTCCGAGGCATTACGGTGGATTTTTCTGTAGCTGCTATTCGGAGGTTATTTGAGCTTCCGGTGGTTGATGAGTCGGCTTATGCGTGAGTTATGGATAGCCTCACGAAGAAGGCTCTGCTCGAGACTCTTACACAGCCCGACTCCGACTGGGAGAGGCGCGCACCGGCTTCTTCCACCTTGTACTTTAAGAGCTCGCACCTCAGTCGGTTCGGGCGAGCCTGGTTGTACTTTATCTGCGCTCGTATAGACCCCACCTCGCAGATCCGCACTGTTTTTCTCTCTCGAGCCCGTACATTATATGCTATCACCTCCGGGCTGCGATTCGATGTGGCTCCTCTCCTGGTCCGATCTATCTTCCAGTATATTCAGGGAGGGGCCAAGATGGGGCTGAAGCACCCCTCGCTTATTTGCGATCTGTGCCGGCAGTCGGGGATGACGTGGTCGGACGACGAGGCGATGCTAGCTCCCCAGGGCCCGATTGATCACTGCATCATTTTGCATTTCGACCAGTGGGAAGGAGCTCCGGCACACGCTCGGGGGCAAGGATTTTTACTTGACGAGGCACACGAGCAGTCCCCCGAGCCTCTTCTTCTGACGCAGGAGCAGATGGAGTCCAGCCCGCCGCCCGACAGAGAGCACTTGCAGGCGATGTTCGACGGGCTGAGAGAGGATATGAGGAGAGAGAGAGAGGAAATGAGGAGAGAGAGAGAGAGAGAGTCTTATGGCTGAGATGAGAGAGGAGAGGCGGAAGGAGAGAGAGAGCATCATTGCTGCCGTCCGAGATGAGATGCGAGAGCAGGCCCGCCGGGCCAACCGGCGCGAGGCGAGGCGCTTGGCAGCGAGGGATGCCTACCACCAGGAGCACCTTGCTGCATGGACGGCCCACATTATGCACCCGGACAGGCCATTCATTCCACCTGTTCGGCCAGCCACACCACCTTCCTCGCCGGACGATGCCGGCACCAGTTCGTGAGCTGACTGGAGGGGAGTACTTGACCTTTCACTTTTATTGCATATTATATTTCGTCCATTGAGGTCAATGTACGTCCTAAGTTTGGGGGGGTTTACTTTCTGTTGATATACTTATTGCTGTACTTATTTCGTTTGCACTGTCGTTATTTTTAGTTATCTGTTTGTTGCTAGCCTTGCTTGTCATGATTTTACTCTTATTCGTGAATTTTTCGTGCTTCTTTTTGTGTAAAACTGATGTTACGATACTGATTTCTCTCTGAATAAATGGTTGAGTTTTAGTTGAGTTATAGTCAATGATATCTGTTTCTGTTAAGTATTCATCTAGGTCCGAAATTTTTTCATTTTTGTAGAAATCTTAGCGGATAAGAGAGGAGACATATGTGTTTTCAAATCGCTGCCTATACGCTTGGTTACATTTTTCGATTAGCTAGTCGTCCAGTAGCATAAGTCGTGTTGGCACCTAATGTGAGTTTAGAGTCGGACAGTTTTTCCCAAAAGTCGAGATATTATTTGTTCTATGATGGGAAGTCTAGTAACCGGGGGTATTCGCGTGACCCGTTGTTTACTCTCGTGTAAAACGACGACCCGGATTAGACTAGTGATTTAGAGATTTCGCATGTGCCAATGATGGGGAGCCTAGTAACCGAGGGTATTCGCGTGACCCGTTGTTTACTCTCGCGTAAAACAGCGACCTTGAATCGGACATGCGGGAATAGCTATTCGAGTTGTTTCTCTGCTGTGGAGGGGAACTTAGTAACTAGAAGCATCCATGTGCCCCATGAGTGTCTTTTACGTCAAATGGTTCCCTAACACATGATAATGGAATTCCACCCTAGGATTATCCCGATGAAACATCCCGAGATCCGAACCTAGTGGTCAACTCGAATCAATTTATTGATCATATATAAGGGAACACTGTCCGAGGGTTATTTTTGATGAAACTCTTGGAATTTTTGCCACTAGACTGTGGAACTGGGCGAGTTAGCTTGTTTATTTTAACCCAATATTGGCGGTCGATTAAATTCATGCTTGTTAATCTTTGAGCTTGATTTTCTTCATTCACGATTGATTAGGACTGAAATTGGTTACTTTGTGGAATCAGTGTCCTGCATGTAGCTCGCTATTACGATACTTGTATTATTATTTGAGATTTTCAGGATAGTATTGATTAGGTTGAGCACTATGAGTTGCACGATTATTCACGATATTCTTTTGTTGAAATTGATTATTTTTGCTTGAGGACAAGCAAAAGCTCAAGTTTGGGAGTATTTGTTAGGCGTATTTTTATACGCTTATTTATCATTATTGTGCATTCTTTTTGTGAGTAAATTTGCATAAATGAGCCTTTAATGCCCTATTATTTTATGTTTTGCAGGAAATTGGAGTCCGGAAGCTAAAACGAGGCAAAACGGGCGAAAACGGCGATTTTTGGCCTGGGGCCGCGGCACGTACCAAGTGGGCCGCGGCACACGCAGAGGACCAAGCAGCACCGTAGTAATCAGACTGAGCCGCGGCACGTATATGGTGAGCCGCGCCCGGAAGAAATAAATAGCCGAGTTTTAATCTGCGCCCTGTGAGCCGCGGCACAGATTAAGTGAGCCGCGGCACACGGGGCGGTTTTGGTGTACTCCGCGCGGGTTTTGGGCCGTTTTGAAGCCAGTTCTCGACCTAATCACACGGACGCGATTTGGAGGCTGCTGGGAGCTATAAATAAGGGTTTAAGGCCATAATTAATCATCTTTGATGTGGGAAATCTTTGGACGATCGATTAATCTTAGAGGAGGATAAGCAGAAGACCTCAAGAGCAGAGGGCGGAAGCCAGAAGAACGGTGGAATCCGAGCTCTTCATCTGCGTTTGATTTTCATGCTTTCATTCATTATTTCTGTATTTTTATCTTTTAGCATGTCAGGCTAAAACCCTGTTCTAGGATTTTGATGAAACCTAAGTTTTGACGGATTTGCTTTTGATTATCTATATAATTCCCTTTTCTGTTGAGTTTTCCCAATCGATTTTAATGCTTTCAATTGTCTGGCCAATAATTGGATTGTTTTAATTACCTTACTCGAATCGGGAGAGGAGAGGTGGTGAGAAACTATTGGTGAGAACCGTTTTATCTTGTGAGATAGGAATATACTCATAGGAACTACGTGGCCTTTTGAGGATTTTGTGCTTTTTGCCTATTGTCGAATTAATTCACCTAGGAATAGAGTGCGTTATTCGCCTTTAGAAAAATCTACCTCGGGAGAGGCGGTAGAGTATATTAGCAATCTTCGCCTTCAATAAATTGGGGAAATCATTAACTTCAGATAATCGAGAGTAAATTCGGATAAACCAAGGTGGATTCAGAATCCTAGACTTATTCATCATTTGATTTTCCTTCTTCAAGCGATCGTTTTTTACTGTTAGTTCTTTTATTGATTTTATTTAGTTATTAATTGCAACCCAAATTTCGACTGTTCAAATAAAATTAGAATACACAAAAATTGGCACTTAGTGATTCAGTCCTCGTGGGAACGATACTCACTCATCACTTTATTACTTGTCAACGATAACGTGCACTTGAGTTTACAAAATATCGCAACAGATAGCAGATGATGTGACCAAGTTGCAGACGGCTCCATTCTTCTTAGCCGATGTGGCGCTGTTGTGGTGGAGAAGGCGCGAAATAGAAATCGCGCGTGGAACATATTGGATGGAGACATGGGAGGATTTCAAGGCCGAGTTCAAGCGGTAGTTTTACTCGGAGAATGTTGAGTTTGAGGTCCGAGCTAGGTTGAAGCAGTTGACACACAGCAAGGCGATCAAGGACTATGTGAAAGAGTTCCATGAGATCGTGCTGGAGTTGCCTAGCCTTAGTGAGCAGGATGTTTTGTTCGCGTTCGTGGATGTACTAAAACCGTGGGCAAAGTTGGAAGTGCAGAGGGCCAAGGCACAGAACGTGTCCGAGGCGATTGCGATAGCAGAACGGCTGATCGAGTTAAAACCAGCCAGGGGGACCCGAAAGTCCATGAGGGACGAGGACGGCATCGGTACGCAGGACAAGTCATACCTGGGTGATGCGGATAGGGGCGCGAGGATGGACAGTCCCAAGGACGACAAGTAGTAGGGTGGACCCAGACTTGCCATGGGTGCGGGAGTGCAGACCATCTCGCAGCAGCATGTCCGAAGAAGAAGAAATGCGAGATTTGCTGGAGCACGGAGCATTCGACGAGGCAATGCTCGAAGTTTCTGAAGTTAGCCGATGTGGAGTACCCCAAGGCACGGGACGATGCGGAGGGTGATGGAAGATCGATGGCACTTCAAGTGTTGAATTCATCCATAGGGATGGCATCGCGGGACAGAGCACCGCTTGAGGGAAATCTGATGTATGCGATGGGGCTGATCAATGGGAAATTCGCCAAGGCGTTGGTCGACATGGGGGCCGATTATAACTACATTGACGAGGCTGAAGCACAGAGATTGGGACTTCGGGTCGTCGAGGGACGAGGATGGATAAAGTCGAATAATGCACCAGCCGTTCGGGTCACAGGAGTCGCCAATGGGATGCGACTAAAGATTGGCACGTGGGAACCGCGCGTGCACTTTAAGGTGAGGAGCATGGATGATCGGGACATAATATTGGGCATGGACTTCCTGAGGAAGAATAAGGTTGGCCTGGTTCCGCATCAAAGGGCGTAGTACGTATGTGATCAAGACAAGCCGTAGTGTCACAGGGCGCTTTCCATATTATCCAGAGTACCCGGTATTGACCCGGAATAACAAAGGATTATGATGGATAGTTACCCTGCGACGCGAATAAGGTTGGGGATGTGCGACAGTGTTCGGCGTACGAAGTGTGTCCGTGCGCGAGCAGGACCTTGAGACGTTGAGCAGAGGGCTTTAGGAGAAGATTTTCGTGGAATGCTTGGATTGGGGAGTTCCTTGGAGTGTTGTTAAGGTCTACACCAAGTTTCACAACTAGACGGTTCCGTTTGAGTAGCGAACGATGCGCAGGATCGAGATGCTGCAGTGCAGTGGCATTGTAGTAGTTTCAGAATATTGCCGAGGCAATTCCTCACTCCTCGAGTATCGGATGGGTCTGAAACTTTGAGGACATAGATATAATGTCGTAAGCTACTCAACAGTTTAAGCGGATAAGGATTTGGAGTTCGGATGAGGGAGTTACACCCGATGTGCTTCTTCGGCCAATCAATATCTAGTGCATTCACAAGGTAATATTTCTCTAAGCCTATTATAGGGGGGACAGCTCTTAGATGGGCAATGGTGGGCAAGCGGCCAGTCTTCCTCGTGCTGTCGAGTACTAAGTGTGCAATCTTACTAGAGGTAAGAAGGACCTCTAGGGGGCTAACTCTAAGCATTCGAAGTGTGCGAAGAGTTCCCAAGCGAGTTGGAGGCGGCGTGGGACCTATGGGGTCTGCGTTGGGCTTAAGGTTGGCATGGAGGCTCTAGTGTGACCGGATGGATGCTGTCGGCCATATAACGCTTCCTCTATGTTGATTGGGCAATCGAGGCACTCATCTAAATCATACGTCACGGGAACTTACTCATAAGCATTAGCTATCGGTTCTGGCTATGCTGCGGGGGATCGTTGGCTTATACATGTGGTTGCGAGACAACACCACATTGCGGATTGAAGGTAATATGTCGGTAAGCGAAGTAGTCCCAAACATTGTGAGGGACAAATATCTATTGATGGTGTGAATCTAAGCCAAGATCTAAAAGGTTGTCCGTCTCTAGTGAGGTACTCTCAAGGGCGCCAAGGTACTGCACTTAAAAAGTTCCGAGTGAGTGTCGAGCATGAGGAATTGCACTTTGGGCATGCGAGTGACCCTTAGTGCCAAGTGTCATTGCGGGATGTGCTTGAATGGTATGAGATACCGGCCCCTAGTTGGTCGGAGGCAAAAGACAGGTGGGTTCCTAGCGTTTTACGCAGCACAATAGAACAGTGCAGGATATCTCTGTGGATGAAATTATATGTAAACTCGATGATGGTAGCCGGACGGAGATTCGGAAGTCTCCTAGGCGCACGGGTGATTCGTGATCCGCTGCACGAATTCGACGGCCTGAACCTCAGTGAGCCGTATCCCGTGACACGCAGGTAATACACTTGACCACAGAGCCTTCGAGACAAGCTATGATGACACTCAAGTAGGTGAGGAAGCTTGAGGAGGAGCCGACTTACCACCTTGGAGCAATCCGGTTCATTGAGGGGCCGCCACGTCGACGAGGACGTTGATGAAATGGGCGGGGGAGAATGTCACGACCGAAAGTCAACGACGAGACATGTGTGCGCAGACGGTCGCACAGGGTGCCGAGGGACCGGCACGAGCAGGACGCCATGGATGGCATCGGGGTGCATGTGGAGATTCAGCCTACAGTACGGCGTGATCGGACGGAGAATCACGCGAGCAAACCGTGGGAGGAGCACGGACGTCGCTATGGGAAGCGGATCGCCCAAGGGGCATCACGATCGGGACAAATACGGGACTGTTCGGCAGCGCAGGGCGCGCGGGCAAGGCCGAACGAGCAAAGGTCGTGTGGGACAAGGCACGACGATGGTGTAACACCCCCAAGTTATTCAGGGTATATTACAGCGCCGTGAGCCCCGCCGTGGGACCCACAAGGCTAAACATACGCGGAACTATAAACTTGACCGATAAGGTCTACATACAATAGAATGAAAGACGATACAAATGGTATTCAAAACCATAACCAACGAAACCATATACATCACTGCACAAATCAATACCTCGGCAACACAGGCCGGAACATCAAGGGAACTGAAATACAATACTCGAGTATTAAAAATCCATTCCAGTACAACAACACTGAATGGAGGAATCCAAGAAAATAACCGGAGACAAGACACAGTATCACACTTGCCCATCATCTTCATGCCGACCCGATACCCGTCTGTCCGCTCTCCGAACTCGAAATACATGAAACGTATTTCCCCATAAAGGGGTTAGCGTCGAATAGCTAGTGCAAGTATAACAATATGAAACATGATACTCCTCGACAATAAAGTAAATGTAATCCGTCAATTCATCAATATCCGTCAATTCATCAATATAAGACTAGTATTCCTAATGACTAAAATCTCAAGACGTATGTGAATGCCGTAAAACGGTTCGTTCATATCATACGCCGTTACATGTAGGAATGCCACAAAACGGTTCGTTCATTACATGCCAACATTATTTCATATGAATGCCGTAGAAACGTTCGTTCATATCAACCATGGAATCGCACTGCAGGCTACGAAACCCTCAGAGGACCATAGGCCCGTCCCGGAGTGGCTAGAAATAATCATACCATCAATATTTCATACTTTCAAAGTCGAGAACATACAATCATAAAGGTATACTTGCCTTAATAAACGTTACCGAAGATCCCGAAGAACACGGTTCGACCGGGAAGCTTGAACCACGAAGAAGACAACGAACGGAAGGGTTCCGACTTGAGTTCTTCACAAGGATTTCGTCCCTAAGTCATATCAATGATAAATCAACAATCGTACGATGAATAATAATCGTACAACGCACAAAACCCCCCTCTTAGACATTTTGTCGGACACCTTCAAGGCGTCGACTAATAACTCAACCGAAACGACGAATCAATACACTCCAACCGTGGAATAACGATGGAAATGATAGAATGCCCCTAAATCATCATCAATCCATCACTAATCTAAATTACTACGGATTAAAAGGATGAAGTCAAATAAAATCCCCAATTTCCAACACAAAATTCGAAGTGTTCTTGAAAAATCTTTCAATAATCCGATGAATACTCCAACAAGTCCATAATCATGCGTATATCACTTCATACCCCATGATTTTAACATCCAAAACATCATTACCCAATACAAAATCGAAATCCAAGATGTTGGAGAAATTACCTCTTGAAGATCCAAGCACTATGATTCGAAGAATACTCGATAGATCGATGATCCTAGCTTAAAAATCGAAAATAGATGAAGGAAGTCACACACTCAAGTGATAGATGTAGAAACCTTCCTCTCTCAAGCCTTTCCTCTCGTGTGATGGTGAAGAAATGAGAAATATCGGTTGAAACGCGCAGAAAAACGCAGATATAGGGCTGACTGACGTGTGTGCCGCGGCTCAGTATAGGTGTGCCACGGCACAGACCCAAAATTCGCTCCTGTGGCTCGGCGGTGCCGCGGCTCAGCCTGTGTGCCGCGGCACCGGTACAGCGATTTGGACGAACTGAAAATGAGAGTGACTTAGCTATTTCGACCATAACTCCCTCGTCCGGACTCCGATTGACTCACCGTTTGAACCAATGGAAAGCTAACTCGATGCTTTATAATATTGCCAAGATTCAGAATTTTTGGAGTTTCCAAGAATTTATGGTGATTTAACAAAGTCGAACTCTTACGTGGAAAAGTCGCTAAAGAGCACGGAATTCAACAGAACGATACCGAGACGAACTCGGATGACAAAAAGTGTAGAATTAATCATTCTCAGGATGACGAAACGGTCCCAAGCAAGTCGCCAAAATAGACTTCCGCCAAAAATAGAAAATTTCCGGGGAACAAAATTACGGGTATTACAGATGGGACTAGGCCGACTCGGGGAACAAGACTCGAGCTGGGCGGCCGGACGCGGGCGTGGGATGTCGGACGCACGCGCGTGAGATGCGAGAGAGACCCTCCCCCCTATAATAGGCTTAGAGAAATATCGCCTTGTGGGGGCAGTGGACATTGAAAAGTTGAGGAGTCACTTAGCAGGGAAGACTCGACTGGAAGCAGCTTGAAATGGGCCAGCATGGTCCAGGAGGTTCGGGAAGAGTCTAGAAGATGACAGAGACGAACCCATATGGTGCGGGCCGGGATGGGCCGATGCGGGCCGAGACGGGCCGGGGCGCCCGAATGAAGGAAGAGCACCTCCTAGAAGGGTAGATCTACCTGGAGACTTGTAGAATAGTCTAGAATTATGTTGTCTTGTAAATGTGTAGACAAGTGTGGATGATTCTAGAGTTAGGTTCTAGAATTGTAATGTTGTAGGGAGTTCTAGAATCCTCCAAATGAGGAGGTGGAATGGAAGATTCTAGGTTCTAGGAGTTGTATAAATAGGCAAGGGTGTGGCTCATTTGCAACCAACCCTCAAAGACTCAACATTCTTGTGTACTTGTAAAGTGTTTGTGAAATATTAAAGTGTTTCTCTCAACTCCCAAGTGTTAAAACCCTTCTTACACACTTAGCAACCGAGTAAGTTAGGCTTACTAGCTAGAGATCGAGGCGATTCTAGTCTAGTGCCGCACGGGTCCGCAGAGCTTTCGAGTGCTCAAATCCAACCCCGTGACAAGTTGCTTTAAATGTGAGTAAATAAATCACACAATACTTCCAAATAGCTCTTAATAAAGATTTAAGATCATTTGAGGACCAAACTTTTTTTTAAATACCAAGGGACTAATCTCCACCCTCCATCTTCCCTTGATCTAATGGATGAGATTAATCCCAACAATTTAAAAAACTCACTTTCATCATTTTTTTCAAATATCAATATCTTTCAAACCGTTAATCGTTAAGTCAAAAAAAATATACCATTACGACGAGCATTTAATTATCTTTCTATAGATAGGCACTTTGATATACTTTCAACAAATTTTTTTTTCTCGTTTTTTCACGTTTTTTTTCGTGGCCGGAAATATCATATGTGATATATCATATATGATATCATATATGATATATCACATATGATATTTTCGGCCACGAAAAAAAACGTGAAAAAAACGAATTTTTCTTTTTGTCGAAAGTATATCAAAGTGCCCGTCTATAGAAGATAATTAAATGCTCTCGCGATGGTGTAATTATTTTCGCTTAACGATTAACGGTTTAAGAGATATTTAAATTATAAAAAATGTGTGAAATATTAAATGCTTTTAATTTCAACCATTGATTTCTTTTTGGATGGATGGTGGGGATGAGTCCCTAGGTATATAAGAAAAATTTGTTATTTAATATAACTCTATTCCTTGATAAAATGTATATACACACTAGTCATTCAGACCCGTGCGTTGTACACGGGCTCTATCTAATTGGTCATAGTGTAATGTGTGATATTTATTTTCGTCATTAGGTTTGTAAGTTGTGATGGTATCACAACTTTTGTAAGCATCGCATGAGTTTAAGATGAATGAGTTTAATTAGTTGTTTGGTGACTTTTATATTTAGACCGAGTCATTCAGACCCGTGCGATGCACACGGGCTTAATCTAAATGTTCATAGTGTATTGTTCAACACTAATTTCCGTCATTACATGGGCTGTATATAAGTGTTCATAGCGTAATCTTTGGCACTTATTTTCGTCATTATATATCTAAGTTGTGATGGTATCACACCTTTTCTAAGCATGACACACATTTAAAATAATTTATTGACATTAAAAGAGTATATGTGAAGAGACTTTTTTCAAGATGCTACATTTAAAAGAGTCTCTTCACATGTAACTTTTTAATATGTATAAGTTACATACTAAATGTCAAAGGGAGGTTAAACGCATACGGTTCTTCAAAATAAATGTAACCCTTATATAAAATCGTAACAAAGTGGATATTCGCTATATTTTGAGATCTAGCTTGTGACAATTAATTATCCTTTTGGTTTATCATATCAAATACGGTAGTTCCACATTACTACGCTTAACTAATCGAACTTTATTTTATGCACAAAAACCATTTAAGTTTCAATATTTTTTATTGTTGTGAAAATCGGTCCAATATTGTTAGTATATTTAATTTGTACCAGGTTGCATATATAAATATATTTGAAGACATCAATCTCAACATATAATTTTTCTACTCTTAATAACTAATATAACAATTTCATTTTGCCAAATTTGTTTGTCATTCTACAAATGAAACTAAAATTATATTAAGATAATCAATTAATCTCATAGTGATATTACTTATTGAGTAAGATTTAAATTTAATTTATAATAGATTATATAAATGGTATATCTATATTGTTTAAACTACATAAATCGTCAAAATGATATTATTTATTATGTAAGATTTAAACTACAGTAAAATTATATAAATGATAAATTCTCAAAATAACATAATCACTTAATTGCCGATACTAATTGTGGATATGATTACCCGAATCATTAATACGTATTTATTTTATCTGTAGTCTATTGCTTTGCACCATTTATGGATAAAGATGATAGTGTGAAGATATTTTATTATATACTACCATTTTCAATATGTAACATCGACATAACTTACACAATCATATCAAGTATCAAAGTCACGCAATATTTCAAGACGTTTAATTAAGAAAGTGACATTAACACACCGCAAGACAAAAAACTAAATTAAGAGCAAAAATATTAAAATGCACCAACAAAGTGTAGTAATAATTATTGACTAAAAATTGAACTCGTCACATTATTTTCAATAAACTTACTTGCTAACGAATCAATAGTATTAGCCCATTTATCGGTATTACATGAAGCAAAATATTGCATGTTTAATTTGTAACATATATTAATATGAATGCTAAGTATTCATCCCACCGATGGCCATGGCGTCGTTCTTGTTTTTGTTGTTGTTCTTGTTGTTGTTGTTGTCTTTGTCGTTGTTGTTCATTGGCCTTTTTCATGTTTTGTTCTTGATACAATTTTTGTGACTTCTCGATATCTTTCTTTAATGCTTCTTGACGCGCTATAAAAAACAATTAGATATAGTTGATCGTTAGTAACTTAAATACAGTTAATCAATATATTGCATTTTCGATCAAAGTAAAAATGTTCGTGCATGTACCACATAATTGATAAGACAACGATGTGTAGGATCTCTTAAACCATTAGAGAAGATGACTTTACTATCAAACCTCCTAAGCACCATCTTTATGTCCTACATTGTTACACACACAAAACACACGTGAAATTTACATAAAACAATATAAATCAATATGCTAATTAAGCTAGACGATATGATGCTTACTTTACCACCATAATAAGTTGTAGCCCAATGTGCACGCTGTGTTGAGGAAGTTGTGTTTTGTTGTGTGTGATTTTTGACACATTATATAGTTGATAAAATATTTGTAACTCATGGACGGGAAGGTAAAAAGACTAACACTAATTGGTGTGTTTAATTTATGCATTCATGGCACCAAACACTTCATCTCCACATTTCACTTTCAATTCGTGAGCCATTTATTATAACCACTTTACATTTATAACTGACAAATGCTTCATATACTTAACATATAAATGACCATTATGTGAATATTCATTGTACACTTAACGGAAGTTGCTTGACATGCCTGGAAATCAATGTGGAATAACAAATATGATACAATCAATTCATCAAGCATTAATCATGACCACTTACATTTATAAGGCTTCTTAAGCTTTACGATACAATCAATTCATCAAGCATTAATCATGACCACTTACATTTATAAGGCTTCTTAAGCGTTATATATATAAGATTATCCACATTGATCTCACACGCTATATACTAATTCAGATCTATTCATTTATTTATTGACCAGTCAGATAATATAAAATTTTTATATAATTAGTTCCTCTAATTAATTAATAAAACTGTATAATATAAGTATGATTATTAAATATGGTTATTAAAATCCAAGCAATACCAATTATATATTGTGTTTATGTAATTACATATATACAGTATTGAATAACTATTTTATTTTTATATTTTTATACAAATTTAGTAATTATTAAGTTAAAAGCACAAGAGATAAATAATTTTTACTGAATATTAAATATTAATAAAAATTTTATAAAATTCAATATCATAGTAAATTATATATTTAGTTAAAATAACTTTTTGACTAAATAGTACCATATCAACTGTCAATCGTTCTAAATATAACTAATTTATAAAAAAATAATTATAGAATAGATTTTAATTTGTAGTTTAGGATGAATTAGTTAGTTTTTATTTCACATTTTATAATGCCGTATATTGTTTATCTAGAAAAAAATAGTATTTGTGGTCATGAACTATTGCTAAAAAAACTATTAAAAGTAACATATTACTTTTTAATAAAAATATTTATTAATTTCATATGTACAATATTTTAAAATGTGTATTTCTCATAAATACAGTAAAACCTCTCAAAAAGAATACTCTATTAAGGAATAAACTCTATTTAGAAATAAAAATTTATGGTCCCAACTTGGGACTAGTTATAATTTGGAATAAACTCCATATTGTCATAATTCATATATTTTCAAATTCCAACATAAGGAAATACACCTCCATTTACGAATAAATCATAATAAAATACACACACACACACATATATATATATATATATATATATAAAAAAGTTTTACAATAGATTTAAGTTGATCTAAAATACTTGTTCAAGATTGATTGTGACAAAGATTTAATCTTTTGTGTTGTAACCATATCCTTCAACTTGCGTGTGCCCATTAGCTCGTCCAAATGACCACCTTCTTGTTGAACCCAAAACATTTCCAACTTGTCGAGTAAGCTTAAAACTTCTTCACATGAAATTTTTTGTACTTCTATGCTATCATCCCCCGAATTATTTTCATCATTTTCTTGCCTAATTCCTTCAATGATTTCTTCATCGGTTAAAGCATAAACAATTTTCTTGCCTAATTCCTAAGTTTACAACATATTACATACATGTATCTACTAATTATAATATTTAGGCTAAAATGTTCCTGGAGTCCCTTAACTTAATTTCAGATAACGATTTAGTCCTTTATCTTTTTTTTGTCCCAACTAAGTCCTTTATGTTTCTAATTTTAAGCAAATTTAGCCTTTTCCGTTGGTCTCCGTTAAATGTGTCCAGTTGGCTGTTAAGTTGCTGCGTGGCTATATTTAAATAAGTTGAGAATGCAGAAGGACTTTCAGATAGATGGGGCCCGTCTCTTTGATATTGACTCTTCTGGTGAGATCTATATATTTGCTCGAAGACTTCCGGGAATGCATGTGTTGACCAATATGTAAAGGAGGACATTGGGCTCCCTGAGAACAAAAAAGCTGTTAAGGATCTAAGAGTTTCTCCTCATGCTAGACTTGTGCTGTTGGCATCCTTAGGAAAGAAGTTTTTTTTTCTTTTTTTAAAAAAAAAAAAAAACAAAATCCCTCTATTTTTACGGTAATATTCGCTCCATCTATCACGGTTTCATATTCAGAATGTTGTCCCAGCCAATCCTGGAATTCTTTAAAGTTGGATTGCAGTTCTCTTTCCATGGCTAAAGAAGCAACTGATTGAGCAAACTTCTCAATCTCTTCTCTATCAATATCAACACAAACCAGTTGCTCCCCACAGGCACAACACTTTCCACCTGAGGAAATACTCGATCTCCTGAGGACCCACTCACCCTTTCCGAGGATATACTGCTCCACAAACCTTTGAGTTATTGATATTTGTCATTATTAAAGCCTCGTGTATATATATAAGTATGTATTTTATATACTTCTCCTTCAATAAAAATAAATAGTGAACTAGGGGGGTGTCGGCTGGAAAAGCCTTTTTCGGTGGCTTCTTGCTATTTAGCGGCTTTCATCAGCGGTGACCAGGTGGCGCAAGGCTCGGTGGCGAGAGGCTAGGCGGAAAATAAAAGTAAAAATAAAATTAAAAAATACTACAGAAAAAGGTAGAAGGAAAGGAAAAAAAAAGGAAAGAAAAAAAAGTCGGAAATTTTTTTGGGGCAGTAGCTGGCGGTGGTAAGCGGCTACGGGTGGTGGAAGATGATGGTTGCGGAAGGACACACGGCGGATAGGTCTTTCGTTCTGGAGCAGTGGTCTAGTGTGGCTCGAAACTAAGCTTCCGGCGTCAGTTTCTTCTTCTTCCGTTGAGTGTTGTGGCGGTTTCCTTAGGAAAGAAGTTATCAATACTTAGGCTCAGTGAGGAAGCGTGAGTGCCACCTGGACTTCAAATTCCTCCACACATGATATTCAGAAACCACGCAGACAACTTAATGCCCACCCTGACAACAATTAACTGAGACCAACTAAAAGGCTAAATTTGCTTAAAATTAGAAAGATAAAGGACTTAATGACAAAAAAAAAAGATAAAGGACTAAATCGTTATCCGAAATTAAGTTAATGACTTTGAAGATTTTTAAATTTAATATTTATATATTATACATGCACTTTAAAATTTTAAAGAAATTCTTCTTAAAACTCTATTTAGGAATAACCTCCATTTAAGAATATTTTTTTATGTTCCGAAAAATATGACTTTAGAGAGGTTTTAAAGTATATTCATTTAAAGCTAAGTATGTTTGTTTATGTGTTATTGTTAGTGTAAACTTAGATGTCGCACGCATAAACATCAAGGACCACACACACATATATAACATAAATAGAGTTATGATAGATTTCTCTTGGTTGGATAACAACTACAAAAACTAGCTCTTATGTGTAAACTGAATTAATTATTTTTTATTTTATTTATTTATATTTTTAAAATTTTAATATTATTTTTTATGTCTACCCGTTATAAGTGTTTAATGTATCAAAATAAATCAAATCTAGACGACCGAAGCCACTACTCGTCCACCCAAAAGTTTTCATGTGTCATGTTGGGCCAGGCCTGGCTCGTGTATTATTAAAAAAAAATCTGTTTTTAGATTAAAAAATATGGATTTGAAATTTATTTTGAATTTACAAATTCCGTTAACATTGAATTAAAAAATTTGCTTTGAACTTCTAAAAAAAATCCGTTAATATAAATTAAAATATCAATTCAAGAAAAAAATGTTTTGATTTTTTTATAAAAAAATCTGCTAACATCTATCAAAAATTAATTTAAAAAAAAATATGTTTTGAAGTTTTGAAATAAGCTGTTTTGAATTTAAGAAATTTGTTAACAACTTAACCTCAAATCAACCTAGTAAGTAAAAAAAAAAAAAGGAACTTAACATCAAATCAAATCTATACTTCTACCAAACGTGTCATTTTTTTTTGCTCCGTCGGAAAAAGAAATACATTTATAAAATAACAACGTCTGAGGGAGAGCCCTCTACATCAGATAAAAATAGCGACTCCAACTGAGCGTCTGGGGGATCCGTCCACAGCTGAGCACCAACCAACGTATGCCCCAACTTGGCGATTTCCCTCTCTTCTAATATGTCTGATATCAAAATTCCATGGGAAGTTCCTATACCTCCTGCAGTCTTGAAGCAAACAGTGAAACGGATGACTCCTAGTATCTTTGGCCATGAACAGATTATAAAAAAACCCTTGACTTAGAGTAGCTAATAGCAAGTCTGGAAGCAGCACAAAAGTCACTTAGAACTCTCTTGATGCATCTGGCATTATTAGAATCTGCTTTTGCCATCAAAACCAAATCATTGGCAAAAAAAACATGGCTAAATTTAGGGCCATTCCGACACACTTGTACCGGCTCCCAACTTCCATCGTCTACACATTCTTGAGTAAGATATGCCAGTCTCTCGATACATAAAGCGAACAAATAGGGAGATAGGGGATCCCCCTGTCGTAGTCCACAAGAGGGAGTCAGAGGCACCACGGGAGAACCGTTCCGTAAAATGTGCGGATGGGATGTCCGCACACAATACATAATCAACTGCCGCACCTTCTCCGGGAAATTAAAGAAATGTAATGTTTCTTCAACAAATTTCCAATTCACTTTGCCATAAGCCTTCTCCAAGTCCAGCTTAAGAATCATACTCCACACAAGATGCTGCTTCTGTCTTCGCAAAGAATGGAGAATCTCCTGAATTAGTCGTATATCCTCATGCGTTCCTCTCCACTTTATAAAACTGATCTAGGTGGGAGCAATCAGTTTTGGCATGACATCTCTGAGCCGCATAGTAATAACTTTAGTCAGAATCTTGTACGTCACATTGCACAATATAATCGGACGAAACATAGAAATCACATCTGCATTGTCCACTTTGGGAAAAAGACGCATAAATGACTCTCCAATACCTGAAGAATAATGCCCAGAACTCAACAACTTATTAACAAAATGCAACAACGAGTCACAACACACCTCCCAGAGACGTTGAAAAAACTATGCTGAAAACCATCGGAACTAGGAGCCTTATTCGGATGGAATGACCAGATCACTCGTTTAAGCTCACACAAATCGACCTCCATACACAGTCATCAAAAGAAAAAGTCGTCTGCCATGGCGACAAAACCAATTTACGTCCCAAGTACCCATTGTCCCTGAACAAACCATTGTAGAATTCCCAAACATGAGAACGTAGGGTATCATCATCCATACACCAAATGTTATCTATCTTGAGTGTAGAAATGATATTTCTTCTTCGTCTTCGAATTGTTATCTAGTGGAAAAAAACGAGTATTTCTGTCTCCATCCACCAACCAATTCATTCTAGACTTCTGTTTCCACAACTCTTCTTCTTGTTATAACGTGGCATTAAGCATTCTCACCAACCTTGTCTCAAATGCTAATAAAGAATCAGTGACTGCCCGCTCCTCAATACACTTCTGCACCCCAATAATTCTAGCCAGAATCCATCATTTGCGCCGAAAAAAATGCCAAAATGATTCAAATTCCACTCCTTCAACAGTGCTGGCAAATCAAACAAAGCATCCTCAACCGTTGCATAATTCTTCCAATTAATTCTCACAAGATCCAAACACCCAGGGTCTAGATACCCGAATCTGAAAGGTCTGGCCGAATGTCTTTCTTTGCCCCCACACAGAGTTAAAATAGGACAATGATCCGAGAAAGTGTGAGGCATATTGAAAACCAAAGCATTTAGAAAAAGCTCCCTCAAAGACAGATTCAGCAAGGACCTATCAAGTCTACACCAGATACGACCTCCACCCGTCTTTCATTGCACCAAATAAATTTAGGTCCTTGAAAGTCAAGATCAATGAGCTGACACTTATCCAGACAATTTCTAAAATTTTGAAACCTAGTGAAAGAAGCAACCCTCCCACCTTTCTTCTTAGAAGCCGATAAAACTTCATTAAAATCCCAGTGACACACCAAGGGAGATTCAAAATTGTGGCCAATCCAGCAAGACGATCCTAAAGCTGAAGCTTATCCTCACTGTTTGGTCGGGCATAGACACTAGACAAGGCCCATGGATTAGTCCCTCCCGGATCCACAATAGCATAAATACCTTGATCATCAGAATTTAAAATATCCATGCAAACTCTACTATTATCATAAAGCCTCCAAAGCACACCCGACGCCCCATCAGTTGGACAAAAAACTTGATTAGGAAAACCCAAAGTACCCCCAATCCTACTAGACAATTCCAAGCTAGCATGTGTTTCAATCAAAAACACAACATCCGGCATGTGTAGACTACAAAGCAACTCTAAGTTTACTCTAAAACCATCTTTTGCTACCCCACGTACGTTCCGCGATAGGATTTTAATTGGTGTTCCCATCATAAACAACACGGAAAAAGAGAGGAGTTTAAGAAACATGGCCCATAGGGCTGTCAAGGTGTGCTGCAGTACGGACATCAGAGGAGAAGTCCATAGCTTGGGTCCCCAATAAGTTATCTTCATCGTTCCCCATTCTACTAAAATCAGTGTGCTCATGACTTGCTGTAGAAATTGTCGCAGTTGGTTGCTCATGCAGACGTGAAACATTCACCCCCACATTCTCCTTATCAATATTCCTCAGCACATTAAACCTATTTGGAGTAGGTTGTGAAGGAATCCTCCCTACTGGATTACCTTGCTTCGTCCTAAGGGCAGACCTCTGTTCGGAGTTCACTGCTTTCAGAGGCTGACGAGATTGGTTCTGCAACAAAGACTCTTTAGACACACCATTTTCCTTTGATTGACGAGGTCGATTCTGTAACAAGGAATCAGTAGATACTCCCTTATCCTTTGATTGACGAGGCTGATTCTGTAACAAAGAATCAGTAGCTAATCCCTTGTCTTTTGATTGTCGAGGCTGCTCCGTAGAGGGACCTGTAAACGGATTCTTAAATTGCTTTTTTTTCCTGGCCCTGTTGCATCAAGAGCCAAGGAACAAAACCCGCCTCATCCTTCCCCCCAGTGGTACTCATATAGCCTTGCACATCACCTTGCTCCTCTTCTGGCGTCTCATGAACAGCACTCTCCGTCTGTGTCACCGGGCAAGACGTCATCACATGATCTGCACGTCCACAAGTGTAGCACAGGGTTTGCAGGTTTTCATAAACCACTTGGTATCTCTTTCTATTAATTTTGATCCCCCTTTTCCAATGGTTTCGATAAGTCCACTTGAACACAAAGACGGGTAAACTTACCTCGTTCCAACCAATATATACTCGCATCAGTTTTGATCGGCTCTCTAAACCCTTAGCAATTTGTAGAAGAATAGCCTCACGGAAAAACTGAGGGGGCAAATGGGGGAATCCGTGCCCATGTAATGGCCATATACACCTTAAAAGTAACCGGATCGGAAACCACTTTTGCACCACCAAGAAGAGGCCCGCTATTTTCCAGGGACCCTTAGTGAGAATCTCCTCAGGTACCCGTGCCCCAACATCCTTAAGGAGGAACAGATTAGGGCCGACATCTAATAGTTCGAAAAGGACAGATAAACTCCACAGATTGATCAACCGTCCCCGCAAAACTTCCACGTTCCATGCACGACCTGGAACCTTGATGATGACTGCTTGGCTCCAATCATTATCAATCTTAGTCATCAAATCATCCGCAATTGTAATTTCGGGCATCCCAACAAGCAGACTAGAACGAACCAATTTAATCTTCGCAATCTCCTGTTCAATCTTCTCACTCACTGATTTAGAGAAATTGACGTCCTCTCTAGGGTTTTGGTGGTGAACCTTCTGTGCCCGACGTAAAGGGCGCTCCCGACGTCCGCCGCTTCCTAGGTCTCTCTGTCGTCCCTCCGCCATTCGTTGTCGGAGTGGGTAAAGGGTCTGGTGGTCCCGGATCCGGTGCATTTGCACCAGTCTCCACTCGTTAGGGTTTCACTCATTGAAATTAAATAACATTTCATTTTTTAAGTTTATTTGTTTTTCTTACACTTATTGTGAGTTTTATTTCACAATTTATATTAATCTACTAATAAAAAAATATTCATTTTTTGTTTAATATGTAGAATATTTATAACTTTTTTGTATTATGTATATTAAAATATATCAAACTAATTCTTATTTCACGATTTTTAATTAGATATTCATGTTAAATACAGTGAATTTGATGGATTTACATTAATGATCGATTGCACAAATAAAGTTTATATTAGTAAAATCAATTGACACAAAATAAAAAGAAATTTAAGTGTATTTCAAGAAAACGGATTAGGACTCATATTGCTTACAAAAAGATAATATTATGATATTTATTTAATTATAATAATTAAAAATAGTAAAACAAACGATGCACATGCATATATATTAGAACTTAGTTATAGACTACTTCCGATTAGAGATGTTAAATGGGCTCGGGCCCGGCGGGCTGGCCCGTTTAACCCGCCAAAAAACCGGGTTAGGGCCGATATTTTCTAGCCCGTTTAAATCCGCTCTTTTTTTGCCCGGACCGTTTAGCCCGAAGCCCGATATATATATATATATATATATATATATATATATATATTGTTAATTTCAACTTACAGTAATACTATTCATATAACATATATTAATATTATATATGTAATATATATTAATATTATATATAATATATATTATTACTATATTTGTTAATATAGTGTATATATATGTATGTACATAAAAGTGTATTTTTTTGTTATATTTATTATAGTATATTTGTTACTATATATAAAATATATTGTTACTTTTTTTTTGGTTTATGACTTATAAAAAATAAAAAATAGATTTTTTAAATACTTAGCCTGTTTAGCCCGAAACCCGTTAGGGTTAGGGTTAGGGCCGATATTTCCTAGTCCGTTTAAATCCGGGCTTTTTTGGCCCGGACCGTTTAGCCCGAAGCCCGCTAGGGCTAGCCCATTTAACATCTCTACTTCTGATCGCCAAATTTGTTCATATAATGGACATTAATTAACTTAACACTACGTTAATATGAGACTTCTTCTCCAATTATATTACACTGCATAATACACTCAACAACATATTCTATTAAAATATGTGTCGAAGATTATTAATAAATTTGGAGAATGGAAAAAAATATTTGTTAAATAATAAAATATTCTTTCAAATGCATCGTACGGGCGAATATCTAGTGAAAAGATAAAGGAGGTTGGTGTGGGCTGGACAAGCTGGGGTGGACTAAGTTAGGGTGGGTTTCAGGCTGTAGCGATCTGGGTTAAGAGGCGAATTTGGGCCAAGGTGGATCGGACCGGGACGAGTTTTATCGGCCCAGTCCAATGGTCACCTATAATCAATCTGATACATGGATATGTAAAATAAAAAAATGTAGATTATTTTCAGTAATCTATTAATAAATCTAAAAATTCTATTTATTTTGATGGTCATTATAATTATTACGTTTACTTCTGTCTTTTAGATAGTTTTGTAATTATGAAAAATATCATTAACTTTTAGCACATGATACACACAAATAGACGTGTGTGATTTATATATGGGTATTACTAAACACCGCCCAAAATTACTAGCCACCGCCCTATAAAATTACCTTTTTATCCATTTGAAGTCTTTCATTATTTCTAAACACCACACCACACCAAAATCTTTCAAACTCAAGTTTTTCGAATATAACACACAATCAAATATATATCGTCAATATTATCGACAACTACGAAAATGGACGAGAATTTGCATATGTAGGTAATTTTTCGGAGAAAATGACGCAGGCGTCTGATTATTCCGCCTGTTCCATGGTACAGGCGTCCCCAGATTCCGCCTGGACCATGGTACAGGCGTCTGGTGCGGACGCTCGATCCTAGGTCTAGGCGTCTAAACCAGACGCCTGAACCATGGACGGACGTCGATTCGCACGTGCCATGGCCAAGCGTCGATCAGCGCTGTCGTATCGTGGCCGACGCTTAGGCCATGGTCCAGCGCAATTTTTTGACCCCTTTTTTTGCCTTATTTTAAATATTAATAATAATATTATTGGTATTATTATTAACATTGTGTCAATTAAAAATTTCAGGTTATATTGGAAGAATTTTAAGGCGACGACGTTGATTATAGTGGTTATTTCGTTAATGACGAAATATTCGCTAGTGATTGTGATGCGATTGCTTGGGCGAAAAAATTGCTCTTCAAATTGGTTTCGAGTTGATCATTTCATCGTACAAGAATAAAGGAAAGACAAAGCTATTGAGATGTAACCGTGGTGAACGGTACAGAGGGGTATTACGAGATTTGGATGTCGCTGTTCGAAAGGACACAAAGACGAAAGCATGCAAGTGTACATTTCAGATAAAGGCCGAACAATTGCATGACTTGAGTGGTTGGATAATCAGACCCATCTCTGGGAGTAAGGGTATGCACAATCACTCATTTATTGTTTATCCGGAGGGGCATCGTCAAATGAGTGGATCGAGTAAATCGCCAAACAAGTTGTTCGTGAGATGAGTCTTTGCTCAAGCCAAGCCGTGTGCCATCTTGGGGGCCATTCAGAATAAATTTCCCGAGGACAAACCGACTAGACGACATATCTATAATTATAGAGACCACTTGAGGAAGCATGATTTTGAAGAAAGAGATGTCGTCGGTCAGTTTCACCATTTGGCTGTGACGAATAACTACGTACATTGGACGCAGGCCGACCCGGATACAAATGTTGTTACCCACGTGTTCATGGCACATCCAACATCAATCAACTTAATCCGGACCTACAGATGGTTCATTGGCATGGATTCCACCTACAAAACGAATAAGTACAAGATGCCATTTCTCGAGATAGTCGGGATGACTCCATGTAACAAGAACTTCCTAATCGCCTATGCAATTATGAAAGATGAGACCGAATCGAGCTACGCGTGGGTGTTACAGAAGTTGAAAATTTTGCTTGGGTTTGATGTTCATCCGACGGCTATTGTTACGGATCGCGAGTTGGGATTGATGCGTCCTATTGAAGAGATATTTTCAGAGAGTGCCCACTTACTTTGCACATGGCATATTAATAAGGATGTTGGAGACAAGGTCTACAGAATTTGTGGAAAAGATAAAGAAATGGGCCAAAGGTTTAAAAATGGGAAATGGAAGAAAATCATGGAAGCGGCGACCGAAGAGGAATATGATCAAGCGGTGCAACTCATGAAGGATACATGGAGATGGAATCCTAAGGTGATATCATATGTTGAGGGTACATGGCTAAAATACAAGGAGATGTTCGTTGTTGCGTGGACGAATAAAGTGCTTCATTTTGGAAACACAACCACTCGTAGAGTTGAGAGTGCACATGCCGAGTTAAAGCAATGGCTTAATTCTTCCACCGGATCCCTCGATACCGTCTGGACTAAAGTGAACCAGGAGATTGAATCACAACTTACGCAGATCAGATACACACTTGAACAGTCTAGGTGTCGTACAGGCGTGGTGTATTCTGGTTTTCCGTTCAACTACTTGCGCTGTCGTGTTTCCCATCATTGTCTGCGACATCGCCGAATGAATTGACACGTATGAGAGAATTAAGTGACCAAGTGTACGATCGTTGCGGTTGTTCACTCCAAACCACCCATCAGATTCCTTGTGCGTGTGAGCTCAAGAGACATATGGAATCGCGGACCCCATGCAGTGTTACTCGTCTTCACATATTTTGGCAAACACTTATTATTAGTGATGGTGGGGACACGACCGAATTTGTCGATCCTTCTACCGGTGCTGAATCGGAGGACCAGCGGTACTTTCAGGCCCTTTTCGATGAGGTCAGACAGAGCGATCCTGCAGTTGTCCGTAACGTATCACTTATGATCCACGATCATCTTCACCCTGATCAAACGCGTTACGTTGAACCACAAGTGAATACGGCAGTTAAGGGTCGACCAAAAGGAAGTTCATCGACTAGACGCGATCCTAGTGGTTGGGAGTATAGCCAAAGGGGTCGTGGTCGTTCCCACACATCCAGTGGTCGTGGCCGCAGCTCTTCTGCATCAGTCCACAATGCCTCTTGATCAGGTATGAATAAATTTATTAATACTGTATCTTTTTTTATATTGGACTAGGATACTTATGTATTACATGTTAAATAAAAAGATAATTCTTATTAGAAACAAAAATAAAAATAGTCTTCTTGACTAATTTTTTATATTTATATGTTACAAGTTAAATAAAAAACGTTAGGAATAAAAATAAAAATAGTCTTCTTGACTAATTTTTTTATATTTATATGTTACAAGTTAAATAAAAAACGTTAGGAATAAAAATAAAAATAGTCTTCTTGACTAGTTTTTTATATTTATATGTTACAAGTTAAATAAAAAATGTTAGGAATAAAAATAAAAATAGTCTTCTTGACTAATTTTTTTATATTTATATTGTTATGAGAAATTTTTTTGTAGATGTATTATTTTTTGAAGTTTTTCAATGAGTTGTATCTTTTTAAGTTCGAAAATATGTAATATACTGAATATGTATTTGCAGATGGACACCACCGAGTGGAGATTGGTAACTATCACCATATCGATAAGATACCGGGAATTATTTTGCCGTTTGTTGAAGGTTATCTCGATGTCCCCGGAGACGGTAATTGTGGATTTCGTGTTATCGCCGACTACATATTTGGCGACCAAGATAAATGGCGTATTGTACGTGTATGCATTGCAAATGAAATTATGGTTAACTGTACACTCTACCGATCGATCTACTATGATGGATTGAACCTGAGGTTCGACGTATTACATGGGATGGTGGTGCGTGTGGATCGGATCATTGGATGGCTATTGCTGAAGATTTATTCCATATTGCTACTATTTTCAATGCCGCTGTCATACTATTCGGATTCGGAAACGGTAGATCTTTATTTGCATGTCTCACCGTGTCCGCCGTTGAAAGCACCCTCAACGGCAACACGGCCTAGCCAAGAGATTGTCATTTGTCATTTAGAGATACGTACAAACATTTTATTCGTCTAGATTTAATGCCAAATTTTCTGCATCGCCATAGCGAGTAATCGGTTTAGAATCCATGATAGTAGTGTTGGTGGTCGAGAATTTGTATACGAGCAGGAGAGAAAAATGGAATAGATTAGTCGGTATGATGTAAAACTTTATTTGTTGTATGTTCCTTAATTAATAAAATTTTCGTTTTTGTTGATCTTTATAGTTGATAGTTGATTTTCTTTTATGTTGATCTTGATAGTTGACAGAAAAATTTTCGTTTTTGTAAGCAGAACAGAAAAAAACAAGCAGAATATAAAATACAAAATCAATTGGCCAAATGCCAATCCCTCATGAACTCCTCGAGCATCGTCGTCGCGTCTTCCGCCTGGTCTGGGGGAAGGTGTCTAATACAGTGCTGGGTAATACCGACGGATCGACTCACCCACTGTAAAAAATAGAGACAAGAATGTTGCAATGAGTAATGTATGATGAAATCAAACAAAGTACAAAGTTAAAGAACATACGTAATCGGTGTTGGAACGAGAAGGGATCACACATTATTAATTATTAATTAAAAATTTTATTTTTTTCCAAAAATATGGCTGGGGCGTCCGGAACGGACGCTTGAACCATGGCACAGGCGTCTGGTCTGGACGCCACTTCCATGGTCCAAGCGTCCGAGGGAGACGCTTATCCAGCGGCTAGGCGTCCGATCTGGACGCCTGTGCCATGGTTTGGACGTCCGCCGTGGACGTTTGTACCATAGGCTGGGCGTCCGTCGTGGACGCCTGAGCCATGGACAGGCGGAATCGACGGACGCCTGTACCATGGCCAGGCGTCATCGTCGGACGCCTGTAACAAAATAACGGCTGCGGCCTCTGCCGTGCACTCCGGCACGGCGGCCGCGGCCAATGAAACAGTAGAACGAAAAAATAAAATTACCGGCGCTTTTCCTTTTCCGGACATGGCGGCGGTGCGGCGGCAGACGGCGGCATACGGCGGCTACGCGGCGGTAAGATGGCGGCGGACGGTGGCTTATCGGCGGTAGTGTGGCGGCGGTTCGGCTGCGTCGGGTGGGTTGTTTAGAGAGAAAAGTATTGTAAAATTAGGATCCAAAATCTAATTAATATGAATTAAGGGCAAAACGGTAATCTTATAGGGCGGTGGCTAGTAATATTGGGCGGTGTTTAGTAATCCAGTTTATATAATTATACTTAGAGAAAATTATCAAATTGGTCTCGTATGTGGGATCAATTGGCCAAAAAACCCACATTTTCCCCCTGTTTTCGCCAATTTAATCCTCCGCCGTCGGCCGGCGTATTTTCCGGCCATTGGAGCTGACGTGGACGGCACATGGCTGACAAGTGGCAAAAATAGTGGGTCCACATGAGACAGACAGTGCTTTTTGGTCAATTGGTCCCACATACAGGACCAATTTGATAATTTTCTCATTATATATATATATATATATTTCAATAAATGTAATAAATATAATAAATATTAATGGCACATGATATAAATAACTACTCCCTCCGTCCACAATCAATGTTCCCTTTTTGCCATTTTGGTATGTCCACAAAAAATGTTCCCTTTCTATTTTTAAACACTACCCCACAATACAATTTACTAAAATATCCTTATAATTTTTATATATTTACACATTTTACCCGGTTGACCCACATATTAAATTATTTAACCAACTTAATTAACATTAAATTACTTTTAATGTGGGACCCAAACTCCACTCATATCAAACTCACCTAACATTTCTTAAAACCCGAACCTAACAATTTGGGGAACATTGATCGTGGGCGGAGGGAGTATAATTTAATTGAGTTTAAATTATTTGTGGCAAAAAAAAAAATTATCAAATGAAAAGTTGATTAGCGATAAAATTATTTTGATGGAAAGATATTCTGATTACTACTTTAAGATCGATTTACTTTATATAATATATTCTCCATAATAAAATTATAATATTTTTTTAAGAATAGGTTCTCTTTGTATTATCCAACAAAAGAATACATTCTTGCAATAAAAGAAATAATTTTAATACCCAACAATAGATTTCTTTATTTAACCTACTTTGCATTTATGCTAAAGAGCTTACTTAGTTGATTTTTTTTTTCTAAATAATAAAAACAATAATATCATTCAATCAATTTAGGAGAGAAATTGAATACATTTTAAGTAAATTTAATTGATTTAGAAAATATATTTTACAACTCAATTATATTAGAAAACTAAAAATTTGAAATAAAAATATAAACAAATCATAAATTTTTTTTGCAAGCAATAAACTTCTACCAATCTTTATTTGAAGGAAAAATGAATTTTTTTGTCACTCAACTATTAGCTCTTTTAGAAACCTATCACTCAAGTAAAAGTTTATTTATTATAGCCACTAACGTTACACAGTTTACCATTTTAGTCATTTTGTTAAGTATATTTATTTTATTATTTTCAAATATTACATATATATATATCATTATATTATTTATTATATTGATTAATTATATTTTTAAATTGTATATAATAGAAGAAAAGTTATTTTTCAACTTGTATAATTTCGTTTCAATTTTTATACGAACTTCTCCGTATTAATTATAATTTTTTAAAAACAAAAGTATTCACTCGCGAAAATTATAATTTTTTATGTTTTATGTTCTAAAAATAAAAAACAATTTTTAGTGGTTAAATTGAAAAATTTGCCCCTTGCGGGGCCTGTTCTAAGGAAAAAAATATTTTAGTAATTAAATTTAAAAATTATAACCATTAAATTTAAAATTTGTAAATATTTTTAATTAATATAACAAGGCTATATACGTCTCCTTTTAAGTTAAAAACTAATAATAAGACATATAATTTTAATATTATTATAATAGAACATATTTATAAATTAACCCATTAATTTGTGATATATTATACAAATTTCCTTTTTATTTAGTTTTTTGTTTTTTCTGAAATATATTAAAAAATAAAAATTTTCATGAAAATATTATTTTCTGAATTTTTTAACTAGTATAGCAGATACACGTCAGCATAGTAGATCCACGTCAGCGTGTAAAAAACAAAATTTCCACTTAAAAAGTTTGTTTTTTTAACGGAAAACTGAAAGAATTAACGGAATGATAACGGAATGGCTAAAACGGTAAACATGTGTAACGTTAGTGCCTACGATAAATAAACTTTGAGTGGTAGGTTTCTAAAAGAGCTAATAGTTGAGTGACAAAAAAATTCATTTTCCCTTATTTGAAAAATAATTCTACCCTCGGAAATAAAAATTTTTATCTCTCATCAACTTTTCATTTGATAAAATTTTTTTGCCACAAATAATTTAAACTCAATTAAATTATAGTTCTTTATATCATGTGCCATTAATATTTATTATATTTATTACATTTATTAAAAAATAATTTCATATATATATAATGAGAAAATTATCAAATTAGTCCCGTATGTGGGACAATTGCCCAAAAAACCCTGTCTGTCTCAGGCGGGCCCACTATTTTTTGTCACGTGTCGTCCACGTCAGCCCCGATGGCCGGAAAATACTCCGGCCGGCGACGGAGGACTAAATTGACGAAAACAAGGGGGAGATGTGGGGTTTTTTGATCCGCCGGAGACAGACAGGGCTTTTTGGCCAATTGATCCCACATACGGGACCAATTTGATAATTTTCTCATTATACTTATATTATGTATAGGGATACTTATTAAAGAATAACTATTTTAAGAAATAAAATATAAAACTATTCAGTGAATAATTTTAATAAATATTTGATAACTCCGACCATATAAAATTAATAAATTAACATATAAAATAAATTTAAAAAGTTGTATGATCTATGAACATATCATTTCATAAATTAAATTATCACACATCATAAAATAATAAATTGAGAAAAAAAATCAATAATTCTAATGTTCTTATATTGGCTCTTTGCTAGCGAGCATTTTTTTCTAATTTGTGGGCATGAATCCACCGGCTAGTGATTGTCGGCCGATGCCCCACTACCCGATGCCGTCAATAGTCTTCGCTGATGAACAACTGATACCAGTCGCGGACTTTGTAATAATTTAGCATAATCCCACAAACTCGAATTTAAATTTGGACTTGAATTGAAGATATCAACTCGCCAAAATTCAAGTTTCCAATTAGAGATGTCAATTTGGTAACCAATTTGAATCGCCTTTGGCTTGTGACTCAATTTATAATTAAAAAAAAAACTAAAGTACCATTCTCATGGTATGTATTTACCATTGGGTCAAATAATTAGAAAAAAAAAAATTATACATCAAACTATTAATATACATACAGATAAAATATTATGAGGATACCATAGATTTTTCTATACGTTTGAAAAATAAATTGACAACCAATCCCATCAAATTCAAGTTAGTTCGTTTCCTCTTTGTAACTCGTATGACAAATATAAACTTTTCTGTAAGTTTGCACCGGTTCGAATAAACTGGAATATCTCAAGTAATTGCTACTATATATTTGAGACTGTATTCAAATATAATTTAATTATAAAACTCAAACTCAAACATTATTAGATGGCAGATATCAAGTCAAATATTATCTAAGTTTGACTTCGAATTGATTTAATATATCTCACAAAATTCTCAAGTAAAATATACTATATCGTGAATCTAACATAAATACCTATGAAAGAATACTATTTAGACATAAATTCTATTTAAAAATAAAAATGTATAATCCCAACTTGAGAAGTTATAAATAAAAAAACCTCCATATTATTATAGTTCATTTTTCTATAAATCCGTGTTAGGAAAATCCACCTCTATTTATGACATATATGATAAGTTACAATAAATTTGAGTTGATTTAAAATATTTGTCTAATATTGTCTAAAATGGTCTCATATGACAATAACGAAGTTTTTTTCCTGTAACCACATTCTTTAAATTGCGTGTGCTGAATAACTCGTCAACATACCTTCCACTTGAACCCCAAATATTTTCAACTTGTACAATATTATGTTATTAAAATTCTCGGAGTTACACGTGTATTTGGCAACTATAACTAGAGGTGTTCAAGGTTACGGTTCGAACCGGCGGTTTTGAACCGTTGACCGCAGTTCGGTTCAAAATCGGAACCGTGAACCGTTTTAAGATGGTTCGGTTCCGGTTTGTATTTTGACGAACCGCGAACCGGTGGTTCAACTGCCAGTTTTAAAAAAAAAAAATCAAAAATTCAAATTTTGACTGTTGTGAACCGGCGGTTCAACCGAGAACCGGCGGTTCCAACGGCCAAAATTTAAAATTTTGAATTTTTTTTATACATTTTTACACATATAAATACCCCCACACATCCTTCATTTTTCTCACACCAACTATCTATCTACTTTCTCTTTAATTTTTATTCTCTCAACTCTCAAGTATTATACTTTTAATCGAAAAAAATGTCAAGTGGTCAATTCAATCGGAAAAGGAAAAGGCTATCACCGATATTCCTCGACGAGGAAGAGGCGGTGCTAGTGGTAGTACTCCTACTCATACTCCGAGTTCTAATTCTATTCCAAGTCCGAATTTTGGAGATTATGTTCCCGATGAATTAACCGAGGAACAAATCAACGAAATGTTTGAAGCCTCAAAATCGATTCATGAAGACGATGAACAACCAACAAAACCAAAACAAAGGAAACCATCCGAGCTCAAATCTCCATTTCTTGGCCAAGTGCAACTATTGCGATAAAATGTACAAGTTTAAAAAAAAGAGGGGGTTACGGGACACTCAATGGCCATATACAAAGACAACATCCCGACAAAGTTGGCATCGAGTCTAATCAAACCCAACTTCGAGGCACGACAACGTAGTCTAATGCCCCCAATCAAGGTAATAGTTCTTTATTTAAATTTAATTCAATTACCGCTAGAAAAGAATTAGCTAGATTTGTTTGTGGTAAATCTCTTCCTTTTAACTTTGCCGATGACCAAATGTATGAAAATTTCACTCAACTAAATTTTAATCCCGCTAGTAAAAAAATTTCACGCTCTACCATAACTCGTGATGTTCGAAAAGCGAGACAAAATTAATTTTAGCTAATATGTTTTTAAACTTGTATCATAAAGTTTGTATATGCTCTGATGCTTGGAGTGAACATTGGGAAGCAAATTCATATACGAAAATTACTTGTATTTGGATTGATGATGCTTTGACTATACAAAAACGTTTAATTGGTTTTAGAGAGTTTAATATCGCACATACCGCCCAAAATATTTCGCATAAAATTCATACAATTTTATCTAAATATAATTTAGTACAAAAAAAAATATTCAATTTCTTTTTGTTTCTTTTAGATCCTCAAGTTAGAGAGGAATATTTGCTAAAATTACTTTCACTTTACTAAAATGCTTTATTTCCTAATCCTATTGCTAATTTTATTCCTCCAAATCCTAGCGATTTAGTTCAAAATGCAAAAAAAAATTATTATCTACTCTTTATCGCGAATATGCTTGTAGTTATAGTGGCAGTCTTGATCTTGGTACGGGTTCTTCTTCTCCTGTTCACATTCCTTCTAGTAGTAGTACATCTTCTTTTGATTTTGTTATTCCAGATCTTAGTGAATGGAATGCCTATCAAGAAGATTTATCCCGAAAACGAACAAGGTACCAAAGTAATGCTTATCAAGAACTTGAAAATTATTTAACTACTTGTGAATTGGGAGATAAAGAACGCGGATGGTAATAACAATCTTCTAAAGTGGTGGGCAAAAAAGTCTACAATCTTTCCTGTAGTTGCCACGATTGCGAAGGAAATACTAGCTTGAAGCCCAAGCATTATTGAATGATTGGGTGAAAGCCGAGTTACGCCAACAAGAACCAAATTATAATGAACAAGAAGACAATGATACATATAATACCAAATCTAGCAATAATTCGGTTGACTTTGGTGATTGAATCATCTCCTCTTCGCCCCAAGCCTCCGCTCCCTAAGATAATAAGGTAAGTGAACTACGAGGACTTTGATTCCTAAGGTAAGGGGATACGTAGGCAACTTAATCCAAATATTTAAAGTTGAAATTCTTCATTTTAACTTTGAATATTTGAATTAAGCTCAAGTCCATTTTTATTTCCCCCCACACACACACACACCAAATTTAAAAACGAACTACAAGGACTTTGATTTTGATTCCTAAACTCTAAAGTTACGGATATCGAATATGTAGGCGCCTAATTCAAAGATTTAAAATTAAATAAAAATCCAAAATAAAATAAAAATATAACCTTTATATATTTCGCACATGCATTTTAAAATAAAAATCCAAAAAAAAAAACACAAAAAAGACTCCATATTAGACCCCTATTTAAGAATTAAATAACCTCCATTTAGGAATACCGTTTTGCCGTCATAAATATACAAGTTAATAGAGATTTTGGTGTATAAGATTGCGCTTTCAAATTAATCTTGCATTTGCTCATTTCAGAAAGGGTACGAGTCCACACAATATCCAAGTTAACAAACAAATCATACATTCGAGTGAAAGAATTGCATTGTTCTAATTGAAGAACCTGCAAAAAATAAAGGCAAAGATTTGAAGTAACATATCAATGACGGTCCGTTTCTCTAATAAATACTCTTTTGGTTCTTCGAAAACTGATACCCCCCTCCCCCAAGGGCCGTTCGACGATAAATAAATACGTACTGTCGTTCGACTTTAGGAGGAACTATTGTTCCGAGTGAAATGAAATGTTCTCCTGTTGAAAACCAAATCATCATTCCATCAAGTAATTTTACACACACCCGCAACAACCTGCACCATTAAAGATCAGTTGAACAACCAGAGCACTTTTTAAGTTTCAAACTCGAATCTTGGATTCCATATAATTAAAGTATGCCCTCAACCCAAATCCAAGTCTGGCATCTATGAAAAGAGGGGTAAATCACGAAAAGAAAAAACACGTCTGCTTTTGAGCCTAATTATGGAAAACAGTCCACTTATCTTTCCACAATTGCAGATAACCCCAACTCTTAAGGTATTACAAGCCACCCCATGGTGTCTGTATGTAAAAAACCACACATTAAAGGGGTATTGAAAAATTTGCACACATCCAGTTCTTTTTTTTTCGGCAATTAAGACTGGACCTTGGGTATTTTTGTAATTTTTCGCCAGTAATTTATTTATTAAGATGCAATTTTCATTTTGGATCATCCGGAAAAAGCCTCTCTGTGTCTTAACAGGAGGGGTAAGGCTGCGTACACCCGATCCCCCCTAACCCCGCTTTTTGCGGGAGCCGTTGAGGCATTGGGGTAATGTTGTTGTTGTACTAATTAATTCTAAACAAAACCACGAGTTTCTACACACCCGTCCCCACACCCCCACGTTGAGTCCTCTGAGCAAATAATTGAAAACAACAAAACAAGTGAATACTTTAAGGCTACTAAGTCCAAGGAATGGAAAGGTACCGGAAGATATGTAGAAACCGATCATCTTCTTCGCACAGCAGCAGCCTGACCACGTCCGGCAATTGCTTGTTGGGTTTGTGCGCCTGGTTGCCCAGCAGTACCCGGTTCCTCAGCCATGTTCATTGCCTGAGTCATGGCATTCATGACAATGAGGCCAAGAGGGATCAAGTACATCCACTGCAAATACAGAATATATTTATTAGTTTTAATTCCCTGAAGCCCCTAATAAAATGAAAGCATCATATTAGAAGGCAGAACTTACATATTTAGCCCAGAAGGACCTCTCTGGTGGCTGAGCTTCTTCACCTTCTACTTTCTCGCCAATGACTTCTTCTGTGAAGACCGGAGTTCTGTTTCAAAATATTGACCCAATTAAAATGTAGCCAAATCAGAAATGCAACAATTAGACGAATGTGGGACTGCATGCGTGCCTGACCATAAAAAAGTAAAGGAATACAGACTAAGTTTAAAATTTAAATCAATAATTCAACATACAGATATAAATATGTACTATTAGAATGAAAAACAACTGATTTTGAGTGATTAGATTGCAAAATAGAATCTTCATTTGGGTATTTGGTGCAAACTTCTGCAATCTGAAGCTCAATTGACCAGACAAATTCTGAAAAATAAAAAATAAAATAAAATAAGGCGTCCCTAAATATAAAAAGAGGAAAGAGAAAAGTAGTAGTACTTTTCTTATAAAAAGAGGAGAGAGAGAGAGAGACAAGTGTATTTTTTAAAATATAAAAAGAGGAGAGAGAGAGCTGATGTGGCAAAAAGTAGATATATGATGTTAAGTTGTTGATTTGATATTTGAAATTGGAATATTACAGTAAACGAGGATTGGGAGTCAATCCAAATCCAGTATTTCGAACCCTAGCGTAAACATGCCCCAAGATAGTTGTATCAAATAAATAAATAAATTTCTGAACTTAATCCGAGTGTAAGCAAAACAAGTTAGAAAAAAACTTACCTAGGAGCCTGGTCACTGTTCTTCAACACTGTATGCGACTTGAAAGACCACTTTGTAGGCTGAAACAGAAATAGTCAACCACACATGCTGTTACTAATACTCACAGAAGACTTGCAATAATCACAATGCTCCATGATGAAATAACATAAGAGTAAACCAACGGTCTAAATTGGATTTAGGGGAAAACTTACAAGTTTCATTTGACGGGGATATGGGCAAGATCCTGGGGAGCCATAATTAACAGCTAATATATTTACACCTTCCTGCAATCCATAAGATATCATCATCATCATCATCAACAGCACCTTAATCCCAACTATGTTGGGGTCGGTGGCATGAAGATTATAGTGTCATTTAATTGTCTAAAATTAGTTAACACCATAACTCATGCAAATAACAAAGTGGCAAAGTTTTACGCCGGATGCCCTTCCTGTCGCAACCTTCATATGAAGGAGAAATAGAACGAAATTCCAAAACCGTCAACATCATAGGTTTTTCCATTTATATGGAAAATATCATGAGACGGCGATGAGTTTGAGATAATTGCTATTGTCATGTCACAATACGTGATTGATATTGTAAAATCAACACATACATCATGGAACATGACTCATGCAATCCATAAGATAATTAAACAAAATAGTGTTTTCAAACAAAAGAAGGTATATCTTTGTAGATACAAGAAATGAGACGAATAGTTATAAACACTATGGCAGTGAGTGAGTACTTAAAAAGGATCATGCTTTTGCTTCCAAGACTTTAATTAAGATGTGGTCTTCCGATGTTTTTCGGGCATTTAACAAAATATTAAGTTAATGTTCTAGCTTAATGCTCCAAAAACATGTCAGTTAAAAACACTGGCATACAATGTACATAAAATTCATTGGACGTGCTTAGACACAATAGAAAAATCGAAGGATAACTAGTATCTGGAAAAGTTAGAGACATGTTAACAGACTTCCATAATCAACACGGCATACGTTAGAAACTACGAAATAATTTGCACTCAAACTAAGTCTAAGAATAGAGGTGATAGCCCTATTATTTCTCGTCGCATGCCATGTCTATTTGCATCCTAACCGATACAGCAAGTGCTTCATTAGCTTTAAGATTTTTCTTCAGGGACATGACAAAATAATAATAATAATAATAATAATAATAATTGTTGACGGCTGATTTGGTCAACGTCACGTGTGTTGATCTGGACAAATGGATCGAAGCCACGTAGAAAACAATAAAAAAGATGAAAGAAATGGGATCACTAAATTTTATTAATGACCGTAATTTTGGATAGGGCCGAGCGGGATTATTTAAGTCGGTCTATCTTTTTTGCTTGCTTATTACAAGTCTTGTCCTTCTCTTTTCTCTTTTATTTTTGACAAAATTTTCCTCTCTATTTTCCGTAAAAAAATCCAAAAGTCACTTCTATTTCTACATTCTTTTTATATAGAGAGAATTTGGGCCAAACATCGGGCGACAGCTGGAGAGTATTTTGGAATGCTTCCAAACACATGTCAGTGGGAGAGTGTGCCTTAGACACGTGGCAGCCTTTGGGGACTGCTTTGGGAAGAGGGAGGACAGTAAGCATTTAACTGTCCTGTGTGCATGTTCCGCATGTCCTGCCTGCCCCTCGTACTTTTGGCGATACTTATCCGTTGTGGCCGATTCTGGGGTCGGCCCTCGGATTTCCCGCTGCTCTGATCGGTCATATCGTGATTATGGCTTGTATATTTTCAGGTACCTGATCGGCCCTTCCGGTCTGGTCATCGGGTCGGCACTGACGCTTCTGCCCGGTCCGGTCCTTAACGGACCTGGGTGTAACTTTGAGGCGTGTTCGGTCGGCTCTTCTCGTCGCTATGCTCGGCCGGTTTGTCCGAAAGCCGGTTCTTTTCCCTTATGGTCCTCTCCCTCGTGGCGGTTGAGCTGGCTGGGAGCGCTTACGTGGATGCCAAGACGGATGGACTATCAACAAGGGCCCCCGAGTTCAGGGCCGTGCCGGGGGTCGGGGCTGGAGTCGTTACATAGTTAGGCCGATCCGGCTTGTTAAGGAGAACAAGATTCTCGAAGGAGCGTCTCTTCGAGAGACGTGCCTGTTCGATTTTCGTATATTCGTGTCACAATAAGGGACATGTGGCCGGATTTGATTTGGCGGCTAGTTCACGCGCCCTTGGTCTTCGTGACTGTTCAGTGCGCATTGATGTGCTACGCGCTGAGCATTTAATGCCTCTTCCCCCTATAAATAAAGGGTTTTCCTCTCATCCTAAATTCTTCTTCCTTCTTCCGTCATTTTCACGAATGATTTTCGTAGAGAAAAAATCAGAGAGTCTCGGTATCTTGTCCGATTTCAGAGAAAAATTTGTGGTGAGTCTTTTCAATTAAGATGTCGGATCTGAGGGATGAGACGGTGGCGGAGGAGTTGACCGCGTCGCCGGACCGCACAGGGGTGGCGGATTTGTCTATAGACGGGTTTCCCGTCAACTGAAGTGAGGAGGAGGAAGGCGGCGAGGTCGCGAAGTCGCCGGGATCTGGAGACATGGAGGTGGTGGCGCCGTTGACGGCGGTCGGCGAAACTTCAGATGAAGAGGAAGTTGAGCCTAAGGCGGCCTGGATTCTGCCCCGGCCGGCCCTTTACGTGGAGGCGGAGTGGGACTCGGCCTCGATCCGCAGCACTGTCACGAAGGAGCAACTGGTGGCCTGGCGGCGGCGGTTCAAGATCCCGGCGGCGGTGCGGATGTTTGTCCCGAATCCCGTGGAGAGGCCTCACCTTCCGCCTCTCTGTTGCACAGCGGTGTATTACCGTTACCTTTTGGGGGGGTTAGGTTTCCGCTTCCCTTGGCCTTCTCTCGTTGGCTGAGGCGGTGGCGTCTTCCCCTCGCCCAAATTCATCCCAACTCTTGGGCTCCGGTGGTGGGCCTTTTTATCCTCTTCAACCAGCACGGTTGGCCCGAGCCCAACTTTGAGGAGTTCACCAGCCTCTTCTTGTGGAGATCAGTCGGAAGATCCGACTTGGGTTGGTTTAATTTGACAACTCGGCATGACATGCACAAGGAGGTGGTGGATGTGCCGGAAACCATTCACATCTGGAAGGAGCAGTGGTTTTTCGTCGGGAGGTCTTGGAGGAGCTCGGTGGATGAGTTCGAGCCCAGTGTCGTGGATGCGGAGCTTCTGATCCCTTTGCACTTTATTGCGAAAATGAGTAAGTGTTGGGTTTTTTATTCGGTTCCTCTTTTTGTCTAACGCTCATCATTCGCTTGTTGTGCAGAACGCATCCCGGCGCAAGAAACATCCTCCGAGTTTGACGACCAGATTGAAAAGCTTTTGGATCTTCCCGCCGAGCAGAGGAAGTCGCATCTTTTAGTTACTGAAGAAAATCTCTGGGCGACCGGCCTTCGATCCACCGATCCGAGCATCATGTCTTCCTCCGGTGACCTAATTTTTTTAACCTTTCTTCCTTTTCCAATCCCCAGGGTCAAAGTTTCATCCGGGAGGAAGGAAACGCCTGCGCAGCGCGTGAAGAGATTAGCCGTCGAGGCCGCCGAGCGAAGGGCGCGCGGGGGCAAGCGAAAAAGGGACCGAGCCTGAGGGCAGTGTGAACAAGGCGAAGGCTCAGCCCGCTCCTGAAGTCCCTATATCCGTGCCGAGTCCTGTCCGGATGGGCCGTGCGGCTGGCAAGGAGGCCTTAGTCGATTTGGAGGGGCATTACCTTCCGATTAATAAGGACCGGGAGGACCCCTGCGCTCAGATGAAGGGGCGGCGGCCGCGCTGGTTCCTCGATTATGTCCGGGCGGCTACCCCAACCGCCGAGATGCTCGACCGAGTCCCCCCGATGGCCTTCACATAAGTGCCCAATGCACGGCTGAGCAGGGCATTTCCAAATTGGATCTGCTTAGCCGGATTCATGTCATTAGTCACTAACTCCAGCTTGGGTGTCCAGCCCCGAATATGGATGTGGCTGGACTCGGTCACCTGAGGAACACATGATGCTCGGATCGGTGGATCGAAGGCCGGCCGCTCAGAGATTTTCTTTAGTAACTAAAAGATGCAACTTCCTCTGCTCGGCGGGAAGATCCAGAAGCTTTTCAATCCGGTCGTCAAACTCGGAGGATGTTTCCTGCGCCTGGATGCGTTTTGCGCAGAAAGCGAATGATGAGCGTTAGACAAAAAAGAAGAACCGAATAGAATACCCAACACTTACTCATTTTCGCAATAAAGTGCAAAAGGGTCAGAAGCTCCGCATCCACGACACCGGGCTGGAACTTATCCACCGAGCTCCTCCAAGACCCCCGACGAAAAACCACTGCTCCTTCCAGCAGTGAATGGTCTCAGGCACATCCACCACCTCCTTGTGCATGGCATGCCGAGCTGTCAACCAGACCGAGCCGGATCTTCCGACCGATCTCCACAAGAAGAGGCTGTTGAACTCCTCAAAGCTGGGCTCGGGCCAACCGTGCTGGTTGAAGAGATAAAAAGGCCCACCACCCGAGCCAAGAGTTGGGATGAAGTTGGGCGAGGGGAAGACCCCACCGCCTCAGCCAACGAGAGAAGGCCAATGGAAGCGGAAACCTCAGCCCCGCCAAAACGGAACGGTAATACACCGCCGTGCAACCGAGAGGCGGAAGGTGAGGCCTCTCCACGGGATCCGGGACAAACATCCGCACCACCGCCGGGATCTTGAACCGCCGCCGCCAGGCCACCAGTTGCTCCTCCGTGACAGTGCTGCGGATCGAGGCTGAGTCCCACTCCGCCTCCACGTAAAGGGCTGGCCGGGGCCGAATCCAGGCCGCCTCGTGCTCAACTTCCTCTTCATCTGAAGTCTCACCGACCGCCGTCAACGGCGCCACCACCTCCACGTCTCCAGATCCCGGCGACTTCGCGACCTCGCCGCCTTCCTCCTCCTCACTCCAGTTGACGGGAACCCCGCCTATAGACAAATCCGCCACCCCCGTGCGGTCCGGCGACACGGTCAACTCCTCCTCCGCCGTCTTATCCCTCAGATCCGACATCTTAATAGAAAAGAAGAAAAGACTCACCGGAAATTTCTCTCTGAAATCGGAGAAGATACCGAGACTCTCTGGTTTTTTCTCTACGAAAATCAGTCGTGAAAATGACGGAAGAAGGAAAAAGAATTTAGGATGAGAGGAAACCCTTTATTTATAGGGGGAAGAGGCATTAAATAGCATTAAATGCTCAGCGCGTGGCACATCAATGCGCACTGAACAGTCGCGAAGACCAAGGGCGCGTGAACGAGCCGCCAAATCAAATCCGGCCACATGTCCCTTATTATGATACGAATATACGAAAATCGAACAGGCGCGTCTCTCAAAGAGACGCTCCTTCGAGAATCTTGTTCTCCTTAACAAGCCGGATCGGCCTAACTATGTAACGACTCCAGCCCCGAGCCCCGGCACGGCCCTGGACTCGGGGGGCTTGTTGATAGTCCATCCGTCTTGGCATCCACGTAAGCGCTCCCAGCCAGCTCAACCGCCACAAGGGAGAGGACCATAAGGGAAAAGAACTGGCTTTCGGACAAACCGGCCGAGCATAGCGACGAGAAGAGCCGACCGAGCACGCCTCAATGTTACACCCAGGCCCGTTAAGGACCGGACAGAAGCGTCAGGGCCGACCCGATGATCGGAAGGGCCGACCAGGTACCAGAAAATATACAAGCCACAATCACGATATGACCGATCAGAGCAGCGGGAAACCCGAGGGCCGACCCCAGAATCGGCCACAACGGATAAGTAACGCCAAAAGTACGAGGAACAGGCAGGCAAGACATGCGGAAGAGGCACACAGGACAGTTAAATGCTTACTGTCTTCCCTCTTCCCAAAGCAGTCCCCAAAGGCCGCCACGTGTCTAAGGCGCACTCTCCCACTGACATGTATTTGGAAGCATTCCAAAATACTCTCCAGCTGTCGCCCGATGTTTGGCCCAAAATCTCTCTATATAAAAAGAATGTAGAAAGAGAAGTGACTTTTGGATTTTTTTTACGGAAAATAGAGAGGAAAATTTTGTCAAAAATAAGAGAGAAAAGAGAAGGACAAGACTTGTAATAAGCAGGCAAAAAAGATAGACCGACTTAAATAATCCCGCTCGGCCCTATCCAAAATTACGGTCATTAATAAAATTTAGTGATCCCATTTCTTTCATTTTTTTTATTGTTTTCTACGTGGCTTCGATCCATTTGTCCAGATCATCACACGTGACGTTGACCAAATCAGTCATCAACAATAATAATAAAGACAATCAAATAAACAAAGAATATGCATATCCTGATGTCCTGCGGTGATGATATCAACTAGAGATGTCATAGCCCACCTATCCATCAGTAAAGAATATTCTTTTCTCAGCTTATAAACTTTAATCTAACCACAGCTAATAGATGATATAAAAATTTTATTTTAAACCAATGATCAAAATAAAGACAAGACAGCTGAACCAAAAAACATATGTCCAAAAAAATACTTTTTGATATGAGTACTGTGGAATAAATTCAACGTAGTCTAATTTATTTCCATATGAATCAAAATGTGCGTGTATGTGAGGCATGTTAAACTTAAACATAGATTACATTTTCTCTATATTAGTGTTTGGAGCACAACATTGTGGTGTTTATCATAACATCAGCTTCAACCTTGAAACTCATTCAGTCTGGCCTTATTCGTAGAGTCTCGTGGTAAATTGTGCGGTAGTGAGGCGCAGCAACGGAACAAAGGGAGCAACAATCTCGGAGAGCCACGTGAACCTCGTCAATTGCAAGGACATTGGCAGCATTTTGACGTAGCCGGTGGTCTTCTAGTGTGAGTGAAGGAATGTATGCTAAGTTTTAGAGTTTATATATTCTACTCATCTATCTTTCTTCATCCATCCTTCCATAATGTCCCAGAGAGAGATAGAAAGAAAGAGAAGTATAATCTGTGTTCCAAGATGGCAAGACAAAGGCAGTTTCACATAGAAAGGTTTTGTCAATGCAACAAGAACTCTAATTGAGACCGATACAATGTGAAAAGCGAGAACCAGATTCACAGCCACTATATATCTCGTTACAGTTGTTAGATTAAGATTTGGTTGTCTGGAATTTATTACCATGTGGATGACAATATGCTCGTCCAATGCATCCCGTGGTGAGAGACATCTCTGCAAGAAATATAGACAAATTGATATGAATTGTTATGGCCCACTACCTCACAAACTGTATACAGGGAGAAGCGAGGAATTACAAAAATAAATCTGTATGGATTAGACAAGAAGAAGATAACTCAAGACGCAGGAGTTCTAGTAAATGAATGTTCGATGGATATATGGCGCTTATGGACTGCATGCATTCATTCACATAAGCACGAGTCAGAAAGTCATATGACAATCTCAGTGGCAGACGTCCTTTTGACCCCATTAAAAATTTACAACAGGGTTATACAAATGGCACTTTAAAAAACAAGGTCAGAAGGCAAAAAACTGAGCATTACAATATCATTCTAAGAAGAGAAAATCATAGATTAAAATGAAATAGATCTATTGATACCTTCAGACAAGAATTTAACAAGTGTTGGGAGAACATTTTTCAAAGATGCATCATACATAAACTTGAACCATGTTCCCCAAAATGGTCATCACATACAATCAACTCAACCAAAACACTCAAAATTACAATCTGAACAAACAAGTGAAAAGTTTTCCTGCATGTATTTTGGTTATTGAAGGACGCCCAATCTTCTGCAGCCACACATACATAGAGCCATGGAAGCATGTATTGAAATCAATATACATATAACATATTCATTTCACACTCACCGCCTTCACAGATGAGACAATATACTCTCTTCCGGGTGGACTTAATACATTGAATGGTAGTCTTACTCTATAGAAGTCATCTCCTTCCACCAGTCTCTGTTATTTCAACGGAGATAAAAAGGAACAGAAGGAAAAAACATCACATTCTGTAGGACAAAATTCTCAAATTCAAACTCTTGAAGGATAGAAATGGGAACCGAGATTTACTTTGAAATTCGCCTTTTCTGTCTCACTGAAGATGTTTCTCGTGAACCGAAGCTTCGTAAGCGTCTGTCCAATCAATTTATGTCAATCGTCAACGTTTCGTGCAACAACAATCAGAAACAAACTATTAGAATGTTCGGCTCAGCATGTTGCTTAGCATAATGCACGTTTCTTGGGGTCGATTGATTGATCGTATCACTATCATTTGCAATCAGTTGCCACTAATGATTTTGTCTACCAGATATACCCAAATTTTGCACAATGCAAAAAGCTACTCGTGGTTTCAACCAGAGACAAGTATATCTAGTGGATTTGAAACCCATGCAGAACTGGGGTCGAGTTGATTGGCTTACCTTGCTTCCTATGTGCATAACAGAATGTCAACTGTACATAACAATGGTACACAAATTACTGCACATCAATAATCCTGACATAATGTTTTCCTTCTCTTCCGTGTACGATATATAGGATGAAATAAAGAACGCCTAACATACATGAAATCAACAGAACTACAGAAGAAAGAATTGTAGTGAAAGTGTTGAGCAAAAAAAGTGAAATGCCACTCCTCTCTGGAGAATAATCGCATAACCCCTATAAGTTCCGTAATTCATTCATAAAGTCGTCTATTATTTACACTATCGAGTACACTGTACACATCAGCTGCATATAATAAATCCGAAATTCGGTACTATATACTAAGGGGCACCGACTCGGACCACAATAGGCTATACGTTACCTGGCCTCCATGTGAAGACGTTTTGAGACGAGCCGAGAATGTCCCGGCGGGCGTGAAATCGGAGTCCCCGAACGCGTGCTCTAGTGCGAACTGAATTTTGGAGTCCGGATCCGAGCCCGAATCAAAAGACCGCCTACGGGCCGTCGGGGGAGTGGGAACGGTTCGGGTTGCCGGTGCTGGATCGGGAGATCGGCCGCCCTCGAGGCCGAATTCTTCGTCGTCAAGTAGAAGCTCGTCGGATTGAAAACCAAACGACGTCGTCGAAAGCAAAAGGGAGACACATAGGAAGAGAAACCAGGACGGCGAAGATGGAAGTCTGATTCTCATGGTGGATGCTGAGATGAGACAGAGTTGTACTTTAGTATACACAGTCGATGGTTCGTTTATTTGTGTGTTTTGTACTTTCTTGAATAGTTTGGACTTCGGGAAGATTTGTAGTCTTGTCCCACTTGAAGTGTGTGTGAGTGCGTCTCGTAGAAAATTTGTTTTGTTTATTCTTTTTTTTGTCTAAAGTTTAACTATTCTTTTGATATTTAAATTGTTGAAATTGATCTTTACTTGAATAAATTCGAGTATTTCGAGTAACATAATTTCGAGTCAACTTTAAAAAAATACAATATTGAGGGAGGTTGACAATCGGGAAACACGTATTAGACTACCTAGTTACCCGAATTCGACTTACACAATACTGATCGAGTTAAACGAATAGGGATACCTATTACTCGTCCAATACGAGTTACATGAGCAGAATTCGGGTTACACGGATTCAATTCGGGTTACACGGATTCAATTCGGGTTACACGAGTCCTAGTCAGGTTACACGAGAGAGAGATTGAAAGCAGAATAGAGCTGTGCGTGGAATTCGGGTTACCTAGAAGCAAAAATGTGTTACTCGAAAACAAGTAACACGAAAAGCTTTACTCGAGTGTTTCGAGTTAATCGAATCCGCAAGTAACTCATTATAAACCGAATTCTTCTTCTTCATTCGATTCATCTCCTTCATTCAACTGAATATCGAGTAACACGATTAGTTTTCGAGTTACACGATATCGTGAGTTACTCGACCAAGTTACTCAAGTAACCCATCAATTTCAATCTAGTAACCCGAAAACTTCACTCGGGTAAAATCGAAATGTGACTCGAGTAACTCGATCAAGTTCCACGAGTAACTTGAGTGTAAAGGTCGGGTTTTAGAATAAATACCATGCTCAGCAAGCCACAACATCCATTGAATTGAACTATCTCTCAGCAATATTTTCACCTTTATTTTCTGAAAAATTATCTCAGCAATATTTTTACCTTTCTTTTCTGATAAATTATCTCATATAAGGATCTCTCTCACATCAAAGAACAAGGATTATTTCGACTGCAAAAAATAAAAGGTATATTTGTAGCTCAATTTCGAATAATGTTTATACTTGAAATATATAAAAATATTCAAATACTATTTAACTGTGTAAATATTTTAAGTTTTAGTTTTAGTTAATAACCTAAATTTTTTAAATTATTTGACAGATGAGTTTTTGGAAAAAGGTTATCATTCGTTTTAATGGCAAGTGGCAAGATTTAGACTATCGCGGTGGAGAAGAACAAATATTGCCTGCGCCTGTTGGTGTGAGCTATGCAACATTAGTAGATAATGTCCACTGTATTGTTGAAGCTGATAGAACAAAACATGTTCATGTTTTATTCTCAATTGATTATGATGGGAAAAAAAGAAGACATGTGAAGATAAAGAATGATTCTGATATAAATTACTTGTTCCAATTCGATGCTGAGCCTGTGATTTTTGTTAGCCTTCAGAATGCAACTAGCATTCCTCCAACAGCTCCCTCATTTGGTCCACAATTTGACTTACCTGGACCTAGCTCTTTTCCAGTACCGTACAATTCTAATCGTATGGATTATATGACTGATTGGGGCTCAGGCATGCAAATTCCTCATAATTTGATGGTTCTCGATTTGATGGTTGCGGTTCTTCAAATAATGTATGTGATGTTGGTGGTAATTGTGGTGGTGGTGGTAGTGCTAATGATGGTAGTAGTGATTGTTAGGAATATGTCATCGAATGCCACTCAAGGTTGAGAGAGTGAGAGTATTTGTATTGTAATTATGAATATTATATTTAATAAGGTAATTATTATTTCTATATTATTGTATATCACTGACATTGTGATTTGGTATATAGAATAATAGTCCTTGCATTTGAGAGCAAACATTCTAATCCTTATGCAAATAAGGAGATAGGCACTGGAAGTGTAGAGCTCGAATACTTAACTAGTTCGCAAGTCGATAAAACTTAACTCGACAGTAAGTTTAGACAAGACTTGTATAACGTGTACTTTGACATGTAGAGTGCCTGTCTTCACTAAGGGTTAGTGGGAGCACACGTTATAGGTATGCTAATAAGATTAGTATACTCGAACACGACTCACCTCGATTCGGTCACATGGATATCACTCAGGGATTGTCAATGATTGAATCGAAAGGTTGTGATAGGTATATGTGGACCTTTGACTTGAGCTTTCAGTAGGAGATGTGCTTGTGACATTAAGTTAGTCATTAGAGTAGTTCGATCCAATCGCCATTTGGTGGGGTCAACCTCAAAATGCAACTTAGTTGGCAAGTAGTAGTTTCTACTGAACACCAAGATATGATTCTTTCTCCTGTTAGTGAGCAGGTAAATGTCTTATGCGGTTAATAGCAAAGGAGATCATAAGTCTTTGGTCAAAGCATTTAGAGCTAGTTGTATTTGATACACAAGAGCTCGGTGTTCTCAATTTGCATTAACAGAAAGCATAGAGTCAAGTTACAGTAGGATTTGACTTTACCGTGATCCTAATACTTGACCGGGACATATGATTGGAGGATTTATACGTATACGGCATTCACGTCATAATGGTTTTTGAATGATCCGATCACTCGTTCTTAGTTGGGTTACGGTACGGAGCACTAGATTGACTAAGTGCTACCCGTACTCCTTGGTTCCTCCCATTGCCAACTAAGACGGACCTACGGAGTCGCGCACAAGGATATTTGATGGATAAATATGTATTTACTATCTCTTCATTAATATTTGATATTAGATATCTAAGTTGATTTATTTGATAAGTCATGCGGTCTAGTGAATTGAAATTAATTACCGGGTGATTAATTTAATTCATAAATAATTATTTCTTGGAAATATATTATTACAATTTTATATTTGATAAAATTAATTAATTGGATTAATTAATTAAGTATAAATATATTTGGGATAAAATAAAGTGTATTTAACGGACTAGACACGCGAGCGTCCGGTACACGAATCGAGTGGCTCGGCTCGTTTTCTCACCAAACTACGTAGGCCGCCCCCTCCCTTCATTCCATGTGGTGTGTGTAGTGTGTTTAATTGTTTAATGGATTGAGGACGAAAGGATGAGATTTCATATCTCATCATTTTGATCTCATCTCCATTATACAATGGAAATATCTTCTCATTAGAGAGATAAGAAAAACACACACACTAAGACATATTTTCAGCCGTGAGTGTTGAAGAATGAGAGAGAGAAATTTTCTTTCAATTCTTGTTCATCTTAGAGAGAAAGAAAAAGAAGAAGAGAAGAGAAGAAAAATCACTAGTAGAATAAACATCAAAGAATTCAGTACGTCTCACTTCGGTAATGTATATTAGCAAAGTAAAAACAAACAACAACTTCGCTTTTCAATTTACTGAAGTAAACAACACACATAGACTTCAGTAAATTGTACCAAACAAAAAAGCAGGAGCTAGTTAGAAATTTTAAATTGCAAAGACTTTGCTAATTTTATAGTTACTGAAGTAAAAGTGTGAAATTTTTTTTGAACCAATTTTTTACAATAGTGAAGTGTATATTTTAAGCCTCAATTTTTTTTTTTTCATTTGGCTCCAAAAAACACTCGGCCTTCCCACTTATCGAAGTCTCAGTATAGAAAGAAAACCCTAGTTATTTCCGTCTCGCTTCCATCACACACACACAGTACAAATTCGAGTATTCTACCCCATCTATTTGATACTTTTGGAATATTAGAACCTACATATGTGACATAAAAGTGTGCTTGTAGCGGGTTCTGTTTTCCCTTTCCTCATTATTTATGACCATGTACAGAGATCGAGGAGGGGGCTCATCTAAGGGTGGAGAGATGTTAGATCGGAAGCGAATTAACGATGCCTTGGACAAGCATTTGGAGAAGTCTTCTCCTTCCACCTCCAGAAACAAGGTCTCCATCGTGGCCGTACCGTCCACATCCAATGCCGCCGGAAAGCAAACTGACTACCGAAACAACCGGTCATCATCAACCCTAACTAACAACACGACTAAGTACTCCGATGGTGCGTTGTTAATCTTTTTCGGTCTGGAGTTTGTTGCAGCCTCAATCATTTCAGTGTTGTTTGATTTTTGTTTTTTCAGTTGGTTATATTGTGCGCACTGTGGTTTTTATGTTTAATGATCGAATCTTTTTTTTTCCTTAAAAGAGTTATTGTCTATATGTTTTGTTTGGGCGTTTGAATTATTGTTCATCTCAGTAGCATGATCGATTTGTATGAGCTGCTAAGCAGCATGATCCATTTGTATGAGCTGCTAAACTATACTGTTATTTACAGTTGTGATTGTGACTGAATGGAAATGGGTGCTTTTTACTAGAAATTTCTTAGCTTTTGATCTAATCAGGTCTGTAGAAATATGGAGTTCGTGGTGTTGTTAAACGGCAATTTGTGATTCATTTTTCCTTTTTTTTGAACTTTGGTATAGCATATAGAGAATATTAATGTCCATCATCTATGTGGAAGTTGGTGTTCCCATTAAAAATGGTCCACTAACTATTGCGGATGTCCATGGAGCTATCGTTGCTTGGCCAAAAGACATGGTGATTCTAACTAGTTCAGAGGTAATTCTCTCGTATAATGGGTATATAGATGTTTTGTATATTAAGAATACATAGTCAGAACACTATGACTTATATTATTTTCATTTCCCGTTCGATTTTTGTTGTTTTCTAATTTTTTCGCTCGCGGCACTTTCGGACGGAAGTCATGTCGCCGGCCCTCCGATGCCTGTCTGAGTGGGCGGTGACCCTTGGGATACCCTCCCTAGAGCCCCGCGGCACATTTCCCTCAATTTTTGTTCGATTTACAGTTTTTAATTTTTCGATTTTGGTTCTCTGAAACTAGGGTTCGCCGCCAGTTTCAGATCTGATTTTTAGCCTGCGTGTTTTTGTGTTTTCAGGAGTTTCCTTTAGATTCGTATGGCTTGTCCTCCCGAGCTACCGGATTTGGGTTCGCCATCAAGCTCTGTGCCACCTCCGGTCGAAGTCTCTAAAGCCAGAACACCGCAAATGCCTACCACATTTGTTAACACGCCCCACACTTCGCCTAAAAGAGCTGAGGTAATTAGTTTTCTACATTATGTTTGGGGCTGAGCAACCGTCCGACAACTCTCCTCTCGCCTCCTTTCAGACTTTTGTTTATGACGGAATTCCTGCACGGGAGGGAACTGAAGTACTCGAAATTGAATTCATTAATATGGTGTCCTCCCCTAGCCTTTACAAAGAGGAGGTATGGTATTCTTAAATAAAGTTTTGATTATGTTTCACTCTTTTCATCATCATTGTAGTTTCACATTATGTGTTGTGTTTGCATAACAGATTAATAACTTTCAGATTATCATACAATAGCTGTTTAACAAATCGGATTAAACATTGAATGAACGAACAAAAGGGATAAAACAAAAGAGGACGGTGGACATCCTGTGAGTATTATTAACCTTGATCAATCTGTATTTGTGACCGTGGGGGACCTACATTTGGTAGCTTATTTGTAACTTTTATTTTTATCATTTTTGTAGTTTCTAACGTGGTTGCATAACATATTAAAATTATAGTCATATGTTAAACATGATGTTTTTATGCGAGTGTTAAGTATAAGTGGCTGATTAATATGTTGAATCTCTTGCTTGTTTTGCAGAAATTGAAGCTCAAATGATTTTTTTATGTGTTACTGGAATTGTTATTCTTTGGTGATATGTTTACATATTAGAGAAATCGGAAGTTTCACACTTTAATCGATCAACGTGCTGCCGAAATTGTAGATTGTGTCGATCATAATATTTCTATGGTTCATCACACTTTGTAGAAGTTATTTTTGACTGTTTGATAATGTTGTAGTATGTGTGTTACGACACATTATGCTAATATGTTTTAGTTGGTAATATAATTTTGGCTTTCAGGCAAAACCTTGTAATTTCTTTATTGGGGAAGAAGATTTATTAAACTAGCAACAAAGTGATTATGTGGATTTGTTTGCTTCACGTGCTGATGTTGAAGATTTGAAGAAGAAAGTTGATGAGAAGATGATTGCATGAACAAGAAGTATGATCGTCTGATGAAAAGCAATGATGTGCTGAAGAGAGACTTTGTCGTTTCGAAGTATATGATCTTCTTTAATCCTTTTTGTCCTATTTGTGGTGTTCATGATGAAATAGATAGAATCTTATTACACATTCTTTGTCTTTGTTATGATATGTATGTGGTTTTGAATTGGTTGGAACACATGTTATTTTTTTTAAGATGGGATGATATAAAATTGTTGGTTCTTATATTATTGAGCTCTTGTGGTGGATGGTTAGTTATAGTTGAATGTAGATTTTGGCAATGAATTTTAAATTGAAATGTGAAATATTAATATATATTACTGCAGAAAATACTAATATATATTATAAAATAACTGAAGTAAAAGTTCTTTATTTACTGCGCCAATTATAAAATAACCGAAGTTTTTATTTTACTTACCCCCACATTTCGATCATAATTAGAAAAAAAAACGAGATAGACTTCGGTTATTAGGATATTAGATTTCGCATAAAAAGCGAAGTCTAAAGTCAATTAATTTGGAATAAATTTATAAATTAATATTTTTTCATTACCAAGAAGCTCGTATGAACCAAAATCGTCTGGTCAGCCCAACCATCGAGCCATCGCACGCCAACAAACTCGGGATCAAACTGTATGATCCCGATATATGCATCTAGATGCTGGGTATCATTTAAATTTCAAATAAATTAAATATTTTCAATAACTACACATTTCAATAAGAGATTATGTACATATAAATTCAATGACTTACTTCTGCATCTATCAATCTCGATCCATCATGTAGCATCAAAAACCAGGAGGCACTAGCTCCGCATGCAGCACCAACATTGACACTACAATTTACTTTTTGTTTAAGTATGGAAAATTTTAGTAAATAATATTGAATTTATAATTTAACTCACCTCTCGCCGCTGGCCAACCACCTGCTATATGCGTTCTCATCCAAGTCCTTCCTCTTCCGAACTATAATGGTCGAGAAGGGGGAATGCGGTCTGTATGACCTATACTGTGGTCTAGATGCATCATACGTATCTGCTCGAATAGGAATAGAAGAATACTCAAGCGGGATCAAAAACTTGTTGCGAAATTCGGTGAACGCAAGTGCACGTTGTCGTAAACAAGTAATAAAGAGATGAGTAAGATATCGTTCCCACGATGTCTGACTTACTAATTACCGATTTATGCGTATTCTAATTTTATTTGAACTGTCGAAATTTTAGGTGCAAGTAATAATTAAGGAAAATTAATAAAAACAAAGAAATAGTGGAATCAATTATTAAAAGGAAGAAAATCAAATAAGGAATTAATCTAGGATTGTGAATCCACCTCGGTTCATCCGAATTACTCTTGATTATATGAATTTAATGATTTCCCAATTTATTGAAGGCGAAGGTTGCTAAAATACTCTACCGCCTCTCCCGAGGTCAATAGAATTATCTAAGGCGAATAATACACTCTATTCCTACGTGGATTAATTCGACAATAGGCAAAAAGCACGAAAACTTCAGAAAGGCCACGTAATTCCTGTGAGTATATTCCTATCTCACAAGATAAAACGGTTCTCACCAATTATTTCCTACCAACTCTCCTCTCCCGATTCGAGTTGCATAAACAAAACAATTCAATTATAGGCCACACAATTGAAAGCATTAAGAACAATTGGGGAAAACTCAATAGAAAAGGGAATTGAATTGATAATCAAAAGTTAATTCATTAAAACCTCGGTTTCATCAAAATCCTAGACTAGGGTTCTAGCCTGACATGCTAGAAAATAAAAATACACAAAGAATTAAAGAAAGCATAGAAATCAAACGCAGACGAAGAACTTGGATTCCTCCGTTCTCTAGCTTCCGCTCTCTGCTCCTTGGTGTTTTCTGCTTCTTCTCAATTCCCCCATTCCTCGATGATTTAATCTCTATTTATAACCCTCAATCGTCTCCAAAACGCGTCCGTGGATTAGGTCGAAAACGAGCCTCAGAAACGGCAAAGAAACGCGGCAAAATCAGCAAAACCGCCCATGCGTCATGACTCACTTAATACGTACGCGGCCCCTAACCTTCAGCGAGTTGTACCTGGGCGCAAATTTCTTCATGGGCCGCGGCTCAGCATCCTTGTGCCGCGGCCCCCGGTATAGCGTGCTCCGCGCTTGCTAGTCACCTTCGTGTGCCGCGGCTCATTTGGTTCGTGCCGCGGCCCCAGGCCAAAAATTGTGTTTCGGCCCGTTTTTCGCCGTTCGAGCTTCCGGACTCCAATTTCCTGCAAAACATATAAGAATAGTGCATTAAAAGCTCATTTATGCAGATTTAAACTTCAAATTGATATAAAATAATGATAAACAAGCGCATAAAAATACGCCAAACAAATACCCCAAACTTGAGCCTTTGCTTGTCCTCAAGCAAAAAGAATTAATTTCAAATAAAAAAAATATCGTGAATGATCGTGCAAATTCATAGTGCTCAACTTAATCAATACTACCCTGAAAATCTCAAAGAATAATACGAGTATCGTAATAGTGAGTCACATCAAGGACACTGATTCCACAAAGTAACCATTTTTAGTGCTAATCGATCGTTCATGAGGAAAATCAAGCTCAAAGATTAACAAGCGTGAATTTAACCGACCGCCAATACGAAGGGTTAGAGTAAACAAGCCAACTCGCCCAGTCCCACAGTCTAGTGGCAAAATTTAAGAGTTTCATCATCAAAATTACTCCTCGAACAGCATTCCCTTATGTATGATCATAATAAAGATTCGAGTTAACCACTAGGTTCGGATCTCGGGATGTTTCATCGGGATAATCCTAGGGTGGATTTCCATTCTCATGTATAGGGGAACCGTTTGACGTAAAAGACACTCATGGGGCACATGGATGCTTCTAGTTACTAAGTCCCCCTCTACAGCGGAGAAAAACTCGAATAGCAATTCCCGCACGTCAAGGTTGCTGTTTTACGCGAGAGTAAACAACGGGTCACGTGAATACCCCCGGTTACTAGGCTTCCCATCATCGGTAATGCGCTGTTTCTAAACCATTAGTCTATTCAGGGTTGTCGTTTTACGCGAGAGTAAACAACGGATCACGTGAATACCCCCGGTTACTAAACTTCCCATCATAATATCTCGACTTTTTGGGAAAAATTGTCCGACTCTAAACTCAATTTAAGTGCCAACAAGACTCATGTTACTGGACAACTAGCTACACGAAAAACGTAACCAAACGTATAGACGGTGATTTGAAAACACGTATGTCTCCTTTCTTATCTGCTAAGATTTCTACAAAAAACGAAAAAAAAAATTCGGACCTAAATGAATACTCAACGGAAACAGATATCGCTGACTGCAACTCGACCAAAAGTCAAGCGTTTCTTCAAAGAGAAATTAGTATCGTAACATCAGTTTTACACAAAGAAGCATGAAAAATTCACAAATGCAAATAATATCACGACAAGCAAGGCTAGCGTCAAAAATAACGAAAAATAACGAAAAATGCAAACGAATAAGTAAAAAGCAACTGAAAGTAAACCCCCCCCCCCCAAACTTAGGACGTACATTGACCTCAATGGACATAGATAGAAATATGCAATAAGAGAAAAGGTCAAGTACTCCCCTAATGTCAGTTCATGAACTGGTGCCAGCCTCGTCTGGCGAGGAGGGTGGTGTGACTGGCCTAACTGGTGGAATGAATGGCCCGTCCGGGTGCAGTACATGGCTCGTCCATGCAGCAAGGTAATCCTGGTGGTAAGCATCTCTCGCTGCCAGGCGCCTCTCCTCACGTCGATTGGCCCGGCGGGCCTGCTCTCTCATCTCCTCCCGGACAGCAGCAAAGAGGCTCTCTCTCTCCGTCCGCATCTCCTCTCTCAGGGCGGCTAGGTGGCTCTCTCTCTCTCTCTCCTTATCTCCTCTCTCAGGCCGTCGAACATCGCCTGAAGGTGATCTTTATCGGGCGGCGGGCTGGACTCTGCCTGCCCATGTGTCAGAAGAAGATGCTCGGGGGACTGCTCATGTGCCTCATCAAGAAGAAATCCTCGTCCCCGAGCATGTGCCGGCGCTCCACCCCACTGGTCAAAATGAGAAATAATGCGATGATCAATCGGACCCTAGGGTGCTAGCATCGGCTCATCATCCGACCAAGTCATGCCCGACTGGCGGCATAGAGCGCAAATGAGAGATGGGTGCTTCAGCCCCATCTTGGCCCCTCCTTGAATGCACAGAAGGATAGATCGGACCAGATGAGGGGCCACATCGAATATGAGCCCGGTAGTGATAGCATACAGTGTACGGGCACGAGAGAGTAAAACAGAGCGGATCTGCGAGGTAGGATCGACCCGTGCGCAGAGGAAATACAACCAGGCTCGCTCGAGCCGACTGAGGTGCGAGCTCTTAAAATAGAAGGCTGACGAACCCGGGGCGCGCGTCTCCCAGACGGAGCCGGGCTGTGAGAGTGCCTCGAGCAGAGCCTCCCTCGTGAGGCCACTCATAACTCGCGTATATGCCGTCTCGTCCACCACTGGCAGCTCGAATAATCTCCGAATGGCGGCCACTAAAAAATCCACAGTATAGCCTCGGACGACGACCTGAGTCCGAGTATCTGATTGCGCCATCATCTGCCCTGTCCGAATATGCTTCAACAGAGCGCTAGCATAAAACTCATGGACGATAGAGATCACAGCCGTCTCGGGAGGTGCAGCGAAACGAGCCCACCCCATCTCGTCAATCATAGTCAGAAGTTCACCATCCTGGGGGGCGGGAGTGAATCCCCGCTCCGGGATTAATGGTCGAGGACGGATTTTTTCATTGAATATTTTATGAATTTCCGGGTCGGAGAATTGGTGAGACTCCAACTCGGCTCGGCTTTGTGAAGTTTCCCCTCTTGTGGGGGACGATTGTGTCCTAGCCCTTGTGCTAACCTTCCTTTTTCTAGCCATGGCGAGTTCCCTGAAAAGAAAAACACTGGAAATTACGTAACCTATAAGGAAAACAACACCACTTTCGAATTAAGATACGCCAAACGTGAATATAGCGTCATGCACCATCGTAAGAGGAAATTAAGGCTAAGCTTTCAAATTTAAACATGATGTAAGGGTTGGGGTACACTGTAATAATTCGTTGCATATAGTTATAAAAACGTTTGGTTCAAAATTTTTCATTGACGCATTTCATCAAACACTTAGTGTGCATAAGTTTAAATGAAGAACAAGAATTTTAATGGTTACATCCAATCCCCAAAAATAACAACATAAATATATAGCCATGACAAACGACAAATAACATCACCAATTCATTCATAATCAACAATTTCCATCGATAACCAATCAAAAATTTCATATCCCAACTCAACCTTGATAGAACTTTGAAAAACTAACAACATATTCAAGATTGGATGAATAACAATACTTCACTTTTCAAGTCATGTAGCAATTAGGATTAAGAGATTGAGAATTACCTTGCTTGGATTGAAGAAATGCAAGAAGAAGAAAAATTGAATGGGATCGTCCGAGTGCCGCGCGCAGAAAGGGAAGAAAACGTACCTGGAGTGCCGGCCGGTTGATGTTATAAAGCAAGCCTGGGCGGTTCAATTTTGCAGCAGGGGCCGCGGAACAACTTAAGTGAGCCGCGGCCCAGAGTACAACCTACCTGGGTCTTTTCGTGATGCTGCCGTGTGACGCGGCTCAAAGACCGGGTGTGCCGCGGCTCAGTAAGCTCGTGCCGCGGCACAGAGTACATGAAGTTTAGCCCCCTTTTTCGACTTGTGTGTGCCGCGGCTCACTATCCTTGTGCCGCGGCCCATTGCTGAACTATCTCCTGGGGTGATTTCTGCACAAAATTTTCAGAGGCAAACACCAAGAACGTAAGAGATAAGCATATCAAAGCAAAAATGACGAAAAATAAAGATTCTAAAATGAAAGAAAACACTGAAAAACAAAAATCTACAACTAATACTCGGGTTGCCTCCCGAGAAGCGCTAAGTTTATAGTCTTCAGCCGGACCTTTTGAACATCAATTTGCTTTTCGCAAAGACCATTTGAACTCCGCCCCGTCCATCGAACCGTTAATATGTGTTTTAAATTTTTGACCATTGGTCTTTAACAATTCGATTTTCGGTTTGGACACCCAATGTTCTTTGCGAAGAGATTTGAACAAAAACAACTTTCCAAAACATCCATATTGCACATGACTTGGCACCCGTTTCACTTCCGGCTTATTCTCCTTTTTCACGAACGAACTTATGACAGCATTAGACTTTTTCGTTGGTGGGTGAACAGTTGATGAAGACGACATGTCCAAATGCCTAAGATATGCGACTCGTTCTACATTTTTCTTCGACGTCGGAGCAACTAATACGGATTCTGAACATTTTGACCGATAACTCTCCCGGTGTGTGTCTTTCTCAAAGATATCAATTTGTGAACACTTCTTGTCCGTGCTTGGACACGGGAGAGATCGAAACACTTTGAATGTGACTTGCTCATCTTCAACCCGAAGTATTAATTTACCCTTCTGAACATCAATAAGGGTCCTTCCGGTGGCTAAGAACGGTCTACCCAAAATAATCGAAATTTCATGGTCTTCTTCCATATCAAGCACAATGAAATCAGCAGGGAAAATGAATTTATTAACCTTGACCAAGACATCTTCTATTACCCCTCTCGGGTACTTGATGGATCTATCGGCTAGTTGTAAAGAGACTGTAGTAGGTTTCGCTTCTCCAATTCCTAGCTTCTTGAAAATAGAAAGAGGCATGATATTAACGCTAGCGTCGAGATCACATAATGCTCTATCAAAAGACAAGTTCCTAATAGTGCAAGGTATAGTGAAGCTTCCTGGGTCCTTCAATTTAGGTGGGAGCTTTCTCTGCAGAATTACGCTGCACTCTTCAGTCAGTGCCACCGTTTCATATTCCTCGAGCTTCCTTTTGTTAGATAAGATTTCCTTCATAAACTTCACATAGCTCGGCATTTGTTCCAAGGCATCAGCAAATGGAATATTTATATGTAGTTTCTTGAAAACGTCAAGAAACTTAGAGAATTGCTTGTCCAATTTTTGCTTTTGCAGATGTTGTGGAAATGGGACGGGAGGCACATAGGCTGTCGGATTATCCGGAAACAATTTCGAGGGTCTAGACATTTGTGATTCCTCAATCGCTGAATTTTTCTTCTCCTCATCATCACCTCTCTTTTTGTTCTGCCCGGGCTGCTCACACACTTCATTCCCGCTTCTCAAACCAATGGCATTTATACTCTCTCTGGGGTTCGTCTCAGTTGTACTTGGCAAGGTACCCTCAGGGCGGGCTGTTAACACATTTGCTATTTGACCCAATTGGACTTCCAAGTTGCGAATAGAGGCGGAATGGTTTTGCAAGGTTGCTTCCGTACGGGTCATGAACTGACTCGTATTTGCTGCTAATTTCGCCATTGCCTCCTCTAGAGAGATATTTGGAGCGGGAGGGGGTTGCTGTTGGTGTTGAGCAAACTGAGGTTGGTTTAAGTTTTGTCCGTTTTTCCATGAAAAGTTAGGGTGATTTCGCCACCCCGGATTGTATGTGTTGGAATATGGATTATTCTGTCGATTCCCGTTCCCCACAAACTGAGTTTGTTCCATAGGATGTTGCTCAAAAGGATTTCCAACTTGGCACTCTGCGCTAGGATGAGATCCGTTGCACCAATTACATGATTCAGTGGTAAAGGGGGAAGGAGAATGTGAAAAAGCTTGAAGTTGCTGAGTCAAGGCGGCGACTTGAGCCGATAATGTAGAGATCGGATCGTTGTCGGAAACTCCCATAACTCGCTTCGGAATCACTCGTTCGGAAGGCCACTGATAAGCATTTGCAGCCATAGCTTCCAATAAAGTGTGGGCTTCGGCCATCGTTTTTCCCATTAAGGCGCCCCCAGCGGCTGCATCAACAAGAGTGCGTGTAGAAGCACTCAATCCGTTATAAAAGGTTTGGATTTGTAGCCAATCCGGTAAGCCATGGTGTGGGCATCTCTGTAATAAATCCTTATATCGCTCCCAAGCTTCGTGAAGCGACTCCATATCAAATTGCCCGAAGTAGTAATCTCGTTCCTTAATCTCGCTGTCTTCGATGGTGGAAAGAACTTAGCCAGGAAGGCTTGTGCTAATTCCGCCCAAGTTGTGATAGAGCCCGGCGGTAACGAATTCAACCAAAATTTGGCTTTGTCTCTCAAAGGGAAAAGCCGCAGACGAATAGCACCATCGGTAACACCGTTATTCTTGAAGGTGTCACATATCTCGAGAAATGAAGCGATGTGTGCGTTGGGGTCATCATTCGCCAATCCACAAAATTGGCTTGCTTGCACCATCTGAATAATAGCCGGCTCAATTTCGAAGTTATTCACTTGGATGGTAGGACGCCGAATCCCCGAAAAGTTTGCATTGATTTGTGGCATGGCATAATCACGGAGTGCCAATGCCGGTTGAACTTGTTGAATAGGATTTTCTCCTCCATGATTCTCCGTGTTCTCGGCCATGGTGTCTTTTGCTGATAGCTCGCGCTTTTCCTTCTTGTTTTTTCGAAGAGTGCGCTCGAGTTCGGTATCCAAAGGTAGTAGGCCTTCGTTACCGAATTTTCTCATGCACTAACCAGAAATTCCTGAAAGGAAAACAAATAATAAAAAAATTAAACAAGAATAAAATAATGTTCAAATTAAGACTAGAAATACTGAAATCGATATCTATACTTATTTTAAAAAGAGAGTCTTTGACAAGTGTCACTCTCTAAGATTTTTTTAATTTTTTTAAAAAATCTACTTTACTATTAAAATAAAATTGTACAAAATACGTGTCTTTACGTAGATTTTTTGGATTAATTATTTTTTTTTAAAATACACTAACTCCTATTTGAATGAGAGTTAATGGATCTTTTTAGTTTTCTCTCAATATTTAGAAGTTAATAGTTTTATCGTCTCAACTCTATTTTTTATTACTAATATTTTAAATTAATCTTCTTTTTACGATATTTGATTTAACATTCATTAGGCATATATATAATTAAAATATTTCTTTTTGAATATAAGTTGTTTTTGAATAATTATTACATTATATCTTGATTTTAAATTATTTGTATATAAAATACAAAAATCAAATAATTTTTTTGAAATAAATCTATCTTTTTACAAGATCAATACTTTTACTTCACTTTCACCTTATTATAATAATATTAGATTATTGAGTTATTTTATTTTAAAAATATTTGGGAAAAAAATTATAGACATGTTATACTTACAATTCTCAGTAGAAATATATATTATTAGTTAAAATAATTTTTTGATTGATTCTTCTTTTTGTGAAAAGAAAAATTATATAAATAAATATAATAAGTTGATTATATTTTTACTTAAATACGTCACAATAATATACTTTATCACCCTATGCCTACGGAATTAATATCATTGTGGATCTCATGGTATATTATTAAGTATAAAATGTGTGACTTTAATCTAAATATTTATCAAAAATATATGACGTTCTTTCGTATGTATACTGATATGTAATTATATTAGTATATTAATATAAATATTACAAATATGCAATGATCATATAGATTACTGTCATGTTTATATATTTTATATCGAACTTTTACACATCTATCTATACTTAATATTAAAAGAGAGTCGCCAAAAAATCTAAGGACATATGTGTCATCTCCACGTTAATCCTCTTTTTAAAAATCTTAAAAAAAATGGACGTTTAATTTGCGAGAGGTTAGAGGGTTATTCCATTATATACTATCTACCAATTAAAAACTTTCTCTCATTTTATTCCTTTTTATTTTTAAGATAATAGTTTAAACAATTACAACTTTTACGTATCAATTTTATTTTTGAAAAAAATATGTCAAATTAATTCTTACTTCGTGTTCTTTAATTTGACATCCATATAGTATATATAAAATAATATAAATATTATTATAATATATTTAGATGATTAAAATATTTCAATATAAAAATATAAGAATATTGAAGAAAAATATATTTTTAGTTTATTCATAAACAATTATTGATTTTTAAGAATTATTTTGTTCTGATTATAAAATAGTAAAATATATTACATTAATGTCAAATCATATAAAAAAATTATATTAGTAAGAATACCGGTTGTATACTTTTCATGAAAGTTGATAATACAACAACAACAATATCAGAGCCTTAGTCCCAAAATACTTTGGGGTAGGCTATAATGAAAGTTGATAATAATACTAAATATAATTTAATTTCTTATTTATAAAATTAGATATAAGACTCATATTGTCCTATATGAAAAAACAAATGCCGGTGCTTAATTAATTTACGGTTTCCTATCATGTGCCCTTAGATCACATGATAAGAATTTATAAATGAAATTAAATCAAATAATAGTATATGTACCTGTGTATGTATACTGACTCATGTATATTTTATAATAATTTTATAATATTATTGAAATTCGATCACATATTATTAATATAATAAAATATTTAATATTTTACGCCGTGCATCGCACGGGAGGACATCTAGTTAGTAAAATAATCAGTCCCGGGCAACGGCGCCAAAAACTTGTTGCGAAATTCGGTGAACGCAAGTGCATGTTGTCGTAAACAAGTAATAAAGAGATGAGTAAGATATCGTTCCCACGAGGACTGACTTACTAATTACCGATTTATGCGTATTCTAATTTTATTTGAACTGTCGAAATTTTAGGTGCAAGTAATAATTAAGGAAAATTAATAAAAACAAAGAAATAGTGGAATCAATTATTAAAAGGAAGAAAATCAAATAAGGAATTAATCTAGGATTGTGAATCCACCTCGGTTCATCCGAATTACTCTTGATTATATGAATTTAATGATTTCCCAATTTATTGAAGGCGAAGGTTGCTAAAATACTCTACCGCCTCTCTCGAGGTCAATAGAATTATCTAAGGCGAATAATACACTCTATTCCTAGGTGGATTAATTCGACAATAGGCAAAAAGCACGAAAACTTCAGAAAGGCCACGTAATTCCTGTGAGTATATTCCTATCTCACAAGATAAAACGGTTCTCACCAATTATTTCCTACCAACTCTCCTCTCCCGATTCGAGTTGCATAAACAAAACAATTCAATTATAGGCCACACAATTGAAAGCATTAAGAACAATTGGGGAAAACTCAATAGAAAAGGGAATTGAATTGATAATCAAAAGTTAATTCATTAAAATCTCGATTTCATCAAAATCCTAGACTAGGGTTCTAGCCTGACATGCTAGAAAATAAAAATACACAAAGAATTAAAGAAAGCATAGAAATCAAACGCAGACGAAGAACTTGAATTCCTCCGTTCTCTAGCTTCCGCTCTCTGCTCCTTGGTGTTTTCTGCTTCTTCTCAATTCCCCCATTCCTCGATGATTTAATCTCTATTTATAACCCTCAATCGTCTCCAAAACGCGTCCGTGGATTAGGTCGAAAACGAGCCTCAGAAACGGCAAAGAAACGCGGCAAAATCAGCAAAACCGCCCCGCGGGCAGTGGCTCACTTAATCTGTGCCGCGACCCCTAACCTTCAGCGAGTTGAACCTGGGCGCAAATTTCTTCATGGGCTGCGGCTCAGCATCCTTGTGCCGCGGCCCCCGGTACAGCGTGCTCCGCGCTTGCTAGTCACCTTCGTGTGCCGCGGCTCATTTGGTTCGTGCCGCGACCCCAGGCCAAAAATTGTGTTTCGGCCCGTTTTTCGCCGTTCGAGCTTCCGGACTCCAATTTCCTGCAAAACATATAAGAATAGTGCATTAAAAGCTCATTTATGCAGATTTAAACTTCAAATGGATATAAAATAATGATAAACAAGCGCATAAAAATACGCCTAACAGATAGGGCTTAGATCCGTAGTGGAAGAGGATGGTCGAGTCCTAGGGGCAACCTCTGGTGGTGTCACCAACATCTCAGCAGGAATAACTGGGGAGTTAACTGTCGGGACAGAGGCTCCATCAGAATAATGATCGAGACTCTGAGTATGATCTACTAGGACCGAAGCTCCATCAGCATGATGATCGAGGCTCTGAGTGTGCTCTACTGGAATCGACGCTCCGCTGGTGCTAGGGACACCCTCGGTCTGCTCGGTGGGAGACGATGCCCCATCAACACGAGTCTCTGTCGGCAACGATACTCCACCAGTGCCAGGGACACTCTCAGTCTGCTCGGAGGGGAATAAGCGCTCCGTCAAATCGAGGCCTGTCGGAACAGAGGCATGATGAGGAGAATCGCGCATAAAATCACTAATACATGCAAAGTCCCATAGCGGCGTATCAAGAGGAGCACTCTGTCCCACTACTTCATCAATATGTCGACGAATCTGCTAGACACTCTTTTCCACTTTGTCATCAATATATTGATGCATCTGCTGGACCGCTGAATCGATATATGTACACAAATGGGTGAAAAGGGTATCAAAGTCAGTAATGCGTGCAGGCTCCTGAGTACTCCGTGCCAGAGAAGATGTAGTCTGGTTAAGACCCCGTGCTGGAGAACTCTGGCACTTCAAATCAGTATGCACAGGCTTCTGAGGCTCTCCGGATGACTCACACCCAGTAGTAAGATATATAGGCTCATAAATAACCGGACCGAATGTCCGCTGCTGGAAAATACGCTCTTCGGCTAGATCACCGACATAATCATCACCATCACGATCCCTCCCCTTCCCCTTCCCTTCTTGCATAGGGCCATCATGTGCTTATACTGCACCCGCTAGCTCGCAGAATCACTAATGGACTGCATATACGGCTCCTGCTCCTCCTCAGGTGTCAGAGATAACACCTCAAAACAATCAATCTAAATGCAATTTAATGATACATTTTTAGTCATTGTTACCTTAAATATCTACAAGAGTATTTACGTATTGAAAACCTATAATTGATTACCTCCTCATCGAAAAATGTGGTAAAAGCAACATGACCCAGCTTTTTCAACTTCCGGCGTGTACCACGAGGTCGCTGGATGAAAGAAGCTCTGAACATGATCCCACCATTGGAGCCTAACGAAGGTATAGCCTCGCAAGCCCATATCTCAAAACAATAATTGAATCCCAACATAAGAAATAGTAACAATATTTATTTCGAGTTTCAGTATATAATTAAGTTAATGAATACGAGGACGTACCATAATAGCGCATATGTTACCAGAAAAATGGTAACTCGGATCCAGACCAGCGGGGACCGCAGTGGGAACACCGAGTCTGGTCCTCAACCAATGTCCACAACCACCGGTCAGCAATACGCTTCCCACTATCCACACCAAATATCAAATAGCAGACTCACAACACCTTAGCGACCTTCAGCGCATCACCGGACTGCTCTCTAAAATATCCAGCAGCAAATCGATCACGAATACGGTCTAACATCTACCCCCACGACTGAGCAACGAATACCATGTTAGGGTTGTATACATCAAAGCATACTTTATGCTTGTATTACCTAATTTCTCGGTCTTTATCTATGAGAATATTTAATTCATTTGTCACATGTTTTGCATATTTATTCACGCTATGGTTATGCGAATGTTGTCTAATTACTTTATATTGTAGATAATGTGTTGTATCGTGTCACACAGAATATCATATTATTGGTTCCTTATATTGTAATAATTAGTTCACAATATATAACATTAGACCGTTATGTGAGAAGTTTAATATATGCTTGAGATTGGTTGGTCTTGACCATTAGCATATATTAGCGTATTCGGTATACGTTGAACAGGATCGAGGTGAGATATATTCTTCTGTACGGACTATAAGAAAAACGTACATCTCGGATAATTATTCTTTCTTAATTATAGTGATTAATAGTTAATTATATATATTTAATATTTATTGCTTTGATTTATCATGGGTGAGAGCCACAATGATTGACTCAATATGCTCGATACTTTGGGCAATATTATTATTTATATGATAATTAATATTATAGCTAGAAATCGTGTCCCGACCAGTCGGGTTGATCATGTTCCTTGAGGCACTCGAAATGATTATTATATTAAACCCTGCAAGTGGAATTAATTTTCCGATATAATAATAAAAGTCCAGTGGTATACTCATGTATAACATATTAATTAATTAAAAGTTGTGAGTAGCTTAACTTAATTAATGGACATGGAATATCTTAAACACGGGAAATAATTAATTCAAAAGGGAGCCCAATTTCGTAAATTGGGATTTTGGTAGGAAGTGCAATATCAACCTTTTAGTGGACTAAGTTGATATTAATAGAATCATTATATTAGGAAGAGTCCTAATATTGGAAAGATGATATCTATTGGGAGTCCTTACCTTATCCTCCTTAAGGTCCCTAGAGTAGCCCAAAACACGGGAAAATTGTTTTTTTAGGACCGTAACTTTGGCCTAGTTGGCTTATAAGGACAATATATTTTCGGGCCTGGAGAAGAAGGACTTTAATTTGAAAAAGTAGGAAAATAAGGACAATTAAGCCCGAAGGCGGTCCGATTGGGCTTAATTGGCTCGTGCCTCGCACGTGACGGGCCGATTGCGGAAAAAAAAAAATCAGAAATGGGAGCAGAGCGTCACAATCGGATTGAAAATGTTTTTTCTCCAATCTGTTCGAAAAAACCCTAACCCACCGATCGAAGACTACGGAAGATGCCTTGCAATCGAAGTTTGAATACACAAATTGAAGAACCCTAGCCCACCAAATATCTGAGAATCATAATCGCTCACCCAAATTGAAGAAGTATAAGTATGTCTTCTACGACAACCCATGGTAATACGACGGTCGAATGCTATTGTGGAAGAAGAGCTTTTATTCGAACATCTTGGACTGATGACAATCCAGGCAGAAGGTTTGCGACATGCATAAATTCAACAGTAAGAAGCTTGCATACATTGTTTTGTTTTTAAATTTTAGTTTGGGAGTCATTTTTGTATAACAATAATTTCACACAATTTTTCAGAGGGGTGGGTGTTCGTTTTGGGCATGGGAAGATCCTCCTATGTGTAGGAGGTCAAAGAGCATCATTCCTGGCTTGTTACGGTGGATGAATGCAAAAGAGGCAGAAATTGAGAAGCTCAAAGCTAGTCGAAAAACTCTACTAAGACTCAGTGCATTTCTCTCAATCTTGTTGATGTTCTTGTGTGTGAAGGCAGTTGTTAGCACTCTTGAATGAAGAATGAAGTTTTAGTGAAGAGTATTTCTGGCAGTTGTCAGCACTCTTGAATGTAATTGTAGTACTTGTATTTTGTTATTTAATTCAACATTTGCAAAATGAAGTTTGCAATATTTGTATCTTGTTTTGAATGAAGTTTTTAGAATTATGTTGGCAAAATGACGTTATTGTATCTTGTTTTGAATGCTATTTGAACCCTCTTGAATGCTATTGCATAAATGGCATGCTTACAAGGAATGCCACTTAATTCCCATAATCTGCAGCTACAAGTGTGTTCATCAAGGTTGACACAATGCTGTGTACCATCAGTGCATCTTACCTGATAATGGATATTGTCTGACTTGATGGGTCTGCATGACACTGAGTTCTCAGCATGTTTTTCTAGAATCTTTTTTATCTTAGGAAAAATTCTTCCCTTCCATCTAATTGATGCTAAGTCTCTGCTACGCTGAAATCTAATCATCAGCCACTCTCTTATCCATTCAAGCATGGTTAAGATGGGCATCTCTCTTGCATCCAGGATACTAGAGTTAAAAGACTCACATAAGTTATTGAGAAGAATGTCACATTTAGGGTGCTCACCAAAATGTGACTTGCTCCATTGGTCAGCTGGTTTTTCATCTAACCACTTCCAAGCCACCTCATTAAACTCCTTCAGTTCAAGCATTCTTGCTTTCTAATCTCCAATTGTACTAGCATTTGCAGCTCTCCATAATGCCTGCTTATATGCAAGTCCCTTAAAACCTACATTTTATGATTAAAATGCATAAGTACAAGATTCAAGCAAGCACAAGAATAAAATTAAAAAATTGGAAAATACCTGCTGATTTGAAGTTTCCATGCAAGTGCCTCACACAGAATCTGTGTGGTGAATCAGGGAAAATTTAAGCAAATGCTTGAATAAGTCCCTTTTTCTTGTCAGACATGAAGGTATATTCATACCCTCCGTTGAGATCCAAGTCATGCTTCAAGCATATAAGGAACCACTCCCATGTTTCCCTTGACTCAGTCATCACTACACTCCAAGCAATAGGGTATAAATTGTTATTGGCATCAATACCCACAGCTGTCAATAGAATACCCTTATGTGGACCTTTTAAATGGCATCCATCTACACCAATGATTGGCCTACAACCTGCTTTAAAACCCTTCTTAACTGCATCTAGGCATACATAGAATTTTGAAAACCTACTAGCCCCATTTTCATCTTCTACATTGGCCAAAATCACAGTAGACCCAGGGCTACTTCTTTTCAACTCATCAACATAGTCCCAAAGCTTGCTAAATTGTTCACTTGGATTTCCCTGAAGTTTGTGCAGAGCTAACCTTTTAGCTCTAAATGCCTGCTCCTTTGTAACATCAATATCTAAGTCATCAACCACATCTTGCTGAAAGGTGCTAACCTTCCTCTTAGGATCTGTTATAAACTTCTTACGGTACTTCTCAGACAACCAAGATGATTTCAAATTTCTTACCCTATATTGAGCCACACAAGTGTGAGAACCCTCATACTGTCTTATCTGAAAACTCTCCTGACCTTCAACCTTTATCAAGTGTGCCTTCCAACCACAATTCTCACTGCATTTTGCATAACACCTAGTAGGTGCAGTCTTTGTGAATTTTATTGACCTCTTAGTCTTTATGGCATATGAGTTAACAGCTTTTTTAAATTCATCTCTAGTACTGAAAATCATCCCTAACTCAAATTCAGGTTCATAAATCACTTCAGGGTTGAAAATGGGATAATTATGTTCATTTTGCTCTCCATCAGAAATTTTATTCTCATCAAAATCTCCATTATCATAACCCAACACACCATCACTTTCTTCACTACTTGTATTTGACTCTACATTGTCACCAACTATGTTGTCAGTATTAATACTTTCATTGACATTTTTTTCAAACAATAAGTCATCATTTTCACTCTCACTCTCTTCACCATAGTCACTATCACTAAAGTCTTCTAAGTCAGAGTTATCCTCTCTACCCAAATCTTCATTCCTCTCACTATCGTAAAGAAACATTTGACAAAACTTACTGTTTACTTGTGGTGGAGAGTTTGACCGTTTCTTGTCACAAACTGGTCCCATGCTCAGCGAAAGTTGCGAATCTTCTTTCTATTGTTGTCAATATTCTCGCAGCTGTGTATTCAAACTTCGATTGTGTATTCAAACTTCGATTGCAAGGCTTCTTCCGTAGTCTTAGATCGGTGGGTTAGGGTTTTTTCGAACAGATTGGGGAACAAACATTTTCAATCCGATTGTGACACTCTGCTCCCATTTCTGATTTTTTTTTCCGCAATCGGCCCGTCACGTGCGAGGCACGAGCTAATTAAGCCCAATCGGACCGCCTTCGGGCTTAATTGTCCTTCTTTTCCCACTTTTTCAAATTAAAGTCCTTCTTCTCCAGGCCCGAAAAGATATTGTCCTTATAAGCCAACTAGGCCAAAGTTACGGTCCTAAAAAAACAATTTTCCCCCCAAAACACCTATAAAATGAGTACATAGGGGGTCGATTTTTGACACTCTTCTTGGCACAAAAATTTTCGATTTTTCTGTAATTTTGTGTTTAATTGTGGATTTTGACTTGTTTCTTGGATTCCACAATTTAGCTAACACAATATTTTTCTAAATACACAAATATTCAAGAAAAATAGAGAGAAAATTTGTAAGGTAATTTTTGGAAGAAAAAGTGGTTCAGCCGACCCATATCACAGTCCGAGCAGTCCGGTAGATTGTTGCCCACACAACATCCGGACATAGACGGGATATACTCTAGAAGATATTGAGGTAGAAACACAAGAAGATCGAAGAGGAATACGTGGAGTATCTCGATCGATCCAAAAAGGGATTTTCTACCACTTCGTGTCAAAGGTATAGATTATCAACTCTCATGCGTAAATATGTATGTTTAAATTGTTTATTAATCTGTTTAATTAATTAAATTGACAAGCCTAAATAGATCCGTTATTTACGTTGGTTAGTTTATAAAACCATATACCTCCAATATCGCTTCCGCTGCGTTTTATATTCCAACATACCGATCATACACGGCCCCCTCCGGTGGGACATCATCCCCGTGTACATCAAAGTCGGAGTCTCCGAATCACAAAATGGTGACTAACGCATACTCATATCTAGAAAATCGGATCAAGCGATGACCGATCCTGAACCAAAACTCATCGGCCTGTGCATCCGGTCTAATCACCTCGTTCGAGAACAAGGCATGCAATGCGGCATTAGAGACAACCCCCCCACTCCTCCCGGATAAAGTGACCAAGACACGACTCTCTAAACTCTCTAATAGTGTCATCACCTACACTCCGCAACTCAACAGTAATAGTCTTAACAATCCCTAATCTAACATACCCATTTATCGAGCATTTCGAACCCCGCATATTCGGCCTCTTCCAAACAACCTGATGATTCAAATATATCTTAATTTAGCTTCATGAGGGTGTATTCGGGTAATATGTAATCAGAAACAAGTAACTAGATAATTCGAGTAACAGTAAAATTTATTCGGCTTATGTCCATCGAGTTATTCTAATACAATCCGAGTCATCCTAATTCGAGTAGTTTTATGTCAATTCGTATCTACCTAAATCAATTTTCGTCATTCTAATTGCGGAAGAACATTAGTCTTCTAAATTAATTTGAGAAATCTTAATTGGTCAATTCGTCCAATTTGAGTAACTTATAAACTATATTCGAGTAATACAAACAGAAAAATGGAATAAACTAACTAAACGAAATAAACTAACTAAATTCGACACGATATCAATATTTATAACATTCCCAAATTCGAATTCAACCTCGAATACGAATTATCAAGATTACATAAACAATCAATTCAACACGATATCAATTCAACCGATTCAGAAACCTGATAATCCCCGTTTTCTCTATTTAATTCCCAAATTCGTTTTCTCTATCTGATAATCAATTCAACTTGAATTCAGGCTCGTTATTTAAATAAAGAACACGATAGCAATCCCCGTTTTCTCTACTTAATTCCCAAATTCATTTTCCTCTATTTATTATTTTTATTTTTTTCAGCGGTAGATCCAGTCTAAGAGTCGAATAAAACGAGTCTAAATTCGGGTAAAATGGTGTAAAATGAGCCTAAATTTCGAGTAAAACATGTCTAATTTTGAGTAAAACCGGTCCACATTCAAGTAAAACGAGTCTAAATTCGAGTGACACGAAAGTGAAATCTTACCTGGTTTTCGGCAGATCCAGCGGCAGCAGCGAACTCGGCATCGGCGTGACCGGCGGTGCCAGCTTCTCCATTCGCGGAACGCCTCATATTCGGGGAATTCGAATTCGACATCGAGAAAGAGGTAACTCGATTCAAACTCGGATAGAGGTGTTACTCGGATAAAACTCGATTCGTGAAACTCGATTTCTTGTGCAAAATAATCGTGAAACTCGATTTCTTGTTTAGTCGAATGAAGGAGATGAATCGGATGAAGAAGACGACTTCGGTTTATAAAGAGTTACTCGCGAATTCGAGTAACTCGAACCACTCGAGTAAAACTTTTCGTGTTACTTATTTTCTAGTAACACGTTTTTGCTTTCGGATAACCAAATTCTACGCACAGCTCTATTCTACTTTCAATCTATCTCTCGGGTAACCCGACTAGGACTCGTGTAACCCGAATTGAATCCGTGTAACCCGAATTCTGCTCATGTAACTCGTATTGGACGAGTAATAGCTATCCCTATTCGTTTAACTCGATCCGTATTCTGTAAGTCGAATTCGGGTAACTAGGTAGTCTAATACATGTTGCCCAATTGTCAACCTTACTCAATATTGTATTTTTTTTAAGTTGACTCGAAATTATGTTACTCGAAATTACAATATATAACTCGAATTTATTCGAGTAAAGGTCAATTCCGACAATTTGGGTATCAAAAGAGTTGTTGCTAAACTTTGGGCAAAAAAGAATAATACTATATGTAAAAGGGTAAGACAAGCTATTCCCACTATAATAAATGATATAGGAGTATAATTTTTGGTGTCGGTTTAGTATTACGCAAAATCCGACCCTCGACCCATGCTCAACGCTATAAAATCGTTCTTTCAAAGAGCAATAATTTATAAAATACAAACCAAACTAATAGTAGCAACCGGATTATTTACTATGAACTCATCATTGATATATTTTACTTTTTATTCTATAATACATATTCATCATCAATAATTATACAATTTACTCATCAATCACATACAATTATTTTTCCAAAATATACCATATTTTCACCAAATACTATACTTCAAGCAGAACTTAGTGAGTATTAAAATTTAGGAAAATTTACACTTTTAGACACTTTTAGTACCTATTTGGTTTGGCTATTAAATCCTTGTTAAATTATACAGTCAGTCTAATACCTAGTTTGTTTGAGTAATTTAAAACCTTACATTTATAACAAGTTCGACTATTCAACAATTAATCATGTTGTTTGCGATCTAAGAAGGATATGTTCCAATATTCACTATTTAATCCAAATTGATATGTTTTCATTTAACAACATTTTTTCAAATTCAAATAAATCACCCAACCAAATATATTAATATAATCGAGTTATGCTTATCATACTGTCAAAATGGTCGAGTCGGGCCTTGGACCAAATGAAAAAATCAGGTCGACCCGGTCCAAAAAAAAAGTCGGATCGCTGTAATGATGTCCTGGACCGACCCATACAGCGTAAAGTTGCATGGGGCCTCCTCAGCCGCCCCGGCTTACCCGACCGAGGGACTGCTGGATCGGGCCAGAAAAGTCCGGTAGTTTTCAGGCTTGGAAAATGGAATCCCAGTCCAACCTAAAATTCGGGCTGGTCGGACCAATCCACAGCTCAGATTGTATTTTGACAACTTTAACCATACGCACTAAAACCCATTTGATTCGAGTAACATAAATGATGAGTTGGGCAGTCGAATAGGTATTTAAAGCATCTATAACTATAAACCTCCGCAAACCTGTTTTTTCCGAATTCCAACGTGCCCTTTCAATAAAACAAAAACATCGCTCCTACATTTAGAGATGCTCAGAAAATTCGAACCCGGTGGGTCGACACGTCTACCCGGACCCGGCCAACCCGTCGGACCCGGGAACAAGGACTCGTGGTATACACGTGGGGGTCCGGGTCCGGGTCCTACATTTTGAGACCCGTCGACCCGACGGGTTGGACTCGGTTGGGAAATTAAAAAAAAAATTAAAAAAGTGACCGTTGGACCCGGCAGGTCGGACCCGGACCCGGCGGGTCCAACGAATTGATTTTCAAAGTTTTTAAAAAAAATGATAATTCTATCTATAAATACTCCCCCAACCTCTCTCATTTTTTCACACCCACTCATTCTAATCTAATTATCTCTCAACTATTGTTGCTATAATCTTTAATCTCTTTCTTTTTACTATCATTTAATCACTATGTCGAGTTCTGACAAGGGAAAGTGTATTGCTATGTCTCCCAAAAAATCCAACATGTCCAAGTTTGGGGCAAATCGAAGAAACCATCTGGCATAACTATTCGGGAGTCTCAAAACCATCCTCCACCCGGTTTTAAAAATGAAAGTCAAGAAGATGAATATGATACTATATATGAAAGTATCTACTATGGTAGTACAACAACTACTATGAAGAAGAAATTGACCCCCGGGGATTTCGACGTGTCCCAAATCGTCAACAACTGTAACACTCCAAGAGGTGGCTATTACAGTGCCGTGGACCCCACACTGGGACCCACCAGGCGATATCCAAAACAGGTTGAATAAGTATTATCTTTGTGATACCGAACCACAATAATTAGTCCATACTCCGACTAGGAGTTTATTTAATAGTATGGCCAACGGCCTTATGATACACAGGATCCGAAAACACAAGTATAAACCATATGGAGATGGAAAATACCTAAACATTTATCCAACCAGACAAAAATTTAAATAAGGCAGAATTAAAGTAATATTACACAGTTTAAAACATAATCGGACAACAATAGACTTGGGCCCCCCGAACTAGTATCCCTCGAACCCTTCGCCGTCAACATGCTCTTCCCGTGCCTTGCCTTTGCCTCGACCTAAAATACAACACAAGTATTTCACCCATAACACAGGTTCAGATATACATGATAATTAATTCTTCCGACATTATATAATTCACATATATAGATCTCAAGGAAAACATCATGACTATTAATCATACCCCTCGGGCGTATGAAACAATCAGTCACAAACCGTCGAACACATCTAATCATACATGGACTATGAACGATTAACAATATGGCTCAAGATGGACATCACAGTACGCCCGATCCGGAAATGTGTCCGTGTACATGTCCACCCCGTATACGGAATCCAGAATATACGTGTGACAATGTACCTAATTAGCCTCACGAACTACGTCTCATGTGCACAGTCCAATACGGAAACATCCACGTATGACTATATAAGTGCCCGGCTAAAAATCCTACACAATAACCAATCGGCACGCAGATATGATTCCAGATATGTCACGATACAACATGACAACGAAATTCAACGAAATACATGTCCGATTAAGGATCAAGAAAACTCACCGAAGTGACTATAAGGACCAACGAGATCAACGATTCAAAGCGACGTACTTGGGAATGCAACCCCATGAAGAAAACGGAATAACGTCAAAGACAATGTCAAATCACGGCAAACATTTCATACACATGAAATGTATAACCATCACAAGAATCTAATCATCATTATAACCAAGCAAGATAACTTGCCTCAATACGGAGACGAGAATAATCCTCTTCTTGTCGAAACGAACGAACGGTCCTCGACTAATATCGTTTACTCGAACAATCAACCTTAAACGAAATACATTTTACTCAATAACATATTCGTATAATTATCAATATAGAATTTGTAAGACGACACCCTACAATCCATTAGAATAGTTTCGCTATCTCAAATATCGAAGTCTTATACCAAGAATTCTTTTTACCCTCACTTCAACCATAAAATCGGTTCATAATACTTTTACCGAATGTTCACATGATTCTTCATAAATAAGAATTTTATCAAGAACATGTTAAACAACCACTTATGTTGTCAATATCATCTTATGTTGATTAAACTTTCCAAAACATTACAATGTTGAAAGGTAAAATCTGCACAATTATGTTCATCAATACATCTCATCTAAATTGAATATTAAGCTTACAATAAGGTTATATTAGTTATGAGATTACACCATATTCATGAAGGTTATCAAAATCATTCTTACAAACCTGGAGGATTCATTAATATCATTTATGAGTTCACTACCTTAAGAACACCACAAGATGATTAAACACATTCTTAGGTTATCAACACATTCGGTTAATAAGAAGTTATTGTTGTTTTCACAAATATCCTTATCAATTTTCAAAGTCTTGCTGGGCTGAAACATAAGGAGGTTATAACTCTTAAGAATTCTGAACAAGAGAACATCCTCCTACTTCTAACATTGCCAAGTTCTTCCCAAGGTAAGTGAATATCAAGTATGGTGTTTGAACACTTTATGATAACAATTTCATTGTTCAATTCTAACCATGATGAAGGTAACTGATTTATCAATGTCCTACTGATATGAATTCGTCCCGCAAGGTGAGCATGAAGATTATAAACATGGTTACTATCATTATAACCTCAAGAACACATCCATTTCAAACCCTCTTTTATCATATTCATCAAGAAGTGTTTAAAAAGTTGGATTAAAACTATGTTTTACTTGATTAATTTAACTCTAGGTGAAATATACTTCCTCATTAACACCAACATACGAAAAGTACAGAGAAGGGATGCACACATACCTCCAGAAATGATGAACAACTCTCAACACTACAAGAAAGTATACTCCAAGCTCAAGAACACCCCCTAATCTTCAAGGTAATGAGCTCCACTCCAAGATTTAAGGCTTAAACACAAGTTGTAGGAGGTTGATATCGATTTGGGGGTGCAGAGGGACGATATATGGAGATAAAATTGGTTTAGAGTTGTGAAGAAATGAAAAACAGACTGGTCCTATAAATAGACTGTGCAGGCTTAACGTACGCTATCGGGTAAATGTAGCATACGTTAACTCTCTTACCTATGCTAACTGGTTAATGTTATGTACGTAAGCGGCTTACAGTGGCTATTGTCTTGAATCCACAGGCCATTAGCCCACGCTAATTAAAAGGGTGCTACGCACGCTAATAAAAATTGACTCTGGCCGACACGACAGCTCATACATCATACACAAACATGCTAACGGATAACAAGTTCACGTGCTGAAGTCAACTAATGTCAGATTCCTTCTTAACGTACGCAACAGACAAAGTATTACGTACGTTAAATCACAAGTTTAGCGTACGTTGGTTAAGCCACGTAGCGTACGCTACACCAACAGAAAAAGTTCAAAAATGCAACTCTCCAATTAACATCGAATCATCAAGTATGAAATGAAATAACAAAGATATGAAGCTCAAATCTATAATACCTCAACATAATATGAAATGCAACGATCCACGGTAATCAATTTATCCGAATATACAACGACAGATACAAATGAAAAATTACAATCGGATATTACATACCCCTCTTAAAAAGAGTTTCGTCCTCGAAACTAAGGAGTAAATAACTCGGGGTATCTCACTCGCATATTATCCTCGATTTCCCACGTAGCCTCCTCGGCTCCGTGTCGCGACCACTGAACCTTTAGCAAAGGAATCGTCTTGTTTCTCAACTGTTTGATCCTCCTCTCGAGTATCTGTACAGGACGCTTCTCGTACGAATGATCCTCCGCTAATTCGATCTCATCGAACTGAAGTATATGACTCGGATCAGCAACATACTTCCTCAACTGGGAGACATGAAACACGTTGTGAATCCGACTTAAAGTCGGTGGCAAAGCCAGTCGATAAGCCAGATCACCCACACGCTCCAAAATCTCAAACGGCCCAATGTACCTTGGGCTCAGCTTGCCCTTCTTCCCAAAACGAAAAACACCTCGGGTAGGAGACACCTTCATTAGCACATGGTCACCTACCTCAAACTCAAGCGGTCGTCGTCGGTGGTCTGTGTAGGACTTCTGTTGACTTTGAGCCGTTAACAAACGACTCCTAATCAAAGCGATCTTCTCGCGGGCTGCTAATAACATATCGGGTTCCATACCCAGGGATTCTGACAGTTCGTCCCAACACAAAGAAGACCTACAACGACGGCCATACAATGCCTCATACGGAGCCATCTGAATCGAAGCGTGCCAACTATTATTATAAGTGAATTCCACCAAAGGTAGCTGGGCTTCCCAATCGTCCTTCCAATTGATAGCACATGCTCTCAACATGTCCTCTAGAGTTTGGATGGTTCTCTCGGACTGACCATCGGTCTGCGGATGAAAAGCCGTACTGAAATTCAATTGCGTGCCCATCACACGATGAACTGCCTTCCAGAAGTGTGACACGAATCGCCCGTCACGGTCCGATACAATACTCTTGGGGGTACCATGTAACCTTACAATCTCTTTAATAAATAGCTGGGCTAATCTCTCGGGACCCCACGTGTCTTTAATCTCCAAAAAGTGGGCTGATTTGGTCAGCCGATCCACAATCACCCAAATCGTGTTCATTCCTCGACGACTCGTTGGCAAGTTAGTGATAAAATCCATCGATATGTCCTCCCATTTCCACTCGGGAATCGGGAGCGATTCAAGATTCTGCGGTGTGGTGCTCAATCTTAACCTCTTGTGAGTTAAACATCTCGAAACGAATTCGGCAACCTCACGTTTCATATTCCCCCACCAATAATTTTGCTTCAAATCCTTATACATCTCGCTAGATCCCGGGTGAATAGAGTACGGGGTAGCATGGGCTTCTCTCATGATAGAGTTCCTCAACTCTTCGTCTGCGGGTACACAAACTCGATTTCTAAAGCGAATCAATCCATCCTCGTGGATCACGAATCCAGGGGCTTTCCCTTGAGTTACTTCATCCCGAACTCGAGATAAGAATGGGTTCGTAACTTGCTTCGATCTGATCATATCATCAAGAGACGAAGAAATCTCAAGTGTGCAAAGTTGTCCCTGAATACGCTGTAACCAGACTTCAATTTCTGGCCTCATAAGATCTAACTACAACTCTCTTTGTGCTGTCAAGCGGCTCAGCATCTGCTCCTGCACTGTCTTACGGCTCAAAGCGTCGGCAACCACATTTGCTTTGCCCGGATGATAAAGGATCTCGATATCATAGTCCTTGATTAATTCTAGCCACCTTCTCTGCCTCATGTTCAACTCCTTCTGAGTAAAAATGTGCTTTAGGCTCTTGTGGTCAGTAAAGATCTGGTAGGTAACTCCATACAGATAGTGACGCTAGATTTTCAAAGCATACACCACGGCTGCTAGCTCCAAGTCGTGGGTCGGATAGTTAACTTCATAGGGTCTCAATTGTCTCGATGCATAGACAATCACTTTCCCTTCCTGCATGAGTACACATCCAAGGCCCTGTCTCGACGTGTCACTATACACCACGAATCCTTCTGTTCCCTTTGGTAGAACCAAAACAGGTGCTGAAATCAATCGACTATTGAGCTCATCAAAACTTTGCTGACATGACTCTGACCACAAGTACTTCTTATCCTTCCTCAGTAGGTTAGTCATTGGTTGCGCAATTTTGGAAAATCCTTCCACGAACAGTCGGTAGTAACCCGCTAGGCCGAGGAAACTACGAACTTCCTTCACGTTCTTCGGAGGTAGCCAATCTCGAATGGATTCTGTCTTCTGTGGGTCCACTCTCACTCCTTCGGCTGATATCATATGCCCAAGAAAGATAACTTCAGGCATCCAGAATTCACATTTAGAAAACTTCCCATAAAGCTGCTCCCGCCTCAATGTATCGATATCTTGGTGGAGATGATGTTCATGCTCTTCGTGGTCACGAGAGTAAATCAGAATGTCGTCAATAAAAACGACTACAAAGCGATCCAGATAGTTAATAAAAACTCGATTCATCAACTCCATGAATACCGCCGGTGCATTAGTCAATCCAAATGGCATCACCACGAACTCATAATGCCCATAGCGAGTACGGAAAGCTCTCTTCGAGATGTCAAACTCTCGAATCCTCAACTGATGATAACCAGATCTCAAGTCGATCTTAGAAAACACAACAACTCCCTTAAGTTGATCCAATAAATCATCAATACGAGGCAAATGATATTTGTTCTTAATGGTTACCCTATTCAGCTCACGGTAATCAATACATAAACGTAGAGATCCGTCTTTCTTCCGTACAAATAACACTGGTGCTCCCCAAGGGGATGCACTAGGTCGAATATAGCCCTTCTCAGTCAATTCCTCAAGCTGGTTTTTCAACTCCTGCATCTCAGTTGGAGCCATACGATACGGTGCTTTCGAAAGCGGGGACGTACCCGGCTCCAACTCAATAATAAACTCCACCTCACGATGTGGAGGTAAACCTGGAAACTGTTGGGATTCGGTGCCTAAAACGAAGGCCCAGCGGAAGCGGTAAAACGAAAATTAATTCGATCTGAATCCCTACGAGGATCGATCGAGCTATGTATATACGAATATATAAACGAAAAGCAAGAGTCGTAAGAAACTAACCCTCGAAGTCCGTTGATTAAATGGAAACCTTCTCTTGAGCTATTCCCCAAGCTTTAGTTTGATCTCTACGAGTTCAATCCGCTCCAAGCCCTTGAACGATCCAACGCCGAAAACACCGCGTCTCTACTTGTCACGCGCCGGAAAAACGACCGGAACAACAACACTCGATTAACCTCTAAGGTTACGGCTAGAATCAAGTGGTGAAGCTTTTATTATTATTACACTCTAAGTGTATAATATGTCTCTCTCAATGTATCTTGAATTTTCTCCAAGAAAACTCAAGAACAAAAGTGAAGAAGAAGATGAAGATGAAGACTAAGAAAAATAATTTTCTCTCTCACTTCTTCAAAGCTCACTACTGAATTGTGTGTTAGCAAGTGAGAGTTTGTCTCCACTTATATTCTTATTCAACTCCCCAAGATCTCCTACTTTAGACAATATCACCAAGGTGTGATATTTGTCCCCTTGATTGAACATAAGTCTTCCACCAACATGTGGAGACTATGACCAAGGAAAAGGGAAGGAAAGAGGGGTGGCCATCTAGAAGGACCCGGCGAGTTCGGTCCGTTTCGGACTCCGTGAGTCCAAACAGATAAACTCCTATTCCGTTCCGATGTATTTGTGTCGATTAATTAATCCAATCAATTAATCACATTAAATACATAATAACATAATTAATTTCTCCAAGAAATAATTATATTCACGAATTAAATTAATCACCCAGAATTTATTTAATCCATTAGGCCGTAAATCAATTTATCGATAAATCGATTTAGACATCGATGTCCCAAATTAGATATCCAATATCTAATATTTATAATGAGAGATTAAGCTCGATTCATTCCGTCGTCAATCCTAATGCGCGACTCGGTAGGTCCGTCTCGATCGGCAATGGGAGGAACCAAAGAGTAGTAGCACCACCTAGCCACTGGCGGCTATAATGTACCCCCGAATGAGAACGAATGATTGGGATCATTCAAGAACCATTCTGTCGTGAATACCGATGGCGTATAAACCCTTCTTTCAAATGTCCCGATCAAGTTATAGGGTCACGGCCGGTCAAACCCTATCATACTTGACGCTATGCATGCGTTAATGCAAATCGAGATCATCGAGCTCTCGTGTATCTAATACAACTAGCTCCAATGCTTTGGCCAAAGACTTATGATCTCATCGCAATAACCGCATAGGACATATAACCGTTCACTAACAGGAGAAAGAATTGTCTTGGTATTCGATAGGACTGCTACTTGCCCATCAAGATGCACGTCGAGGTTGACCCCCGCCTTAGGTTTACGTGGTCGAACTACTCTAATGAAAATTTTGACGTCACAAGCACATCCCTACTAAATCCTCAAGTCGAAGGTTCACGAATACCTATCACAACCTTTCGATTCCGTCATTGGTATCCCGGAGTGAAATCAGTGTGACGAATCGAGGGTGAGTCGGTTGAGTATACTAATCCAATTAGCATACCTATAACGTGTGCTCCCACTAACCATTAGTGTTCGACGTGCACTCTCCTTGTCAAAGAACACGTCATACAAGTCTTCACATAAACTTAACGCCTACCAAGTTTCATCGACTTGCGACGATTAAGTATTTGAGCTATAAACCTTTCCAGTGCGACCCCCTTATCCAATAAGGAGTGGAACGTTTTGCTCTCAAATACGGACTAGTTTCTACATGTATATTTACGAGTTAGGAATGCGGTAACTTCCAGTAAATAAAGAAACATCCATTGCCTTATATTGATGATTTACATAATAACAAGTACAATGCCCTCACTCAACATCCTCTCGAGTGGCATTCGAGGGCATACTCCTAACAATCTCCCACTTGCACTCAATGCCACACACTATGGTATCTAATACCCATATTCTCCAGATGACGCTCCAAGCTAGTCGAGAAAGTGGCTTGTCGTGGATCGCGACGTTGTCGTCGAGTCTACTCTGTGCAAAGACAATGTATCCCTTGCGAACAAATTCTCTTACGAGATGATACTTTCTCTCAATATGTTTGGTCCGTTATGAAACCTCGGCTCCTTGGCTGCGCTCTGACTCCGTCGTTGTCGCGATGCAGTAACAGCGGCTCAAGACATGGTATCACTTGAAGTTCTCCCGAAACTTCTTAATCCGAACCCTTCCTTGGAAGCCTCCGAGGCCGCTTGATACTCGGCTGACAGTGGAATCGGCGGTCGCGCTTTGCTTGGCGCTACGCCAAGATCGCTCCTCCATTAAGAGTAAATATGTAGCAGTAGACATCGAGTCGTCCTTCGGTCCTTGGAAGTCCGAATCGGTGAATCCCACCACATCGATTCTCCACCGCCATACATCGTAACCATATATCTAGTCCTTCTTAAGTACTTGAGAACGTTCTTTCTGGCGGTCAATGTTCCCTACAGGTTTGCTGAAAACTACTCACCACGCTTACAGCATGCGCGATGTCAGGTCTTGTACACAACATAGCATACATAAGGCTACCCATGGCCGAAGCATATGGTATATTACTCATTTCCTTTCGTTGTTCCTCACTTTGAGGACACATCTTCAAGGTGAGTTTTATTCCATGTCGCATCGGTAGGAACCCTCTTTTAGAATCATCCATCTTAAATCGCTTTAAGATTTTGTCTATATGGAGGGCTTGGGAAAGACCTATTGTTCTCTTCGCTCTATCCCGGTAGAGTCGAATACCAAGAATATAGGTAGCTTCTCCCAAGTCTTTCATGGAGAAATTACTCGAAAGCCAAGCTTTCACAGAACTAAGCATTCCCACATCATTTCCTATTAGTAGAATGTCATCTACATATGGTACTAAGAATGCGATCTTGCTCCCACTAACCCTCTTGTATACACAAGGTTCCTCTTCATTTTGCACGAAATCAAACTCTTTGATTGCCTCGTCAAAACGAAGGTTCCAACTACGCGACGCTTGCTTCAGTCCATAAATGGAACGCTGAAGCTTGCACACTTTCTGAATATCGACTTCGGACACAAAGCCTTTAGGCTGCTCCATATAGATTTCCTCCTCGAGGAATCCATTAAGGAAAGCCGTCTTTACGTCCATTTGCCATATCTCATAATCGTGGTAGGCAGCTATAGCAAGCATCATGCGAATAGACTTGATCATGGCTACGGGCGAGAAGGTATCGTGGTAATCGATCCCTTTCTTCTGGGTATAACCCTTTGCCACAAGCCTGGCCTTATAGGCGTCAACCTTGCCATCACCATCAGTCTTTCTCTTGTAGATCCACTTATTCCCAATAGGCACTATGCCCTTGGGGCGGTCTACTAGAGTCCAGACCTGATTGACATGCATCGAGTCTATCTCAGCTTCCATAGCTTCACGCCATTTCGCGGAGTCTACATCCACCATCGCTTGGTCATAGGTTGTCGGGTCGGTCTCTTGGCTATCACTTGGAACCTCATGGAGACCCAGTTCCTCCAAGTGCACAAGCCCATACCTCTCAGGTAAATGAGACACCCTACTAGACCTACGAGGTGGTTGTACTTGTGTTTCAGAAAGTTCGGTTCAGTTTCTTGCAGTGTCTCAGGAGTTTCATTGTATTCTTCTAAAGAAATACTTCTACCTGCTCCGCCTTCCTGAATGAACTCATCTTACAGGAAGTGTGCTTGTAAAGCAACAACGATCCTTCGATCTTCGGGCATGTAGAATAGATATCCCATCGTCCCAGACGGGAATCCTATGAAACGTCCCTTCGCAGACCTAGCTTCCAACTTTTCCACCTTAGTCTTCTTGACATAGGCGGGACATCCCCAAATCCTAATGTGATTAAGACTTGGTTTCCTTCCTTCCCACATCTCATGTGGAGTTTTAGGAACGGATTTGGAAGGACATCTGTTCAAGATATACGCGGCAGTCAGGAGTGCATACCCCCACAGGTAAATCGGTAAGTCAGTATAGCCCAGCATGGAACGGACCATGTTCAACAGGGTCCGGTTCCTTCTTTCTGACACACCATTTAACTGAGGAGTACCTGGAGGTGTTAGTTGTGAAACTATTCTATGTTCCTTAAGGAACTCGTCAAACTCCGTACTCATATACTCGCCACCTCGGTCCGACCGAAGTGCTTTGATATGATTACCAGTTTGTTTCTCGACTAGGGCCTTGAATTCCTGGAATTTCTCAAAGGCCTCGGATTTATGTTTCATTAAGTATACATAACCATACCTAGTATGATCATCTGTAAACGTAATGAAGTATTGATATCCGTCACGTGCTACTTCTAAAGCACCACATACGTCGGTATGGATTAATCCCAGTTTATCAGCGGCTCTTTCAAAAGTCCCTGTGAAGGGGGACTTAGTCATTTTGCCTTTAAGGCATGATTCACAAGTAGGAAAGGGATCCGATCCTAATGGACCCATAAGTCCATCTTTTTCCATCTTGTAAACCTTAGTCTGACCAATATGACCAAGTCTAAGATGCCATTTCAAAACTTGATTGGTTTCATCCCTACCACGTTTTCTAGTCATAGTATTCACAACTACTTTGTTGCTGAGATTTAGATGATACAATCCATTCAACAATGTAGCAGTACCCACTAGTTTATTTCCAAAATAAATTTTGCAGGAACCATCACCAATGAAAAATGAAAAGCCTTTTTGGTCCATGACCGGAATGGATACAATGTTTTTGTGCCCCTTGGGCAAAACAAGTACATCTTCTAAAGTCAAAACAAAGCCGGATTCTAAACCCAAAAGAAGTGATCCTATGTCGGTCGCCTCGACACTATGCCCACTTCCGACTGTGATCATAACTTCTCCGGCTCAAGCTTCTTACTTTGTTCAGATCCGATTCACGGTACAAATATGAGAACTAGCACGAATCCAAGATCCAGAAGTATAAAATACGATAGAGAACAATTTGTTTCCAAAACTAAAAGTTACAGACCAAGTGCCATGAAGAATCGGACAGTCTCTAGCCCAGTGACCCAACTCACCGCACTTGAGACAAGTATCCTTCTTCTTCTTGTTCTTCGGAACCATCGGGGCCTTGCCCTTTCCCTTAAGGTCCTTAACTTGTAGTCCAGTTTGCTTCTTGGTCTTTTTCTTCTTGTTCTTAGACCTCCGAGGTCCTGAAGAAATCACAAGAGCAGACTCCTTCATCCGCGAGTCTTCATCCGAGGCGAGCGGTCACAAGTTTGTTCATTAGCCCGGCTAAATTACATGCAATCTCATTGCAGTTGAAGTTCATAACAAACTGTGAGAAGGAATCAGGGAGAGATTGTAGGATAAGGTCGGTTTGGAGAGAAGTATCCATTTTAAAATCAAGAGCCTCCAATCTCTCGATCATGGATATCATTTTGAGGACGTGTTCCCCAACCTTCTCACCTTTCTTCATCCTTGCACCGAACAATTGCTTGGATATCTCATATCTAGCGATTCTGCTGTGCTCACCATAAAGCTCGGTTAAGTGAGATAGAATCGCCAGCGAAGTCATTTTCTCATGAGCTCTCTGAAGCTCATTAGACATGGAAGCCATCATATAAGCACGGACTTTCACGTCATCCTTAACCCACTTTTCGTGGTTTTCAATCTCTTCCGATTGGCTCGGGTCCGCACAGAGGCGCCGGAATGTCTGTCTCCAAGACGTATCCCGGTGCCTCTATACCGAGGACAATCATCGGATTGCGGAGCCAATCCACAAAGTTAGGTCCCATTAAGGTGTTCTTTTCGAGTAGAATTGCGAGTGGATTCATTGTCATATTGAGATTTATGCATTAAGTATAACAGTTAATTAGTGACTCATTCAATTATGTTACGAGTATAGAATTTAAGGTCTTTTCTATTCTTGTTACCCGGCTCCCACTATTTTTATCGGAATAACACACTCCCATGTGATATCCTAAGTATCGTCGCTCTACTTCATAGTGGTGATCGAGTTCTTTATAAATCTTAATAGAGGGCAACGCAGGTTTCTAGTCTATTAATTTTCATAAAGTGGTGTCCAACACCAACCCATCTAATGGATGATTCGATCTTCTTTTTCCCCTTGTTCACTCCCCTCAACCTATACGGTTTCTATGGTTCGTGAACAAGTTAAGTTTATACCATCGACGCAAATCAGTTTCACAATTGAATCTTATCCGCAACCTATCGGGTTTCTAAGGATAAAATTTGCTCCAACCGAAGGCATCGATGCGCTCGGTAATTTATCCGTCCTCCCGACGACTACCCGATAACTCGGAAGCATAGCACATCCGGTTTGGATTTCAATTTCCCGAAAACTCGATGGAGGGAAGGAAAACCTTGAAACCTTATAAACTTAATAATTTATCGTGGGAGAATTTTCGCGATTAACGTTACACTTTGCACATTAATCATTTAAGCGCGTTTGTGGCATTCATACAATATGAAACAACCATTCACAACCTAGTTGCTACCAACATGTGGTTCATGGACCGTTCCTAGAAAACAAAAACTCCGTAATCTAATTACAAGTCTTCGTCTTGAATCTTCGTCTTCTCGAAATGGATCTTCCTCCGGTCTTCGTCATTACATATAAATTTTACATCGAAAATTGGATCCTAGATACAAATATTTCTAGTAAAATAAATAGGCTCAAAACGGCCTTTACAACCCAATCGAATAAAACGAACGATTCAAAACTAAGTCCACGAACCACATCCCCATTCAAAAAGCATTCATCCAATAAATACTATATAAATGGAAAGCGTAGAGATACATTGATCCAATCAACAATACGAACCGATCCAATCGATTCACACAATCGGTAATTTGATAACGTTCAAAATAATTCGGTCGACCATAAATATTCCAATTAATCAAATTTCCCTTATAAAATGAAATACTATAAATCATTTTAATCATATTAAATCCAATTTAACATGCGGGAGATTAATTTTTAAGAATACACGAAAAAATCGAGCCGGTGAAAAATGGCTGCTGGCCGAAGTCATCGCTGCCGGCACTGCCGGCGGACACGGCCGTGTCGCCGGACACGGTCGGGTCATGCCGGCGGTGTCCTGCACATTCTTGCCGGACACGGCCGTGTCGCCGACACGGTCGAGTCACTTCTCAAGCCTTCCGGCCGGACACGCCTTGTCGCCGACACGGTCGGGTCTCGAGCGATGGCAGGCCAGACCGGACACGACCGTGTCACCCGGGACACGGTCGAGTCACCCTCGGCAGATTACCCTTTTTGTCCAAAAAGTCGTCCGACGACAATTCGGGCTAGATTTTCGATAGGATATCAATATCAATATTTTCCGACTTTCGTATCTTCAATATAAATCATATTTCCCGAAATTTAAGATTTATATTTAGACATAAACTTACGAAAAATACAATTATTTACGAAAAACATATACCACGATTATGACTAAAATGATTCCAAATCATTCACCATCTAATCGAGCATTCCAAATGCCAATATCGTATATACGATCGCAAGACCTACGCTCGATACCCTTTGTTGGGATTCGGTGCCTAAAAGCGAGGCCCGGCGGAGCGGTAAAGCGAAAATTAATTCGATCAATCCCTACGAGGATCGATCGAGCTACGTATATACGAATATATAAACGAAAAGCAAGAGTCGTAAGAAACTAACCCTCGAAGTCCGTTGATTAAATGGAAACCTTCTCTTGAGCTATTCCCCAAGCTTTAGTTTGATCTCTACGAGTTCAATCCGCTCCAAGCCCTTGAACGATCCAACGCCGAAAACACCGCGTCTCTACTTGTCACGCGCGGAAAAGCGACCGAACAACAACACTCGATTAACCTCTAAGGTTACGGCTAGAATCAAGTGGTGAAGCTTTTATTATTATTACACTCTAAGTGTATAATATGTCTCTCTCAATGTATCTTGAATTTTCTCCAAGAAAACTCAAGAACAAAAGTGAAGAAGAAGATGAAGATGAAGACTAAGAAAAATAATTTTCTCTCTCACTTCTTCAAAGCTCACGGCTGGAATTGTGTGTTAGCAAGTGAGAGTTTGTCTCCACTTATATTCTTATTCAACTCCCCAAGATCTCCTACTTTAGACAATATCACCAAGGTGTGATATTTGTCCCCTTGATTGAACATAAGTCTTCCACCAACATGTGGAGACTATGACCAAGGAAAAGGGAAGGAAAGAGGGGTGGCCATCTAGAAGGACCCGGGCGAGTTCGGTCCGTTTCGGACTCCCGTGAGTCCAAACAGATAAACTCCTATTCCGTTCCGATGTATTTGTGTCGATTAATTAATCCAATCAATTAATCACATTAAATACATAATAACATAATTAATTTCTCCAAGAAATAATTATATTCACGAATTAAATTAATCACCCAGTAATTTATTTAATCCATTAGGCCGTAAATCAATTTATCCAATAAATCGATTTAGACATCCAATGTCCCAAATTAGATATCCAATATCTAATATTTATAATGAGAGATTAAGCTCGATTCATTCCGTCGTCAATCCTAATGCGCGACTCGGTAGGTCCGTCTCAGTCAGCAATGGGAGGAACCAAAGAGTAGTAGCACCACCTAGCCAGCCTGGCGGCCTACACTGTACCCCAACTGAGAACGAATGATTGGGATCATTCAAGAACCATTCTGTCGTGAATACCAGTTAACGTATAAACCCTTCTTTCAAATGTCCCGATCAAGTTATAGGGTCACGATCAGTCAAACCCTATCTGTACTTGACGCTATGCATGCGTTAATGCAAATCGAGATCATCGAGCTCTCGTGTATCTAATACAGCTAGCTCCAATGCTTTGGCCAAAGACTTATGATCTCATCGCGATAACCGCATAGGACATATAACCCGTTCACTAACGGGAGAAAGAATTTGTCTTGGTATTCGATAGGACTGCTACTTGCCCATCAAGATGCACGTCGAGGTTGACCCCGCCTTCCGGTTTACGGGTCGAACTACTCTAATGAAAATCTTGACGTCACAAGCACATCCCTACTAAATCCTCAAGTCAAAGGTTCACGAATACCTATCACAACCTTTCGATTCCGTCATTGGTGTCCCGAGTGAAATCCGTGTGACGAATCGAGGTGAGTCGGTTCAGTATACTAATCCAATTAGCATACCTATAACGTGTGCTCCCACTAACCATTAGTGTTCGACAGCACTCTCCTTGTCAAAGAACACGTCATACAAGTCTTCACATAAACTTAACGCCGGTCAAGTTTCATCGACTTATGACGATTAAGTATTTGAGCTATAAACCTTTCCAGTGCCGACCCCCTTATCCAATAAGGAGTGGAACGTTTTGCTCTCAAATACACGGACTAGTTTCTACATATATATTTACGAGTTAGGAATGCCAGTAACTTCCAGTAAATAAAGAAACATCCATTGCCTTATATTGATGATTTACATAATAACAAGTACAATGCCCTCACTCAACATCCTCTGAGTGGCATTCGAGGGCATACTCCTAACAGAAACTCGTCTGCGAATACGTCTGGGTAGTCTCGAACTACCGGTATGTCGGACAATTCAACTGGTCGATCTGCTGTTTTGGTCATGTAGCACCAATAACCAATACACCCTTGATTAAGCAGTGTCACTGCTTTCATAGCGCTGATGACTCTCCCGGAACGACTAGGATTATCACCTCGAAAAATACACTCGAAACCATCATCAGAAGTGACGGTTACCATCCGCTTGCGAACATTAAGTATGGCATCATGACGATCCATCCAATCGATACCCAAGATTATATCATCCTTAGGTAAATCGACTACAATCAGATTTGACAACCACTCACGGTCGTTCATACGAATCGGACAGTCCTGGACTTCACGATTCCCAATAATTCTTCTACCATCGGGTAGACCAATCACGTAAGGCTCGCAATTGATAACATGGTCTAGAGGCAAACTACTCAAACAAGAAGAAGATATAAAGGAGTGTGAAGCACTGATATCAAAAAGAACACACACAGGCTGGGAGTAGGGGTGTTCAAAACCGGATATCCGGACTTTCGGATATTAGATTTTGATATCCGATATCCGTATCCAAAAATTCGGATATCCAAATTTTTCGGATATGGATATCGGATATCCGAACATATCCGAAATATTTGATATTTTTTCCTATCTAACTTTTACAACAATTATATATAAATTAAAAACAACAAATTATCTTAAATAAATGACAATTTAACATCCATCCAAGGTTCATACAATCAAATAACATTTTTAACTTAAACATTGCAGAAATATTTATATAATCGAAATTCAAAACTTCTTCAATTCTCTATGATTCTCCATCATTAGCATTCCTGTTAAATCCACCGACAGACGACCTACAAAAAATTATAAAAAGTAAGTAACCAATAGTAACCAATACAGTGCAGTGCATGACTTTTGTTAAGTCATTCCTGTAACCAATACAGTGCACTAGTGCAGTGCATGACTTCTGAGTTTTTTTCATTCCTGTTAAATCCGTTCAATTGTACTAGTTTTTTTTTTTTTGGCTTTCAATACATACAGTGATATAGACCTCAAACACTAGTTTGAGAGGATTGGTGAGTTAATAAATAATAAGTAGCAAATAGACATACATACCTCAAACACTATCGTCGATTGTTTCATCAATAACAATGCTTGGTTGGTCCACAATTAAGTCCTTCAAACCTGTTATTTAAATTAAAATAAACATTTCAAATCAATATTAATATACACGAGTACAATTGCCAATTGGAAATAAATATGAGCATTATAAACATACTTTCTTCTTCCATTTTCTCTATTTCAAGCAACGTCTCATCAATCATAATAGGAGTACGAGAAGCACGTAACCAATCTTGTGCACAAACTAACGCTTCCACCATTTTTGAAGTTAAAGAAGTTCGGAAAGAATCAAGTACCCTTCCTCCGGTGCTAAAAGCCGACTCGGAAGCAACCGTAGAAACCGGAATAGCAAGTACATATCGGGCCATTTTCGAAAGTATGGGATATCTACATTCTTGGACTTTCCACCATTTCAATATATCAAAATTTGATGTCAAAGGTTCTCGATCTTCCGCTAGATATTTGTCTAATTCCGTCTTTTTCAAGTTGGTTTCCGAACTTCCCATAGCCATTTCAAACCGCTTGGTAATAATCTCCTCAATATCCATGACTACCCCATTGCCCCACATAGTACTAGGATTAGAAGTAGTAGATCTAGATGTGACCTCATCCGTCTCTCTTTTAGGCATGGAAGAACTATAGGAATCAAACATAGCACGCATGTTGCAATCTAAGTTCAAAAGAAAACAACCCGCCTTTTCATTCTCAAAGTTTTCTTCCACGACCCATACAATATATTTCCATTTCCGTGTAGGGTCAAGAACAACACTAATGAACAAAAATTGGTTAAGTTTCTCGACATTCCTCCAATACTTTTTATATTTTGATTTCATTTTTTATGCCATGTTTCTAATGGACGTATCGGCATGCCTAGTAAATCCATCAATCACTTGACCGATTCCGAAAATTTCATGTACATAAGCATTTGAAGTCAAATAACGGGAAGCCGAAAACCTTAACGTAGCATCATAGAAAATTTTCAAAAATGGCAGCAAACCATTTACATCACTCCAATCGAGTTCATTAATCAACCCACCCTCACACTTTTTGAGTTCTTTCTCACAATTGACATCTTTCAAAAGTAAGTTAGAAAATGCTTTCTTAAATTTTAAGGCACTTTGAAGCATCAAAAAAGTTGAATTCAATCTTGTGTCTACATCGATACAAACAAGACTCTTACTTTCAATTTTCTCTTCTTCGATACAAGTTTTAAACTTTAGAAGTCTTGCGGGAGAAGACCTCACGTACTTTACAAGAGCTCGAATTTTCTTTATGGACAAACTCACATCATTTAAGCCATCTCTCACAACCAAGTTTAAGATGTGTGCCGCACATCTCATATGTAGAAACACTCATTTTAATACACTACAATCCCAATGATTGAATACCTTCTTCAAATGATGAATCGCTACATCATTCGAACTAGCATTGTCGACCGTTATGGTCAAGATATTCTTCAAGCCCCATTCAATTAAACACTTTTCAACCGATCTACCAATTATTACCCCGGAATGACCAACAACGGGACAAAAATTAATAATCCGCTTATGTAGGTGCCAATCATCATCAATGAAATGTGCCGTCGAACACATGTAACTTAAATTTTGACCCGAAGTCCATGTGTCTGTGGTGAGGCACACTCTTGAGGATAAGTTTTAAAAGATATTTACTAATCTTTTTCTTTCCTCAATGAAAAGAGTATAACAATCTCTTGTTGCCGTAGAGCGCGAAGGAGGAATGAAATGAGGATTAATAACTTTGCAAAATTTACGAAAACCCTCACGCTCTACAAAATTAAATGGCAACTCGTCAACGATCAACATCATAGCAAGAGCTTTCCTAATTACCTCTTTGTCAAACTCCCACAACCTAGGAACTGTTGAGGTTTCAAACGAACCATCGTCACTTACACGACTTCTAGACTCAAGATCAATTAATTTCTGTTTTTTATCAACATTTGCTGGGTACTTTTTGCAAGCAAGTATGTGATTTTTTTAAAGGAGTTGTCCCACTCTTAGATGCACAACCAATTTTGTTATGACAATTAAGACATTCCGCAACGTCGGGACTCAATTTTTCATAATGATCCCACCATTGAGATCTTTTTCTTGTAGCAGGTTCCGAAGGAGATTCACTTACAGCGGGTCTGCGTGGTGGTTTTCGTTTTGGGGCTGCGTTTGTCTTCCCTTTGTCTTTTGTAACTACTTCGTTTTCGGATACAAACTCACATTCGGAACTAATTTCATCAACCAAGTCCATTGCTACAATCTGAAAATGAAAGTGAACATGTTATAAAAAGTTAAACACTAAAGATTAAGCTATTATTCTGCTGTTTAATATTAGGTCCACTACATGAAATCGTCCTCATTTCTCTTCTTATAAATTCTCTACTTTCGGGACTGCAATAATCATACATTACAGATAAAAAAAAATAGGGACTGCGTGTGCATACCCTGGAACGGAGGGATGTATGCTTGCTACACCGAGATGAACACCGAGAGCGGCGAGAGGTACACCAAGATGTATGCTCGGCTGCTTGCTATACCGATATTGAGTCCTGAAGTACGTATTCCGGCCACGGGTAGCCCAGTTCGGCTTCAATTCAAAAGCTTCAACACTTCGAGAAGAAGGATCCAATCTTGGGAGAGAGAAACTAAAACTGAAGGTAGATGTAAGATGTGAATCTGTGATGTCTGATGTGAGAGAGAGGGAGCCACCGCCTGAAGTGAAGACTGAAGAGTAGTAAATAAAGTCTAAAGAGTAAAGACACTTAAGTTAAACCTAGAAGTTAAAAAAATATTTTTAAATTACAGTATATGTTTCGGATATTTCGGATATCCGAATATCCGAAATTTTTGAAAACCACTATCCGATATCCGAATCCGAAGTTCCGGATATCCGAACTTCGGATATCCGAATTTTCGGATATCCGAACTTTCGGATTTTCGGATTTTTCGGATCGGATATCGGATATCGGATATTTTTGAACACCCCTAGCTGGGAGCGGATCTCGAGTATACCTGAAATCATGCTGGCCTCGGGATCGTCAGCTTTCTTCATCTCGTAAATCCTGGGTTTCGCAGCTCCGGCACCAGGTGTACCACTTTGATTTCCACGGCCCATTCCCCTATTCGCCCCGGTGGTCTGATAGGAAGTGGATGGAGGCACCCAATTTTGGACAGAGGACTGAACTAGAGCATGAGACGCTACTGGTTCATGTCCGGGTCCACTCCTGCAAAAACGAGCACGGTGACCATTCTTGCCACAAGTATGGCATGTGACGGATGGCTTTGGGCATTTGGAGCTGACATGCCCCTGGTCTCCACAGTTATAGCACACCACGAACGAGGGAACCGCTCGAGAGTGCGATTCGGCTAGCTTCGACGCCATGGGTGGTCGATCAGAAGGGTTTGGCAATGACTGGGGCTTCTTGAATGTCCCCCGGTTACTCTCAGTCTGGTTTTGGTTCCTGGATTTTTCTTGTTGGACTGTGGTTGCTTCTTAGAAATCTCCTTCGCGGTGAGTTCATACTCCAGAGCTTTCTCGATGAACTCTGGTAAGGTAGTACAGTGGTGATTCAACAGCTGCATTCTTATTCGGGGTTTAAGCCTCTTGAGAAAGTATTTGATCTTATCAGCCTCTGTTCGGATAATTGTCGTGGCGAAAGGAAGGAGTGCCTGAAATTTCTCGGCAACAAATAATACATCATCGTCTTCAGACGGGTCCGGGTTCAGTGATTCGGCGGTTTGGCCTCACGGAGTGGCCCGGATAATGTGATCTAGCATGAGGTTTTTAAATTCCTCCCAAGTATAAACACCATCAACTGGCCTCACTGAAAGCCACCAGGTATGAGCGCCTTTGCTAAGATAGTAAGCGGCTACAGAGACGCGGTTCTCTTCTGGACAGTTCACCATCTCGAATAATTTCTCAAAGTGTTCAATCCAATGCACAATGTCAGCAGGCTCAGAGGGGCCTTCAAAGGTCGGAGGTCGCTGGCGAGAGATGTCGCTGATGATCCGACTCACGGGTCCGCCAAGCACATGAGGAGGATGAGGCCCCTGTTGCTGGCCAGTAGTATCTCTTTGTAGAGCTGTTATCGGACCGGTTCGGATCGGTTTTCTCCAGATTCGGATCCGGTCCGACAGGTTACCGGGTAGATCCGGTCCGGACCGATAACGGTTCCGGTTCAATTTTTAGAACTCGAGTCTGAACTCGTTAGTTTCCGGGTGAGTTTCGGTCCCGGGTATTTCGGTCCGGTTCATGATCGGGTTTCGGGTTCACTCGGACCGCTAACAGCCCTATGTGGGGTAGATCTTTACTAGGAAAATGAAGGAAGAGCAGCAAAATAAATCACATAAATGGGGGTTACATGATTCGAACTCCAGACCTTTTGTTCAAAGGTATAGCGTCTTAACTACTTGATCAGCATGCTATTTGTGTTTAAAACACGCAAAACGTATTAATAATATATGTATAAAATATATAAATTATAAAATACATATAAACTTTTTTTTAATTTATTACCGGGTTTCTTTTCAGTTTTATCGGTCCGAGTCTTATCGGTTTCGGTTCAATGTTTAGAACTCGAATCCGAACTCGTTAGTTTTCGGGTGAGTTTCGATCCCGGATATTTCGGTCCGGTTCATGACCGGGTTTCGGGTTCACTCGGACCGCTGACAGCCTTATCTCTTTGCATAGCTTCCATTAATTGACCCATCTGGGTCATCTGAGTCATCATGCCCTGCATCACAATGTAAGGATCGACACCTGCATCCTCTTATCCAGTGTGGTGCGATTGTTCCCTAGAAGGCGAACCACTGGCTGTGGAACTGTGCTCCACATTCGCGCGCTTGTTGGCTCGTGGTATTGGGATTCGGCCCCTTCCGCGGCCTCGCCCCCCTCTTCCACGGCCTCTCAGATTTCTTTCCATACTGAAAGAATCAAACCGCAATGATAACCATAAGTACAGTTCATGATGCCAGTCAAAGTTCATGCTAAGTTAATAGCAACAAAGAATTACATACTTAAGAAAACAGTTCATAATGAATTATCGACACTACGAGTGTCACACAAAATATCATATCGACGCCGAGTCGAAAATTTCAACCATATAATCAATCCAGAATTTACCTCGAATTATCAATCAGATAAATCCTGTCACAAATCCTTGAAATAACAAGATCAACAAAGAGATCTATCCCAATATCAATATCATGCCAATAATTAAATCATAGCTCATAAAGTACATACCGTATTTGGCTCGTAGGGCCAGACGCTTGCACAGGTCACACATGACAGGAAGGTCTCTTGATACTAGTTCATTTCACAATGACTCATAAAAAGAAAACAACGTCTCCGATACCATCTTCTGTAACACCCCAAGAGACGACTATTACAGTACCGTGGACCCCACACTGGGACCCACCAGGCGATATCCAAAACAGGTTAAATAAGTATTATCTTTGTGATACCGAACCACAATAATTAGTCCCTACTCCGACTAGGAGTTTATTTAATAATATGGCCAACGGCCTTATGATACACAGGATCCGAAAACACAAGTATAAACTATATGGAGATGGAAAATACCTAAACATTTATCCAACCACACAAAAATTTAAATAAGGCAAAATTAAAGTAATATTACACGGTTTAAAACATAACCGGACAACAATAGACTTGGGCCCCCCGAACTAGTATCCCTCAAACCCTTCGCCGTCAACATGCTCTTCCCGTGCCTTGCCTTTGCCTCGACCAAAAATACAACACAAGTATTTCGCCCATAACACAGGGTTAGATATACATGATAATTAATTCTTCCGACATTATACAATTCACATATATAGATCTCAAGGAAAACATCCCGACTATTAATCATACCCCTCGGGCGTATGAAACAATCAGTCACAAACTGTCGAACACATCCAATCATACATGGACTATGAACGATTAACAATATGTCTCAAGATGGACATCACAGTACGCCCGATCCGGAAATATGTCCGTGTACATGTCCACCCCGTATACGGAATCCAGAATATACGTGTGACAATGTACCAAATTAGCCTCACGAACTACGTCTCGTGTGCACAGTCCAATACGGAAACATCCACGTATGACTATATAAGTGCCCGGCTAAAAATCCTACACAATAACCAATCGGCACGCATATATGATTCCAGATATGTCACGATACAACATGACAACGAAATTCAACGAAATACATGTCCGATTAAGGATCAAGAAAACTCACCGAAGTGACAATAAGGACCAACGAGATCAACGATTCAAAGCGACGTACTTGGGAATGCAACCCCATGAAGAAAACGGAATAACATCAAAGACAATGTCAAATCACGACAAACATTTCATAAACATTTCATACACATGAAATGTATAACCATCACAAGAATATAATCATCATTATAACCAAGCAAGATAACTTGCCTCAATACGGAGATGAGAATAATCCTCTTCTTGTTGAAACGAACGAACGGTCCTCGACTAATATCGTTTACTCGAACAATCAACCTTAAACGAAATACATTTTACTCAATAACATATTCGTATAATTATCAATATAGGATTTGTAAGACGACACCCTACAATCCATTAGAATAGTTTCGCTATCTCAAATATCGAAGTCTTATACCAAGAATTCTTTTTACCCTCACTTCAACCATAAAATCGGTTCACAATACTTTTACCGAATATTCACATGATTCTTCATAAATAAGAATTTTATCAAGAACATGTAAAACAACCACTTATGTTGTCAATATCATCTTATGTTGATTAAACTTTCCAAAACATTACAATGTTGAAAGGTAAAATCTGCACAATTATGTACATCAATACATCTCATCTAAATTGAATATTAAGCTTACAATAAGGTTATATTAGTTATGAGATTACACCATATTCACGAAGGTTATCAAAATCATTCTTACAAACCTGGAGGATTCATTAATATCATTTATGAGTTCACTACCTTAGGAACACCACAAGATGATCAAACACATTATTGGGTTATCAACACATCCGGTTAATAAGAAGTTATTGTTGTTTTCACAAATATCCTTATCAATTTTCAAAGTCTTGCTGGACTGAAACATAAGGAGGTTATAACTCTTAAGAATTCTGAACAAGAGAACATCCTCCTACTTCTAACATTGCCAAGTTCTTCCCAAGGTAAGTGAATATCAAGTATTGTGTTTGAACACTTTATGATAACAATTTCATTGTTCAAGTCTAACCATGATGAAGCTAACTGATTTATCAATGTCCTACTGATATGAATTCGTCCCGCAAGGTGAGCATGAAGATTATAAACATGGTTACTCTCATTATAACCTCAAGAACACATCCATTTCAAACCCTCTTTTATCATATTCATCAAGAAGTGTTTAAAAAGTTGGATTAAAACTATGTTTTACTTGATTAATTTAACTCTAGGTGAAATATACTTCCTCATTAACACCAACATACGAAAAGTAAAGAGAAGGGATGCACACATACCTCCAGAAATGATGAACAACTCTCAACACTACAAGAAAGTATACTCCAAGCTCAAGAACACCCCCTAATCTTCAAGGTAATGAGCTCCACTCCAAGATTTAAGGCTTAAACACAAGTTGTAGGAGGTTGATATCGATTTGGGGGTGCAGAGGGACGATATATGGAGATAAAATCGGTTTAGAGTTGTGAAGAAATGAAAAACAGGCTGGTCCTATAAATAGACTGTGCAGGCTTAACGTACGCTATCGGGGAAATTTAGCGTACGTTAACTCTCTTACGTACGGTAACCGGTTAATGTTATGTACGTAAGCGGCTTACAGTGGCTACTGTCTTGAATCCACAGGCCATTAGCCCACGCTAATTAAAAGGGTGCTATGCACGCTAATAAAAGTTGACTCTGGCCGACACGACAGCTCAGACATCATACACATGCATGCCAACGGATAACAAGTTCACGTGCTGAAGTCAACTGATGTCAGATTCCTTCTTAACGTACGCAACAGACAAAGTATTACGTACGTTAAATCACAAGTTTAGCGTACGTTGGTTAAGCTACGTAGCGTACGCTACACCAACAGAAAAAGTTCAAAAATGCAACTCTCCAATTAACATCGAATCATCAAGTATGAAATGAAATAACAACGATATGAAGCTCAAATCTATAATACCTCAACATAATACTAAATGCAACGATCAACGATAATCAATTTATCCGAATATACAATGACAGATAAAAATGAAAAATTACAGTCGGATATTACAACAACAACATAACATTGATGAATAAATTGAGCATGAAATCGATGAAGCTATGTTAAATCAAACGCATGCAATGTCTGAGCGCACTCTTCATGGCGTACCAACTCCGATGCAAAAATCAAAGTCGAAACGTCCTGCGGCAAGCCAAGATGTAGAACAACCTCCTTATGTTGAAGAGTTATCGTCCGAGGACGAGTAAGAAACTGTGAAAGAAAGATGAAGCAATAAAATCAAAGCGAGAAAGAAGTATGCCTCTGTTGTAGAAAGGAATCTGGTATCCAAACTTTTTTCAAAACACTTTAAGAAGGAAAAAATATCGGATGGTTCTATGAAAGTTTTTTGCAACTACTGCAACAAAGAATATTCGTATAAAATCGGGGATGGATATGGAAATTTTAGAAGGCATTTTGAGAATAACCATGCCTCTGTCCACGGAGATCAAAAGTCGCAAAGTCAACTCAACTTCCATCCTTCTACTGGACCGGCATTCAAAGTATGTCCGAATCTCAACTTTATAAATATAATAAAAAAATTGCTAGAGAACAAACGACAAAATTGTGTGCACAAGAATCTTTACCTTTTAATTTCGCGGATAGTACGGGTTGGAAATATGGGATGCAAAATGCATATAATCCTGCTATTAAGAGAATTCCACGTACCACAATGACTAGACAAATAGTATACTTAGCCAAACAAAATAAACTTAGAGGGGTGTATTCAATTGGAAATTTGTGGGATTTTTTGGGATTTTAGAAATCCTAGGGTATTCAATTTAGATTGTTTTGAATCCATTAAAATCTTGAGGTATTCAATTTAGATTTCAGAATGTCATTTAAAATCTTGGTGTATTCAATTAGGATTTCAAAATGTCATTTAAAATATTGGTGTATTCAATCTGGATTTAAAACAATCCATTAAAATATGAGGTATTCAAAAATCCATGGATTTTTTTGGATTCATTGAAAAGGTGGATTTTGATGGATTTGTTAGTATTTTTTTGTAAGTTTTGAAATCTCACCAAAATCAATGAGATTTTGAAGGATTTTTAAAAATCCGTTGTTAAATCCGAAAGACTCTCCATCAACTTTACAAGATTCTACGATGATTATTATTAATCCATGCATTATTACTAATCCGCCAAAATCTTTAAAAATCCATTGATTATTATTAATCCACCAAAATCTGAATTGAATACACTCCTCTTAGAATACGAGCATATTTTAGATCATAGAATTTTTTTAGCTGCTAATACGTGGGCAAATTTTTAACAATAAAATGATTATATGGGAATAAATGTACACTCGATTGATGAAAATTGGAACTTAAACAAAAGATTAATTGCCTTTAGAAAATTTAATTGTACACATAGTACAGATAATATATCTAGAGCAACTACTAAAATTTTAACTTTTTATTGTTTAAAATATAAAATTTTCACAATTGGTTCTAATAATGATGGTTCTAGCACTGCTGGTGTACCAGCTTTAATACAAGCTTGCAATCCTGTTTTAGCGGGTCTATTATTTCATACTAGATGTATATGTCATATTCTAAATTTGTGTGTACAAGATGCATTAAAATATGTAGATGAGGCAATAGGACCAATTAGAAAATTTGTCATTTTTACATAATCGTAATAAGTTAGCAAGACAATTGGTTAAATTTTTAAAATCATAACAAATGTGACCCAAGTTTTTTACACCATATGTGAATTTTGTTATACATTCACTTATAAAAATTTTATTTATTGCCAACCTATTAGGATGAAACCAAAAATTTAATAAAACTATTAAAGGTTTTTGAAAATTTAACTAAAGATTTAAGTGATTGTTATTATCCCACGTCTCTTAAAGTTTTATTTCACTCTTGTTTTAATGTAGCCGAAGTGGATGATTGTAGTAAATCCGGAAGATTGGGGAATACTATTTACAATATGTGTTTAAAATGGCTAAACTACTTTAATCGTATTCATGATGTTTTCTCGATTAGTGTTGTTTTATCTCCCGATTTGAATTTAGCTCAAGTACAACAATTATTTGAAATTTATTATAATATTCTTAAAAAATTGGGTTTTCCTAATATTGTGGATAGTGTTGAGAGTCAAACTTTGTTTGAAAATATTCATGATGTTGAACAAGTAAAAATTAATTTAAAAAATAATTGTGGAACTCTTTTTGCTTAATATTTAGCTAAATATGGGATGACGCATATCTATGCCGAGTTACAAGATCAAGAAAATAAGTGGGATGACCTATTAGCGGACCAAGACGCCTATCAAGAAGGCACTACTGAGGAGAGTCTAGTTAAATGGGTTAAACTGACGATCAAGACGACGACAACATCGACCTCGAATACATGTAAGTAAGGTAAGTCAGGTAAGTAAAAGAACTACGTATGTCTTTGATTCCTCACGAGGATACGTAGGCAAGTTACTTTTAAGTGAAAACTTAAATATAAATACAAGCTCATTTTTCTAATTCCTTTTTAAGTAAAAGAACTACTTAAAGCTTTGATTATTCACGAATATACGTAGGCAATTTAATTTCAAGTGAAAATTTAAAAATTAAATACAAACTCATTTTTTTAAATTATTTTCTTTTCTCATTAGTTATTTTCCGTGTATAAAATGACAATAAATAAAATTTTATAAATTCTTTTCAAAAAAAAAAAAAATGGGTCGGATCCGTGACCGACCCGTGCACCCACCAACCCGTACATTTCATATGTAAAGTCGGATCGGGGTCCTGACCGACCGACCGATGGACCCGGTGGGTCGGACCCGGACCCGTGGCTGGACACCTCTACCTACAAACAGATAGGGGTGGTTCGGTACGCTATACCGAAAATTATCATCCATACCGTATACCGTATCGAAATTTTCGGTATGACAAAAATCATACCGTTACCATACCGAAATTTTCGGTATACGAAAAACTGGTATACCAAAAAATTCGGTATGACATATTTACATATCGTTATTGTACCGAAATATCGGTATACCGAAATCAACTCGGTATACCGTTAATTTTTCGGTATATCGAAACTTCTGCGGTATACCGAAAATTTTAAGATATATCAAAAAAAATTCAATATACTATACAAGGTTTGGTATACTGGAAAATTTTGATATACTGATAATTTTTCGGTATATCTAAAATTTTCGATATATATCGAAAAAAAATTCGTACCGAAAATTTTCGGTATACCTCGGTATATCGAAAGTTTCAAAATCTCATACCGTTACCGTACCGAAAATATCGGTAACGGTATCATACCGTACCGAAAAAATCGGTATACCGAAAATTTCGATATTTTTCGATACGATATTTTCGGTATTTCGATATTCTCGATATTTTTCGCAACCCTACAAACAGATACCTCCAATATCAATAACCATAAACCTATTTTTTCCTGGGTCTCACATGTCCCTATAATTTTTTTATATTTTTCATTATAGAATTATATGTATATTTTTGTTCAATTAAATAAAAAGACAAATTTTATCGGACAAAAAAAACATTACAACCCCGAAGTGACAAAAATAAAAAGATTAAAATGGGACAAAAAATAAAATAATTTATCTTCTAAAAAATTATTTAAATTTGGGTTTATATTAAATCTTTTATTAAAATTTCAGCATATTTTTTGTAAAACATAAGAACAAAACTTTCGCAAAAAAAAAAAAAAAAAGAATACAGCGTGAAACAATTAAGCAAAAAAATTAAAACATAAGAACTAAAATAGTTAAAGCATATAAAAAAAAAGAGACAAAATCAACATCTATACTTCTATTAAAAGAGAGTCGTGACACATGTCACTCTCTAAGTTTTTTGATTTTTTATTTTAAAATATAGGTTATATATAGAGATGTATCCTTAAATTTCTTAAAAAAAATTCTAGATATATATTGTGGGAGTTTTATTCCACAACTTACACTCATCTACCAATAAAAAAATCCTTCCTTTATTTTTTTAGCTTAAAATTTTAAATGTTTATAATTTTTTAAATCAAGTTTATTTTTAATAAAAATATATCAAATTAATTTTTATTTCACAAATTTTAACTAGACATCCATATGAATATAATAAATTTTATGGATTTATAATAATGACCGATTGCACAAAAAAATTATATTATAAAAACTATGAATATTTATTTTCAGTAAAATTAATTAATGCAAAACAAAAATATATTAACTCATTTATTGCTTACATAAAAAATAAATTATAATATTTATTTAATTATAATAACTAAAAATAATAAAACATACACTGCACACACACATATATTAAGACTTAATCACATATTACTTTCGTCTCTAAAATTTGTTCCTACTTTTTTTTGGTATGTCCAGAAAATTTGTTCATGTAATGGACATTAATTGACTTAACACTCCGCTAATGTGGTACTCTTTCTTAAATTATATTACACCTCATAATACATTCACGTTAATATGATATTTATGTCAAGATCATCAAAAATAAATTTAGAGATCGAAATCCATACTTAATATTAAAATAAAGTCGCAAAAGAATCTAAAGAAACATGTGTTGTTTCCATGTTAATTGTCCTTTTAAAAATCTTAATAAATAGGTTGGAGTTTATTTAATTATATTAATTTTCTCTCATTTTATTCTTTTCATTTTTAACCTAATAATTTAAAAATTTATAACTTTTTCGTATCAATTTTATTTTTACTAAAAAATATATCGAATTAATTCCAACTTCGTGCTTTTTAATTTGACATCCATATAGTATATATAAAGTAATTTAATTATAATTATGATATATTTAGATGATTAAAATATATCTATATGGAAATATAAGAATATTGAAGAAAAATATAATTTTAGTTTATTTTTATAGTTTTGTACTTTAACAATTATTTGATTTTTCAATTATTTTGTTGTTTATAAACTATTAAAATAATTACACTAATGCCAAATCATATTAAAAATTATATTAGTGAGAATATGGGCTGTATACTTTTAATGAATATTGATAATAATAAATATAATTTAATTTGTTATTTGTAAAATTGGATATAAGACTCATATTGCCCTATATGAAAAAATAAACGCACGTGCTTAATTAAATTACAGTTTTCATATCATGTACCCCCTAGATCACATGATAAGTTTATAATAATCATAATATTATTGAAATTCAATCACACATTATATTTTATAATAATTAGAATATTATTGAAATCCAATCATATATTATTAATATAATAAAATATTTATTATTTTACGACGTGCATCGCACGGGAGGACATCTAGTATATATGAAAAAAAGGACAATATCAACATATATATACAAACTCAAATTTAAAACCTCCATCTTTTGCCCGTTTAAACCTCTACAAACCTAGAGGTGTTCACGGTCGGTTGATTCGAACCGAACCACGGTTTTGAACCGATTGACCGCGGTTCTAAGAACTGCTGACCGCGGTTCAAAACCGGAATCGTGAACCGTTTTTAGACGGTTCAAAACCGTAACCGTAAACCGCTATAAGGCGGTTCGGTTCCGGTTCCGATTTTTGGCAAACCGGAACCGGCGGTTCAAAAAACCTACAAACCCCATTTATATTTATGTTTATTCTTTCCATCTTTTTTTTTCTCACAGCTCCTGCTCAATCCGTCTTCTCGTGAAATTATTTGAACTATTCGTTTCCACTGAATCGATTCGTACTCGTGAAATTATTCGAACTATTCGATTCCGTTCAAAACTGTTTTTCGAATACTAAAAGTTGATTCGAATTCGATTCGAATGGATATTCGAATATATTCGATTCGTTTCGAAATTCGAAATTCTTTTTTTTTTTTTTTGTATTTTTTCAAATCAATTATTTAAATGTATAACTATAAATAAATATAAAAGTATATTTGATTAATATATAAAGAATTATATATATAATATATATGCATATTATAATAAAACTATATTTAATAAGTATATATATGATATACTCCACTCTCCATGTTCCACTCTAAATGACCCATTTGACTTTTTGCGGTCAACAATTTTTAAGTTTAACTACGAATATAATATTTTTTATTTGAGAATTTTGTGAGAAATATTTAATCCGTCTGAAGTCAAATTTAGATAATATTTAACTTGATATTTGCCATATATTAATGTTTGGGTTTGAGTTTTATAATTAAATTATATTCGAATACAGTCTTAGTATACCGTAACAATCACTTGAGATATTTCAGTTTATTCGAACTCCTGCGAACTCGATTTGTCTTACGAGTTAAAAAGAGAAAACGAACTAACTTGAATTTGATAGGATACGTTGTCAATTTATTTTTCAAACGTATAGAAAATTCTATGTATCTCATAGTGTGTTATCTGTATGTATATTAATCGTTATAAGAATATAGTGATTTTAATATATATATTAAACGAACTAATTGAACAAATTGAACTATTTAAAATTTCGTGATACATAGTATTAGGGGTGTTCAAAAATATCGGATATCCGATATCCGATCCAAAATATCTGAAAATTCGAAGTTCGGATATTCGGAACTTCGGATTCGGATATCGGATAGTACTTTCAAGAAAAATCGGATATTCGGATATCCAAAATATTCGAAAAATCCTAAAAATTATTTTTTATATTTTAAATAATAGAAGGTATTCGGATATTCGGATATCCAGATATCCGATATCCATATCTGAATTTTTTTTCGGATATTCATATATCCGATATCTGAATCCGAATATTTTTTCGAATATAAGGATATCCGAATATAATTCATATTTTTTCCGGATATTCGGATATCCGATATCCGTATCCGAAATTACGGATATCCGAAAATCAAATATTCAAAATTTCGGATATAAATATCAGATATCAAAATATACTATTCGAATTTTCAGATATCCGATTTTGAACACCCCTACATAGTATCACTATGAGAATCCATTTTCTCTAAGGATAGCAAGACAATGGAGTATACATACTTAAAATTTTCTCATATTTAAAATTTCGTGAGACATAGTATCCCATATGATATTAATCATTATAAGGATATGATAATAATCATTTACATATAATATAATATTCATTGAACCTTACATGAAATTTATTACTTGAAGATTGAAACTTTTAGAAACTTGAAAATTATTTTTACCTAATAAACAATTAAATAATTAAAGAACAATTTTAGAATCATTACATTATATGAATGAACTTTTAGAATATGATATTATAGTAATTTAATATTTTAAAATTATTTTATGACTATTAATATTTTCTTAGAATTGCAAAGTACATATAAGACAAATTTTTTATTCTCATATTTTTCATTTATATTCCTTTTCATTTATGAGCTTCTTTGACCATATATATATATATGGTAGAGAACAAGTGGGGAAGCCCGCTGCGTTGCAGCGGGTCCTTTTAAATTTAAATAGTCTTTTTTTTTCTTTACGACGTTGTTTGTTTCGAAATTATTGTCCATATTTGGCGACACATTACGTATTTTTCTTGTCTTTGGTAATTTCTGATGCAAAATATATTAATAGATTAACACTGTAAGCTTTCTTTTGGTAATGAAAAGTGTTGGGCTAAAACTATTGTGAGTACGCGTTTGCATAGATTGATAAATCGTCAAATTTACTCTCCCCCTCTTCCCAACTATATGAATACCTTTATATCAATTAATTTCTTTTTTAGTTACTGTATGTCACTCTGTCGGTTTTATATAGGGATAATCTCATAATCATAAAACAACTCTTTTTAATCTTTTTTTAATTAGAATGCTTAGCTAAGTTCGGTTTTATTGAACTTTTTCATCCTTTTAATGACATTTTACTGTGATTGTGAGGCCTTTTTTTTTTAATTAAATCAAACGATATGCAACATATTTGCGACATTTTTTCTAATTAATATTATATCATAATAAGCTGACAAAATAGATATTTTTTGATTTTCTACTTAATATACACGTACATATAATAGTTGCTGTTGATTCTGACATGTTAAACGTTTATATTTTCGTCCAATTTGGAAGTGTTTAAGAGTGTTACTTTTCTAATAGAGAGAAATATTTTATTACTCAAAATAGAACAATGTCTTGCAAAGTAATTTAAATTTTAATGTTTCCTATTAAAGTAGTTTTTTCTTATTTATATATTTGGTTGCTTGTTTGTAAGTAAAATATTATTCAGGTAAAAACAGTAACACACAACACATGTAAAAAGTTTATATTTTTTAATGTAACAAAAAGTTACTCTATTTACTCATTTATATATTATTCACTACATGCACTACATTTATTTAGTCAAGCCCGAAACACTATGGCTTCTCCCATAGTACACTACACAGCACATCGCAATATTTAAACATATGCTCAATTTTCTATATAGAGAGAATATAAAAAAAAAAAAAAACCGAGGTGCATTTTTTTATTAAGGCACGGGAACCTATTCCTCCCACTTTAGTATATAGTCTATACAGAGAGAATAAAAAAAAAGAAAAAAATTGGAAAATATTATTTTATGGGGCACGGAACCCTATTTCCTCTCCTTTAGTATATATTCCAATTTGGAAGTGTTTCAGAGTGTTACTTTTCTAATAGAGAGAAATATTTTATTACTCAAAATAGAACAATGTCTTGCAAAGTAATTTAAATTTTAATGTTTCCTATTAAAGTAGTTTTTTCTTATTTATATATCAGTTTCATTGTTTGTAAGTAAAATATTATTCGAGTAAAAATAGTAATGAGAACACATGTAAAAAGTTTATATTTTTAATGTAACAAAAAGTTACTCTATTTACTCCTTTATATATTATTCACTACTCGCACTACATTTATTTAGTCAAGAAACCCTATGGCTTCTCCCATAGTACATGAGACATCGCAATATTTAAACATATGCTCAATTTTCTATATAGAGAGAATATATAAAAAAAAAAACGGAGTGCATTTTTTTATTAAGGCGAGCACTATTCCTAAAACGTTATATAGTCTATATAGAGAGAATAAAAAAAAATGAAAAATATTATTTTATGGGGCACAAAACCCTATTTCCTCTCCTTTAGTATATATAGAGAATTAATGTACCTTTTGTTATTAGAATATTATACTCTATTTAAGATTATGTTTTAATCGTCTTATTTAGAATTTAGGAAATTCGCGGTATAATGTCCATAAGACTCGGTCAATGTTTGCTTAGTAAAAGCCAATGACCTTGGTTCACTAGCCACGAGCTTCCAATTCAGGTGGGAGATCCTGGTTCGAGTTCATTTGAGGACAAGGATTTTCAAGGATTTATGACTTTTTAGTCTATGATTAAAGAAAAAACCTAGTTCTTCGGAGTACGCTGATGGAACAATTAAATATTGAGGGCTTCAAGCGGTAGTGTGAAAGGGCAGATCTCGATGGGATCTTGCGGTTGAATATGAGGGGTCCAACATGGAGCAATAACTTGGAAGACGACTCCTTGTGCGCGGTAGTTGAGGATATTTAAGAACCTGTGAGCCGGATATACATCTCGCGATTTAATTTTTAGGAGTTCTATGGGACCGAGGGTGTTATCCGAGAGGACAAGTATTTTCAAGGGTTTATGACTTTTTAGTCTATGATTAAAGGAAAAACCCTAGTCATCCGGAGTACGCTGATGATGGAACAATTAAATATTGAGGGCTTCAAGCGGTAGTGTGAAAGGCCAGATCTAGATGGGATCCTGTTGGATTTGAGGGGTCCAACATGGAGCAATAATTTGGGGGACGACTCCTTGTGCGTCGTAGTTGAGGATATTTAAGAACCTGTGAACCGGATATACATATCGCGATTTAACTGATAGTAATTCTGTGGGACCGAGGCTATTATTCCGATGATTAATCGGGTGTAAGCTTGAAACTTCGCTATAAAAAAAATTGTTTGCTTAGTAAAATTCTTTGTGGGTGCAATTAGTGATTTCCACAAATATCAAGAGCCTGAACAGAAATTTGTTTTTTTCACCCTTCTCTGTTACAAAAAACCGAACGAAACCCTAGTCGAGGGAGAAAACAATAGATTTGAAGTTCTGAACGAAGGGAAAATTGTGTAGAAGAAGAAGGCGATGGATTCGCTGAGGAAGCAGCTGGATGTTCTGATGGGAGCGAATCGAAACGGCGACTCTCAAGAGGTGACGCGCAAGTATTACGATCGTGACGTCTGCCGCCTTTTTCTCGTCGGTCTCTGCCCGCACGAGCTTTTCCAACTCACGGTCTGTGTGCAACGTCCAGGCCTTCTGTTTTTAGATGCATTTGGTTTGTATCTTTTTTTTTTTTTCAATATTATGTCTGCCTGTCGAAGCATGCCATGATTTGATATTATAGGGTGGGAAAGTCCAGTTTGGTTTTAAGTTCTCTGTTTGCCCCCCTTGTAGTATTTCATGTAAGTTCTTTTTTTTCAAATGATTCATTTGTATGCAGAAAATGGATAAAGGACCGTGCCCCAAGGTGCATTCTCTGCAGCTGAGGAGAGAGTATCCTTGATTTGGCTTTGGAATATTTGTGCACCATTTTGCTTGCTTGTTTACTTTGAGGCGTTGGTGGGAATTGAGTATATTTGGGAGTTCAGTTTTTGGTGTCAAATGTAGTGATATATCATCATCACCATCATCATCATCATCATCATCTCCACCTTAATCCTAACTATGTTGGGGTCTGTGGCATGAAGATTATGATGCCAATTCATCATCATCAACTGCACCTTAATCCCAACTACGTAGGGGTCGGTGGTATGAAAATTGTAGTGTCAATTAATTGTCGAAAATTAGTTAACACTATAATTCATGCAATAGACAAAGTGGCAAAGTTATACGCCGGATGCCCTTCCTGTCGCAACCTTCTTATGAAGAGAAATGAGATGAAATTCCAAAACCGTCAAAATCATAGGCTTTTCCATTTTTTCCAGTTACATGGAAAATATCATGAGATGGTGTTGAGTCGAGATAATTGCTATAGTCATGTCATATTACGTGATTGATATTATAAAATCATCACGTACTATGATTATGATGCCAATTAATTGTCTAAAATTAGTTAAGACTATGATTCATTGCAAAAAATCAAAGTGTCAAAGATTTACGCCGTCAACAAAAAATACTATGATTCATGCCCTTCATGTCACAACTTTCATATGAAGGAGAAATGAGATGAAATTCCAAAACCATCAGCATCATAAGTTTTTCTAGTTACATGGAAAATATCATGAGACGGTGATGAGTCGAGATAATTGTTATTGTCATATCACATTACGTGATTGATATTATAAAATCAAAACGTACACCTTGGAAAATAATTATATTCTTACTGGACTGTGCCCTGTTTAATGGTTACCATGATTTACTTCTTAACATACCTGGTAAGAAAACACGGGGGAAATTGAAATGTGATCCCTCTTCGACAAACATCTTCATGTAGCTATAGTAAACATGAATTTAGTTATATGTTCTGTTGCGGTTGTTCTGATGTTTTGTGATTTACAGCTTGGATTTTTCATTATGTTATCTCAACTCTTATTCAGATATGAGGAAGCAAAAGCAAAAGGTCTTGATAATTATGACAGGGACTTAGAGGATAACATAGACAGACTTATTGTTGAGTGTGATCGTAAAATTGCTAGGGCTTTGAAGAGACTTGATGAAGAGGATGCTAAAGCAGCCATTGCAATATCGATATCAGAAGTTACCCAGGTAGATATCTGATTATCTATGTTTTATCTTTCCACCCCTTTCTTTCATAGCATTATAGTTGGTACATCTCATGAAACTGCAGGTGCCAGAGATAATTGAGTTATCAAAACAAATTAAAGAAAAAATGAAAGAAGCCAATCAATCTGGTATGTTAGATGGCCCTTTATTTACTTGATTGTTGATGGTTTATTTGTGTTATTTGAGAAATTTAATTTGGTTAATTTGGAGCACTCTTGTCTCTTGATATGTAGTGATTAGTTGTTATAGCAAATTACCCAATCATATCTCTGAACTTCCATCTGATGTTGCTTAAGATTGATCTTCTAGATCTGGAAGGCAAGACAGACATGAAGATTCTAGCTTTGGAAGAGGTTGAAGAGCTGAGAACTAAAAGAGCAGACATGCAGGTAACGAGGGCCTCATTTATATTATTGTTCGTAACTAATATTTCATTATCAGTGACATCGAAATAGCAGTTACCAGAAGATAAACGTTTACTTCTCGTTTAATGGTAGGCCATGCTTCTTTTGGATGCTTTCAACAAGGACCGTGCATCTCTCCCTCAGCCCCTCGTAAATGCTCCGCAATTGACACCCTTGCCAGCAGCTGTTTCAGATCCTCACATACAGGAAATGATTAACGAGAAGCTAAAGAAAGCCGAAGATCTAGGTAAGATGTGCATGCTGTAGTTTGTGGATAAAGTATTTCTAAGCTTTATGAAATTATGAATATATTTATATTTTGGGCATCTTTCAAAGATTTCTGGGATATCTTTAAACATTTATTCTTGAAAACACTACATAATATTATGATAAATGAATATTCCAAGAGTTTACAGTGTCATTTGGTTTTTGAACATCATATGTTAAATTGGATACTATCTGGATGTCTTGAAATTCCAAATATGCTCCCTTTCCTTCCTCGTCATGCTGTTTTACTTTTGTTTTTTGGCTTATGGATGTTAACTGTCTTTAATATGCTTTCCTTTTTTGCATCAATTAGGTGAACAAGGAATGGTTGATGAAGCACAGAAAGCATTTGAAGAGGCTGAAGCACTCAAGAAGGTTCGTATCTACTACATTAAATTCTTTCAGCATGTTGTTAGAGATGTGCAGAGGTGCAGATATATATATATATATATGCGTGGTTTACTTGGTCATCACTTTATTATGTTGTTCGTGGACTTTTTTTATTTCATTCCACCAAACACAACGTGCTGGAATAGTAAACTTATAATACCATTTCACCCAGCTGCCAGCCCGACAGGAACCTGTGCTGGACTCCTCAAAGTACACAGCTGCTGATGTGCGCATTGTAAGTCCATTGTCTTACTATTATGATAATTTAAGTTTATTTATCTGCTGTGCTACCATGTTTCTTTTGTAAGTTATTTATTTGGAAATTGTTTTTGACCAACTTACGTCGAATTCAATGGAAGTACAAGGTGAGCTTGGGTATATGTTTGATTCTCTTGTTAAAGTTTCATGCTCTCCACAAAGCTGCAATTACGACATCATTTTCTATATGTGGCTTTTCAAAATTATCCTGTTTAATGCCACGATGGGAGTAATATTCTTATGGCATGAATAGGAAAAAGCTGATTGGGATGATTCTTATATGGTTGGTTTGCTCACTTACAGACTGATCAAAAGCTCCGTGTCTGTGACATCTGTGGCGCGTTCTTGAGTGTTTATGACAGGTAAATGTTCGTTAAACTTCTGGTCAAAACAATGTGTTTCTACTGAGATGCTGATGAAGTAGTTACAAGAAATTTGGGTACTTCATTGTTTGACATGGTGATTACACGTCCTTGTCACCAGCAGGCTTTTGGGCCCAGTTTTTACGAGGATAACTTTTGCTGCTAAAGAATGTGCGTTATTTTCTGATTTATATTGTTGATGTAGATAGAGAATTTGCCAAGCTCCTGCTTTTATGATTTCTTGCTCTTTGACCTTGGGATTGTTTTGACAAGTGTTGTTGTGTATGTGGTTTCAGTGATCGCCGATTAGCAGATCATTTTGGGGGAAAGCTCCATTTAGGCTATATGCAAATTCGTGAAAAGCTAGCTGAACTTCAGGTATGCCCGTATAATCTGTTATTTACTGCTTTTATCACTTAAGTATTTTTTTTCGTGGATTTAACATAATTTTTTTTTTGCGTTTAGTGTCCTTTCTTATGTAGAAACTTATTTTTTTTTTTGTTTTTCAAGCGGTATATGTGTTAATTTCGCTATTTATCTGTTTGAGCATCTGTTAAGTTTGTTTGTAGTGCACATTTGCTTCTTTGCTTTATCAGAAAGATCATCTGTTCTTTTAATACCTAAGTTGGCACTCTGAAAAATTTGGTTCAGGTGCTGCTATAATGTTCCAATTTCTTCTACACATTCTCAGTTTACTTGTCCTCTGTGAGTTACTCATCCTAATTGAAAAATGCTGCTCTTTTTTGCTTAAATTGTTGGATTTTATGATAGAAAAACTTGTCCATTTGCAACTTATTTGAGATACGAGGAAACAAAGGGCTGAGTTTAGGTACAGGTAATCGTAAGTTAGATATGTTGCTTAGCTTTATTTAGCTGCAGCTTCACTATTGGTAAATGTGGCAGAAATGTTATAGTACTGTTGCTCCCTCCGATTTTCTTTGACTGGAGTTATCATTTTCATGGACCTTTTCTTTCAATTGGGAGCTGCATTTTTTTTCTTTGTACTACATTAACAGATTTAGCAGCTTTGCTGCCACTCCTTTCCAAGTGATGACTCAAAGCACCCACTTTTCCTAGTGAGAACAAGGCGAATTTGTTTATTCTAGTGTGTTGCCATCAAGTCCGTCTAGCATTTTGCTACTTTAAGCTGCACCATTGGTTACTGTACTTCATATGCTCGGTGTGGTGCAGAATAATTGATCATGCACGTTTCCCTTGAACGTGTACTACCATGGTGCATTAGTTTTCTAGTGTAAACTACTCTCTATAATGTATTACATCAGCTACACATTTAATAACACCCCACAATTTCGAAGGACAAATTAAATCTTTAGGTTTTACAAATCTTCATTAACTTGCTGGTAGTTATCTCGCGTCTGTTTTGCCTAAGAATTGGGTCACAGCAAATGTTGTAGCAAAGGATATCCAGAAAGGTCCTTAGATGATAAATTCACTCATTCTGAGTAAGAGAACCGGATATTTAATGCAGGGACTGTTGGTTTTCTTTTTTTGGTTCATTCTTTTTGATTTTTTGCCAGGAGGAGAAAGACAAGAAACGTAAAACCTACGAAGAAGAGAGAAGGTTGATCAATTTTAGCAATAAAGCTATAGCATCCCTCCGCCCTCTCCCTTATAGCGGTGTCAGACTGAAACTTTTAGTTTGATTCAGGTCGAGAGATCGGAAAAGCCGTGACCGTGGCAGGAATTCAGAGGACCGTGATAGAGGAAATAGCCGCGAACATGGAAGGGATTATGATCGTAGGAGCAGAGATCGTGATGGGCATTATGATTATGACCGAGAACGCGGAAGAGAGAGAGATCGTTCACGCAGCTATGACTCTAGGAGTTACCGAAGGTCTCGCTCCCGGTCAAGAGAAATGTCAAGAGATTATGACCGTCACAGGTTTGTATCTAATCCTTATGTCTGTATTACAACGTGATGGATGTAGTTTGCAAATCATCTTGTGTCATCAAGCTGCTGCCTGACTTTGTTATGCTGATCAAAGTTGTCACGTCGACGACTAGTCGACGACTAGTCGAAAAGTCGACATCGGTGAAAAAGTCGATGCCCGACTTCTGTAATAGTCGTCCATGGGTTATACCCGGACACGACCCGACCCGGACCCGCAATCCGCCGAATTACCCGACCCAAAATTAAAAAAAAAGAGGGTTTTAAATTGACACTTACCTTTTTATCACATAACCCACCTACCCGAGTGTTCTCTTCTCACCCCGACAGTCGGCGACTCATCTCCTCCGACAACTTCAACGGCGGCTTCATCTCCTCCGACGACTTCAACGGGAAGATGACTATGGTATACCACCCGAGGAGAATGCTCAAGGAGGAGATGAAGAGGGGATTGGAGATGATTTCGAGATGGATGGCTTTGATGCATGATTGTGTTGTTTAGTTGATTTGACTCTTTAATTATGTTTTTATTTGCTTAGAGATGTTTGACTTTGGGTACTTGAACTTATTATCTATTATTTTTTTTTTGAACTATGAAATTGAAGTATGTTTACCTATATTATATATTATAATTACTCTAAATAGGATATTGTCGACTATTTATGACTTTTTACGACTAGTTGGGCGACTTGTCGACTAGTCAATTCCACGGTACTCGGGCTTGACTTGTCGACTTAACAACCATGATGCTGATTATATATGTGTAATCCTAAAATGCGATGGTATATTTAGTTACATGTTTGATTTTGTGAATCCGAAATTCATCTATATTTATGATTTGTTACCCAAGTCTATCTAAATTTGCGAACCTTAATTTCATAAAGTTAACTAGCAAGTAGCAACAATGTGATTTGAAGATTTTGTTATTTGATTGACGGGAGCTGCATCGATTAGTTGCATCATTCTGTTCCTGTGAACTTGGTTGTCTGAAGGTGATGGTCTAAGCATGCATGTTCAGGTTTTCTCTTTGTTTTTTTTTTTTGTGTTCGTCTCGGGGATCTATGATACCCCCTCCATCCCACTAGAAGATCTACTTTCGGAACATGACCTTGTCCCAATAGGAGAGAGTTTACTTTCAAAATAAAACCTTAATATCTAATCAAAATTCATACTACATTAGAGCTTTTATTATATAAATTACGATATTAGTCGAGTGAAAATAAAAAAGTGAGAATAGATGGCTTAAAATGAGTTGTACCTTCGTTAAAATCACTAAAACTAAAAAGTTCTACCTTAACCAAAGTAGACTCTTCAAACGGGATGGAGTGAGTGTCATTTTCCTGAAAGGGACTAGGTTAACTGTCTTTTTTTTCTTTTCATTTAATAAGAGTAATTAATATTGCTTTGTAAATGATCACTGGTAAAGCGAGAATATTGTAAATGGAGCCTCTAAATAGTATGCAGGGATGTTTCCTACTTGATTCGATATAAACAAATTTTTGGTCTGGTTGCATCTTTGTTTATGTCATTACATCATATTGATTGTTGCTTTTTCTTGTTTTTGTATGCATGCGTATCAGTATTCTCAGAATCTTGTACGAGTTCGATTTCCGGTCTAACCTTCCTTCTGTCTCATTGTTTTCTCCTCTTTCAGTAGGCGTTATGATCGCTATTAGTGAGCAAGGATTGCTTCGTCTTGTGGATGGATGAATCTGAAGTTTGTAACTTCTGTGTTGAGTTTTAGATATTGCTCTATTTGTGTGTGTGTGTGCGCGCGCGCGCGTATGCGTGTGTTTGTCGAAATATCGGAGATTGATTTTCATGCGGAGGGGTAAAGCTTCATTTGCTATTTCGCTGATCCGAAAATTTTATGTTCCAAGTTGACTCTAAGTTGCCAATCAAATAATGAATATAAAAATGAACAATTATAAATGTTAGTCTTACTGTATTTTTTTGTGAGTATATATAAATATTTTTTTAGGAATAGAAGAAAAAGCAGTTGCCCATTCTATTTGTACGGTATTGCTCAAATGTTAAGTAATATTTGCTAAATCCAGAAAAGAAAAATCAAACTTCATAGTAAGATAGAACTCTTTCCTATCTTCTTCACTTATATTAAGGGCTCCATCAGAAGTATAACCCTGACCGTGCTTATGATTCAGTCTACTAGGATTCAACAATATTAAGATAAATAGTGCAACAACGGAAACTAGAATAAAAACATCGGAGTCCTTCGATGATTTATGAAATAATAATATTCTTCCACTAATTTATGTAAAAGTTTTTTTTTAATCTCCGATGCTCTTTTATTTTTAGAAAGTTGGGGCAACTCCTAACAACGGAAACTGGATCCAACTTCAAATGTGGCCCAACGGATAATGGTTGAGATCCTTTCGTCCATTTATAAGTTCAAAAGAATGTAAAAAAGAACCAAAAAAAAACTCTCAAAGTATAAAAGCTCTAAAAATAAAAATTACTGTAGCTAATTTTTTTAAAGAAAGAAAAGGTAAAAAAGTTTCCATAAAAAGTTGATTTTTGTTGAAGGAATAACACTCATGTATCATGGTCTAGTTTATTGGAATTGTGTCACTCCTTTCGTGAGTAGGCTAGATCTGGATGGAACATTTTAGATCTCGTACTCTTACCTCAAACGTAGGGGTTATATTTTTTCTTTTTCTTTTTTTGGTAAATAGATTATTTTTATTCACCAAGTAGCATTTACAGCGCAACAACAAACAAACTCTCAAACTACTTACAACTAAAATGGACGGGCTACTTAATTTTCTAATAAACTAGCTACAACACAAAGCAATTAAAATTTTACATTGATAGATCATTGTCTCCACACTACTCTTTCATTCTTTAAATCTTCTTTGATTTCTCTCATTCCATATATGATATAACTGACATTATGGATAACACAAATATGTACAAACTGATATATGACACAATCAATGACATATTATTAGCGCACGCTAACGGAAAGAGGCAGTAGCCACTGGACTGAAGTTGCAAGCAGTTAACGTACGTAACAAAAATATTAATGTACGTAACAGGCGATAGCGCACGCTAAGGAAGGATATTAGCGCACGCTAGAGAAGGCTGGCAATAACGGCTAGATGGAGGGAAAAGGCTATAAATACCAAACCACTTGGTACCAAACTACACAACAACATTGAGCAAAGCATTCATAGATATCATTCTAATCATTCTAGTTGTTGTATTTGAGCTTATATTGTTTAGTGATTAAGTGTTATACACAAAATCATACACGAGAGGAAAAAAGAAAGGATACGATTCGATTTGGTGTTATTAGGATCAAGGATCCGGCATTGTTAGAATCGCAATTGATATATACGTGAGGTTTATCGAGTACCCGTAGAAAGCTAGATTGGTTGATTCCTTGTCCAATAGAAAAGGAAAACGGTTTAACTTGGACCGACAAAAATACAAGTGATTGAACTGTTTACTCGGACCGATAGAAGACGAATTTGTAACGGTTATCCCTCGATAGGTAGAAGAGAGGTGCAGAGGTTTATCTTTAGCCTATAGAAAAATATACCGAGAGAGGATGTAGGCACGTTTGGCCAAACCTCTATAAATCATGTGTCGATTTATTTCCGCACCTTTATTTAAATCGCTTCCGCTACGCGATCGCACCAATAAACATGAAGATTAGTACTTGGTATTGTTGGTCGAATTGTATTTTCCTTTCCGTTGTAGTGTTTTCCCGTCGTATGAGAGTGTTGTTGTCTTTTGACCCCTTTGTGGGTACGAGTTTTGAAGTAAAAATGTATATGAAGTTTAAATTGTACGTTATTGATGAAAGACCAAATCGGTCTACAGATTTGTTATTGAACCATGTTGGCATTTATGTGATGTCTTGTTTTGGTATTGAGCCTGGTAGATCCTCATGGAGAGGGTCTGTGGCGCTGTAATATTCCCGATTGGATTGGGGGTGTTACAGAATATGTTATCAGAGCTTAGGTTGTTGAAACCTAGGCTGTCGGGTCAAGTCGTGTATTTTCGAGTTTTGTCTTGTCGGATTGTGTCTAACTGAGTCGTGTCGCGACGCGTCGTCTGAGGTGTCAGTCGTGATTAGTATCGTGGTGCCACCATCATCTTCATGCGACCTGTGGATGTTGACTTCATATATTATATCTTGTATTTAGTGACTTTATTACATGCGTGTTGCAAGGTGGAGTTCATATGTGATACTTATGGTATATTACGTGTATAACGAGCTGGATATATTGATGGATTTGGACACCGAGTGGTGTAGTGTGTTACGAAACCTTGAACATCGATGTGCTCCAGGAAGTCTATCAACGGTAGAGTTGTTGAGAAACTCAGATAAATAGTTTTGACGTGTGTTTGAATTTGTTGTTCATGAGTTGTGTTTGCTGAACTGGTGATTTTGAATGCCGTATAGACATGTATTTGAGAACTGATTATTTTGGCTAATTGTTGTTATAAGCTACAAAAGTGTTCACATTGGTAATTATGTATGCTGTGTGTGTGTTTGAAAAATGCTTTTATGAAAATTTCATAGACTTTAGTAAGTTTGTGGAAAACCAATTTCAAAAAATGTTTTGACGGTGCAGTTAAACGGTATTTTCGTGTGGATGTTGAAAGTTGTTTGAATTTTGGTGAGCCGGCCTTGCATTCTCAAATGAAACCCTATGACGGTATTTGAAAAGATGTGGTTTGGAGTGTTTTAGATATTTTGTAAAATATTACTGTTGGGATAAACAATCCCTGTATCAAAAGTTTTGATAGAGTGTTTTGACAATGTGCCAATCAAGCATACAACAAACAGCTGTATCGAAAAGTCAATCGAAGTTGTTGACTCTGTATCGAAGACCTTTTCATAGCACCAGCATACATCGAGCCTTCGGGTTGCCAAGATACAGCAACAAAGTTTAAGTAAGCGCCAAGTATGGAAGATGTCTTCTCATACAGCAACATTCGATACAGCGGCTACTCCAATTGGATACAGCATTCAAGTTGTGAAGTATTGAGACCTTCAATACACATCGAAACAGGACTGAAGACCATTTGGAAAGGAATCTTGGTTATTCGCTAAAGTCAAGTCCCGATGAAAAGAAGTATTTAAATACTGAAGGGATACAGTATTTAAATACCATCAGACAAAGATCTTCAATCAAGGAGCAAAAATCGGATCTTGTCCATCAACACGTAGGAACAGTCTATTGGCTCAACGGATCTATTCCCAACAGATATATTTCAGAAAGCTATATATATCTCCAAGAGTTTGAAGATCACTTACCAGAAGTAACAACACCAACACCTACGATAACAAGCGCTTACACGAATATTCCGAGGAAATATATTTCTTCAAGTATACTGCATATTATGAAAGAAGAAATATCCAAGTGCTCAAACTTGAACAACACACCATCAGCTAAAAGCTAAGAAAGTCAAGTTGTTGTTCAAACCATCGTTCTATCATTGAACAAACCCATCAGCCCTGTGTGGATTGAGAAAGCCTTGCTTTTCCTGAACTGTGTGTGACGGATCTGCATTGAAGAGACGAAGCTTTGGAACTGTGTGTGAAGAAGCAAGTGAAGAGGAAGCTTTAACCAATCTGTGTGAACGGTTGAAAGCGACGGTCCTTGTATCAATCTGTGTGAACGATACAAGGATAGGTTTGATTATAGTCACATAGTTGTGTACGTAGTGATTATAATAAACGTTTCACTCCTGTGTGGAGGATCAGTTGACGTAGAGGGGTTTACTTCGAACCACTTTAATTACCGTGTCATTTACCTTCCACATTTACTGTTTTAATATTTGTGATTTATATAAGTATACACTGCAAAACTCTGTACGCACCAAGCTAACAGGAGATTAGACCGAGTTGCTGTATCAACAGCAACTTACTGTTTTAAGACTTCCGCTACGCACTCAGATTTGAAAATAGTACAGCTTGTTGTTTAAAATACTTTCCAAGCCGTATTCTGTCTACTTAGGGACCAACAATTACCGTCGTTAATCTTTTGTCATGTTTGAAAGGATTTTAGCAATGGTTTTAGTCTAACGGTTTTATTTTCAAATAACCCGAGTACACGATTTTAAAAATCTTTCACACCGTACATTTTTTTATATTTCAAAGTGCAATACGATTTTTTTTTCAAAAATAAATAGTGAAAGAGAAAGATGGAAAAAAATCTTGCTCGGTTTAAACTTTAAATTCGGATTAAAATTTTCTATACTGAATCAATTAACGCACGCTAATATTATCTTTATCGCACGTTAACAAATTTGGATTGAAGTGTGGACTGAATTGAGTTAGTTAGCGCATGCTAATTGCGTACTTAGCGCGCGTTAAATTGTAGGTTGTGTGTAATATGGATCTATCGTTTCGGAAAATTATACGAACTTAAGGATCTTAAAATTTTTTTATTTAAACAAACACGTCGTGGAGTTTTAATGAATATGTTTATAATACCCCAAATTAGACGGATATTACAGTGCCGTGGACCCCCCAACTAGGACCCACCAGGCGAATGAAAATTAATGAATTAAATAATATAATTGTAGTACCGAACCATATTATATCATTTATTACTCCGATGAGGAGTTTCAAGTACAACACACCCAGGAAATACAGAATACATGTATATTTTATATGAAGATAAAATATACAACACTGAATAAAAATGAATATCCAAATGGAAATCTGCAGCGGAATTAAAAGTGAAGAAACATGAATGAATGAAAAGGACTGGGGCCCCCTACTAGTATCACTGGAATTCCTCGCCGTCAACGTTCTCTTCCCTTGATTTAGCCTTGCCATGACCTGAAAACAACATCCCCCAACGGGGTCAGTTACACAGAGCAACAATCCTCAAGAGTTGAATAAACACAATCATGATATATCTTAATTATGAAATTACGCTGAAGAGGGGCATCATAGTGCGCCAATAATGGGACGTGCAAGTGCACAAGATGAGTGCCCGGACACACCCGCACTTGTACCAAATTAGTCTCACGGAGGCACGTTACCGTGTGCACAGTCCATTGTGTCGGTGAAACCCGCATCACATGACTATCGTGTGCCCGACTAAAAATTCCACACATAACCACCCGGCCACGCAATATGAACCCAGAAGGTCACAAGAACGAAAGTGACCAATGAATATTAATGAATAACAACACGACAAGGGTCAAGAATGACTCACCGAGATGAAATAATAATGAAGTGAATGATAGCTCACTGAAATGATTGGAACCGTCGTTCCTCGTGAATTGAATGATTATTTGATAATTACAAGTCTCAATATGATTAATACACCATGAATGAATTATGAATATGAATGAACAACAACGAAAGAAATGAGTATCCTTTTAACCGAGTAAGAATTAACTTACACAACACCGGTGAATAATGTCCTTCCTCGAACAACGTCCTAAATAGAAATATCGGTAGCTCGAACAACCTTGAATAACACAATTACCAACAATCCGCTTAATATACGAATCAAACATGATCACAACCAACTGAAAACGTCGATACAACAATAATCAAACTCATTGGGGCATTCCAACAAATACGTTGTAAACATTCTTCCCTTTGGTTACAACCAACCCCAATAATATCGATACCAAACCTCCAAGGAATGATTCAACCCAACAAAACTTCATTAATGAAATCAATAATCTAATAGGAAACCACAACTCAAGGTTACGGCAACATCAATCGGAAACCCCCAAAATAACCAAAGTCAAACATCAAGGGTTCTAGAATAATTCCCCAATTATTCACCAAATCCAAAATATACACCAATAAATCTGTAGGAATACATGTATCCAAGGTAGATAATCCATATCTAACATATTCCAACATATTAGCAAGCTTACACAAAGAGATCGGGAGGAAAATATTCAAAATCCGAAATTTTAGATTCAAGAAATATTTACCTTGATTTGATGTATTGGAGAGGATGAAATGATGATTAATCCGAACTATAAGCTTGAAGATGATTGCAGCTCGAAGAACACTTCTCAAAAAGTCCAAAATCTCCCAAAACCGTCGAGAGGAGGAGGAGAAATGAAGAAATGACGAAATGGGGCTAAACTGTCCAATATATAGTAAACCCAGTTTAGCGCGCGCTATCTCTTGTGCTTAGCGTCCGCTAACAGGTGCACCGGGTAGTCCAGTACCCACTGTCTGCATCGTTAGCGTGCACTATATACATTGGCAGCGTGCGCTAACGCCTCTTATTAGCGTGCGTTAACCTTGTGTTAGCGCGCGCTACCTCATGGTTGATGCCCAGAATATCGGAGTCCAAAACCTACTATCCCCTTGACTTGCTCGCGTTAGCGTGCGCTACACCAATTACTTAGCATGCGCTACTAATACCATTAGCGTACGCTAATATCCACTCATAGCGTGCGCTAAGAATTATTCCATTCCAGTCCAGTACCCACTGGACTATGACTGCCCGAACCATAGCGCGCGCTACACTGATTTCTTAGCGTGCGCTATCAACACAACTAGCGTACGCTACTTACCATTCGTAGCGTGCGCTACTACAACTTAAATTCAGTCCAGTGCCTTCTGGACTGTCTGCCTGAACCACAATAGCGTGCACTAATGCTTAGAGGTAGCGTGCGCTACCCGTACTCAATTAGCGCGCGCTAAAGAGAGTACGTAGCGTGCGCTACTCCTCACACACAACCCACTACAATGATGACAATGATGATATGCACAGCCCGATTCTCCAACCGGGTTGAATGACGAATAATAACTGATACATGATACAAAATTACTCCGAATGGTGAATATAATGAATGATTATTAATGAGTGAAAAAATACTGAGTGACAATATACTGAAGGATAATGAATGAATTTACAACTGGGTATTACATACTCCCCCCTTAAAAAGAGTTTCGTCCTCGAAACTAAGGGTCAAACCATTCGGGATAACTCTCTCGCATACTATCCTCGGTTTCCCAAGTATCATCTTCGACTCCGTGCCTAGACCACTGAATTTCAACCAAAGGAATCGTCTTGTTCCTCGACTGTTTGATATGCCGCTCTAAGACTCGTACAGGACGCTCCTCATACGAATGATCATCTGCAATCTCGATTTTATCGAACTGAAGTATGTGACTCGGGTCGGCAACATACATCCGCAACTGAGAGACGTGAAACACATTATAAATTCGGCTCAACGCCGGAGGTAAGGCCAAACGATAAGCCAGCTCGCCTACTCGATCCAAAATTTCAAACAGTCCAATGAATCTCGGACTCAACTTACCTCTCTTCCCGAAACGAAAAATACCCCGGCTCGGGGATACCTTGACCAAAATGTGGTCACCTGTCTCGAACTCTAGTGGTCGATGACAATTATCTGCATATGATTTTTGTCGACTCTGAGCGGTCAATAAACGACTCCTGATCAAAGCTACCTTCTCGTGGGCGGATAAGCATATCGGGCTTGGTGCCGATTGATTCTGATAAGTCATCCCAACACAAAGGAGATTGACAACGACGACCATACAAGGCCTCGTAAGGTGCCATCTTAATCGAAGCATGCCAACTATTATTGTACGTGAACTCGATCAACGGTAGTTGGGCTTCCCAATCGTCCTTCCAATCGATGGCACATGTCCTCCAACGTCTGAATAGTTCGCTCTGATTGTCCGTCGGACTGATGATGAAAAGCTGTGCTGAAATTAAGTTGAGTTACCACGGCACGATGAACTGATTTCCAAAAATGTGACACGAATCGCCCATCACGATCATAAACGATACTCCTAGGAGTATCGTGCAATCTCACTATCTCTTTGATGAACAACTGGGCAAGTCTCTCGGGACCCCATGTATCCTTAATCTCAAGGAAATGAACTGACTTAGTTAAGCGGTCCACAATTACCCAAATTGTATTCATGCCACGACGACTCGTCGGCAAACTCGTGATGAAGTCCATTGAAATATCCTCCCACTTTCACTCTGGAATAGGGAGCGATTTCAGCATACCCGCTGGTCGCTGATGTTCTATCTTGACTTGCTGACAGGTTAAACATCTCGAAACAAAATCTGCGACTTTTCGCTTCATATTACTCCACCGGTAATTTCGTTTCAAGGGGTAGTATGAGCTTCTCTCTAAATCGAGTTTTCCAACTCGTCATTCGCTGGTGCGCATAACCGATTCTTAAATCGCAAAAGTCCATCCTCGTGGACCACAAATCCAGGGGCTTTCCCCTGAGGCACATCATCTCGAATGCGCAACAAAGATGGGTCTCAACCCTGATTCACTCTGATTGCCTCCTCGAGTGGCGATGAAATCTATAACATGCAAAGTTTCCCTTGCACTCGCTGTGACCAGACCTCGATCTTGGGTCTCAGAAATTCCTGTTGAAGTTCGTTCTGAAATGTTAAACGAGCAAGCATTTGCTCCTGAACGGATTTACGACTCAAGGCATCGGCGACCACGTTCGCCTTACCCGTGTGGTATTGAATCTCAATAACATAATCTTTGATTAGTTCCAACCACCATCTCTGTCGCATATTTAACTCCTTCTGAGTAAATATATACTTCAAACTCTTATGATCGGTGAAAATCTGACACGTGACGCCATAAAGGTAATGACGCCAAATCTTCAATGCGAAAACCACGGCTGCTAGTTCCATGTCGTGGGTCGGGTAATTGACCTCGTAAGGTCTAAGTTTCCGCGAAGCATAGGCAATCAATTTCCCATTCTGCATTAATACACATCCAAGACTGTATCCGGACGCATCACTATAAACCACGAATCCTTCCGTCCCTTGCAGTAAAGAAAGGACATGTGCTGAAATTAAACGGCTCTTGAGTTCTTCAAAACTCTGTTGACACGCATCAGACCATGTGTATTTCTCATCCTTCCGCAAAAGGTTCGTCATAGGTTGAGCTGTTTTAAAAAATCCTTCCACAAATCGTCGTTAATAACCAGCTAATCCGAGAAAGCTTTGGATTTCCTTAACATTCTTCGGAGGTTGCCAATCTAGGATAGGCTCCGTCTTCTGAGGGTCGACATGTACACCGTCTGATGAAATTACATGTCCGAGAAACGTCACTTCGGACATCCAGAAGTCACATTTGTAAAACTTTCCATAGAGTTGCTCTCGTCTTAACACGTCGAGAACCTGATGAAGGTGAACTTCGTGCTCCTCTCGGTCACGAGAATAAATCAAAATGTCATCTATGAAAACAATCACGAGATGATCCAAATAGTCGATGAAAACCCGATTTATTAACTCCATGAACACCGCAGGTGCATTAGTTAACCCAAACGGCATTACTACAAACTCGTAGTGTCCATAGCGTGTTCGAAATGTCGTCCTTGCGATATCCAACTCTCGAATTCGCAACTGATGATACCCAGATATTAAATCGATCTTGGAAAATACTGAAGCTCCCTGAAGTTGATCTAAGAGATCATCAATACGGGGTAGAGGATATTTATTCTTAATCGTCACCCTGTTCAACTCTCGATAATCAATACACAAGCGAAATGAACCGTCCTTCTTCTTGACAAATAAAACTGGTGCTCCCCACGGGGACGCACTCGGTCGGATATAACCTTTCTCGGACAATTCCTCCAGTTGATTCTTCAATTCCAGCATTTCGGTCGGGGCCATCCGATACGGTGCCTTCAATAATGGGGACGTAACAGGCTCCAACTCTATCGTGAATTCCACATCTCTCTGTGGAGGCAAACCACGTAACTCGTCTGGAAATACATCGGCATATTCTCTTACTATAGGAATATCTGCCAGCATCACTGATGATTTCTCGGTTTTGGTCACATAGCACCAATAACCGCCACACCCCTGATTGAGTAATTTCACTGCTTTCATCATATTAATGATTCTTCCGGAACAGGTGGGATTACCCCTCTGAAAAACACACTCGACTCCATCGTCTGAAATGATAGTGACCATACGCTTACGGACACTAATGATGGCATCGTGACGATCCATCCAATCAATACCCAAAATAACGTCATCCCTAGGCAAATCCACCACGATTAGGTCTGCTAGCCATACACGATCATTAAGCTGAACCAGACAATTCTTAATCTCACGATCTCCGATAATTCTTCTACCTTCAGGTAGTCCAATGACATAAGGTTCACAACTAGTAGCACTATCCAGATGAAGTCTACTCAAGAATGACTCGAAAATGAATGAATGTGATGCACCAGTATCAAAAGGGTACACACAAGTTGAGATAGAATTTCGAGTGTACTTGAGATCATTCGGGCCTCCGGATCATCGGTCCTCTTCATCTCATAAATTCGGGGCTTGCCAACCCCGGAACCGGATGCTCCCGTCTGATAGCTATGGGCTCCACCTTTCTTCGGGGCCTGAGATATCGCCGGAGTAGGTTTGGAACCTCTTCGGCAAAAACGGGCCTTATGCCCGGCAATTCCACAGTTATAACACACGATAGTCTGTCTCCAACACCTAGTGCTAAGCTGACCCTGCGTTCCACAGTTGAAACAGGTGATGGCCGAACTGGCCGCTCGGGACTGAGACCCCACAGGTTTAGGCGCCATAGGAGGTTGCTCGAAAAGAATAGGGCCCGCACGAGGCTCCTTGAAGGTTGTCTGTCTGCCTTCGGACTGATTACGCTTCTTCGATTTCTTGCCAAAAGATGAAGGTTGATGCTTAGCAACTTCCTTCGCAGTAAGCTCATAAGTAAGAGATTTCTCGATTAAATCGGCCAGAGTGGCGCAATGATGATTAAGCAATTGCATCTGGGCCATCATGCCCTGCGTAAAAATGAGTGGATCAACTCGAACACCTTCCGATTGAGCTGTATCCCGGGCACGACTTCCTGATAGTGAATGATTATTTCCATATAGATGAGTGGCAGCGTCACTGCTCGTTGAATTGACATTATTCCTCGTGTTTGCGCGTGTATTCACACGAGCTCCCGGGTTTCAGCCCGCACCGCAGCCTCTTCCCATGCGTCCTCTGACAACTCTCTCCATACTGACGTAGGAAAGTCACATGATAATTATATCTCGTATGAGTACCGCATTATGATTACGTTATGAAATGATAATAATGAGCATACACGCTCTAACACAATGATTACATGAATGATCAACTGAGGTGACATGATTATCTGATGAAATTCTCGAAATGATTATCTTGAGCAAGTTAACAAAATTAATGATACGGTCCTTAGGATCAACAAATAAGCAATGAAATGAACTGAGTGATTAATGAGTTAACATGATCGACATGATCAAAAATGAAAATGATGATTGAGGATTGTTGACTGTTGAATGATGAATGAGTGATTCTTATTGCCAGAAATTATACCATGGCGTCAGAAATCTTAATGTTCTTTGGTCTGAGGGGCTTGGCTCTTGCACAAGTCACAAGTGACGCGAAAGTCTAATGATACTAGTCTGATGAACGATGATTTCAAGTGAGACATGACTCGGAAGGTAGTATTCTAAACCACGCTCCGATACTAACTCTGTAACACCCCAAATTAGGTGGATATTACCGTGCCGTGGACCCCCAACTAGGACCCATCAGGTGAATAAAAATTAATGAATTAAATAATATAATTATAGTACCGAACCACATTATATCATTTATTACTCCGATGAGGAGTTTTAAGTACAACACACCCACGAAATACAGAATACATGTATATTTTATATGAAGATAAAATATACAACACTGAATAAAAATGAATATCCAAACGGAAATCTGCAGCGGAATTAAAAGTGAAGAAACATGAATGAATGAAAAGGACTGGGGGGCCCTACTAGTATCACTGGGACTACTCGCCGTCAACGTTATCTTCCCATGCTTTATCTTTGCCATAACCTGAAAACAACATCCCCCAATGGGGTCAGTTACACAGAACAACAATCCTCAAGAGTTGAATAAACACAATCATGATATATCTTAATTATGAAATTAAGCTGAAGAGGGGCATCATAGTACGCCCGTAATGGGACGTGAAAGTGCACAAGACAAGTGCCCGGACACACCCGCACTTGTACCTAATTAGTCTCACGGAGGCACGTTAGCGTGTGCACAGTCCATTGTGTCGGTGAAACCCGCATCACATGACTATCGTGTGCCCGACTAAAAATTCCACACATAACCACCCGGCCACGCAATATGAACCAGAAGGTCACAAGAACGAAAATGACCAATTAGGGCTGGGGGCGGGGCGGTTTGGGGCGGGGCGAGAATGTAACCGCACCCGCCCCGTATTTTTTGTGCGGTGCGGTTTTATGCGGGGCGGGGAATTTTTACAACTTAAAACCGCACCGCGCCACACTTTTCGCGGGGCAAGAAGGGAGCGGGGCGGGGCGGGGCGGAGTGAAATAGGATTTTGACTATTTTTTTTGTTTTTTATCTTGTTATATGCGGGACGGGGCGGGACGAAGCGGGGCGGGGCGGGACGGATGAAATAATAATAAAACCGCACTCGTTTTATATTTTTTTTAGCGGTGCGGGTTTGATGCGGGGCGGGAAATTTTGATATATCAAACCGCACTCCCTCGCCATTTTTGCGGTGCGGGGCGGGACGTGCGGGGCGGTTTTTTTGCCCAGCCCTATGACCAATGAATATTAATGAATAACAACACGACAAGGGTCAAGAATGACTCACCGAGAAGAAATAATAATAAAGTGAATGATAGCTCACTGAAATGATTGGAACCGTCGTTCCTCGTGAATTGAATGATTATTTTGATAATTACAAGTCTCAATATTATTAATACACCATGAATGAATTATGAATATGAATGAACAACAACGAAAGGAATGAGTATCCTTTTAACCGAGTAACAATTAACTTACACAACACCGGTGAAGAATGTCCTTTCTCGAACAACGTCCTAAATAGAAATGTCGGTCACTCGAACAACCTTGAATAATACTATTACCAACAATCCGCTTAATATATGAATCAAACACGATCACAACCAACTCAAAATGTCGATACAACAATAATCAAACTCATTGGGGCATTCCAACGAATACGTTGTAAACATTCTTCCCTTTGGTTACAACCAACCCCAATAATATCGATACCATACCTCCAAGGAATGATTCAATCCAACAAAACTTCATTAATGACATCAATAATCTAATAGGAAATCACAACTCAAGGTTACGACAATATCAATCGGAAACCCCCAAAATAACCAAAGTCAAACATCAAGGGTTCTAGAATAATTCCCCAATTATTCACCAAATTCGAAATATACACCAATAAATCCATAGGAATACATGTATCCAAGGTAGATAATCCATATCTAACATATTAGCAAGCTTACACGAAGAGATCGGGAGGAAAACATTCAAAATCCAAAATTCTAGATTCAAGAAATGTTTACCTTTATTTGATGTATTGGAGAGGATGAAATGATGATTAATCCGAACTATAAGATTGAAGATGATTGCAGCTCGAAGAACACTTCTCAAAAAGTTCAAAATTGCCCAAAACCATCGAGAGGAGGAGGAGAAATGATGAAATGACGAAATGGGGCTAAACTGTCCAATATATAGTAAACCCAGTTTAGCGCGCACTAGCTCCTGTGCTTAGCGTGCGCTAACGGGTGCACTGGGTAGTCCAGTACCCACTGTATGCATCGTTAGCATGCGCTATATACATTGGTAGCGTGCGCTAACGCCTCTTATTAGCGTGCGTTAACCTTGTGTTAGCGCGTGCTACCTGATGGCTGATGCCCAGAATACCGGAGTCCAGAATCTACTGTCCTCTTACCTTACTCGCGTTAGCATGCGCTACACAAATTACTTCGCGTGCGCTATTAATACCATTAGCGTACGCTAATATACACTCATAGCGTGCGCTAAGAATTATTCCATTCGAGTCTAGTACTCACTGGACTCTGCCTGCCCGAACCTTAGCGTGCGCTACACTAATTGCTTAGCGTGCGTTATCCACACAACTAGAGTACGCTACTTACCATTCGTAGCGTGAGCTACTACTACCTAAATTCAGTTCAGTGCCTTCTGGACTGTCTGCCTGAACCACAATAGCGTGCGCTAATGCTTAGAGGTAGCGTGCGCTACCCGTACTCAATTAGCGTGCGCTAAACAGAGTACGTAGTGTGCGCTACTCCTCACACACATCCCACTACACTGATGACAATGATGATATGCACGGCCCGATTCTCCAACCGAGTTGAATGACGAATAATAACTGATACACGATACAAAATTACTCCGAACGGTGAATACAGTGAATGAATATGAATGATGAATGATTATTAATGAGTGAAAAAATACTGAGTGACAATATACTGAAGGATAATGAATTAATTTACAACCGGGTATTACAATGTTGTTTTTGAGATGTTGTGTTTCATCGAGCTGAGTGGGTACTTGTTCTTATGCCGAGTGGCAGAGGTCGTGGTCGTAACCGTAGTATAGATGGCCATGGAGATCAGATGCACGACCAAGAGAATATTGTCGGTGATGGCATTGGCGTCGATGTTGATATATATTGCAACAGGTAGCGACACAGATGACTCAGTTGACCCAGGTGGTTCAACGCAACACAGTTGTGACCAGAACGTCGGCACAAACCAATGGCTTTGAGAAGTGGTTCATATGAATCCCCCTCGTTTCACTAGTGTCGCGAATGCATTGGGCTGTGATAGTTGGCTTTTCCAGTTGGGAAAGATATTCGAGGCAGTTGATTCTCCCAAAGAACGAAAAGTACCTATCGCTCCGTACCTTCTTGACAGAGATGCCGCTAACTGGTGGGAGGTTGTTTAGCCTCGGGATCGTGTTGTCACATGGGTAGAATTAGATGAATTAAGGGGAGTTGAGTTTTGTCTGGAACCGATCAGAGAGAAGAGAATTCGTGATTTTTATTTGGTGAAGCCCCAAGAGGTATCAATGTCTCAAACTATCACCGATTAAAGCAAACAACTCAGCTATGTACGGGAATAGGTAAGGTCTGAGGAGGATAAGATCCGTCATTGTAACATGCGGATGAAGCCAGAGATTCGCCAGTATATGGCGGGATTCACTTGCACTACGTTGAGAGAGCAGCAGAATCGAGCATTAGCCTTAGAGATAACCTTATGATCGACTGAGCATATGCCCGAGTCGAAGAAGCAGAGGACGTATGATGTTTTTTTATTAGTTCAGGAGTTGGAGTTTCTAAACTGCAACACAGTGGGTCTTTTTGCTGTAAAGCTCCATCGCTCGATGAGTGGAACCGAGAGTTCCAAGTTGTTAGTATTGACTCCTGGTAAAGCCAGGAGGTGTTTCAACTGCGATGTGCCGGGGTATGCTCGTGCACATTGTCCTTCCCTGCCAGTAATGTGTTACAAGTGTGGACTCGAGAGGCACATAATCCAGTTTTGTGAGATGGTCGCCGAGCCTTTCGAGGCGCGGACTTCAGCACCAATATCAGGATAGGCTCTGAGAGGTCCTTGAGAGGTGTTGTCTGTCAGTTTCTTGCTATGTTGTTTCCTTGTTTTTGTTGTTTTAAGTTTTGGGGACGGAACTCCTTTTTAAGGGGTAGAATGTAATACCCGTATTTTTTCATTTCCATACTTTTCGATTCTAGCAACTCGCTTGTGTCCATTGACACATTTTGGACATGTTTTGTTCTGCACTTTTTCTCATTCGAGCGAGTTTTGATATTGTTTTGGACTAATCGGCATATTATTCCGACTTTTCTGCATTTGGGTTCAATTCTTGTAAATCTTGCTCAAAACTGTTGTTTTGTTGTTCCTACAAGTTCATTTAACATTTGTGATCGTGTTGTGAACTTCGGAATTGTTATTCGATCTCGTATCGTGACTTTTCGGACATTTGGGCCATTTCATAATTTCCCCAATGTTTTGGGCGTTTGTCTTCGTATATGTCTTTCCAACATTCAGGATACTGGAGTCACATGTTTATTTGGTGTTTAGACTCATGGTTTTGTTGTTGTACCGCTTGATTTAATTAACCATGTGGGGCCGTGTTCGTCGCGTTTTGTAAATACCCTTGCGCAGTGAATTGGACTGCAACAGTTATGTACTACATGAAGCTTACGTACGCTAGCTTCAGCATATAATGTACGTTAGCTGGGGCAGCCTTACGTACGCTATTCCCTTTTCGTTGCGTATGTTGTCATATGAAGGATTCCGGGCAGATGCTTCTTGAACTCCTTTACGTACGTAATATGTACTCTTTACGTACGTCATCGTCATCACCTTACGTACGCTAGTGTCTGCCCAACTATATAATCTGCTAGACGGATTTTTGGAAGTCATTTCGGCTTCTTTCACCTCCATCCATCAGGTCTGGTCTCCTAGGGCCAATTGGTTCGATCTTCACCATCAAGCTTCATCTTGGTGTTTATCAACATCATCTAACTTGTTTTCCATTCGGATCGAGGTATCTCCTTCTTAGAACCCTATGTGAGAAATTTTGGGGGTTTTCTTTATTTCTTGATTTAGTCTAAATTTGATGAATCGGTTATGTAATATTTGTTGTTTTGGTTATAATTTACGGACTATAATTCCAATTACCAATTTCATTTCACCCGGAGCATGATTTTGATTTTCTTGAGAAAACCGTTGAACCCTCGTTATTGTTATTTGTTCCGCAGCGAGTTAGAGACGGGTATTGTTAGTTCACTCTGAAGTTATTCTCATAATATTTTGGAGTTCTCGCATACTCGTTGAATTTGGAGGTTCCATGGTTGATCAGTTGCGTCCGTCCATCGTTTCGTTCGCTCGTGGTTTCTGTAATACCCGAGATATTCGTTCCAGTTTTGTTGAGTTTTTCTGCGAGATATTGGTTTGGTGTTGCCCATGTCTTTGGATTGTTGTGCCATGTATGGTTGTGTCATGAGTTGACACATGTTTAATTTCCATTCCAGATCATTCTTGAGTTTTGACTCATTTCAGTGTAGCACACGCTACCACTTGTGGTGTAGCGCGCGCTACTGTGTTGTGATTAGCGCATGCACCTGGTGTGTAGCACACGCTAATTGGCAGTCCATAGACAGTCCACGAGTTACTGGACTGGGACTGGAGTCTCGCTAGCGCACGCTATGGTTGGTAGCTAGCGCACACTATTGTCTGTTTAGCGCACGTTATTTCTTCGTTCCAGCGTGTAATACCAGGTTGTAATTCATTCATTATCATTCAGTAATTATCATCCAGTAACTGTCACTCACTAATTTTCACTCATTAAAGATCATTCATCATTCATTTCATTCATTGTATTCACCGTTCGGAGTATATTGGTATCACGTATCAGTTTTATTCATCATTCAGCCCGGTTGGATAGTCGGGCCGAGCGTATCATCATTGTCATCTTTGTTGTGGGCTGTGTGTGAGGAGTAGTGCACGCTACGTACTCTTTTTAGCGCGCGCCAATTGAGTACAGGTAGCGCACGCTACCACTCAGCATTAGCGCACGCTAATGTTGTTCAGGCTGACAGTCCAGAAGGCACTGGACTGCAGGTGAGTTATAAGTAGCGCACGCTACAAATGGTAAGTAGCGCGCGCTAGTGGTTTATAGTAGTGCACGTTATACTTTGGTGTAGCGCGCGCTAAGGTTGGACAGGCAGAGTCCAGTGGGTACTGGACTGAATTGGATTAATTCATAGCGCACGCTATAGGTGGTTTTTAGCGTACGCAAACGGTGTAGTAGCGCAAGCTAAATATTGAATGTAGCGCACGCTATCGCGAGCAGGTCAGAGGACAGAAAGTCTGGATTTCAGTTACTGGGCATCAGATTTTTAAGTTAGCGCACGCTAACATATTGGGGTTAGCGCACGCTAAGTGTACAGCCGTAGCGCACGCTACAAAAGGTACGTAGCGCACGCTACCATTTTCAGACAGTGGGTACTGGACTACCCAAAACACCCGTTAGCGCATGCTAAGAACTGGAGCTAGATCACGCTAAACTGGGATTACTATAAATAGGACAGTTCAGCCCTTTCTTTGTCATTTTCATTTCTCCCTTCGTTTTTGGGCGATTTCGGGCGATTTTGGACGATTTGGAGAGTGTTCTTCGAGCTACTATCACCTATCATCATCTTCAAGCTTTTGAGTTGGATTAATCATCATTACATCATCTCCAATACATTAAATCTAAGGTAAACATCTCTTGGATCTAGAATTTCGGATTTTTGGGTTTTTCTTCCGATTTCTTCGTGTAAGCTTGGATTGTTGTTGGAATATGTTAGATATAGGTTATCTACCTTAGATAAATGTATTCCTACGGATTTAATAACATATATTTCGGATTTCATGAATATTGGGGTTGAATCAAGAACACCTAGGAGTTGACTTTGATATTTTGGGGGGTTTTCGATTAGATGTTGTCGTTAACTCATTTTGTGGATTCCTATGGTATTATTGATATCATTTAAGGTGTTTTGTTAGTTTGAAATACTCATTTTGGGATTGGTTTCGATATATTCAGGATTGGACATTATCGAAGAATGTATGTTTGCTAAGTGTTTGTTTGAATGCCTCAATGACTTTGGGTATTATTGTATCGACATTTATCGTGTTTGATACGTGTATTGAGCGTTTGTTGGTACTCGTGTTATTCAAGGTTGTTCGAGCAACCGACTTTCTTTAAGGACTTTGTTCGAGGAAGGACATTCCGACACCGGTATTGAGTAAGTAAATTCTTACTCGGTTAAAAGGATATTCAATTCCTTATGTTGTTGTTCATTCATACATGTAACTCACTCATAATATATCGCTCATGTCAAGACTTGTAATTATCAACTCATCATGTAACTCACGAGGAACGACGGTTCCAAAATCATTTCATTGAAGCTATCACTCGTTGTATCATTATTTCATCTCGGTGAGTCGTTCTTGATCCTTATCGGATTCTATTCATTACTCCTCACCTTGGTCATTTTGTTCTGGTGATATTCCAGAATTATATTGCATGGCCAGTTGGCGCATGTATGGAATTTTAAGTCGGGCACACTATGGTCATGTGTATATGCGGGACTCCGGACACATTGGACTGTGCGCATGATAATGTGTATATGCGGGGTTCCGGACACATTTAACCATGAGACGAATTAGGCCAATAGCGGGTGTATATGTGGGGCTCCGGACACTCGGCTATTTGTGCTATTACTCAGCTCATTCGGGCGTACATTGATGCTCATCATTCAACTTAATTCATTAATTCATTCATGTGATTGTTGTATATTGTTCAACTCTTGAGGATTGTTGTTCTGTGTAACTGACCCCGTTGGGGGATGTTGTTTTCAGGTCATGGCAAGGCTAAGGCACGGGAAGAGAACATTGACGGCGAGGAGTCCCAGTGATACTAGTAGGCCCCCCCAGTCCTTTCAGTCTTCATGTTTTCTTCATTTGTATTCCGCTGCAGATTTCCATTTAAATACTCATTTTAATTGGTGTTGTATATTTTATCTTCACATAAAATATACATGTATTCTGTTTTATCCTGGGTGTGTTGTATTGAAACTCCTCATCGGAGTAATTATTGATATACTGTGGTTCGGTACTACAATTATATCACTTAATTCATTAACTTTCATTCACCTAGTGGGTCCCAGTCGGGGGTCCACAACACTGTAATATTCGCCTAGTTTGGGGTGTTACAGAGTTGGTATCAGAGCATGGTTTTGAATACTACCTTCCGAGTCATGTCTCATTGGAATCATCGTTCATCAGACTAGTATCATTTGACTTTCGCATCACGTGTGACCCGTGCAAGAGTCGAGCCCCTCAGACCAAAGAACAGTAAGATTTCTGACGCCATGGTATAATTTCTGGCAATAAGAATCACTCATTCATCATTTTCATTTGTGATCATGTCGATCATATTCATTCATTAATCACTCAGTTCATTTTACTGTTCAGTTGTTGATCTTGAGCATCGTATCATTAACCTTGTTAACTTGTTCAAGATAATCATTTCAAAGATTTCATCAGATAATCTCGTCACTTCATTTGATCATTCATGTAATCATTGTGTTTGAGCGCGTGTGCTCATTTTCATCGTTTCATAACGTAATCATAATGTGATATACATGCAAGATATATAATCATCTTGTGACTTTCCCACTTCAGGATGGAAACAGCTGGCAGAGGACGCGGGGGAAGAGGCCGCGGTGCGGGCCGAACCTCGAGAACTCGTGTAAATACGCGTGCGAACGTGAGGATTAATGCTAGTTCATCGAGCAGCGACGCCGCCACTCATTCTCCTGGAAATGATCATTCACTGTCAGGGAGCCGTACCCGGGACACAGCTCATTCAGAGGGTGTTCGGGTTGACCCACTCGCCTTTATGCAGGGCATGATGGCCCAGATGACTCAAATGGCACGTCTCATGGAGACGATGCAGAACCCAGCTAATTAGAATCAACAGGCTCCTCCGCCGCCACCTCAGGGGCAGAAGAGGGGTGTGAGCAGTATTATTGGCGACATATCTCGCAAGAGACCACCTACCTTTGAGGGCTCATTTGAGCCGGCGGACATTATTCATTGGCTTGAGCATTTCGAGAAGTTATTCGCTATGGTGGATTGCCCCGAAAGTTTTAGTTGCGGCTTACTATCTGGGTAAGAGCACTCATTCATGGTGGTTATTGTTGAAGCCCACCGACGGATCATGTACTTGGGATCAATTCAAGACTCTCATGATGGAGAGGTATTATCCGGCCCCACTCAGAGAGGCCAAGTTATAGGAATTACTCACTCCCGACCTCTCAGCGAACGATGATGTTCTCGCCATTGCCGAGAAATTTCAGGAGCTTCTCCCTTTCGCCTCGTCTATTATTCACTCCGAGGCGGACAAGATCAAGTATTTCAGCAAGAGGCTGAAGCCTCGTATGCGGATGCAGTTGCTTAATCACAATTGCACCACTCTGGCCAAATTCATTGAGAAAGCTCTTACTTATGAGCTTACTGCTAAGGAGATTGCTAAGCAACAACCTTCATCTGCTGGCAAGAAGTCTAAGAATCGGAATCAGCCTGAAGGCAGTCAGGCAGCTTTCAAGAAGCCTCGAGCGGGCTCTACTTTCACTGAGCGACCTCCTATGGCGCCCATACCCGCGGAATCTCAGTCACGAGCGGCCAGTTCGGCCATTACCTGTTGCAACTGTGGAGAACAGGGTCATTACAGCACGAAGTGTTTGAGGCAAACCGTCACGTGCAACAACTGTGGAATGGCGGGGCATAGGGCCCTTTTTTGCCGAAAGGACTCCAAACCTAATACGGTGTCATCTCAGGTCCCGAAACAGTCAACGATTCCGAATCAGGCTACTCAGTCCGCGTCGTTTAAGACGACGGGAGCTAACAAAGGCGGAGCCCACAGCTATCAGACGGGAGCATCCGGTTCCGGGGCTGGCAAGCGCCGAATTTATGAGATGAAGAGAATTGATGATCCGGAAGCCCGAATGATCTCAGGTACACTCGAAATCCTATCTCAACCTGTGTGTACCCTTTTTGATAATGATGCATCGCATTCATTCATTTCCGAGTCATGTTTGAGTAGACTACGTCTCGGTAGTGCTACTAGTTGTGAGCCTTATGTCATTGGTCTACCTGATGGTAGAAGAATTATCGGGATTTGTGAGATTGAGAATTGGCCGATTCAGTTTCATGGCCGTGATTGGTTAGCAAACCTAATCGTGGTAGATTTACCGAGGGATGACGTCATCTTGGGTATTGATTGGATGGATCGTCATGATGCCACCATTAGTGTCCGTAAGCGTATGGTCACTATCATTACAGACGATGGAGTCGAATGTGTTTTTCAGGGAGGTAATCCCAGCTGTTCCGGTAGGGTCATCAACTTGATGAAAGCAACGAAATTACTCAATCAGGGGTGTGTCGGTTATTGGTCCTATATGACCAAGACCGAGGAACCATCAGTAATGTCGATGGATATTCCTGTAGTGAGAGAATATGCCGATGTATTTCCAGACGAGTTACCTGGTTTGCCTCCACAGAGAGATGTGGAATTCACGATTGAGTTGGAGCCTGGTACGTCTCAAATATCGAAGGCACCGTACCGGATGGCCCCGACTGAAATGCAGGAGTTGAAGAATTAACTGGAGGATTTGACCGAGAAGGGTTATATTCGACCGAGTGCGTCCCCGGGGGGAGCACCAGTGTTATTTGTCAAGAAGAAGGATGGTTCGTTCCGCTTGTGTATTGATTACTGGGAATTGAACCGGGTGACGATCAAGAATAAATATCCTCTACCCCGTATCGATGATCTTTTGGATCAACTTCAGGGAGCTTTAGTATTTTCCAAGATCGATTTAAGATCTGGATATCATCAGTTGCGAATTCGAGAGTCGGATATCGCAAGGACGGCGTTCCGAACACGCTATGGTCATTATGAGTTTGTGGTAATGCCGTTTGGGTTAACTAATGCACCTGCGGTGTTCATGGAATTAATGAATCGGGTCTTCATCGACTATTTGGATCAGTTCGTGGTTGTCTTTATTGATGACATTCTATTTTATTCTCGTGACAGGGAGGAACACGAGTTTCACCTTCATCAGGTGCTCGACGTGTTGAGGCGAGAGCAACTTTATGGAAAGTTTTCCAAATGTGAATTCTGGATGTCCGAAGTGACATTTCTCGGACATGTAATTTCATCTGACGGAGTTCGTGTCGACCCTCAGAAGACGGAGGCGACCTGAGATTGGCAACCTCCGAAGAATGTTAAGGAAATCCGGAGTTTCCTCGGATTAGCTGGTTATTATCGGCAATTTGTGGAGGGATTTTCTAAAATTGCTCAACCCATGACGAACCTTTTACGGAAGGATAAGAAATACACGTGATCCGACACGTGTCAGCAGAGCTTTGAGGAACTCAAGAACCGATTAATTTCAGCACCTGTCCTTTCTTTACCGCAAGGGACGGAGGGATCTGTGGTTTATAGTGATGCGTCCGGACAGGGTCTCGGATGTGTACTAATGCAGAACGGGAAAGTTATTGCTTATGCTTCACGGCAATGGAGACCTTACGAGGTCAATTATTCGACCCACGACCTGGAGGTAGCAGCCGTGGTGTTTGCATTGAAGATTTGGCGCCATTATCTTTATGGCGTTACCTGTCAGATATTCACCGATCATAAGAGTTTGAAGTATATATTCACTCAGAAGGATTTAAATATGCGACAGAGACGGTGGTTGGAACTAATCAAAGATTATGATATTGAGATACTATACCACCCGGGCAAGGCGAACGTTGTCGCCGACGCCTTGAGTCGTAAGTCCGTTCAGGAGCAGGTGCTTGCTCGATTAACAGTTCGGAGGGAACTTCAGCAGGAATTTCTGAGACCCGAGATCGAGGTCTGGTTACAGCGAGTACAAGGGCAACTTTGTACGTTAGAGATTTCATCGCCACTTGAGGAGGCGATCAGGGTGAATCAGGGTTCAGACCCATTTTTGTTACGCATTCGAGATGATGTGACTCAGGGGAAAGCCCGTGGTTTTCTGGTCCACGAGGATGGACTTTTGCGATTTAAGAACCGGTTGTGCGTACCGGCGAATGACGAGTTGAAAAACTCGATTTTGAGAGAAGCTCATGCTACCCATTATTCCGTTCATCCGGGGTCTATCAAGATGTATAAAGACTTGAAACAAAATTACTGGTGGAGTAATATGAAGCGAGAAGTCGCGGAATTTATTTCGAGATGTTTAACCTGTCAGCAAGTCAAATTAGAACATCAGCGACCGGAGGGTATGCTGAAACCGCTCCCTATTCCAGAGTGGAAGTGGGAAGATATTTCGATGGACTTCATCACGAGTTTGCCGACGAGTCGTCGTGGCATGAATATAATTTGGGTAATTGTGGACCACTTAACTAAATCAGCTCATTTCCTTGAGATTAAGGATATGTGGGGTCCTGAGAGACTTGCCCAGTTGTTTATCAAAGAGATAGTGAGATTGCATGGTACTCCTAAGAGTATCGTTTCTGATCGTGATGGACGATTCGTGTCACATTTTTGGAAATCAGTTCATCGTGCTATGGGAACTCAGCTTAATCTCAGCACCGCTTTTCATCCTCAGTCTGACGGACAATCAGAGAGGATTATTCAGACATTGGATGACATGTTGAGGGCATGTGTCCTCGATTGGAAATATGATTGGGAAGCTCAACTACCATTGATCGAGTTCACGTACAACAATAGTTGACATGCTTCGATTAAGATGGCACCTTACGAGGCCTTGTACGGTCGTCGATGTCGATCTCTTTTGTGTTGGGATGACTTATCAGAATCAATCGGCACCGAGCCCGATATGCTTATAGCCGCCCGTGAGAAGGTAGCTTTGATTAGGAGTCGTTTGTTGACCGCTCAGAGTCGGCAGAAATCATACGCAGATAATCGTCGTCGACCGTTAGAGTTCGAAACGGGTGACCATGTTTTGGTCAAGGTATCCCCGAGTCGAGGTATCTTCTGTTTTGGGAAGAGGGGAAAGTTGAGTCCGAGATTTATTGGACCGTTTGAGATTTTGGATCGAGTAGGCAAGGTAGCTTATCGATTGGCCTTACCTCCGGCATTGGGACGAATTCATAATGTTTTTCACGTCTCTTAGTTACAGAAGTATGTTGCGGACCCGAGTCACATACTTCAGTTCGATGAAATCGAGATCACCGATGATCATTCATACGAGGAGCATCCTATACGAGTCCTAGAGCGGCAAATCAAACAGTTGAGGAACAAGACGATTCCTTTGGTTAAAATTCAGTGGTCTAGACACGGAGTGGAAGAGGCTACTTGGGAAACCGAGTATAGTAGGCTGGAGAGTTATCCCGATTTGTTTGACCCTTAGTTTCGGGGACGAAACTCTTTTAAGGGGGGTGTATGTAATACCCGGTTGTAATTCATTCATTATCATTCAGTAATTGTCACTCAGTAATTTTCACTCATTAACGATCATTCATCATTCATTTCATTCATTGTATTCACCGTTCGGAGTATATAGGTATCACGTATTAGTTTTATTCATCATTCAACCCGGTTGGATAGTCGGGCCGAGCGTATCATCATTGTCATCTTTGTTGTGGGCTGTGTATGAGGAGTAGCGCACGCTACGTACTCTCTTTAGCGCGCGCTAATTGAGTACAGGTAGCGCACGCTACCACTCAGCATTAGCGCACGCCTAATGTTGTTCAGGCTGACAATCCAGAAGGCACTGGACTACAGGTGAGTTATAAGTAGCGCACGCTACAAATGGTAAGTAGCGCGCGCTAGTGGTTTATAGTAGCGCACGTTATACTTTGGTGTAGCGCGCGCTAAGGTTGGACAGGCAGAGTCCAGTGGGTACTGGACTTAATTGGATTAATTCATAGCGTACGCTATGGGTGGTTTTTAGTGTACGCAAACGGTGTAGTAGCGCACGCTAAATATTGAATGTAGCGCATGCTATCGCGAGCAGGTTAAAGGACAGAAAGTCTGGATTTCAGTTATTGGGCATCAGATTTTTAAGTTAGCGCACGCTAAGTGTACAGCCGTAGCGCACGCTACAAAAGGTATGTAGCGCACGCTACCATTTTCAGACAGTGGGTACTGGACTACCCAAAACACCCGTTAGCGAACGCTAAGAACTGGAGCTAGCGCGCGCTAAACTGGGATTACTATAAATAGGACAGTTCAGCCCTTTCTTTGTCATTTTCATTTCTCCCTTCGTTTTTGGGCGATTCCGGGCGATTTTGGATGATTTGGAGAGTGTTCTTCAAGCTACTATCACCTATCATCATCTTCAAGCTTTTGAGTTGGATTAATCATCATTTCATCATCTCCAATACATTAAATCTAAGGTAAACATCTCTTGGATCTAGAATTTCGAATTTTTGGGTTTTCCTTTCGATTTCTTCATGTAAGCTTGGATTGTTGTTAGAATATGTTAGAAATGGGTTATCTACCTTGGATGAATGTATTTCTACGGATTTAATAACATATATTTCAGATTTTATGAATATTGGGGTTGAATCAAGAACACCTAGGAGTTGACTTTGATATTTTGGGGGGTTTTCGATTAGATGTTGTCGTTAACTCGTTTTGTGGATTCCTATGGGATTATTGATATCATTGAAGGTGTTTTGTCAGTTTGAAATACTCATTTTGGGATTGGTTTCGATATATTCAGGATTGGACATTATCGAAGAATGTATGTTTGCTAAGTGTTTGTTTGAATGCCTCAATTACTTTGGGTATTATTGTATCGACATTAATCGTGTTTGATACGTGTATTGAGCGTTTGTTGGTACTCGTGTTATTCAAGGTTGTTCGAGCAACCGACTTTCTTTAAGGACTTTGTTCGAGGAAGGACATTCCGACACCGGTATTGAGTAAGTAAATTCTTACTCGGTTAAAAGGATATTCAATTCCTTATGTTGTTGTTCATTCATACATGTAACTCACTCATAATATATCGCTCATGTCAAGACTTGTAATTATCAACTCATCATGTAACTCACGAGGAACGACGGTTCCAAAATCATTTCATTGAAGCTATCACTCGTTGTATCATTATTTCATCTCGGTGAGTCGTTCTTGATCCTTATCGGATTCTATTCATTACTCCTCACCTTGGTCATTTTGTTCTGGTGATCTTCCAGAATTATATTGCATGGCCAGTTGGCGCATGTATGGAATTTTAAGTCGGGCACACTATGGTCATGTGTATATGCGGGACTCCGGACACATTGGACTGTGCGCATGATAATGTGTATATGCGGGGCTCCGGACACATTTAACCATGAGACGAATTAGGCCAATAGCGGGTGTGTATGCGGGGCTCCGGACACTCAGCTATTTGTGCTATTACTCAGCTCATTCGGGCGTACATTGATGCTCATTATTCAACTTAATTCATTAATTCATTCATGTGATTGTTGTATATTGTTCAACTCTTGAGGATTGTTGTTCTGTGTAACTGACCCCGTTGGGGGATGTTGTTTTCAGGTCATGGCAAGGCTAAGGCACGGGAAGAGAACATTGACGGCGAGGAGTCCCAGTGATACTAGTAGGCCCCCCCAGTCCTTTCAGTCTTCATGTTTTCTTCATTTGTATTCCGCTGCAGATTTCCATTTAAATACTCATTTTAATTGGTGTTGTATATTTTATCTTCACATAAAATATACATGTATTCTGTTTTATCCTGGGTGTGTTGTATTGAAACTCCTCATCGGAGTAATGATTGATATACTGTGGTTCGGTACTACAATTATATCACTTAATTCATTAACTTTCATTCGCCTAGTGGGTCCCAGTCGGGGGTCCACGACACTGTAATATTCGCCTAGTTTGGGGTGTTACACAGCGCACGCTACCTGGTAGGTGCATATCTGTCCAGGAGCTACTGGACTGGATCCGTGACCCGTTAGCGCACGCTACGCTTATAGGCTAGCGCACGCTAACAGTGTTACATGCGGTAAGTTCTGGGCGTTGACCTCGTTAGCGCGCGCTAATACTGTCCGGTTAGCGCACGCTAATAACTGTCCAGTATAAATACTGGACAGCAGGCTTTCCTTCCCCATTTTCTTCCTTTTTCTCTCCTTTCATTCCCAGCCATCGGGAAGCGTCTCTAAGGGAGATTTTGGGCGATCTTCTTCATTAAGCTTCATCTTGGAGCGGATTTGTAGGTGTTTAACAACATCTAATCATCTCCTTTGCGCAAATCAAGGTAATCGCTTCTTAGAACCCTAGTTTCTTGAAATTGGGGGTTTGTCGTTATTTCATGATTCTAATCCGAAATTGTTGATTCCTTTGTTGTTATCTAGTCTTGTTGATCTTAACCCCCGATTTGGAATTTTGTTTTCATGTTTTTGTCGGGTTGATTTATGTTATTGAGATATTTTTGGGATTTCCGTTGACTTTGCTATCAAAACCGAAATTGATGATTCGGTTAAGTGATTCTCGTTGTTTTAATTGTAATCTATGGATTACAATCTTGTTTGTTGATTTCGTTCATCTGGAGCATGATTTCGGATCTCTTGAGAAACCCCTTTGATCCTTGTCGTTGTTATTGTCGAGTTAGGTTTCGAGGAGTATTGTTAACTCGTTGCGATGTTGTTCTCGTAGTCTTGGGGCTGCCACTTTGCTCGTCGGAATTGGAGGTTCTGTGGTTGCTCGTTCGCGTCCGTTCATCGTCTAGTTTCGATCGTGGTTATCGAGGCAAGTATCTTGCCCATACATTACGTGTTTTGTGGATTTAATAGTTGGTAATCGATGATATGTGCTGAATGAATGTCTAAAATTAACTTTCAAAGGAATCAATATGTTTTTTAATATTTCCTTAAAGATGACTCGTATGTTTTTGTTGTTAAATGTGCTTGTCTAAGTATGTGTATTAGTGCTGAGTATAAGAATACCTTACTTTCGTAGGGTATCGTTTTGTGTGATTATGTCGTTTGTAGATTTTAAAGTTTAACCTTTCGTTGAGGTATGTGTGGGGAATCATGTGTTTATTGATGATCATGTGTCATTATGAGATAAAGATGGTAACTCCCTTATGAGGAGGTTGTGCCGTTCGGCGTGGTTGGAAAGGTATTTTCTCTCGTTGCTATGTGAACGGTACTAGCTGCATCGTTGAATTCTAGTGTTAATTGTATCGTTACTTGGTCGTGAGTATGTGTTGTATGAATTGGCCATTCTAGTAAGATACCTCGACTATATATACTACGATTGACTTTCGATGCTTGTGGTTTGCAACTATGAATTGTGGAACGTGTGTGTGGGTTGTTGTCCTTCCACCCGGAGCGTTCGACGGGATGTCTGGGGGTCGATACTAAGGGGTACGACCACGAAAGTGGACTTGGGTGCGTGTGTGGTTGAACTTCCACCCGGAGCGTTCGACGGGGAATCTGAGGGCCGATACTAAGGGGTATGGCTGCGGAAGTGGTTTCCCACCCGGAGCGTTCGACGGGGCGTCTGGGGTCCGATACTAAGGGGTACGGTCCAGGTGTGGTTTTCATCTTGAGGATGATGTTGATGTTTTCGTTAATTGTGATAGTATCCGGAGTATCACAATGCTTTGTGCTCGGGGTCGAGATACATTATATATCGTGTCTTGGTGTTTGACTAGAATGGCATAAGAATAATGTATTATGTGTAATGTGTCCTTGTAAGTGAATTGAAGTGGATGATCGGGTCGTGGACCCTATGTTTTGTGATCGAAATGGTTGGGTCGTGGACCCCGTGTTTTGTTAACGGATTTGCATCTTGGAAAATGAACTTTGGGGCTGTGACCCTAAGTGGATTTCGAGGAATTAAGATCTTTTCAATTTCAAATATTTTCAAAACTCTCGAGACTTCGAAGTGTTTTCAAAGTGCTTACTTGTTTCATTTCTACTTTCAAGACTTGAACTATTTGAACTAATCAAAATATCTCGGGAAGTCTTTCGTTGTATTCTCGGAATGTGTTGTGTATGGCTCGTACTTGTATTTTATACTTGCACTAGCAAAACAGTGGAATTTTGCTAACCCCCGAGTATTCGGGGATGGATGTCTGTTCTGCGTCCATGTACATGCAGGTTTTGGGAGCAAAACACAGGATCGGTGCGAAGGATGATGGAAGACGAATGATACTAATCACCCGAAGGCCAGTTTTGGGTGCAGTCAGTCGGAGTTCGTCGTATGGTCTTTTCTGCTGTCGTACTTTTTGGTTTGTGAGTGTATTTTACCCTTGCATGGGTATGCGTCCGGACAGAGTTATGTATATTAGAGTTGTTTGATAATGATGTAAGACCAAATCGGTCTATTGGTTCATTCTTTTAATTAGGTTGGTATGTAATGTAATGTGTTGTTTCGATGTCTAGCCTGGTGGATCCTCACGGAGAGGGTCTGCGACGTGTAATATTCCCGGTTTGATTCTGGGGGTGTTACATTTATGGTATCAGAGCCTTAGGTTGCGGAAACCTAGGCTATCGGGTCCAGTCGGGCATTGTCGTGTCTTGTCCTGTCAGATTGTGTCTGCCTAAGTCGTGTCGCGACGCGTCGTCTGAGATGTCGGCCGTGATTAGTATCAAGGTGCAGCCATCATCTTCGTGTGATATGTGGATGTAAGTCTCCCTACTATATTGTGCCTTATGTTATACGAGCTTGTATGATTTTGTGTTGTGACGTGGAGTTTAAAGGTGATTCGTGATTATGTGGCCTATGCTTGTTTGATCCTCGTATGGTGCTAGAATGAAAGTGGTGCCAACATATATGTATATATATACACATCCTGGTATAAGTCGTTTTTACAAGGGTAATGGCCTTGGTGTGGTTACGCAGAGAAAAATTCGTCAATGTGATATTTTAAAGCTTTACATGTTTTTGGAAAGTCACGTAAGTTTTGGCTTAAAACATCCTCTAAAGGGAGGAAAAAGTTTGATTTTCGTATGATGACCTCAAGGTCGAAATTTTTTTTTTGGAGAATTCGAACTACCGATATTTCATTTGCATTTTGTATTATAAGTTTTCAAAACACGATTTTTTTTAAACACTCAAATGAGGTCTACAAATGTACTCAAGACGTGACTCTTGCTTTTAACTTTTCGGTTTTGAATGACAATTGCCTTTTGATGGTTACTCATGAGGTGTTGTAATTATGTGAATCGATGGCTTTGAGATTCGAATGTTGTTGTTGTTTATTTGTGACCTTCGATTCTAGTAATGTCGTATATATGTTCGCAATCATGTTCTTTGAAGCAGGCGATGGCGCACGCTAAGTGTGAGGCTAGCGCGCGCTAATGCAGCATGGGTAGCGCACACTAAATATTTGTTGTAGCGCGCGTTAGTTAGCCTGGACAGAGGCTAGAGAACCGCATTTCTTTTAGCCGTTAGGCCTAACCTTTGCAGTCAATCACCCGTGACTGTATTCTATGTGTGTTGTCTAGTAATGACAACTGTTTTGTATGAATGTGTGTTATGACTTTTTGTTGCGCTAAGTGATAATTGATTTTGTTCAGTAAATTGATAAATTATGTCTCATGCGTGTGTTCGGCAACTTTTAAAACTTTTATAAGTTTGTGCAAGTTGTGGAAAATCAATTTTTGAAACTACTTTGACGGTGCGATTAATCAGCGGCTTCGTATGAACTTTGGAAATTATTTGGAATGTGCGAGCCGGCCTAGGATTCTCAAATAAAACCTCGACGGTATTTGAAAGAGTTGTTTTAGAGTGCCTTTGGACATTTTGTAAAATGTTACCGTCGTTGATCTTTGAAGAGGATTTTTCAAAAATGATTTTTAACGTATTGTTGTATTTTCAAATAATTCGAGTACATGATTTTCAAAAATCTTTCACACCATAAATTTTTTATTTCAAAAAAACCAATACAATTTTTATTTTGAAAAATATATAGTGAAAGATGAAAAATCTCACTCGATTTAAACTTCAAACTCGGTTTTGGAAAAGTTTCATGTACTGATTAAAGTATGTACGAATGGTTTGATGATCTTGTGTGGTTATCTTGTTTGTTATGAACGGTGATGCTGGTGTGTAGTGGCATGGTGATTTTGACAGTGCCAGTTGCACATAAGATATTGTTTTGCAAATGACTTCAAAATGAGACGGTTAAAGTCGATTGTTTACAAGTTTTGATGAAACAATTCGAGGTACCAAAAATACTTTTAAAGTTTTATTTTGAATAGCATACAAATCCAAGGATTTTCAAATGATATCATTTAAAAGGATACCTCGTAGATTTTCTTATCGAGTTGTTATTAGTTACCTTATGTGATATGTCGCGCTGAGTTGGTACCTTAGCATATTATTTTTGCAAATTTGTGCCATCGTATTGAGTGAGAATCCGCTTAGTATGTCGATGGACAAAGAACACGGTCGTGACCGCGGTACAGTTGGTCATGGAGATCAGATGCGGGACCAAGAGGATATAGTCGGGAAGGTTGCTATTCCAGCACTTCGTTCTCATTGTTTAGGTTTCGGGACGAAACCTTTTTTAAAGGTGATATTACGTAATACCCATATTTTTTTTCTTTCGCTTCCGTTTCGTTCAACTGTATCGACTCGATTGTGTTCGTTGATGCTTTTGACCTTGTGTTGTTTCTCACCTTTGTCATTCGAGCGAGTTCTGGTATTGTCCCAAATTGATTTGTATTTTGTTGTGATCTTTCCAAGTTCGGATCGATTTCCTGTAAACCGTGTGCGAAATTAACACCTCGTGGTTCCTACAAGTTTATTGATGTCTTGATTTAAGGTCTGAACTTCAGAGTTGATCGTTGTTGTTCGATCATTGCTATTCGTTCGTCATTGTTCAATCATTATTGTTTGATCTCGTAATTGTGATTACACAACATTTGGGCCACTTCGTAAATTCCATAAGTGTTGGGGAATTGTCTTCGTATCTGATCTTCCAAATCCTTGAGTTACTGGAATTTCATACCTTTCAGCGTTGTATTCGTGATCTGATTTTTATGCTGCTCGGTTTTATCAACCACACTAACTCATGTTCGATGCTTTTCGTAAACATCCATGCGTATCGAATCGGACCACAACAGTTCTGTACTACATGGAGCTTTGTACGCTATCATCAGAAGATATCGTGTGTTATCTAGGGTCGCCTTGTTCTGATTGTTTCTTGTTTTAAGTTTCGGGGCTGAAACTTCTTTTAAGAGGGGTAGAATGTAATACCCGAGATCTTCGTTCCAGTTTTGTTGAGTTTTTCTGCGAGATATCGGTTTGGCGTTGCCCATGTCTTTGGATTGTTGTGCCACGTATGGTTGTGTCATGAGTTGACACATGTTTAATTTCCATTCCAGATCATTTCTTGAGTTTTGACTCATTTCAGTGTAGCGCACGCTACCGCTTGTGGTGTAGCGCGCGTGCTACTGTGTTGTGATTAGCGCACGCTACCTGGTGTGTAGCGCACGCTAATTGGCGATCGAGACGATCCGAGTTATTGATCGGGATCGAGTCTCGCTAGCGCACGCTATGATTGGTAGCTAGCGCACGCTATTGTCTGTTTAGCGCACGTTATTTCTTCGTTCCAGCGCACGCTACGTGGTAGGTGCAGATATGTCCAGGAGCTACTGGACTGGATCCGTGACCCGTTAGCGCACGCTACGCTTATAGGCTAGCGCACGCTAATAGTGTTACATACGGTAAGTTCTGGGCATTGACCTCGTTAGCGCGCGCTAATACTGTCCGGTTACCGCACGCTAATAACTGTCCAGTATAAATACTGGACAACATGTTTTCCTTCCCCATTTTCTTCCTTTTTATCTCTTTTCATTCCTAGCCGCCGGGAAGCGTCTCTAAGGGAGATTTTGGGCGATCTTCTTCATTAAGCTTCATCTTGGAGCGGATTTGTAAGTGTTTAACATCTAATCATCTCCTTTGCGCAAATCAAGGTAATCTCTTCTTAGAACCCTAGTTTCTTGAAATTGGGGGTTTGTCGCGATTTCGTGATTCTAATCCAAAATTTTTGATTCCTTTGTTGTTATCTAGTCTTGTTGATCTTAACCCCCGATTTGGAATTTCGTTTTCATATTTTTGTCGGGTTGATTTATGTTCTTGAGATATTTTTGGGATTTCCGTTGACTTTGCTATCTAAACCGAAATTGATGATTCGGCTAAGTGATTCTCGTTGTTTTAATTGTAATCTATGGATTACAATCTTGTTTGTCGATTTCGTTCATCCGGAGCATGATTTCGGATCTCTTGAGAAACCCCGTTTGATCCTTGTCGTTGTTATTGTCGAGTTGGGTTTCGAGGAGTATTGTTAATTCGTTGTGATGTTGTTCTCGTAGTCTTGGTGCTGCCGCTTTGCTCGTCGGAATTGGAGGTTCCGTGGTTGCTCGTTTGCATCCGTTCATCGTCTCATTTCGATCGTGGTTATCGAGGCAAGTATCTTGCCCACACATTACGTGTTTTGTGGATTTAATAGTTGGCAATCGACGATATGTGCTGAATGAATGTCTAAAATTAACTTTCAAATGAATCAATATGTTTTTCAATATTTCCTTAAAGATGACTCGTATGTTTTCGTTGTTAAATGTGCTTGTCTAAGTATGTGTATTAGTGCTGAGTATAAGAATACCTTACTTTCGTAGGGTATCGTTTTGTGTGATTATGTCGTTTGTAGATCTTAAAGTTTAACCTTTCGTTGAGGTATGTGTGGGGAATCATGTGTTTATTGATGATCATGTGTCATTGTGAGATAAAGATGGTAACTCCCTTATGAGGAGGTTGTGTCGTTCGGCGTGTTTGGAAAGGTATTTTTTCTCGTTGCTATGTGAACGGTACTAGCTGCATCGTTGAATTCTAGTGTTAATTGTATCGTTACTTGGTCGTGAGTATGCGTTGGATGAACTTGCCATTCTAGTAAGATACCTCGACTATATATACTGTGATTGACTTTCGATGCTTGTGGTTTGCAACTATGAATTGTGGAACGTGTGTGTGTGTGTGTTGTTGTCCTTCCACCCGGAGCGTTCGACGGGACATCTGGGGGTCGATACTAAGGGGTACGGCCACGGAAGTGGACTTGGGTGCGTGTGTGGTTGAACTTCCACCCGGAGCGTTCGACGGGGCGTCTGGGGGCCGATACTAAGGGGTACGGCCGCGGAAGTGGTTTCCCACCCGGAGCGTTCGACGGGGCGTCTGGGGGTCGATACTAAGGGGTACGGTCGCGGGTTACCAGGTGTGGTTTTCATCCTGAGGATGATGTTGATGTTTTCGTTAATTGTGATAGTATACAGAGTATCACAATGCTTTGTGCTCGGGGTCGAGATACATTATATATCGAGTCTTGGTGTTTGACTAGAATGGCATAAGAATAACGTATTATGTGTAATGTGTCCTTGTAAGTGAATTGAAGTGGATGATCGGGTCGTGGACCCTGTGTTTTGTGACCGGAATGGTTGGGTCGTGGACCCCGTATTTTGTTAACGGATTTGCATTTTGGAAAATGAACTTTGGTGTTGTGACCCTAAGTGGCTTTCGAGGAATTAAGATCCTTTCAATTTCAAATATTTTCAAAACTCCCGAGACTTGGAAGTATTTTCAAAGTGCTACTTGTTTCATTTCTACTTTCAAGACTTGAACTATTTGAATTAATCAAAATATCTCAGGAAGTCTTTCGTTGTATTCTCGGAATGTGTTCTGTATGGCTCGTACTTGTATTTTATACTTGCACTAGCAAAACAGTGGAGCTTTGCTAACCCCCAAGTATTCGGGGGTGGATGTCTGTTCTGCGTCCAGGTACATGTAGGTTTTTGGAGCAAAACACAGGATCGGTGCGAAGGATGATGGAAGACGAATGATACTAATCACCCGAAGGCCAGTTTTGGGTGCAGTCAGTCGGAGTTTGTCGTATGGTCTTATCCGATGTCGTACTTTTTGGTTTGTGAGTGTATTTTACCCTTGCATGGATAGGAGTCCAGACAGAGTTATGTATATTAGAGTTGTTTGATAATGATGTAATACCAAATCGGTCAATTGGTTCGTTCTTTTAATTAGGTTGGTATGTAATGTAATGTGTTGTTTCGATGTCTAGCCTGGTGGATCCTCACGGAGAGGGTTTGCGGTGTGTAATATTCCCGGTTTGATTCTGGGGGTGTTACAGTTTCGAGGCAAGTATCTTGCTCATACATTTCGTGTTTCGTAGATATAATAATTAGTAATCGATAATATGTTTTATTAGAGTACTCATAATGAACTTTCAAAAAGATTGATATTGTAACACCCCCGATATATTCAGGAATATTACAGCGCCGTAAATCCTTTACATAAGGATTTACAAGGCTGAAGAATTGAACAAACATTAAAAGGTACTAACGAATGGAAATAACGGAATTAAGATACAACGATTCGACCAAATCTTGAAAATACGGTTGTTCAAAGGGAACTTAATAATACATCACCAAATTCAAATTCAGCATAAATGACTTCGTACTCGAGTACTTATTGAAATAACCAATAAACAACAGACAAATGAACCCGGCCAAAACATCACTCTGCACCCTCGTCGTCATGCATCTCCAGTGGTTGTTTTCCCGCTCTCCTGGATCCTGAACATAAACAAAATGTTCACCCCAAAGGGGTTAGCACAACGATGCTAGTACAAGTACCACAACATATTATTCATATCTCACGAAGAATAATAACGTAAACGACAAAATACCAACGAGTCTTCTCCTACGAGAAACTCATAAATGACATACACAACTGATAATCACAACATGATATCACAACATACACATGGTAATTCCGTCGATCCAGCGTTCACTGCCTAGAACCCACGATGATCCCGTCAGACCAACCCGTGGTGGAAAAACCCGTCCGATGATCCAGCGCACGCTAGCATAGATCCCCCGATGATCTCGTCGGACCAACACGAGATGGACATACAATAACGACATACATGCACGACAATATGTATAACAACAATACATAAAACAATTAAGGTACTTGCCTCGATTTGAAGACAAGAACAATACTTCCACGAAAACGAACACTCGAAGGTCGTCCTCCTCAATCAATCACGCAACAAGATCAAACCTTAACAAAAGAAATGATATAGGATTTATCTCACGTCGTACGAATGTTTAACAATTCGATTTACGGCCAAAAGTTCATAAAATGAAATCTGCCTGAACTGCTTAGCGCACGCTAAGTACTCTGTGTAGCGTGCGTTAAGTCTGCTCGATAGCGCACGCAAACAACAAAGCCTAGCGTACGCTAACTATGCATGGTCAGTACTTCACTGATCAGTCGACTGACTCGTCTGATGTCTTAGCGTACGTTACGTACCAAACGTAGCGTACGCTAACTCGTGTTCGATAGCGCACGTTAATCTTCATAGCTTAGCGTGCGCTATCTATGCATGGCAGTTTACTGCTGGGCGGTAAACTGTTCTCATCATGATCAAATCAATGAAATCTTCCGTGATAATTCATGTTACCTCCATGAATATCATGTTCATACGATTATGAATGATCTTACGGATAGCAACAACTTCGGATTCGAGGATATGCATACCATTATAAAACCATATTCTATTTCGACTACAAATCTTCATACGACAATTCGAAAGGCTTAACGGTTGATATCAACACCTTTATATCAATCAATATTATCATGCTGAAGTTGTTAAACGTCCCATCTATACTAGATAAATCCTTTCATGATCAATCCTTTAGATTTATCTAACAATAATGATGTTAAAGTCAAGTCCAAGATTGCTATGAAGCATAGGCGGATCCAGGACCGAAAAACCACTGGTGCACCGACCGTCCCACGAAAATAATATCGAACGATAAAATATATATTAAAATTACATTAAAGATAACAAATAATACATAAAGAAAGTCAGTAATAACAAAGCGGAGGACAATGAGACGAACATGTCATGCTGGAAAACTTACCCCTAGATCGGGGTGAGGTCGAGCCTCTTGGGATACTCAGGACAGGGGGCGATCCCCCTCATGTGCGTGTGTGGGGAAAAAAAAACAAAGAATCCGTACATTTACAAAGAAAATCGCTTATATTTACTGTCCATTTCCTGAAAATGTGCTAAAATAACATCATTACTAATAGTTTTAAGTACATATTTTTATATAAATGTTACGAGACGATTATTTACCATTGATCACCCATCTTACTACATAACTCACTCTTTACATACTTCATAGCTGAGAAGACTCGTTCAACACTTGCAGTTGCTACGGGAAAATCAACATTTCTTTCAAAAGTAATTTCTAATATTTGATTAGCTGAAACTCTTCAGCTAGTTTTGTTTTAAGGGTGCATCTTAATTTTTTCATCAAAAGAAGCAAGTGTTTGCGAAATATTTCAAGGTTGAATAAACAATTTTAAACACTTTAATTAATATCGTCTTGATCAAAACAGATTACGTCAAATCAAAAAATATATTTAATAGGTATATATGACTTTACCTATTAAACTTCGAGAGTAAAAAATAATTAAACTCCTCGATAATTCAACTATTGCCAAAATAAAATAACGGAAAAGATAATACTAGATATTATCGGGGAAGGGGGTCTTATTCTGAAAAAAATCTAGTGGTGCACGTGCACCACTAGGTTATGGCTAGGTCCGCCCCTGCTATGAAGTCATCTACTAGATTCGGATTACCAATGATAGAAGCTTCCTTTACATATTCAATGTAATAAGATTCGAATCATGATGATCATAATCAAGGTACTTAAGGCTTATTCATCTCAATATTCCAAACATGATGTACTTTAGATAATTCACTTATGAAAAATCAATATCTCGTTACTATGATCATCCAATTCTTTAGAATCCAACTCTAAGTCTGGAGATAGATTGAACATACCTTAATATGATGAAAATCACTGAACCGTAAGGTAGAATCCGACTCCGATTGGTTGTATGCCACTCCAAGGTGCTATTACGCTTCAATGATTACTCCCAAGTGATAACCAATATATAAACACCAACAAGATGAGTTCTAAGTGTGTAGGAGGATTATTTCAGCTCTCTGGCCTCTCAAGAATGCAGAATGGACGAGTAAAATGTAAGCCAAAATGGGTTGTTGTCCCATTTATAATATTCTGCATTTTAACAAGTTAGCGCACGCTACTAAGCTTTCCTTAGCGTGCGCTAATAATAGTTGACTTCAGAACTGTCCAGGTTCGTCCGCGGGAATCTTATCCGGACCCATGTCCCGGCTGGCGCATATGCTAGCCGTCCCACTCAATAATTGAGTTCTTAGCGCACGTAACTCCTTCCTGCATAGCGTGCGCTAGTAATAACCCGATAGCGCGCGTTAAGCTACATTCTTAGCGTGCGCTATCACGAGTTTGCATGAGAAATTTTGCATGTTTCTATACTTATGTACAAAGATATCAATGCAAGAAACATCATACTCCAATAATCAAAACCACAAATCCGAATAATATAGGGTTTGAATACAGATGAAATACACCGTAATAAATCCGGATATTACATACTCTCCTACTAAAAAGGAGTTTCGTCCCGAAACTCAAGATGGAAATAATTCGGGATATCTAGACTTCATATCAGCTTCCGTTTCCCAAGTGGCTTCTTCCATTCCGTGACGTGACCATTGAACTTTGACCAAAACGATTGGTTTGTTCCTCAGCTGTTTAACTCGACTCTCGAGTATCTTGACCGGTCTTTCTTCAAATGTCCCATCCTCCTCGATTTCGATCTCGCCGAAATCAATGATATGACTGGGATCTGGTATATACCTCCGTAACTGGGATACGTGGAACACGTTATGAACATGGCACAATGACGGCGGCAATGCCAATCTGTATGCCAACTCCCCAACTCTCTCGAGGATCTCAAATGGTCCGATATATCTCGGACTCAGCTTTCCTTTCCTTCCGAAACGAAAGATTCCCCGAGTAGGAGAAACCTTCAAAAGTACATGGTCTCCAGTATTGAACTCCAATGGGCGACGGCGTGCGTCGCGTAGGATTCTGGCGACTGCAGGCGGTCAATGACCTTTACGAATCAAGGCTATCTTCTCTCGAGTCTGCACGATCAACTCTGGTTTTGTTCCAATCAAGTCCGATGAATCGTCCCAGCATAGGGGCGATCTGCATCTCCTTCCGTATAATGCCTCAAACGGTGCCATCTTAATGGAAGCATGCCAACTATTGTTGTAGGTAAATTCAATCAACGGTAGATGAACTTCCCAATCGTTTGACCAATCTAAGGCACAAGCCCTCAGCATATCTTCCACCGTTTGAATGGTCCTCTCGGATTGTCCGTCAGTCTGCGGGTGATAAGCTGTACTGAAGTTCAATTCGGTCCCCAAGGCCTTATGAACTGCCTTCCAAAAGTGAGACACAAAACGGTCGTCTCGATCAGAAACAATGGTCTTTGGTGTACCATGCAATCGAACTATCTCCGAAATAAATACTCGTGCCAACCTCTCTGGTCCCCACGTATCCTTAATGCCTAGAAAATGAGCTGATTTGGTTAAACGATCAACTATCACCCAAATCATGTTCATTCCTGTCCTGGTTCTCGGCATATTAGTGATAAAATCCATCGATATGTCCTCCCACTTCCATTCAGGAATTGGGAGCGGCTTCAACATTCCAGCAGGCCGCTGATGCTCGATCTTAACCTGCTGACACGTCAAGCTTTTAGAAACATAGTCCGCTACATCTTTCTTCATGTTGCCCCACCAGAAATTCTACTTCAAGTCCTTATACATTTTGCTGGTGCCCAGGTGGATAGAATAGGGCGAACTGTGAGCTTCCTTCATAATCGTATGTTTCAGAACATCAACATCGGGAACGCAGAGTCGGTTCTGAAATCTCAAAACTCCATCATCATGAATTATGAATCCGGAGGCCTTTCCTTTGATCACTTCATCACGTAACCGAATCATCAGAGGATCATCTGCCTGTTTAGATTTGATTCCTTCGGTTAATGATGAAGTTATCTCCATCACGCACAGTTGTCCTTGGACTCTTTGTAACCACACTTCAATTTCTTCATGAATCATCTCTCGTTGAAGGCTAAGTTGGGAGGTCAGCGTCTCCAGCATCTGAATAGAAACAGGCTTGCGGCTAAGTGCATCGGCCACTACATTCGCTTTGCCTCGATGATATAAAATCTCCAAGTCATAGTCCTTAATCAGTTCTAACCATGTTCTTTGCCGTATGTTTAATTCTTTCTGACTGAATATGTACTTGAGACTCTTGTGATCCGTAAAGATCTGACAGTGAGTCCCGTACAGATAATGCCTCCAGATCTTCAAAGCAAAAACCACTGCTGCTAGCTCCAAATCATGTGTTGGGTAATTTACTTCATAAGGTTTCAGCTGTCGTGACGCATAAGCGATCACCTTATCATTCTGCATCAATACGCACCCGAGTCCTTGGTTCGAAGCATCACTGTAAACTATAAATCCTCCAGTTCCCTGTGGAAGTGATAGAATCGGTGCCTTCGTCAATCTCTTCTTTAATTCATCAAAGCTAACCTGACACAACTCATTCCACTCAAACTTTTGAGTTTTCTGCAGGAGTCGAGTAAGTGGGCGGGAAATTTTAGAAAATCCTTCCACGAATCGTCGATAATATCCAGCGAGTCCCAAGAAGCTTCGGACTTCTTTCACGTTCTTTGGAGGCTTCCAATCCATAATTGCTTCGATCTTCTGAGGATCTACTCGGACTCCTTTAGCTGATACCACATGGCCGAGGAACAATACTTCCTTTAGCCAGAATTCACACTTAGAAAGTTTGGCGTACAATTGCTCGTTTCTCAAAAGTTCCAATACAATCCGCAAATGCTGCGCATGTTCTTCCGGGCTCTTAGAATACACCAGAATGTCATCATTGAACACGACCACAAATTTATCCAAAAATTCAATGAACACTCGGTTCATCAATTGCATAAATACAGCAGGTGCGTTAGTGAGACCAAACGACATTACTACAAACTCATAATGTCCGTAGCGAGTTCTGAACGCTGATTTCGGAACATCAGATTCCTTAATCCTCAGCTGATGATATCCTGATCTCAGATCGATTTTAGAAAATACTGTTGCCCCTTGCAGCTGGTCAAACAGATCATCAATCCGTGGCAACGGATACTTGTTCTTAATCGTCATCTTGTTCAGCTCTCGATAGTCAATACACAGTCGGAGCGACCCATCCTTCTTTCGGACAAAAGAAGCGGCGCTCCCGGTGGTGAAACGCTTGGTGAATATAGCCCTTGTCCAAGAACTCCTCACGCTTCTTGATTCGTACATCTCGGTAGGTGCCATACGATACGGCGCCTTAGAAATTGGTGTAGCTCGGGTTCCACTCAATGGTAAATTCCACATCCCTTCGTGGAGGTAGTCCAGCAACTCGTCAGAAATACATCGGAAATTTGTTCACAACAGAATGGATGAAAGTTCCACAATTTCGTCTTCTTTCTTCATTGCATAACACGATTACCGTCTGACACTGTTTCAACAATCGTGACTTTCATCGCTTTGATCAATTTTCCGAGCTTCGGTTTCCACCCTCGAACAATATTTCGAACCATCGTCGTGATCGGCGAGATATTCCTCCTTCGGTAGTTCACAATTGCTCCATATCGATTAAGCCAATCGTCTCCGAGTATCAGTCGTCTCCTTGCATTTCTATCACGATCGGATTTGAGAGCCACTCTCTGCCTCAAATGATATAGGGAAATTTCTAGTTTCTAAGTTTCCGACAATCCTCTCTCCACTTGGTAAACCAACAACATAAGGTTCACAAGTATGAAAACGGAAATATTCAAACGAGTTACACAAGACAAAGATATAAAAGAATGTGTAGCTCTGTATCGAATAAAACGCTAATCGGCCGGGAAAGGATCGGGCGATGCACGATCGGCAATGACATCACGATCGTCTGTCCTCTTCATCTCGCATGCAGACGTGGGGAGCAGATCCGGCACTCGATGTCCCCTTTCGGTCCCATTGTCCTCTCGCCTCGTCCGCGGCCAAATTGAGGCATCTGAACACTTTGCTGCGTCTGTTGGATATTGGCTTCCTTCTGGACTGGCTGTGGGGTACGGGCTCTAAAAGACTTTGCAGCCTCTTCACAAAACACTGCCCGATGTCCCTCTCGTCCACAATCAAAACAAGTCACGGCAGGAAGGGGGCAATTAAAGTCGATAGTGCCGTCTGGCGCGATTAAAGCATTTCTGGTAACATCGGTAATAGTTGATGTCGCTCAGAAGTTCTTTCCGCTCCTAACTGGGTGCGGAGGTTTCTTGAAAGAGTGAAAGGATGACTGGGCCTTACGGGGCCCATTGTTCTTGTGCTCTGTAAAAGTACCGAGACTTTCTGTTTCTTGGATTCCAAAAATTTCTCCATACCGCTTCCTTAATCTCATACGCCAACGCCTTATCACGGTATTGACGGTGTGGTACATTCAAATCAGGACATGTACCTCTGGATTTCTGGTTTCATCCTCATATCGAAATGGATCATCATTTACGCATGCATTACGACCAAATGTCGAACAAATGCCATTCTTTGTTAAACGTCTTAATTGCAGGATACGGCACATCGGAAAGGCCGAGCGGAGAAAAACTCCCGAATTTTGGATTCCCTCACGGGACGAGGCAATCGAGTTTCCATCATCAATCTAAACTCTGTCAATCGGCACCATGGTCTACAGTAGGATGGCTTCCCACCATTCGGACGCTTCCCTATCGAGAAAATATTGAGCGATAGAGGCTCTCGATCGTCACAGGCGATTAATTCCGCAAAGATTTTCTCCAGTTCTTTCAACCAATGATCCCTGTGGGAGTCTCGAAATACCATCGAATTTGGGTGGTTGCATCTTCACCACCTCTTGCGACCACCGGTCACCTCGATTTCCCATGCAGGATCCTTGCTGTCTCTCCCCTGCGTAGTCCCACCGCCACTTGCATTCGGTCCACGACTTGGGCGAACCGAGTCATATGGTTCACCACTTGACGAAGGATCTCTGCACAAAGGATCTGGTTCGTTATTAATAGATTGTTGCGGCTACTTTGAGCTATGATCGCCCGATTAGAAGGCGACGCTTCCCTTTCAGCATTTCTTCGTCCGCGTCTACGACCGCGACCACGTCCACGTCCGCCTCTCAACATACTGTAAGCATAAATACTCAATATACAGGAAACAACATCGTTCTAATATTCGAGTATAAAGAGACACAACATATAAAGAACGAGATAGAGTTTAGGAACTTACAACCACCGTTCGCATGAAGACGTAGGCAGTGCAGTGATGTCATTCACGGCCGGTTACCTCAAAAGACATAAATGACCCCTATTTTAACCCAACGGCCAAGATATCCATATTCTTAGCTCTGATACCATATTCTGTAACACCCCCGATATATTCAGGAATATTACAGCGTCGTAAATCCTTTACATAAGGATTTACAAGGCTGAAGAATTGAACAAACATTAAAAGGTACTAACGAATGGAAATAACGGAATTAAGATACAACGGTTCTGACCAAATCCGAAAGTACGCTTGTTCAAAGAGAACTTAATAATACATCACCAAATTCAAATTCAGCATAAATGACTTCGTACTCGAGTACTTATTGAAATAACCAATAAACAACAGACAAATGAACCCGGCCAAAACATCACTATGCACCCTCGTCGTCATGCAGCTCCAGTGGTTGTTTTCCCGCTCTCCTGGATCCTGAACATAAACAAAATGTTCACCCCCAAAGGGGTTAGCACAACGATGCTAGTACAAGTACCACAACATATTAGTCATATCTCACGAAGAATAATAACGTAAACGACAAAATACCAACGAGTCTTCTCCTACGAGAAACTCATAAATGACATACACAACTGATAATCACAACATGATATCATAACATACACATGGTAATTCCGTCGATCCAGCGTTCACCGCCTAGAACCCACGATGATCCCGTCGGACCAACCCGTGGTGGAAAAACCCATCCGATGATCCAGGACGCTAGCATAGATCCCCGATGATCCCGTCAGGACCAACACGAGATGGACATACAATAACGACATACATGCGACAATATGTATAACAACAATACATAAAACAATTAAGGTACTTGCCTCGATTTGAAGACAAGAACAATACTTCCACGCAACGAACACTCGAAGGTCGTCCTCCTCAATCAATCACGCAACAAGATCAAACCTTAACCAAAGAAATGATATAGGATTTATCTCACGTAAATGCGAATGTTTAACAATTCGATTTACGGCCAAAAGTTCATAAAATGAAATCTGCTGAATCGCTTAGCGCACGCTAAGTACTGTGTAAGCGTGCGTTAAGTCCGCTTTCGATAGCGCACGCAAACAACAAAGCCTAGCGTCGCTAACTATGCATGGTCGATACTTCGCGATCGATCGGTGACTTCGTCGATGTCTTAGCGTGCGTTACGTACCAAGCGTAGCGTACGCTAACTCGTGTTCGATAAGCGCCGTTAATCTTCATAGCTTAGCGTGCGCTATCTATGCATGGCGATTCTTCTTTGGCGGTAATCGTATTCTCATCATGATCAAATCAATGAAATCTTCCGTGATAATTCATGTTACCTCCATGAATATCATGTTCATACGATTATGAATGATCTTACGGATAGCAACAACTTCGGATTCGAGGATATGCATACCATTATAAAACCATATTCCATTTCGACTACAAATCTTCATACGACAATTCGAAAGGCTTAACGGTTGATATCAACACCTTTATATCAATCAATATTATCATGCTGAAGTTGTTAAACGTCCCATCTATACTAGATAAATCCTTCCATGATCAATCCTTTAGATTTATCTAACAATAATGATGTTAAAGTCAAGTCCAAGATTGCTATGAAGTCATCTACTAGATTCGGATTACCAATGATAGAAGCTTCCTTTACATATTCAATGTAATAAGATTCGAATCATGATGATCATAATCAAGGTACTTGAGGCTTATTCATCTCAATATTCCAAACATGATGTACTTTAGATAATTCACTTATGAAAAATCAATATCTCGTTACTATGATCATCCAATTCTTTAGAATCCAACTCTAAGTCTGGAGATAGATTGAACATACCTTAATATGATGAAAATCACTGAACCGTAAGGTAGAATCCGACTCCGGTTGGTTGTATGCCACTCCAAGGTGCTATTCCGCTTCAATGATTACTCCCAAGTGATAACCAATATATAAACACCAACAAGATGAGTTCTAAGTGTGTAGGAGGATTATTTCAGCTCTCTGGCCTCTCAAGAATGCAGAATGGACGAGTAAAATGTAAGCCAAAACGGGTTGTTGTCCCATTTATAATATTCTGCATTTTAACAAGTTAGCGCACGCTACTAAGCTTTCCTTAGCGTGCGCTAATAATAGTTGACTTCAGAACTGTCCAGGTTCGTCCGCGGGAATCTTATCCGGACCCATGTCCCGGCTGGCGCATGTGCTAGCCGTCCCGCTCAATAATTGAGTTCTTAGCGCACGCAACTCCTTCCTACATAGCGTGCGCTAGTAATGTAACACCCCCGATACATTCAGGAATATTACAGCGCCGTAAATCCTTTACATAAGAATTTACAAGGCTGAATAAAAGAAATGACAATAACAGATACCAGTTTATGAAATTGCTGAAATAAAATTCAACCGACTGGTTCAAAACCGAAATTACAAATATCCCATGAAGAGTTATTATTACATCATCAAAATCCAAACATTATAAATCGACAATGTACTCGAGTACTTATTGAAAATAACCAATAAATAACAGACAGTAAACCCGGTCGAAACATCACTCTGCACCCTCGTCGTCATGCATCTCCAGTGGTTGTTTTCCCGCTCTCCTGGATCTGAACATACACAAATGTTCACCCCGAAGGGTTAGCACAACGATGCTAGTACAAGTACAATAATCATACAACGGTGATATAATCAACAATTATATCATAACAAGTTTCTCCAACGAGAATATCCACAACACATATCATATCATAACATTTCCAACATACGGATGGTATTCCAACGATCCAGTAGCACACAACTATAGATTCCCATGATGATCCCGTCGGACCAACACATGGTGGAACTACTCCCAACGATCCAAGGCGCACCAATATAGATTCCCATGATGATTCCGTCGGATCAACACATGGTGGACATATATACACAACATATTTACACGATACAATCATAATTGTCATAATACAAACAATTCTAATTAGAGTACTTGCCTCGGTTCGTTGACAAGAATAAACTTCCACGAATATCAAAATACTCAAGGTCGTCCCTTGATCGAGTCACGTGTTAAGCTCGAACCTAACAAAAGAAATAGTCTGATTTCATTTCGTGATGTACGAGCGTCTAACAATTCAACAATTACGGTAGGAAGTCCTTAATATGCAATGCATGCGGGCCAGTTAACGCCTTCTACGAATCATATGTAGCGTACGTTAATGCTACTCGTTAGCGTCTGCGATACACCGCCTAGCGTCGCTAACCCGGCGTTGTCGGTGCCTCATCGATCGGTAGTGACTCGGCCGATGGTTTAACGCACGCTAAGTCCAAAACGTTGCGTACGCTAAACGTACTCGATAGCGCACGTTAAATCTCGTGTATTAGCGCACGCTAATAGTGCATGGCGATTCAACGGAGGGCGCGTGATTTACACAAATAGTGATGAAGTAAGCGAATTCTTGATGATTTGATGTTTGTTATCTGTCTTCATGTTATGTTCATAACCTTTATGAATGATCTCGAGGATAATATCAACTTCAAGATGCAAATATACGTATAATCATCATGACACCATAATCCATCTTGATTACAAGTCTCATGCGAAGTTGGTGATCTCCGGTTGATGTATTAGATTCTACTATCATTATACATATTCAGACTTCATCTTGAGGTGAACTAACAATTCCGACTTGTACGAAAGAATATTTCCTAAGATGATTCTTCCTTTAAGTTCTTATAACATCTCTTCCAAATCATGATCACAAAGATAACATAAATCATACGGATTGTTAACTTCAGAATATTTCTCTCATCATTTGAAGTACTAGGATTCCAACTTCAAGGTTCCAACAATAATATCGTAATTGTAGACATTCCAATCTTCGAAACATGATGTTGTTGAATAATTCACTAATGAAATTCAATATCTTGTTAACATGATCATCATATCCATTGGAAATCCAAATCTAAGACTGGTGATAGGTTGAACATACCTTAATATGCCGAAATCACTGAACCACAAGGTATAATCCGACTCCGGTTGGTTATGTGCCACTCCAAGGTGTTACTTCTCTTCAATGATCACTCACAAGTGATACTCAATCATTCAATGATCACTAATATATGTTCTAAGTGTTTAGAAGGGAGATTCTTGCTCTCTGGACTCTCAAGGATGAAGTATAGACGAAGGAAATGAAAGCCAAGGCGGTTGCTGTCCCATTTATAATATTCTACATTATTGATAAGTTAGCGCACGCTAACAAGCATCCCTTAGCGTGCGCTAATAATGGTTGACTTCAGAATTTGTCCGGGTGCGTCAGCGGGAATCTTATCCGGACCCATGTCCCGGCTGGCGCATGTGTTAGCCGTCCCGCTCAATAATTGAGTTCTTAGCGCACGCAATTCCTATCTTCATAGCGTGCGCTAATAATGGCCCGTAGCGCGCGTTAAGATACATTCTTAGCGTGCGCTATCACGAGGTTGCTTGAGCAATTTTGCAAGTTTCTACACTTATGTACAATGATATCAATGCACGAAATATCATATTCCAATAATCAAAATCATCAATCCGAAATAATACAGGGTTGAATACAGATGAAATACATCGTAATAAATCCGGATATTACAAGTAATAGCCCGATAGCGCGCGTTAAGCTACATTCTTAGCGTGTGCTATCACGAGTTTGCATGAGAAATTTTGCATGTTTCTATACTTATGTACAAAGATATCAATGCAAGAAACATCATACTCCAATAATCAAAACCACAAATCCGAATAATACAGGGTTTGGATACAGATGAAATACACCGTAATAAATCCGGATATTACAGATATAGTCTCATCAACGACTTTCTTTACTAGTTGTTTATTTGTTTATTTAAGCGTTCCATAGATTGTGGATTATATTATCAATCCTGATTGTGTCTGATTGTGGCGGCCATTCTAGCAAGTACTTTGATTTTATGTTTTATAGGTCCGTACATTGGAATTCTTGCCTTCTTTTGAGTGAGAGTGTATACGTTCACTCTGGGAGGGTTCGACTGGGCCTCGGAGGGATCCACGCATGATTGGGTCCGCAAACATTGGGGTTAACCACTCCGGGAGAGTCCGACGGGGCCTCGGAGGGGTCCGCGCATGGTTGGGTCCACGGTTAATCATGAGCATTTTTGTAACTTGATGATATGTCCGAAATATCACAGTGTTTTGACATTCCATACTGCTTGGGATATACTAACTTATTAGAGGTACTTTGACTAGAATAGCAATAAGATTGTATGATATGGCGAGAGTTTAGAATTGTTTCTTAAGCAAAAATATCTCGAAAATTCTTTTCCCGTGTTTGATTCGTTGATTATTCAAGATCATTATATCCTTAGAATATGATGTGTATGGCTCGTAATTGCACTTTATACTTGCACTAGCAAAATTTCCAGTTTGCTAACCCCCGAGTAATTGGGGGGTGGATGCATGTTATTGCATTCAGGTACATGCAGGTTCTTGGGGAGAAAATCACGGGATCGGTACGAAGAATGATGGAAGACAAATGATACTAATCACATGAAGACTAGCACTTGGTATTGTTGGTCGAATTGTATTTTCCTTCCAGTTGTAGTATTTTCCCGTCGTATGAGAGTGTTGTTGTCTTTTGACCCCTTCGCAGGTACGAGTTTCGGAGTAGACATGTATATGAAGTCTAAATTGTACATTATTGATGAAAGGCCAAATCAGTCTACGGATTCGTTATTCAGCCATGTTGGCATTTAGGTGATGTCTTGTTTTGGTATTTAGCCTGATAGATCTTCATGGAGAGGGTCTGTGGCGCTGTAATATTCCCGAGTGGATTGGGGGTGTTACAGTTAGGAACTCAAAGATGAAGTTAGATGATGATATCTTGATAAACCCTCATCTTGGAATCGGACAAATCGCCGCCTGGAGAAGGAGAAGTGAGGAAATCGGAAGAAAATGCGACTATCAGATTTATATCCTCACTTGAGTTGCTGTCGTAACAGGTAAATCTTAAGGTCGTAACAAGCAAACTTTACAACCGTAATGGGGAAGGAACGACTGCAAAAATGACACTGGACTCTCTGATTACTCACTCACCCAGCATACGGCCGTACAGTGATCAGTTTACGGTCGCAAGTTATCGGGTTTATGGCCGTAACACACCGTACAATACGGGCGTAAGTTCTACAACATAGCAGATTGAGTCAAACAGCACGAAACGGCCTACTTGACATAGAAATACGCTGAAAATCAACACGCAACAATGCGCTTACTAATAGTTCTCATCAATGAATTTAAGCTCTAAATAATACGCGATTCCGATCACCCGAATATACGAAAAAACGAATACGAGAACAAACGCCCAAAACTTCGATATATTACCAAATGACCGTCCGAAAATCGCTATTCAAGATCGAACGACAACACTAAAACTCAAAACACGTCTAATTATGTTAAATGAACTTATATGAACAATGATACGACACTTTCATACTAGGACAAGAATCAAACAAAATACGGTAAAATCACAACATTCCATGGATTCATTAAAAACAACATCGAAGCTCGTTCGAATGACAAAAAGTGCAGAATAAATAGTTTCCAAATATTGAAACGATAACAAGCGAGTCACCGAGTATAAAAAATACTAAAAATAGAAAAAATCCCGGATATTACATTTTCCATATCCAAGGATCATTTTCCCACTAGATTTTTATCATTTGGAAATTTTTTTAACAAGGTGATCATCTTAGAGTATATTGGTCAGTAACGACCATATAAGGGGATAGATTCAAAAGGATGAAGTCTAACCTTACATGTCTAGATGTTGTACTCTTTTTCTTACGATCAATATATTTTTCCAACTGAATTTTTTGCTTGACAAGGGTTTAACAAGGCAACATGGCATGCAACGCCAACTAAGCACAAGGGGAGGTATTGAGGGAATAATACTTAGTGGGGCTTCTCTACCGTAAGGGCCAGGAAAATTTGGCATGACGTTAGGCCGATACTAAAATGACATATTTTTTCATATTTGTCAATTCGAGTCCGCACAGTTCAATCCAAACAAGAAGAATATACAAACTAGAATCGACAAATATAAAAAATATGTAGTATAATTAAGATGTATATTCTTATCGTTAGGTCAGGAAAACTTGGTCTTATATTAGACCGATACTTAAATTGTATATTTTTTCATATTTGTTTATTGCAATCCGCATAATAATAAGAAGAATATACAAACTGAAATCGACAAATATAACAAAATATATAATTTTAGTAACGGCCTAACGTCAGACTAAATTTTTCTAGCCTCACGTTAACATCTCTCAGGGCCTGTGGCTAAGCTTATTTTAAACATCTTATAAGCTCTAGCATCTTATAAGTTGTTCTAAGAGCTTATAAGATGCAATTCTTAAATAGCTTATAAGTTATTAAAGTGTTTGGCTAATAAAACTTATAAGCTACTTAAAAAATAATTTTTTAATTTTAATATAATTTTCAAATTTTTGGATTTTTTTGCGAAAAATATTTTTTTTTGAAAATAATTTTTTTTCAAAATATAATTTGTTTTCCATAAAATATTTTTTTTTATTTTTTCCCAAAAAATAATTTTTTTATTTTTTAAAAAAATAAAAATTCCAGAAGATAATTTTATTTTTCGAAAAATAATATTTTTTCCAGAAAATAATTTTTCTATTTTTTCGAAGTAATATTTATTTTTGCCAGAAAATAATTCCCCGAAAAATTAATTGTTTCCCAAAAATGTTTTTTTTAATTTTTTCGAACAAATAATATATTTTTCCAGAAAATACTTTTTTGGGGAAAAATATTTTTTTCCTAGAAAAAAAATCATGCCGGATTTGAGCAAGGATTTGTTGGGATTTTGAAAAGTAAGCTGGCATGTGAAAATAAGTTGGGATATCCCAACTTATTTTTTGAGAAGCTTATAAGTCCAAGAGCTTATTTTTACAACTTATAAGTTCCTTGAGTGCTTATTTTACCAAACACTCTACGAGAGCTTATAAGCTCTTAAACAACTTATAAGTTGTTTTAAGGAATTTATAAGCTCACGCAAACACCATCTTAATTTAGTTTATTGATCTTTTGAATGAAACATTCTAAATATTATACTCTCATTCTACATTAGCGAATAATACATAATCTTTTACCTTATCTCTCGTCTTTATTGTTAAGTCATTGAAATGCGAACTTCTCGTAGTGCGTAATAAGATAATATATTATAATATGTAAATGACTATTATGCCCCTGATGAAGATATACAATTACGTTTGTGCCATCTGAAGTTTTCCTATAAATAGGACTTCAGTTATTAATGAAAATATACTTGAGTCATTATCTATTCTCTCACTAAATTTCCTCTCTACAATATTTCGGTTTTAAAACATGTTATCAGCATGAGTCTCTATCTTCCTGAGCAATCCGAAAAAAAAATCAAGACTCTTTGATAACATATATGTATCTCTTCTCTTCGCTATTACTTTACTGTCTTTCACGATGAAGAGAAAAAGAAACTCAGAATCCAGTGGCAAATATACACAAAAATCTGATCCATTCTTCTCTCTGCAAACTTGCTGCCATATATCCTCCAAATTTTTTTAATCTTCATCAAACTACAACAGAGCTCTTTATTTCTCCATCAAAGCTTATCCACGGCTATGACCGCCGAAGCCGCCGAGGAATCGGACGAAGCAAGCTTCGTAGGAGATGAGACTGAGCTGAAGGAAGAATCCCTAAGCGCGTAAGATGTCGAGCAATGTCTTGTACTTATGTTCTCTTGAAGGACTATCAAGCCGGGAAAAAAAGAGGGGGAGGAGAAAACACGAACGGCGGTATAAAGGTAAGAAGCAAAAGAAAAATAAATAAAATATAAAAATATAATATTCTTTTAATTCATTAAATCATTAATTCATTTTTTTCTTACATATAAGATGCATATATTATTAGAATTAATTTCTCTTGATACCGTCGTGACCCATTTAACAAGTGCTTCAGTATGGCACTAATATTGACATGTGATTTTAATTCTTAGATTGTGAAAATTTTACAAAGTGGTATGTGTGATGTCGCGGGACAGCCATAAGGCACTGACGCCGGCAATTGATGTCGATTGATAACCTTCTAATGATCCAACCTAATACCACATGATTATACTTTGAGAAAATGGTTGGACGAAGAAGCAGTTAAATATTTACTAATCTAATCTGAGTTTATTGTAATTATCTTCAAGTGGTGGTTGAAACCATCTATTTTTTGAGCTTACATATTATGTAATTTATATATTACAATACCTCACATGTGATAAGTATAATTATCATAAGATGGATGGTGATACCTCTCATATTATAAAATTAATTACCACAAGATGGATGGTGAAACCTCCCATGTGACAAGTTTAATTATCACAAGATGGATGGTGATGCCTCCTATGTGATAAATATAATTGCCACAAGACGGATGGTTTTACATATTTACTATACCTCCTATGTGATGAGTTCAATTATCATAAGACGGATGGTTTTACATATATGCAATTTATATATTATATCACCATCGTGGTTGGTTATACCATATGAATGGTTCATAAATACTACTCCCGAAGAAGTAGTTGATAAAAATAAATCATACTCTAAAGAAGTAGTTGATCGATTATTTAAATCCTGCTCTTGAAGAAGCAGTTGAAAGAAATATATCCTACTCTAAAGAAGTAGTTGATCAATGATTTAAATCCTACTCTCGAAAGAAGAAGCATTTGATAAAAATAATATTCGATCTACATAAGTATTAAATACGATGTTTGTACGAGATTGGTCGATATCGCCGTTTGGAGATAGAGTTATAAAACTCTTTCGCATTGCGAAAGCGATTTAAATAAAGGTGCGGAAAATAAATCGACATGGGATTTAGATAGGTTCAGCCAAATGTGCCTACATCCTCTCTCGGTATCTTTTTCTATAGGTTAAAGATAAACCTCTGCACCTCTCTTCTATCGGTCGAGGGATAACCGTTACAAGCTCGTCTTCTATCGGTCCGAGTAAACCGTTCAATCACTTGTCTTTATGTCGGTTTAAGTTAAACCGTTTTCCTTTTCTATTGGACAAGGAATCAACCAATCTAGCTTTCTATGGGTACTAGATAAACCTCACGTAGATATCGATTGCGATTCTAATAATGCTGAATCCTTGATCATAATAACAACGAATCCAATCGCATCCTTTCTTTTTCCTCTCTTGTATGATTTCGTGTATAACACTCAATCACTAAACAATATAAGCTCAAATACAACAACTAGAATGATTACAATGATATCTCAAGTATGAATGCTTTGCTCAATGTTGTTGTGTGTTGAATACCATAGGAAGTGGTATTTATAGGCTCCAAAGCCTCAACTAGCCGTTAGCCTCTTTTGACTCCTTTATGTACGTTATCGCCCATCTCTTACGTACGTTAGATTCGTTACGTATGTTAACCTGAAATGTTACGTACGTTAAGCTCAATGCAGATTGGTCCAGTAGCCTTCGTTTCTTCTTTTACGTACATTGCCATACTCCATTACGTACGTTAAGTTCCATCTTTAGCATACGTTAATCACTCTTCGTAGTGTATGTGAACTTTGGTCTTCGTATCCGTTGCATGCTGACCTATGCCATGACGTCATCTTCAACGTCTCCTTGTTTGAATTCAGAAACACTTCATTACGTACGTTAAACACCATGTGTTACGTACGTTAGCCTTGTATCATTACGTACATTAGGCTTGTTTGTTAGCGTACGTTATCCATGTTATTTTCCAGCTTTTTGCTTCTTCGACTTCTTCGTTGTTTTGTTTCGCTTCTTTGTTATTTTTCTTTGTTTAACAAGTAATCATCAAAACTCGATTAATGAATATTTGGAATAAAATATTCCAACATACGAATGGAGAAAATTGAGCAAGCGGTACAAGAAGTTATAATCGATTAATTAAAGAAAATCATATGTCACATATTCGTGAGAATAATGTATTTGCATAAAGGCCAAAAGATGATCTTATTATTGCTAGAAGAAGCACAAAACAGTCGAAGTGAAAAATATTGAAACTAGCCAAAAAGGTATTAAACACTCGACAAATATGTGAAAAAGAAAATACATATGAAACCCATAAAAAGGGGTGCGTCTCGAGAGTATAAAACTCTGTAACTCTGCCACCCCCTGGCGTCAGGGTTTATAATGAAAGATCTAAAGGATCTAAACTTTTTTTTCGCTTGGTGCCAATAGTTAGTGGCTGATAAGCTTTGACTTCCAAATTCTTAACTGAAATATATGCTTGAAACTTTATAAGTAGATCAACAACTGTGTCAGCACATATAAGAATATCTCTTGATGGCTGAGAGATAAATTTGTGATCTACTCCTTGATTTAGAAAGGCAAGCAAATTGCTGAAGAAATTATTAATATTCAACAAACCTATAAGTTTGGTATGGAGGTCCCGCTCAGCCAATGACGTGATATTGAATATCTCATTGAGTGTGCCATAGCCACCTGGAAGAACAATAAAGGCATCACTATTATTCACCATATACATCAAACTATCATGCACATACTGTGCTTGAAGCATCAACCGAGTTGAACCTCCTATACTACTGGTTCTAAATGTGGGAAAGTGTAAGGCACTTGTTACCCTTATTCTCCTATTTTGTGCATCATCTAAAAGATAACCCAAAAATCTATGGTTACTCCCACCATACAATATATCGATTTTGTGCTTTCCTAATTCTTTTACAAATTGATATGCCATATCTATATGCTGGATATGACATATCAGTTTGGATCCACCTAAAATACATATAGTTTTAATTGGATGGGATCTATATGAGGATTCTGAGAATTTCATCTCTCTATACTAGATTTTCAAAATACTTTTATGAGACATCCAGCTTCTGATTTGTGGATCCAAATTTAAAGAACAAACTTCTTAGTAGAAGACAAATGACTTCACTATTTTTATTGAAAAATGAGCAGTAGATAAGTCACTACTTTACTATTTTCGTTTTGACAAAATTGCAGAAGAAAAAGAGAGATATGATATTATATTTTTCAATAAAAATGACGTTATCGATCGGCAGCTGAGAAATTTAAATATTGAAAAAAAATATTCATCAACTTGCATTATTTTGCTATTTACCTTATACCAATTTTGACAGAACGGACTTACAAACTGGATCTTTTGAGACTATTTTTTCATGACTATAGCGTTCCAGTTCATCCTTAAATTGTGTCCACAGAGCCAATAGTTCACGATGAACGTATCTACTGGGATGCGTATCAAGAATATGTTGGATATCATGATCCATAGATTCCTTACTCAATCCATCCTTGATAAATGCTATTTTATCTTCTCGATTTTTGGATACAAACCCCACAGATTTGCATCGTGTGTCACATGTCCACCAAGCACATTTATAGCATCCACCTAATCTTTTTCCTCTCCATTTCTTTGCAAAATTACTTCTGCCTGTACCTGGCATGTACTTAAATGAATTTGAAAATTCGCCAGATAATCGAACTTGTGCTTCGATCAACCATCAAATATCTTGTGGGATGCCATTTCTCATTAGCACCCTTAATCTTTCGAGTCGAGCTCGCTAAATTCTTTTTATGATATTCACTGAAAGAGATGGGTAATATTTGAGAAGATTAGAAAGCATTGAATCCATTAAAATCAAACCTTCGGTATGGGTGATTGTAAATACAATGATAATCTATTTATAGATTGGAATTACGCGTATGAGGTTTGACTCCGCATTTGAATAATTCATATCCCGAAGCGTATGAACTACGGTTCTATATTTGAATAATGAACATAATATGACATGTGGGAGCGGCGACTCCATGTTGATAATGATATGTAATAATGGCACCGAAAGATGATGTGATATGTCGGTAAAATATCTATATGGTGATATAGACACATCATGTCTTCAAATATTTGTTTTCGATTAATATCACCACTAGCCAATATTGAGAGTGAATTCCTAATAAATTTAGAATATATTAAGGGGGTATGGGCGCACTTCCTCCACATGTGAACTACTAGATATTATGGATCCACTAGATAGTCACATGTGTATATGAAACGTAATCGGCGTGATTTACGAGATGATTTTCTCACGGTTTGAGCATATATTCCAGATCAGATTAAGCTAGTAATATATCCTAAATAAACTTGAATAGATCCCATAAAGGATCAAGATATGCGTAAAGTGGGATATTAACTGGCATACTATTCAAAGTCCTCCAGCCAATATCGAGAACATAATATATGAACTCCCATGACTGAAGATGAATACTGAGATACTGGCATATGAGTTTGGTGCTCAAGAAATCTCTCAGCATGAGGGGGAGTATTAGTAGTTGGAAATATGTGAAATGCATCACATTATATCCTCACAACTATATGAACTTGAAGTTTAAAGATGAATTATGGATTATTAATCTTTGGTACCAACTACAATTGCTTTGATAAATACATAATAATTCCCCGAATATGAATCAAAGCAAGTGATAAAAGGAGGCATATACTTTTGAGAAGTATATAGACACAACCACAATGTGTAATTCCAATGGATCATTGATAATGAGATATCTCGGCAAGTTATGTTGCTATGAGGAAATAAATGTTGAAATGTGTCGACACAATATAAGCGCTATGAATGAAATGAGGATATTGAAATCCATGATTGTGAAACATGGATATTAGAAATAAGGATATTGATATCCATCAAAATTGAAATATATGTCCTTATAATAAAATTATAACATATGGGCTTACGGAAAGTGACTCCTGGAGAGATTTTAAACATATTACCAGTGCGTGCAGGTGTTGTGAAAGAAAATTATATGCTGTACTCTTTTCCTTGACTAAGGTTTTATCCCACTGGGTTTTCCTAGCATGGTTTTTAACGAGGCAACTTAACGGAAACTAATATGGAATCTCCAAAAGAAATTTAGAATATATTGCAAAGAACATGAGTTCGATATTACAAACTGCACTGAATATGATACTCGTACTAATCCTTGGATGATTATTGAAATGCCTAGGGCATATTTATAAAATACGCCTTGCACTCTTTTTTTCCTTGACTGAGGTTTTGTCACATTGGGTTTTCCTAGCAAGGTTTTTAACGAGACAACTGGAATGACATAGTTGTATGAATAATGTACTTTTTCCCCTTAATTAGGACTTTTCCCATTGGGTTTTTCCTAATAAGGTTTTAACAAGGCATATTCATGGCATAATGAGAAACACTCCGAAGATTAAGATTATTCCTCAAAATTTGAAAATAGAATGAGTAATTGTACCTTTTTCCTTCGATCAAGTTTTCCCCACTGGGTTTTCGTGGCAAGGTTTTAATGAGGCAACACGTGGATATTCCAACAACGAATGATATACATGACAGATTCACTCAGGTTTTGTCCCACGAGGTTTTACTAAGACTGCACAAGAATACTCATACAAGAACTATCAAGATAAGGGGGAACAAATTTACGAGATTACAGATTGCTGAAGTTTTATCCAACAGAGGTTTCCTACCAACATTAAGATGCAACATGATATGATTGTCACACGCTCCAATACAAACAGTTTGAGAGTTTTTCTCCCATTGTGTTTTTCTTCAAACTAGTTCAGCAGATATTTATGTAAATAGTCATTCAAGGGGGTGTTAAGAATCGTTGAAATGTGCACTTCTCGTAGTGCGTAATAAAATAATATATTATGACATGTGTGACTATTATGCCCCTGATAAAATTATGTAATTACGTTTGTGCCATCTGAATTTTCCTAAAAATAGATTTCAATTATTAATGAAAATATAGTTGAGTTATTATCTATTATCTCTCTAAATTTCGTCAATTTCCTCTATACAATAGTTTCGGTTGTAAAACATTTATTACATTTTTCAGCCACTTTTTTTTTTTTTTTTTTTTTTTTTGGTTTGTTTAGCTTAAAGCACAACACAACAGTAAAATAACACATAAGAAACGAAAACCAGGAACTACATAGAAGCCGCTGTCTTCTGTTTGCCATTGTTGATTGATTTTGAAAGCTCCCCCTTTTTTTTTTTTACCCTTTTGGGTATCAATTCTATTACTAGATTCTGTTTCTCCATATTAAAAGCAGTCTATTGAATACGGTTTTACAGACAAGAAACCAAAAAAAAAAAAAGAAATTGATTATGGCAATGGCGGTAAAAGCGCCAATAACAGGGATAAGCATGGGCTCGTGTACATCGGCCCCCTCAGGTGCATCGTGCAATAGAGGGGTCATTATTGTCAAAGCACAGCCTTTAAGACCATCCTTATTTGGCCGTGGAGGTAATTGATATTACGGATTAGTGTTCTATTGATTTTTTACTTGTCCCGTTCGATTGTGCCGTTGATGAAGAGGCTTTTCATATTAAATTAGGTTTTAGTCAATTTTAATTTTGGTGATTGGAAGATGGGGAAATGATGATGCTGTTCAGGGAACAAGTTTTAGAGCGTAAGGTGCTACTTAGGGATTTTGCGGCCTTCCTGTGTTGTTCTGGCAGTTTCTTTTTTCACTTAAGAACCATCGCTCGCATATAACCAGATTGTTTAGTTTGGAATTTTTATTTATTTGGGAGATACTACTGTTAAAAATTAAATGTGGTTGTTCAAGTGAAATTTGCTGGTAAATCGATCCATTTTTTCTTTTGTTTTTGCTGATTTGCTATTTTGTTTTTGTTATTTGCCATTTTTTTGGTGTGTGTGTGTGTGTGTGTGTGTGTTCGTGTGTGTAAATATGTCTAGGAGGGAAAAGAAGAGAAAGAAAAGTGAAAGGAAATTGTATTTTGTGTGCTCGAGTTAGAAGGAAATGAAAGGAAAATTAATCATTCGGTTCTTTTCTCTCCAAATCCTTCCAAACCGGAAGAAAAGTTAGGAGGGAAAGTTTTCCTTCCATTTCTTTCAGTTTCTTTTCATTAAAAAACTCAGGTTAAACTCGGGAACTAAAGCGTTAAGGATTTTGCGGCCTTCATGTGTTGTTCTTGCAGTTTCTTTTTTCACTTAATAACCAGTTTGTTTAGTTTGGAATTTTTATTTATTTGGGAGATACTACTGTTAAAAATTGAATGTGTTTGTTCAAGTGAAATTTGCTGGTAAATCGATCCATTTTTTCTTTTGTTTTTGCTGCTTTGCTATTTTCTTTTTGTTATTTGCCTTTTTTTGTGGTGTGTGTGTGTGTGTGTGTGTGTGTGTAAATATGTCCAGAATGCTATATGTAAGAGCTTCTCTTATTAGTTAAAAGGATATTCTAGTTTCATACACATATATCCATGCATGTCGCTACAATAATATACATCTACTCTCAACTTTTATGGGATATTTTGGTTTCCTTGATGACCAATGTGTCTGATTCTTGTACCTAAGCAGCAGATCTAAAGAACTCTTTCTTTGATTCATGAAACTATGTTTTCAGTGTGTTGTTTTCCAAGCACCTGGATAGACATTGGTCAAGTCGTTTTGTTGAAGAGTTTATTTTTTTATTTATTTATTTTACTTAATTATTTCTGATTTGTGTGCTGCAGCTGGTACTCCAAACTATGGAGGAATGCTACTATCTTGTTCTAGGAGACCCCGATTTAACAATCACCGAACGGGTGCTCTTGGTACTCAAATGAGTCTCTTTGGTCGGCTTGCTAGAGTTGTTAAGGTCATTTGGCATTCTTAAGATCACTATTGGCTTCATTAATAAACCATGAAATGATATTGACTGTGTTTTATCTCTTTTAAGTGTAGTCATATGCAAATGCTCTAGTGAGCTTCTTTGAAGACCCGGAGAAAATACTGGATCAATCTGTTGATGAAATGAATACTGATCTGGTCAAGATGCGTCAAGCTACAGCACAAGTATGTCATGCCATGATCTCTTTTCTTCTACTTCTTCCTCCTACATTATTTCATTTTTCAAGATATATGGCTAATAACTTTTTTTATGAACCGTGATCTATAAGGTCTTCTCTCTGCTAATAGAAAGAATAAACGATGTTTACATAGATGACAATCATAGATATCACATTAATTTACAATTACACTGAGGTAAATAGCTATTATTTTTGTTACTGGTTGAGTTTGTGGTAATCTAATCAGTGAGTGTGCCATATTAGAGAATATAGATAAAAACAAGACGATTGTAGAGTTAATGTAAGGAAGACAACTAACAGATTCAAAATTCGATCCTCCTAATCTGATTCTTTAAAGTTTTCTGACCCTGTAGTTGATACATGAATTATTTTTTCCTTTTCGGTTAAAATAAATCTTCCTTCATCTCAAACCCAGGAGAGTATATAATAAATTAGGGTCAGTATCGGGAGAAGAAAGGAATTGGGGGCATGGAGCAGGGGGATGTGTAGGTCCTCGAATGTGACTTCTCTCTATGTTTCCTTTAATGGAGTGAGAAACAGTAAATATCTGTTTTTGTAGATATTATCTTCTCAGAAGCAGATGGAGAACAAATATAAAGCCGCTGAGAAGGCTTCTGAAGATTGGTAAGTGCCATGAAATCTGTCATTTTAAAATTCTAATTTCCTTGCGGCTGTGACTTTATCTTCAGTTTAATCACAGGTACCGAAGAGCACAACTTGCTCTTGGGAAGGGTGATGAAGATCTTGCTCGTGAAGCTCTTAAGCGTAGAAAATCATTTGCAGTAAGTACCTCCTTTTTATATAGATATACTTATTCTGTTTAGTTATCGATAGAAATTAGAAGATCTTTTAATGATGTTTCATAATGTGTGGTATTGCATTTGGCATGAATTGTATCTAACTAGATTTATTTATTTTATTACAGGTGATGGATTTTGTGTGTGTGTGTGTTGTAAAATATGCATATCAATTATCATATTCAGCAATACCGATGTACTATGATGTTTTGTTTAGTAATGCGTTGGTACTATTTTTACGTCTAATTCTGTCTGTCCGTCATAAGTTCTAATAGCTAGCTGCATTCTCTAGTTTTGAAACTTGTGATCCAATGAAGATATTAAATAGTCAAGTTCTATGGAGATAGAAAATAACCCATTAAGCTGGCATGAAATGATATTTTGAATTGGGAGGGCGATCGGGAGGGTATTAACCAGATCATGGACTTCAATTAAGGCATTTAAATGGTAGCAATTAGATAATAGTTCCATCCATGAAGGTGTTCATGTTTCTGACATTTAAACACATATTATGTGCCAGCCTTTTGAACTTATGCATGTCTGGATGTAGCTTCTCCGAATCACCACAGGTTGTTCTTTATTGATTCACGGTATCACAATTTGTATTTACAGGATAATGCAAATTCATTGAAGGCTCAGCTTGATCAGCATAAAGCCGTAACTGACAACCTTATCGCCAATACAAGGGTGGGTTGATCTATTGATTTTACAATTTCGTTCGTGTATTCAGATTTTATTTCAGAATTACGATCCACTTTGTTTTTAGGTACATAACCACCATTCGGCTGGATGGATTTGGCTCTTATAATAAATTGGTCTTTTTACCTTATTTTTTCTCAAGTTGCAAGCCCAGTCTTTCACTATTTAATTACGCATGTACTAGAAATTCATCTTTCTAATTATCATTAGACTTGTCCTGGGAAAATATTATTCATCAGGCTTAATCTTAATTTTTGTTTTTGGCTATCTTGTATGACAGTTGTTGGAAAGCAAAATACAGGAAGCTAAGTCTAAAAAAGATAGTCTAAAAGCACGAGCTCAGTCTGCAAAGTTTGTCCTTGTCGTGTTCCTACCTTTTTTTTTTTTTTTCTCAATTTAGTTTGGCAATTTACTTGAATTGGCTTTAACTGGCTGCCTTTTCTTTAGGACTGCAGCAAAAGTGAGTGATATGTTAGGGAATGTAAATACAAGCAATGCTCTGGCAGCTTTTGCGAAGATGGAAGAAAAAGGTAAGCTGAAAATTTTCATGCTTCTGGTTCCAAGACAAGCTTCTACCTCTCTTATATTTGTTGCAAAAATGTAGTATGTCATAGGTGGATATTCAGAGTACCATATGCGATTCTTCATTCAATTAATGATTTGTTCAATCTTTATACAAAACACAATAATTTCGCCGTAAACACCATCTTTAGAGGCTGAGCCCCCCCCCCCCCAACCTAAAAAAAAAAAGAACACCATAAAAAATGTGTGCAGGTGTTTTGACACTTTAGTCCTCGTGTGTATTGTAATCTTTGTGAAAATCCATATATAAGATCATTATGGAAAGAGTTGGTAGTTTTTTTTTTTTAGTTATTGTTGAACTCATTACTGAGGGACGTAGCTCTGAGTGATAGCTAGTTGCGAATTACTGATTTCTAGCACATATAGAAGCTATGCTAATATTTACATATAATTAAATTTGTTTGGGTCCTTTGGGAGCATCTCTGTACCATTCATCAACTATGTTGAACCAGTGATAATGATTACTTGAGAAGGGACTGTAACTGGGAACTCATTTTCTTACCGGTGGTCCGGGTCTGTGATGACATTGACTTGCCATTTTATCTTGCATCTTCATATGGCCAAACAGAACAAGGAGCTTTGCTTAAAATTTCTCCCGTTAGTTACAATAGAGAACTTACAAATTAAGATTAAGGATTGTTTACTGAATATTACTCCAGTTATCTTTGCTGATTTCTTGGAAGCTGGGCGTCATTGTTTTACCCTTCAAATTTTCTTGGGATAAATTACGCATATGTTCTTGATGGATATGAATAACATGATAAAAAATGTAAACCATCCGACTTTTTATGGGAGAAGTTACCTAGTAAACTTGTACTCCCTCATCCCTCCGTCCCACTTGAAGAGGGTAACTTTAATACATGATTTTGTCCCACTTGACGAGGATACTATCAAAATAAAATTTTAATATCCATTTGCATGAGTTATGGTGTTAACTAATTTTAGACAATTAAACGACACTATAATCTTCATGCCACCGACCCCAACATAGTTGGGATTAAGGTGCTGTTGATGATGATGATGATGATGATCAGCACCTTAATCCCAACTATGTTAGGTCGGTGGCATGGAAATACAATGTCAAATAATGGTTAGAATTAGTTAATACTATAAAATCACGCAAAACACAAAGTAACGGAGTTTTACGCCGGATGCCCTTCCTCTTGCAACTTTTATACGAAGGAGAAATAAGATGAAATTCCATTAACCGTAATCGTCATAAGTTGTTCCACTTGCATGGAAAATATCTTGAGACGGCCATGAGTTGAGATTATTGTTATAGTCATTTTTTAATTACTGGACATGATTGATATTGTAAAATCAACATGTACATCGTGGAACATGACTCAAAATCTTAATATTTAATTAAAATTTATATAATATTCCTCAGAATTAATGTTTTTCGTTATATAAATTAAAATATTAGTTGATTACCAAACCAAACCAAACTAAGCCTTATCTCACTATCGTGGGGTCGGCTATATGGATATGATGTCTCCAATCAGCTCTACGTTGGGTTATCTCCTCTGATAAGTTCATCTGATGCTTGTTCCTTTTAATAGTTTCCCTCCAACTCTACTTCGGTCGCCCTCTCTTCTTTTGACCCCGTTTGATGTCTATAGTTTGACACCTCCTCACTGGAACCTCTAGCGGTCTTCTTTGCACATGGCCATACCATAGATGGTTTAAAACTAGGTTGCACGGACACGGCAATAACTGGTAGTGCGGCTGCATCGGGTGCGGATCGGAGACGGACATGGCCCGACACGGCTCGCACACGCCGTGTCCCACGTCCTTTTTGTCCGGACGCTTTTTCAGACTCGTCTGGACACGAGTGAGGACACGGCGGGACACGGCTCTTTCGAAATACCAAAACCAACCCTCATCCTCGCCCAGCGCTTTCAGCAGCGCCGCTCTATGCTGATCAGTTTCCCGTCGAACGCTAACCTCCCATGGCCGTATCGGAGCAGATCTGGATTGAAGTTGAAGTGTTTTTAGGAAGCGTACTCAAAAACAGATCTGCAATTTGCTGAGATTCGCTGCACACAAAAAACGATGACAGAGAGAGATGAAAATATGGGATAAAAGATGCAGCCCTCGCCTCTTCTCCATAGCTGCATTTCCTAGACAAAAATTAGGGTTACACATTTTAGTATTAAATGAATGTACTGATGATCTTGGGTAAAACTTGACTTGGGTTGGAGTATACTACTAATGGGCTGGGTGTACTAATGGGGTGTGTATTAAAACTTGACTTGGGTTGGGGTGTACTAATGGGCCACATTTTAATGTTTGATAATTGGTATATATTATTTGTACATATATTTGTATTAAAATATTAAAAGAAATCCCGTGTCCACGACATGTCGTGTCCTATATTTTTTTTTATTTAGCCGTATTGCCGTGTCCATGTCCGTGCACCCTAGGTTTAGAATGAGTGGTACGTTCGTTAAACTGACTAAAATTAAAAAGTTGTAGCTTAACCAAATTACCATCTTCAAGTGGGATGGACGGAGTATTATTTTATTTATTTTTGTAAAAAATTCATTTCTTGGCAGTTTTGGCTATGGAATCTCAGGCAGAAGCACTTAATCAGCTGACCAGTGATGAACTTGAAGGAAAGGTAGACGGATGTGCTCTAATCACATATTCAAGTCTTTCGCTTTTTATCTGCTCGCTATTGTTTCTCTAGATACTAATCTGTGGTTACCTTCTACTATATGTCAAGTAGCTGAAAAAGATTGGTGTGGGATGTTTGGATGCTATAGAGAGTCTATAATTGTACCTGTCCTGATCGTAAAGTCACTTGAGTTCACTGATTTTTGTTAAAAAAAGTTTTATTAACATATTTTTTGGTATATATTATGTTAATATACTTCTTAAGGTATTACTGGTTGAATTCACTGGGTGGTCGGCAGCAAAGTGTGATAGTAAACCGTTTTAGTGGTATAAATTGGCAGGTCGATATGTTCTCTGCGACTGGTGAATTTAGAATATACTGCCTAAAAGAGATGTTCCCTTATGTCGAGCTAGTTTACTTGGCTTTATAAGATATAAGCTTGTGATCTGATTTCCCACTTTTGCAGTTTGCTATGCTCGAGACTTCTTCAGTTGATGATGACCTGGCCGACTTGAAGAAACAACTATCTGGAAACACCAAGGCACCTGTAAGTTGTTTTTTTCTTCTTATTTTAAAGGAATAACTACAAAAATAATCCTGAAGTTCGACATAAATGAATAATAAAAAAAAACTGGGTTATCTTCCAAAATCACGATTATCTTCTTGATCTAACCCCCTTGAGGCCTGCATTTTTTAATCTAGTGCTCCCCTATTGAGGATGCAAGTTCGTAAAATAGAAACAAAGATTAAAGGGGTATTTGTAAACTCGAAAGATGGCTATGCTTTTTTTGTATCTGGATTGAAACCTTGGCCTTACATCTGCATATAACTATATCTTGAGTTTGGGTGTATATTCAGAATTCTTCGAGTAAATTCATATAACTATGAACTAATGCCTTCTCCTTTGTTTTCTTGGTCTGCTGGTGATCATCCTCCCAGAAGGGAGAGCTTCCGCCAGGAAGAACTCCGGTTACGAGCTTAAAGTTTCGGGATACTGAAATCGAGAATGAGCTGAACGAATTAAGGCAAAGGGCCAAGGAATAATAAGTAGGCAGGTGGAGGTTGATTACCGAGTATCTTGACTATTTTTGCCTTATACATTGTTGGAGCTGTCACGTTAGCAACTTTTGTACATTCTATATGAATATGCATTCTTAGATCGTGTTTACACATTTTAAGGTTATCACTTCTCTTTTGGAACGTCGGCGTCGTGTTATATATAAACTCCTCGTTTTATGCTTGGAGCGAGTAGTCTCAGTTAAAATACTTATTAACGTTTAGGATTGTTAGCACTTTAATAATTTTAAAACTCAAGACTGGTTTTTATTTTATTCCTAAAAAAAGTTTGTCGGTTTAGTTTCAATTTGATATATAGGTTTATCAAACAATACCAATTTATTATCTTTTGGATACATATCCTTAGATGTACACTTCCACTGCTATTGGTTTGACTGTATAAGACGATCCGACAACAATATTTTTCAGTATTAAAACTAAGTTTGAAATCTAAAAAATATAATTTCCAATGCATGAAAAAGAATCATTTATGATATTAAAAAGTATCATTGTTGAAGCATCTAATTGCCCTTCAGAATAGTTTGATACAATTATTTGTCATATCCTTATTATCTGATTTTGCATATTCTTTTTTTATTTCTTAGCATTACTTATAAATGAAATCACAATTGGATAACGGGCCTATGTAATTTATTAATTTCATTTATTAATTTCTTAGTTTACTTTTCTTCTAATATCAAAACATAATAAATTGATAACAGGCCTGTGTAATTGGATACGACATTGTTGGGGCCATTCGATGTGAGTTGTTATATTATGGAATTTATCATGCAATATTGACCTATGAGCAATACACAAGCCACATTTATATTCATCGGGTGTATATGATGCATCGTGAATTCAAGTACATTACATGCATTGCCATTCGACATGGTCTTAAAATGAGAACGTGCAACTGTTGCATAAATGCTGTAACATTCTTCCCAGACTGATATGACAGGTTAGTGCACAAATCACACACACACAGAGAGAGAGAGAGAGAGAGAGAGAGAGAGAGAGAGAGAGAGGGAGGGAGGGAGGGAGGGAGGGGGAGGGAGGGAGGGAGGGAGGGAGAGAGAGAGAGAGAGAGAGAGAGAGAGAGAGAGAGAGAGAGAGAGAGAGAGAGAGAGAGAGAGAGAGAGAGAGAGAGAGAGAGAGAGAGACTTTGAAACTTTGTCCCTTAGAAAGACAAAGTTCACATCACAAACAAGATAAATCTTTGATTAAAGGTATTGCAAGAAGGTATGTTTAAGCCAGACCCCAGAAAATAAAATTACCAGAGGCTTATATATATATATATATACATACAGTTCATCTACTAACTAGATCTCACTCTCAGCCATGTGAAACAAAATTACCGATAGCCAATATAAGAAAAAAGCTGCATTTTGGCTGCATCTGCTCTTACGGTTGAATCACAAAAAGAGGCTGTAGATAGTTGGAAAAAGAGGATAGTATATAAGACAACAACAAAGAAGGAAAGGCGTTAAAGTTACTTAAATTTACCAATGGCGACGTTGACTGGCTTCCCATCTTCTGCGAGGATCTCAACTAATGTTCCAGACATATCGGCCTGCAAAGAGTTTTATTTCCTCAACAGTGAGGATAGGATACTGCGGAATGATGATGATGCACGTCGGGAGACATATTCGACTGTAACTTGTTCAGATGTTGATGTACAAGCAGTTAAAAGTATATGAAAATGTCAGAAAGACTAAAGGTAATTGGTTTTTTAGATCTTCCTAATTTGAAAAAAAAAAAAAGACGATAAAAAAAGCAAATGAAATGCTGTTAGTAGCTGAAAAGAAAGTAAGAGAGAGAGGGAAAAAAAGGAAGGGAAAGGCACATAGATACAATGTACTGCTTACTTCTATTTCATTCATCAGTTTCATGGCCTCGATGATGCATAGAACCTGTCCCTTCTTTACTTTATCCCCAACCTGCAAGAAGGTTCATTAAGTAAAACAAAAGTGGAGAGAGAGAGAGAGAGGGAGGGAGGGAGGGAGGGACTACTTTATTCATACATTATATCATGTAGACATGTACATCTAAGCTTTCAGGAAACGAAAAATATTATTACCAATTGTGATATCGTTACATAAATTCGGACCACAAGAGCTTATAGCTCAAGTGGTATGTACCTCCTTTCTTTGGGAGGAGGTCAGGGGTTCAAGTCTCCTTCTGTGTGTCTTGTGTGTGTTGTTTTTGACTTATAGGCCATTAATCCCCTACTTTGGATGTTTTTTCTTTCAAAAAGAGTAAAAAAAAAAAAAAAAAAAGGTTGCAGGCTTTTATATAAAACTGATGACATGGTGTGGACTGCATGGAAGCATAAGGAACGGGGAAGATGAAAAAGTGTTCATGCAGACTCAATGTGTTTATGACAAATATCCCTCGACATTTGTTTATGATTTACAAATTACAACCTCAATCGTGGGATATTTGTTAAGAAAATGCAAACACCAAGCGGGTCTTTGTTATTTTCAAATTTAATCGGGCTTTTCTGTAATTAGGTAAAACCTCAAGGATAGTTTTCGTAATTATCCCTGAAGAAACTAAAATTATATCTTCAGAAAAAAAATCAGTACTGAGATTTTGTAAATAGAACAATGAAAACTATGAATACATTCGGGTCTAACTCTAACACATGCATTCCTGATCCGTGAACTGCAAGGCATCATGGTTCGTGTCAATACCTTCACAAATGGTGGTTCACCAGATGCTGGACTACAGTAGAAGGTTCCTGCCATGGGGCACTTACATAGGCGGATCCAGGACCGAAAAACCACTGGTGCACCGACCGTCCCACGAAAACAATGTCGAACGATAAAATATATATTAAAATTACATTAAAGATAACAAATAATACATAAAGAAAGTCAGTAATAACAAAGCGGGGGACAATGAGGCGAACATGTCATGCTGGAAAACTTACCTCTAGATCGGGGTCAGGTCGAGACTCTTGGGGGTACTCAGGACAGGGGACGATCCCCCTCATGTGCGTGTGTGGGAAAAAAAAACAAAAAAACAAAACAAAGGATCCGTACATTTACAAAGAAATCGCTTATATTTACTATCCATTTCCTGAAAATGTGCTAAAATAACATCATTACTAATAGTTTTAAGTACATATTTTTTTATAAATGTTACAAGACGATTATTTAACCATTGATCACCCATCTTTACTACATAACTCACTCTTTACATACTTCATAGCTGAGAAGACTCGTTCAACACTTGCAGTTGCTACGGGAAAATCAACATTTCTTTCAAAAGTAATTTCTAATATTTGATTAACTGAAACTCTTCAGCTAGTTTTGTATTAAGGGTGCATTTTAATTTTTTCATCAAAAGAAGCAAGTGTTTGCGAAATACTTCAAGATTGAATAAACAATTTTAAACACTTTAATTAATATCGTCTTGATCAAAACAGATTATGTCAAATCAAAAAATATATTTAATAGGTATATATGACTTTACCTATTAAACTTCGAGAGTAAAAAATAATTAAACTCATCGATAATTCAACTATTGCTAAAATAAAATAACGGGAAAGATAATACTAGATATTATCGGGGAAGGGGGTCTTATTCTGAAAAAATCTAGTGGTGCACGTGCACCACTAGGTTATGGCTAGGTCCGCCCCTGGGCACTTAAGAGGTGGGTGAGAAGCTATTGGAGCTTTAGGCAGAGCAGGTGCCTGAGTTGGTTGAGGAGAAGGTGTTGCAGTTGGCATTACAGACACTGTAGGGGCTGGAGGCGCAACTGCAGGCTGGGACTGTGTTTGAATGTAATGAATTGGACCAGGAGGCAGAGATAAGGTGTGATATGCCACACCGACTAGCAGAGAGCGGGCGAAGTGCCTTATTTGAGCGTGTCGTGACACCTAATAGCATGAGGTCTTTTGGGAGTCCAGTGGCTTCGGGGTGATGAGAACTCCGAAGTTAAGCGTGCTCGAGGCGAGAGCAATCACAGGATGGGTGACCTCCTAGGAAGCTGCTCGCTGGGCTCCCAGAAACAAAACCGTGAGGGCCAGCTCAGAGGAGAGCGCCCAGAGCGGATAATATCATGCTACGGCGGAGGGGTCCCGGGATGTGACAAGTATCCTTAGAATCAACAAGTCCGCACTATGGAAAAGGGTGTGATCTCGTTTATTCAGTTCAAATAGGAAAGAGGAACTCACTCAAAGGAATACAGTATAATTACCAAGAGTGCCCTTGAGTTTCCTAATTACGAGATTAAAAAATGCAGCTATCTGTCAAATTACAAACACCCATTGATACTTCTCTACTATACAAATTAAGAACTCAATAGGGGGGATATTTTTTACGAAAAATGCAATCTCAGGGGTCTTTGTAAGTTCGAAATATAATTTGGCTTTCTTCTAAGTGGGTAAAACCTCAAGGGTAGTTTTTATAATTATCACTAAAAGAGTAGATGATATCTTCAGACAAAATCAGTGCTGAGATTTAAAATGAAAACTATATACACATTCTTGGGCTACGCATCCTTTAGGTTTACCTAATTAGAAAAAATTCCAATTATATTTTGAAATTATAAAAAAAACCACTTGTGTTCGCATTTTCTGAACAAAATAACCACCTATTGAGGGAGAGTTTTGAAATATAAGAATAAACATCAAGGGGGTTTTGTAGTTTGCAATAATAGCTGGGATTATTTGTAATTAGACTAAGTGAACCTCAAGGGTCTTTATAATTGACCCTAGAAATTGTTTTAGAATGCTGCATACTTGACAAGACTAGAAACTTGACTATGAGCCCTGCCAACGAAAAGCACCAGAGGAGAGAGGGGTCTGTACTAGAATGCCATAGGTATAAATTTGGAGATTGATTCCTCTGATCTCAAAGCTGCAGGTGAAGGCTCATTCGACAGCTTGACATCCTTGGCTTCGGTGAGTGATCCCTCTGATGTTACATTAGTTGAGGCAGCAGTTCTAGACGAAGCATCCACGGTGACCTTGAAAGCAACAGATGGTTCCAGAATCGTTTTCACGATGGACCGAAAATTTGAAAATAGTTGTTCAATTGGAATCATGGGAAAAACCAAACCTCATTAGATTGAGCTTTTACCATAGTGGAACAATTCCAACCAGACTGCAAACCCCCAAAAAATGAGAATTCATGTTGACATGAGATTTTATTGAAGGCGATGGAGCAGATATAAAATCAATAAAGTTCCTTCCTAATAGTCACTTGCGCAGCCTATAAATGGAACCAGGAAAGGGAAACAGAACAAATTAGAAATAACAGGAAATTTTTTCTTTGGGTAAATACAAGATAAGTAAAACGCAAGTAACTCCAACATTATATATGTGTAATTATTTGCCTTGGTTTCTGATTTTAAGCTGAAGTTAGAGCATTCGGATCACATTGTACCTTGATGTACAGTTCGTATGTCATGGCTTCTTTTTACTTGCTACTTAGTGTAATGATGTTGCGACTCAACAAACACAGAAAAACCAAGCAACTAATCTTAGATCCAATATGAGCATTCATTAATCCTCAACTGAAGCATTCAGTTCCGAGATGATCAGAATGTAGTTTGCCTAATTTTCAGTACATTCGTGAATCAGCATTAACAATAGTCATAGAAAATGGAACAAAATATATTCACAGAAAAAAAGGTTTGAACACATGTTCCACCAACTAAAATGTAAGAGACGCACACAGGTTCCTAAAGCTATTTATCTCAGATAGAGAATAAAAAACCTGGAAACCACATGAATCTGGTACTACCAGGAACGGCCTTGAGATATTGGACCCTGGCCATCATATCAAGCTGTCGAATTTTAGGTCTATGAATGAATCATCATTGAAATATGAATAATATTCAGATAATGCGTGATGATGTTGGAGTCATGTCCACGCCGGCCGAATTAACATATTTCCCTATAAAGTACAAAAGCAGCTTCAGGAGTTTAAGCCTTTAAGGTGTACATTCTAAAAACCAATGACACTGCTCTTCCTGATACTCGAGGATCAAAGAGTTTTAGCCACAATAATTGATCATGATTTGTTGTTGTGAAGCAGGTATGCATCCGAATCAAATATTTAGAAGAAAATATATGCTTATATCTCTGCACGGACGAAATCAAGGCACGCTTTCTACATATTTGCACAGCATATACAAAGAGAAACTGAGATCGCTCTCGCACAATGTATCGGCAGGAAAATATATATAAACTAAAATGGGAGACGAAGAAGATAAACGTATACAATCATCATACTGGTAACGAGGAAATAGGACACAAAGCTTTCAGAAACGGCAAACAAAAAAGATTTAAGAAATGTACCTTTGAAGAGAAGCGGAGCTCGGGCCTGGCTGAGAGGCGCAGTGTAACTTTATCTGAAGATGATAGATACGATACATGGCGGCGGCAAATCGGCAAATAAGAAGATTATTTATTCAAATTCTTCGTCACGGAAGCCGCCGCGGCCGATGCATTTGCTGCTCCAAATGCCGCCATTGTTGCGTTAACAAAACACAGGATGTTGAGTATTGGTCCGAATCGGGTGGCAAATTATTACAATAATTATAACAAATATAACTATTACACAAATCTACTCGGGATAGGGATTAGGGATTACACAATTTCTAATTAAATGAATCAAACAATAACTGGACGAAAAATTTAAGAACAGTGAGTAAAGAAATGCAAACCAAACGGCCGAAGCCGATTGGAAAGTGATGTCACTGTCGGGAAAAAGCGGCCTCGATCCTCCGTCTCCGTAGCCACGTCCAGGACTCACAAGACCCGCGACCAGCACCCAGAAACGAAGCCCACCACCGGACCGAAAGCAACTACCGGAGGAATCGAAGCACTAAGCAAGATTCAACCGAAACAAACCCCAGAAAACTCAGATCCCGAATTCTCACAAGCCTCTCCCACAAAACACTCAATTATTTCACAGAGAAAAATCGAGGTAATCAGAAAATATCACTTGTTCTCTCTTCGTTTTTTTGTTGTTGTGCTTTCATCTCACCCGAAATCGAAATTTATAGGAGAATCGGAACAACAAACGAAGAGAGGAAATCGGAAAAGATTTAGTTTCCATCTCGGAAAAGAACAGTCAACAGGAGAAGAGGAAAGAAAATCGGGAGAGATAAGGGAGGGTGGAGACTGACGGCGAAAGGAGAAATAAGGGGTAGGGTTTCTGGGGTGTGGGTTTTTATATTAGGGTAGGAAATAAAAACCAATTGACAGGATTAAAAGATACCAAATAAATGACCAGGATTAATCCAGACAAATGGGTTGCTTCCAAAAGGTTCCGGGCCGGGTCCGTTTTTAAGGTGGGCTGCAGGAGATATTAAATTGGGCCCCTCATAATTTTAATCATTTGGGCCAATTAAACCCAACAATTCTCCACCTGGGCCAAATGAGTCATCGGGGTACATAAGTGAGACGGAGGTCATCATCGCCGTAGGACATCACCTGCACACAAAACACAAAGTAAGTACAGGTAATCACAAAGAAAGGTAGCAATCACTAAGACAGCAGGGCTATCACAAAGATAGCATAATAATTCACTAAGAATGAAAAGCCATCACAAAGAAGGCAAAGACTAAGAGTTAGTCTTGAGTTCCCAAGTTCAGCATGTCGGTGCAGGACACGAACTTCTCCAAAGGCAAGCATTTGGTGCCCATATCTGCAGGATTGAATTCTGAAGGAATTTTTCCAAGCTCAAGTTCACCTTTTTCAACAATGTCACGAATAAAATGAAATTTAACATCAATATGTTTAGTGCGGTCATGAAAGACAGGATTTTTGCATAGCTGAATTCCAGATTGACTATCCGAAAATACCACGACTTTTTCTTTCAGAAAACCGATTTCGGACAAAAGACCCTTTAGCCATATGGCTTCTTTAAATGCCTCAGTTGTAGCAACATATTCAGATTCAGTTGTAGATAAAGCAACAACATTCTGTAACTGAGATTTCCAACTAATGCAAGAGCCACAAAGGGTAAACACATAAGAGGTCGTGGATTTTCGATTGTCACGATCATTAGCAAAGTTAGAATCTACATATCCAACAAGTTTAACACCATCACCAGATTTAGAAAACTTAATACCAACATCCACAGAGGATTTCAGATAACGGAGAAGCCACTTCAAGGCTTCCCAATGTGGCATACCAGGGTTAGACATGTATCTACTCAAGCAACTAACAGAATAGGCTATATCAGGTATGGTACTAACCATGAGATACATGACTGATCCTATAGCATTAGCGTAGGGAACTTTTTCCATTGATTTTTATTCTTCACTAGTTTTCGGAGATTGATCTTTGCATAATAGAAAATGAGCGACGAGGCACAGCGGAGTTTTACGGCGATCATAGAAAATTTTTCAAGTATTTTCCCAATGTAGGAAGACTGATTTAGAAACAAAGAACAATTTTTTCTATCTCTAACAATATTCATGCCTAAAATTTTCTGGGCGTCTCCAATGTATTTCATGTCAAATTGATCACTAAGACACGATCTAACATGATCAATCAATTTCATGCACGGACTCACAAGTAACATGTCATCCACATAGATAAGCAAGAAGATAGGGACAGTGGAGTTTTCTTTAAAATAGAGACAAGGGTCATACGAACTACGTTTGAATTTTAAAGAAAGCATGTAAGAGTCAAATTTCTTGTTCCATTGCCTTGGAGACTGTTTCAGGCCATAAAGAGCCTTTTTAAGAAGGCAAACGTGATCAGGTTTCTTAGAGTCGACAAAACCTTACATTGCCTCATATAAATTTTCTCATTTAATTCACCATGAAGAAAGGCTGTTTTAACATCCATTTGTTTTAATTCCCAATTAAAGTGAGCAACTAAAGCAAGCATGATACGCACGGTGGTGAATTTCACAACAGGAGCAAATATCTCAGTATAATCAATTCCTTCCTTTTGAGTGAAACCTTTAGCAACCAACCTAGCTTTAAATCTGATATTCTATACTTCATTCTTAACCTTAAATAACCACTTACAGTCCACAAGAGAACAACGATCAGGTTTTGGAACAAGAGTCCAGGTTTGGTTAACATCAGGGAATTCATTTCATCATTCATAGCATTTAACCAATCAGAAGCATTTTCAGATTTTAAAGCATCTTTGTAGCTTTTAGGTTCGTTATTATCTAAAGATTCAAACACATTGCAAGCATGAGACATCATATGAAAATCATCAAAGTGACGAGGCCTCCTAACATTCTCTCTTCTAGGCCTATCTCTAGTTAACTGATAGTTGGTCAGATCAGCACTTTCATCAACATTTTCAATTATTTCATCACTAGAATTTTCGGAATGATTTTCATTTTCAGCATGCAAAGTTTCATCATTTTCAGGCTCCACCTCACTCAAGGTAGGGTAGTTAGAAACAAATTCTGGATTAGGCATGTGCACGGGTGCGGGTGCAGGATGTTCAAGACAAGGAAATTCATCTTCATTAAATATAACATCCCTACTAATTAGCACCTTAAACCCTGGTTCGCCTTTAAGCCATAACCTAAATCCCTTAACTCCCTCTGGGTAGCCTAAGAACACACATCTTATCGATCTAGGTTCTAGTTTATCTTGTTTTTGATGAACATATGCAGCACACCCAAATACACGAAGATTTGAGAAATCAATATTACTACCAGTCCACACAGATTCTGGATAGTTTCCATTCAAAGGGACAGAGGGAGATCTGTTTATAATATAGGCAGCTGTAGATAAAGCCTCACCCCAAAAACGTTTTGACAATCCGGAGCTGACGATCATAGACCTTACCCTATCAAGGAGGGTTCGGTTCATGCGCTCAGCGATTCCGTTTTGTTGGGGGGTGTAGGGTGCTGTCCTATGCCTTTGAATACCACTTTCCGCACACAAAGTATCAAACAAATTATTGCAAAACTCCAGGCCGTTGTGAGTTCTCAAAATTTTACTTTTCTTACCGGTCTGATTTTCAATTAAAATTTTCCACGTTTTGAACGTGTCAAACACATCAGATTTGTTCTTAAGGAGAAACACAAAGACTTTCCTGGAATAATCATCAATCACAGACAAAAAATATCGGTTTCCGCCATGTGTCGGAACACTGGCAGGCCCCCACACATCAGCATGTAGACACTCAAACACATTTGAACTCTTAGGGGGGTTTGGGGAAGATGAATGAGGAAAGTTCGCACGATGTTGCTTACCATACACACAGTTATCACAAAATGGCAAGTCAGATATTTTATCATTCCCAAAACAACCATTTTTGTGCAGTATTTCAAGACCTTTACCACTAATGTGACCCAACCGTTTATGCCAGATTTCAGTTTTATCTCCATGTACTGCATTAACGGAAAAGTTACTTATAGTGGAACGAATATATAAGTTCAGTTTACGAATGGCGACAAAAAAGGTTTTGGGACCTCTCGTAACTTTCATTGCACCCTTACCCCATGTACCTTCAAAACCATCATCTTCAAGACATACACATGACATTAAATTATGAGCTAAGTGAGGAACATGCCTAACATTTTCCAAAGTTATCGAATTTCCATATTCGAATTTAAGGCACACAGTTCCTATTCCAGCAACATTTCGTTTTACATGATCAGGCATAGACACATATCGATTTTTGAAATCACGATAGCTAGAAAAAAGTTGTTTGTGCGGAGTCATGTGAAATGTGCATCCAGAATCAACCAGCCAATCATTTTCACCAAGGTCAGCTAACACAGAGTTCACAGAAGCATGCGTAGCATCAGAAATCATAAACACATCACCTAGATTTTCACCATGACTAAGTTAGCCTTTGTTGATTCTTTGGTTTTTCTTAGGTTTAGTGCAGTCTTGAATGTAGTGACCATATTCACCACAATTGTAACACTTACGATTAGTAGGTCTAGGTTTAAACCGAAATTTTTCATTGCCCTTTTTCTTGTTGGCTTGGTTATTTTGACTGTTGGAAGACTTTTTATTTTGAAAGCATTTTTGTGGTCTTCCTTTGACAAAATTAACCTCGCCAAGATTTCTAAGGGCAACACCTTTATTGTTTTTCAAATCTAACTCTTTGATTTTTAAGCCGTTTACAACAATATCTAAGGTCACTTGATCTCTACCATATTTAATGGCAGATTTCACATCACTATAAGAATCAGGAATAGCATTCAAAAGAACAATCGGAGTGTAATCATCGATGTTTTTATCTCCCGTTAACTTTATATCTTGAACCAGTTTTGTAAACACGTCTAAATTAGCATCAATGTCTTTATTTAGATCAAGCTTGTAGCGGAAAATTTTTTCAAGAAGAAACAGTTTATTGGGCAGCGAAGTTTCAGTATACATTTCTTCTAATTTTTCCCATAATTCTTTAGCCGAACCATGTTTACCTAATTTTCTTATCACAGAGTCAGAAAGGTTCAAGATAATCGCAGAATAAGCAAACTCATCAAGTTCAGCCTTTTTATCCGCCGTCACATTAGAAGCGAAAGAATTATCAATAGCTTTGAAACATTTTTGTTGAATGAGTATGCTTTTCATTTTCTGTTGCCAAATGGCAAAATCACCTTTTCCATCAAATGGTGCCACAGAGAAGGCAGAGATCGTTCCCATTTTAATTTTCAAAATGAACAAAGTTTTTGAAAATTTGTCAAAAACACAAACAAGGAGGAAACGGTTAATTTTATCAAAACTCAGAAACACAAAGTAATCAATAAGATCACACAGATAAATAAAATTAAACGAATCTGAAAAATTCAATACCAGGCCCCTACAAGATCCGAGGACACTTAAGCGGTCCAGGCAGGAGGGTTTAAATGCCCGATTATGAAAAATTCCAGATTCAACACGAAGTAATATTGCAGTAATAAACACACAGAATATTACCAACAATGCGTCAACTAACATACGCAGCAGAAGCAATAACAACAGGGCCGAGACAGTCAACCCAAAATCACGAAGAACAGTGGGCCGAGAGCAACACGAAGGGCAGCAAGACCCGAACAAATATCACAAAGAAAAATCACCAAGAACAACGATCGGAAATAATATCACAAAGAACAACGAGCAAGGGAAAAACAGAAAATAAGGAGAGGGTTAAGCCGATATACCTGAGCGATCCGGGTTGACCCGATTCAGACAGATCCGAACCAAAGCTCTGGTACCAATGTTGAGTATTGGTCCGAATCGGGTGGCAAATTATTACAATAATTATAACAAATATAACTATTACACAAATCTACTCGGGATAGGGATTAGGGATTACAAAACTTCTAATTAAATGAATCAAACAATAACTGGACGAAAAATTTAAGAACAGTGAGTAAAGAAATGCAAACCAAACGGCCGAAGCCGATTGGAAAGTGATGTCACTGTCGGGAAAAACAGCCCGGCTCAGTCCTCCGTCTCCGTAGCCACGTCCAGGACTCACAAGACCCGCGACCAGCACCCAGAAACGAAGCCCACCACCGGACCGGAAGCAACCACCGGAGGAATCGAAGCACTAAGCAAGATTCAACCGAAACAAACCCCAGAAAACTCAGATCCCGAATTCTCACAAGCCTCTCCCACAAAACACTCAATTATTTCACAGAGAAAAATCGAGGTAATCAGAAAATATCACTTGTTCTCTCTTCGTTTTTTTGTTGTTGTGCTTTCATCTCACCCGAAATCGAAATTTATAGGAGAATCGGAACAACAAACGAAGAGAGGAAATCGGAAAAGATTTAGTTTCCATCTCAGAAGAACAGGTCAACCGAGGAGAAGAGGAAAGAAAATCGGGAGAGATAAGGGAGGGTGGAGACTGACGGCGAAAGGAGAAATAAGGGGTAGGGTTTATGGGGTGTGGGTTTTTATATTAGGGTAGGAAATAAAAACCAATGGCCAGGATTAAAAGATACCAAATAAATGGCCAGGATTAATCCAGACAAATGGGCTGCTTCAAAAGGTTAGGTAGGTCCGTTTTTAAGGTGGGCTGCAAGAGATATTAAATTGGGCCCCTCATAATTTTAATCATTTGGGCCAATTAAACCCAACAATTCTCCACCTGGGCCAAATGAGTCATCGGGGTACATAAGTGAGACAGAGGTCATCATCGCCGTAGGACATCACCTGCACACAAAACACAAAGTAAGTACAGGTAATCACAAAGAAAGGTAGCAATCACTAAGACAGCAGGGCTATCACAAAGATAGCATAATAATTCACTAAGAATGAAAAGCCATCACAAATAAGGCAAAGACTAAGAGTTAGTCTTGAGTTCCCAAGTTCAGCATGTCGGTGCAGGACACGAACTTCTCCAAAGGCAAGCATTTGGTGCCCATATCTGCAGGATTGAATTCTGAAGGAATTTTTCCAAGCTCAAGTTCACCTTTTTCAACAATGTCACGAACAAAATGAAATTTAACATCAATATGTTTAGTGCGGTCATGAAAGACAGGATTTTTGCATAGCTGAATTCCAGATTGACTATCCGAAAATACCACGATTTTTCTTTCAGAAAACCGATTTCGGACAAAAGACCCTTTAGCCATATGGCTTCTTTAAATGCCTCAGTTGTAGCAACATATTCAGATTCAGTTGTAGATAAAGCAACAACATTCTCAGAATCGAGATTTCCAACTAATGCAAGAGCCACAAAGGGTAAACACATAAGAGGTCGTGGATTTTCGATTGTCACGATCATTAGCAAAGTTAGAATCTACATATCCAACAAGTTTAACACCATCACCAGATTTAGAAAACTTAATACCAACATCCACAGAGGATTTCAGATAACGGAGAAGCCACTTCAAGGCTTCCCAATGTGGCATAACAGGGTTAGACATGTATCTACTCAAGCAACTAACAGAATAGGCTATATCAGGTCTGGTACTAACCATGAGATACATGACTGATCCTATAGCATTAGCGTAGGGAACTTTTTCCATTGATTTTTCTTCTTCACTAGTTTTCGGAGATTGATCTTTGCATAATAGAAAATGAGCAGCCAGAGGCACAGAAGCAGGTTTTGCAGCAGTCATAGAAAATTTTTCAAGTATTTTCTCAATGTAGGAAGACTGATTTAGAAACAAAGAACAATTTTTTCTATCTCTAACAATATTCCTAAAATTTTCTGGGCGTCTCCAAGGTATTTCATGTCAAATTGATCACTAAGACACGATCTAACATGATCAATCAATTTCATGCACGGACTCACAAGTAACATGTCATCCACATAGATAAGCAAGAAGATAGGGACAGTGGAGTTTTCTTTAAAATAGAGACAAGGGTCATACGAACTACGTTTGAATTTTAAAGAAAGCATGTAAGAGTCAAATTTCTTGTTCCATTGCCTTGGAACTGTTTGTGCCAGAAAGAGCCTTTTTAAGAAGGCAAACGTGATCAGGTTTCTTAGAGTCGACAAAACCTTCTCGCTGCCTCATATAAATTTTCTCATTTAATTCACCATGAAGAAAGGCTGTTTTAACATCCATTTGTTTTAATTCCCAATTAAAGTGAGCAACTAAAGCAAGCATGATACGCACGGTGGTGAATTTCACAACAGGAGCAAATATCTCAGTATAATCAATTCCTTCCTTTTGAGTGAAACCTTTAGCAACCAACCTAGCTTTAAATCTGATATTCTCTACTTCATTCTTAACCTTAAATAACCACTTACAGTCCACAAGAGAACAACGATCAGGTTTTGGAACAAGAGTCCAGGTTTGGTTAACATGCAGGGAATTCATTTCATCATTCATAGCATTTAACCAATCAGAAGCATTTTCAGATTTTAAAGCATCTTTTTAGCTTTTAGGTTCGTTATTATCTAAAGATTCAAACACATTGCAAGCATGAGACATCATATGAAAATCATCAAAGTGACGAGGCCTCCTAACATTCTCTCTTCTAGGCCTATCTCTAGTTAACTGATAGTTGGTCAGATCAACACTTTCATCAACATTTTCAATTATTTCATCACTAGAATTTTCGGAATGATTTTCATTTTCAGCATGCAAAGTTTCATCATTTTCAGGCTCCACCTCACTCAAGGTAGGGTAGTTAGAAACAAATTTTGGATTAGGCATGTGCACGGGTGCGGGTGCAGGATGTTCAAGACAAGAAAATTCATCTTCATTAAACATAACATCCCTACTAATTAGCACCTTAAACCCTGGTTCGCCCTTAAGCCATAACCTAAATCCCTTAACTCCCTCTGGGTAGCCTAAGAACACACATCTTATCGATCTAGGTTCTAGTTTATCTTGTTTTTGATGAACATATGCAGCACACCCAAATACACGAAGATTTGAGAAATCAATATTACTACCAGTCCACACAGATTCTGGATAGTTTCCATTCAAAGGGACAGATGGAGATCTGTTTATAATATAGGCAGCTGTAGATAAAGCCTCACCCCAGCGTTTTGACAATCTGAGTCGTGAGCATAGACCTTACCCTATCAATGGGGTTCGGTTCATGCGCTCAGCGATTCCATTTTGTTGGGGGGTGTAGGGTGCTGTCCTATGCCTTTGAATACCACTTTCCGCACACAAAGTATCAAACAAATTGTTGCAAAACTCCAGGCCGTTGTCAGTTCTCAAAATTTTAATTTTCTTACCGGTCTGATTTTCAATTAAAATTTTCCACGTTTTGAACGTGTCAAACACATCAGATTTGTTCTTATGGAGAAACACAAAGACTTTCCTGGAATAATCATCAATCACAGACAAAAAATATCGGTTTCCGCCATGTGTCGGAACACTGGCAGGCCCCCACACATCAGCATGTAGACACTCAAACACATTTGAACTCTTAGGGGGGTTTGGGGAAGGTGAATGAGGAAAGTTCGCACGATGTTGCTTACCATACACACAGTTATCACAAAATGGCAAGTCAGATATTTTATCATTCCCAAAACAACCATTTTTGTGCAGTATTTCAAGACCTTTACCACTAATGTGACCCAACCGTTTATGCGATTTGATTTTATCTCCATGTACTGCATTAACGGAAAAGTTACTTACAGTGGAACAAATATATAAGTTCAGTTTACGAATGGCGACAAAAAAGGTTTTGGGACCTCTCGTAACTTTCATTGCACCCTTACCCCATGTACCTTCAAAACCATCATCTTCAAGACATACACATGACATTAAATTATGAGCTAAGTGAGGAACATGCCTAACATTTTCCAAAGTTATCGAATTTCCAGTTCGAATTTAAGGCACAGTTCTATTCCAAAGAACATTTCGTTTTACATGATCGAGGCATAGACACATATCGATTTTTCAAATCACGATAGCTAGAAAAAAGTTGTTTGTGCGGAGTCATGTGAAATGTGCATCCAGAATCAACCAGCCAATCATTTTCACCAAGGTCAGCTAACACAGAGTTCACAGAAACATGCGTAGCATCAGAAATCATAAACACATCACCTAGATTTTCACCGACAGCTAAGTTAGCTTTGTTGATTCTTTGGTTTTTCTTAGGTTTAGTGCGATCTTGAATGTAGTGACCATATTCACCACAATTGTAACACTTACGATTAGTAGGTCTAGGTTTAAACCGAAATTTTTCATTGCCCTTTTTCTTGTTGGCTTGGTTATTTTGACTGTTGGAAGACTTTTTATTTTGAAAGCATTTTTGTGGTCTTCCTTTGACAAAATTAACCTCGCCAAGATTTCTAAGGGCAGCACCTTTATTGTTTTTCAAATCTAACTCTTTGCTTTTTAAGCCGTTTACAACAATATCTAAGGTCACTTGATCTCTACCATATTTAATGGCAGATTTCACATCACTATAAGAATCAGGAATAGCATTCAAAAGAACAATCGGAGTGTAATCATCGATGTTTTTATCTCCCGTTAACTTTATATCTTGAACCAGTTTGTAAACACGTCTAAATTAGCATCAATGTCTTTATTTAGATCAAGCTTGTAGCGGAAAAATTTTCAAGAAGAAACAGTTTATTAGGCGTGAAGTTTCGATATACATTTCTTCTAATTTTTCCCATAATTCTTTAGCCGAACCATGTTTACCTAATTTTCTTATCACCGAGTCAGAAAGGTTCAAGATAATCGCAGAATAAGCAAACTCATCAAGTTCAGCCTTTTTATCCGCCGTCACATTAGAAGCGAAAGAATTATCAATAGCTTTGAAACATTTTTGTTGAATGAGTATGCTTTTCATTTTGTTGCCAAATGGCAAAATCACCTTTTCCATCAAATGGTGCCACGAGAAGGCGAGATCGTTCCCATTTTAATTTTCAAAATGAACAAAGTTTTTGAAAATTTGTGAAAAACACAAACAAGGAGGAAACGGTTAATTTTATCAAAACTCAGAAACACAAAGTAATCAATAAGATCACACAGATAAATAAAATTAAACGAATCTGAAAAATTCAATACCAGGCCCCTACAAGATCCGAGGACACTTAAGCGGTCCAGGCAGGAGGGTTTAAATGCCCGATTATGAAAAATTCTAGATTCAACACGAAGTAATATTGCGAGAATAAACACACGAATATTACCAACAATGCGTCAACTAACATACGCAGTGACAATAACAACAGGGCCGAGACAGTCAACCCAAAATCACGAAGAACAGTGGGCCGAGAGCAACACGAAGGGCAGCAAGACCCGAACAAATATCACAAAGGAAAATCACCAAGAACAACGATCAGAAATAATATCACAAAGAACAACGAGCAAGGGAAAAACAGAAAATAAGGACAGGGTTAAGCCGATATACCTGAGCGATCCGAGTTGACCCGATTCAGACAGATCCGAACCAAAGCTCCGGTACCAATGTTGAGTATTGGTCCGAATCGGGTGGCAAATTATTACAATAATTATAACAAATATAACTATTACACAAATCTACTCGGGATAGGGATTAGGAATTACACAACTTCTAATTAAATGAATCAAACAATAACTGGACGAAAAATTTAAGAACAGTGAGTAAAGAAATGCAAACCAAACGGCCGAAGCCGATTGGAAAGTGATGTCACTGTCGGGAAAAACAGCCCGGCTCAATCCTCCGTCTCCGTAGCCATGCCCAGGACTCACAAGACCCGCGACCAGCACCCAGAAACGAAGCCCACCACCGGACTGGAAGCAACCACCGGAGGAATCGAAGCACTAAGCAAGATTCAACCGAAACAAACCCCAGAAAACTCAGATCCCGAATTCTCACAAGCCTCTCCCACAAAACACTCAATTATTTCACAGAGAAAAATCGAGGTAATCAGAAAATATCACTTGTTCTCTCTTCGTTTTTTTGTTGTTGTGCTTTCATCTCACCCGAAATCGAAATTTATAGGAGAATCGGAACAACAAACGAAGAGAGGAAATCGGAAAAGATTTAGTTTCCATCTCAGAAGAACAGGTCAACCGAGGAGAAGAGGAAAGAAAATCGGGAGAGATAAGGGAGGGTGGAGACTGACGGCGAAAGGAGAAATAAGGGGTAGGGTTTATGGGGTGTGGGTTTTTATATTAGGGTAGGAAATAAAAACCAATGGCCAGGATTAAAAGATACCAAATAAATGGCCAGGATTAATCCAGACAAATGGGCTGCTTCCAAAAGGTTCCGGGCCGGGTCCGTTTTTAAGGTGGGCTGCAGGAGATATTAAATTGGGCCCCTCATAATTTTAATCATTTGGGCCAATTAAACCCAACAATTCTCCACCTGGGCCAAATGAGTCATCGGGGTACATAAGTGAGACGGAGGTCATCATCGTCGTAGGACATCACCTGCACACAAAACACAAAGTAAGTACAGGTAATCACAAAGAAAGGTAGCAATCACTAAGACAGCAGGGCTATCACAAAGGTAGCATAATAATTCACTAAGAATGAAAAGCCATCACAAATAAGGCAAAGACTAAGAGTTAGTCTTGAGTTCCCAAGTTCAGCATGTCGGTGCAGGACACGAACTTCTCCAAAGGCAAGCATTTGGTGCCCATATCTGCAGGATTGAATTCTGAAGGAATTTTTCCAAGCTCAAGTTCACATTTTTCAACAATGTCACGAATAAAATGAAATTTAACATCAATATGTTTAGTGCGGTCATGAAAGACAGGATTTTTGCATAGCTGAATTCCAGATTGACTATCCGAAAATACCACGACTTTTTCTTTCAGAAAACCGATTTCGGACAAAAGACCCTTTAGCCATATGGCTTCTTTAAATGCCTCAGTTGTAGCAACATATTCAGATTCAGTTGTAGATAAAGCAACAACATTCTCAGAATCGAGATTTCCAACTAATGCAAGAGCCACAAAGGGTAAACACATAAGAGGTCGTGGATTTTCGATTGTCACGATCATTAGCAAAGTTAGAATCTACATATCCAACAAGTTTAACACCATCACCAGATTTAGAAAACGTAATACCAACATCCACAGAGGATTTCAGATAACGAAGAAGCCACTTCAAGGCTTCCCAATGTGGCATACCAGGGTTAGACATGTATCTACTCAAGCAACTAACAGAATAGGCTATATCAGGTCTGGTACTAACCATGAGATACATGACTGATCCTATAGCATTAGCGTAGGGAACTTTTTCCATTGATTTTTCTTCTTCACTAGTTTTCGGAGATTGATCTTTGCATAATAGAAAATGAGCAGCGAGAGGCACAGAAGCAGGTTTTGCAGCAGTCATAGAAAATTTTTCAAGTATTTTCCCAATGTAGGAAGACTGATTTAGAAACAAAGAACAATTTTTTCTATCTCTAACAATATTCATGCCTAAAATTTTCTAGGCGTCTCCAAGGTATTTCATGTCAAATTGATCACTAAGACACGATCTAACATGATCAATCAATTTCATGCACGGACTCACAAGTAACATGTCATCCACATAGATAAGCAAGAAGATAGGGACAGTGGAGTTTTCTTTAAAATAGAGAAAAGGGTCATACGAACTACGTTTGAATTTTAAAGAAAGCATGTAAGAGTCAAATTTCTTGTTCCATTGCCTTGGAGAGCTTTGTGCCATAAAGAGCCTTTTTAAGAAGGCAAACGTGATCGAGTTTCTTAGAGTCGACAAAACCTTACATTTGCCTCATATAAATTTTCTCATTTAATTCACCATGAAGAAAATGTTTTAACATCCATTTGTTTTAATTCCCAATTAAAGTGAGCAACTAAAGCAAGCATGATACGCACGGTGGTGAATTTCACAACAGGAGCAAATATCTCAGTATAATCAATTCCTTCCTTTTAAGTGAAACCTTTAGCAACCAACCTAGCTTTAAATCTGATATTCTCTACTTCATTCTTAACCTTAAATAACCACTTACAGTCCACAAGAGAACAACGATCAGGTTTTGGAACAAGAGTCCAGGTTTGGTTAACATGCAGGGAATTCATTTCATCATTCATAGCATTTAACCAATCAGAAGCATTTTCAGATTTTAAAGCATCTTTTTAGCTTTTAGGTTCGTTATTATCTAAAGATTCAAACACATTGCTAGCATGAGACATCATATGAAAATCATCAAAGTGACGAGGCCTCCTAACATTCTCTCTTCTAGGCCTATCTCTAGTTAACTGATAGTTGGTCAGATCAGCACTTTCATCAACATTTTCAAGTATTTCATCACTAGAATTTTCGGAATGATTTTCATTTCCAGCATGCAAAGTTTCATCATTTTCAGGCTCCACCTCACTCAAGGTAGGGTAGTTAGAAACAAATTTTGGATTAGGCATGTGCACGGGTGCGGGTGCAGGATGTTCAAGACAAGAAAATTCATCTTCATTAAATATAACATCCCTACTAATTAGCACCTTAAACCCTGGTTCGCCCTTAAGCCATAACCTAAATCCCTTAACTCCCTCTGGGTAGCCTAAGAACACACATCTTATCGATCTAGGTTCTAGTTTATCTTGTTTTTGATGAACATATGCAGCACACCCAAATACACGAAGATTTGAGAAATCAATATTACTACCCACCACAGTTACGGATAGTTTCCATTCAAAGGGACAGATGGAGATCTGTTTATAATATAGGCAGTTGTAGATAAAGCCTCACCCCAAAAACGTTTTGATAATCCGGAGCTGACGAGCATAGACCTTACCCTATCAATGAGGGTTCGGTTCATGCGCTCAGCGATTCCGTTTTGTTGGGGGGTGTAGGGTGCTGTCCTATGCCTTTGAATACCACTTTCCGTACACAAAGTATCAAACAAATTATTGCAAAACTCCAGGCCGTTGTCAGTTCTCAAAATTTTAATTTTCTTACCGGTCTGATTTTCAATTAAAATTTTCCACGTTTTGAACGTGTCAAACACATCAGATTTGTTCTTATGGAGAAACACAAAGACTTTCCTGGAATAATCATCAATCACAGACAAAAAATATCGGTTTCCGCCATGTGTCGGAACACTGGCAGGGCCCCACACATCAGCATGTAGACACTCAAACACATTTGAATTCTTAGGGGGGTTTGGGGAAGGTGAATGAGGAAAGTTCGCACAATGTTGCTTACCATACACACAGTTATCACAAAATGGCAAGTCAGATATTTTATCATTCCCAAAACAACCATTTTTGTGCAGTATTTCAAGACCTTTACCACTAATGTGACCCAACCGCTTATGCCAGATTTCAGTTTTATCTCCATGTACTGCATTAACGGAAAAGTTACTTACAGTGGAACAAATATATAAGTTCAGTTTACGAATGGCGACAAAAAAGGTTTTGGGACCTCTCGTAACTTTCATTGCACCCTTACCCCATGTACCTTCAAAACCATCATCTTCAAGACATACACATGACATTAAATTATGAGCTAAGTGAGGAACATGCCTAACATTTTCCAAAGTTATCGAATTTCCAGATTCGAATTTAAGGCACACAGTTCCTATTCCAGCAATATTTCGTTTTACATGATCAGGCATACACACATATCGATTTTTCAAATGACGATAGCTAGAAAAAAGTTGTTTGTGCGGAGTCATGTGAAATGTGCATCCAGAATCAACCAGCCAATCATTTTCACCAAGGTCAGCTAACACAGAGTTCACAGAAGCATGCGTAGCATCATAAATCATAAACACATCACCTAGATTTTCACCGACAGCTAACTTAGCCTGTTCAGATTGCTGGTTTTTCTTAGGTTTAGTGCAGTCTTGAATGTAGTGACCATATTCACCACAATTGTAACACTTACGATTACTAGGTCTAGGTTTAAACCGAAATTTTTCATTGCCCTTTTTCTTGTTGGCTTGGTTATTTTGACTGTTGGAAGACTTTTTATTTTGAAAGCGTTTTTGTGGTCTTCCTTTGACAAAATTAACCTCGCCAAGATTTCTAAGGGCAGCACCTTTATTGTTTTTCAAATCTAACTCTTTGATTTTTAAGCCGTTTACAACAATATCTAAGGTCACTTGATCTCTACCATATTTAATGGCAGATTTCACATCACTATAAGAATCAGGAATAGCATTCAAAAGAACAATCGGAGTGTAATCATCGATGTTTTTATCTCCCGTTAACTTTATATCTTGAACCGCTTTGTAAACACGTCTAAATTAGCATCAATGTCTTTATTTAGATCAAGCTTGTAGCGGAAATTTTTCCAAGAAGAAAGCGATTTATTAGGCGTGAAGTTTCGGATACATTTCTTCTAATTTTTCCCATAATTCTTTAGCGAACCATGTTTACCTAATTTTCTTATCACAGAGTCGAAAGGTTCAAGATAATCGCGAATAAGCAAACTCATCAAGTTCGGCCTTTTTATCGCCGTCACATTAGAAGCGAAAGAATTATCAATAGCTTTGAAACATTTTTGTTGAATGAGTATGCTTTTCATTTTCTGTTGCCAAATGGCAAAATCACCTTTTCCATCAAATGGTGCCACAGAGAAGGCAGAGATCGTTCCCATTTTAATTTTCAAAATGAACAAAGTTTTTGAAAATTTGTGAAAAACACAAACAAGGAGGAAACGGTTAATTTTATTAAAACTCAGAAACACAAAGTAATCAATAAGATCACACAGATAAATAAAATTAAACGAATCTGAAAAATTCAATACCAGGCCCCTACAAGATCCGAGGACACTTAAGCGGTCCAGGCAGGAGGGTTTAAATGCCCGATTATGAGAAATTCTAGATTCAACACGAAGTAATATTGCAGTAATAAACACACAGAATATTACCAACAATGCGTCAACTAACATACGCAACAGAAGCAATAACAACAGGGCTGAGACAGTCAACCCAAAATCACGAAGAACAGTGGGCCGAGAGCAACACGAAGGGCAGCAAGACCCGAACAAATATCACAAAGGAAAATCACCAAGAACAACGATCAAAAATAATATCACAAAATAAGGAGAGGGTTAAGCCGATATACCTGAGCGATCCGGGTTGACCCGATTCAGACAGATCCGAACCAAAGCTCCGGTACCAATGTTGAGTATTGGTCCGAATCGGGTGGCAAATTATTACAATAATTATAACAAATATAACTATTACACAAATCTACTCGGGGTAGGGATTAGGGATTACACAACTTCTAATTAAATGAATCAAACAATAACTGGACGAAAAATTTAAGAACAGTGAGTAAAGAAATGCAAACCAAACGGCCGAAGCCGATTGGAAAGTGATGTCACTGTCGGAAAAAGCGGCCGGCTCGATCCTCCGTCTCCGTAGCCACGTCCAGACTCACAAGACCCGCGACCGGCACCCAACGAAGCCCACCACCGGACCGGAAGCAACCACCGGAGGAATCGAAGCACTAAGCAAGATTCAACCGAAACAAACCCCAGAAAACTCAGATCCCGAATTCTCACAAGCCTCTCCCACAAAACACTCAATTATTTCACAGAGAAAATCGAGGTAATCAGAAAATATCACTTGTTCTCTCTTCGTTTTTTTGTTGTTGTGCTTTCATCTCACCCGAAATCGAAATTTATAGGAGAATCGGAACAACAAACGAAGAGAGGAAATCGGAAAAGATTTAGTTTCCATCTCAGAAGAACAGGTCAACCGAGGAGAAGAGGAAAGAAAATCGGGAGAGATAAGGGAGGGTGGAGACTGACGGCGAAAGGAGAAATAAGGGGTAGGGTTTTTGGGGTGTGGGTTTTTATATTAGGGTAGGAAATAAAAACCAATGGCGAGGATTAAAAGATACCAAATAAATGGCCAGGATTAATCCAGACAAATGGGCTGCTTCCAAAAGGTTCCGGGCCGGGTCCGTTTTTAAGGTGGGCTGCAGGAGATATTAAATTGGGCCCTCATAATTTTAATCATTTGGGCCAATTAAACCCAACAATTCTCCACCTGGGCCAAATGAGTCATCGGGGTACATAAGTGAGACGGAGGTCATCATCGCCGTAGGACATCACCTGCACACAAAACACAAAGTAAGTACATGTAATCACAAAGAAAGGTAGCAATCACTAAGACAGCAGGGCTATCACAAAGATAGCATAATAATTCACTAAGAATGAAAAGCCATCACAAAGAAGGCAAAGACTAAGAGTTAGTCTTGAGTTCCCAAGTTCAGCATGTCGGTGCAGGACACGAACTTCTCCAAAGGCAAGCATTTGGTGCCCATATCTGCAGGATTGAATTCTGAAGGAATTTTTCCAAGCTCAAGTTCACCTTTTTCAACAATGTCACGAATAAAATGAAATTTAACATCAATATGTTTAGTGCGGTCATGAAAGACAGGATTTTTGCATAGCTGAATTCCAGATTGACTATCCGAAAATACCACGACTTTTTCTTTCAGAAAACCGATTTCGGACAAAAGACCCTTTAGCCATATGGCTTCTTTAAATGCCTCAGTTGTAGCAACATATTCAGATTCAGTTGTAGATAAAGCAACAACATTCTGTAACTGAGATTTCCAACTAATGCAAGAGCCACAAAGGGTAAACACATAAGAGGTCGTGGATTTTCGATTGTCACGATCATTAGCAAAGTTAGAATCTACATATCCAACAAGTTTAACACCATCACCAGATTTAGAAAACTTAATACCAACATCCACAGAGGATTTCAGATAACGAAGAAGCCACTTCAGGGCTTCCCAATGTGGCATACCAGGGTTAGACATGTATCTACTCAAGCAACTAACAGAATAGGCTATATCAGGTCTGGTACTAACCATGAGATACATGACTGATCCTATAGCATTAGCGTAGGGAACTTTTTCCATTGATTTTTCTTCTTCACTAGTTTTCGGAGATTGATCTTTGCATAATAGAAAATGAGCATCCAGAGGCACAGAAGCAGGTTTTGCAGCAGTCATAGAAAATTTTTCAAGTATTTTCCCAATGTAGGAAGACTGATTTAGAAACAAAGAACAATTTTTTCCATCTCTAACAATATTTATGCCTAAAATTTTCTGGGCGTCTCCAAGGTATTTCATGTCAAATTGATCACTAAGACACGATCTAACATGATCAATCAATTTCATGCACGGACTCACAAGTAACATGTTATCCACATAGATAAGCAAGAAGATAGGGACAATGGATTTTTCTTTAAAATAGAGACAAGGGTCATACGAACTACGTTTGAATTTTAAAGAAAGCATGTAAGAGTCAAATTTCTTGTTCCATTGCCTTGGAGACTGTTTCAGGCCATAAATAGCCTTTTTAAGAAGGCAAACGTGATCAGGTTTCTTAGAGTCGACAAAACCTTCTGGCTGCCTCATATAAATTTTCTCATTTAATTCACCATGAAGAAAGGCTGTTTTAACATCCATTTGTTTTAATTCCCAATTAAAGTGAGCAACTAAAGCAAGCATGATACGTACGGTGGTGAATTTCACAACAGGAGCAAATATCTCAGTATAATCAATTCCTTCCTTTTGAGTGAAACCTTTAGCAACCAACCTAGCTTTAAATCTGATATTCTCTACTTCATTCTTAACCTTAAATAACCACTTACAGTCCACAAGAGAACAACGATCAGGTTTTGGAACAAGAGTCCAGGTTTGGTTAACATGCAGGGAATTCATTTCATCATTCATAGCATTTAACCAATCAGAAGCATTTTCAGATTTTAAAGCATCTTTGTAGCTTTTAGGTTCGTTATTATCTAAAGATTCAAACACATTGCAAGCATGAAACATCATATGAAAATCATCAAAGTGACGAGGCCTCCTAACATTCTCTCTTCTAGGCCTATCTCTAGTTAACTGATAGTTGGTCAGATCAGCACTTTCATCAACATTTTCAATTATTTCATCACTAGAATTTTCGGAATGATTTTCATTTTCGGCATGCAAAGTTTCATCATTTTCAGCTCCACCTCACTCAAGGTAGGGTAGTTAGAAACAAATTGGATTAGGCATGTGCAGGTGCGGAGTGCGGGATGTTCAAGACAAGGAAATTCATCTTCATTAAATATAACATCCCTACTAATTAGCACCTTAAACCCTGGTTCGCCCTTAAGCCATAACCTAAATCCCTTAACTCCTCTGGGTAGCCTAAGAACACACATCTTATCGATCTAGGTTCTAGTTTATCTTGTTTTTGATGAACATATGCGGCACACCCAAATACACGAAGATTTGAGAAATCAATATTACTACCGATCCACACAGTTCTGGATAGTTTCCATTCAAAGGGACAGATGGAGATCTGTTTATAATATAAACATTGTAGATAAAGTCTCACCCCAAAACGTTTTGACAATCCGAGTCGACGAGCATAGACCTTACCCTATCAAGGAGGGTTCGGTTCATGCGCTCGGCGATTCCGCTTTGTTGGGGGTGTAGGGTCGTCTATGCCTTTGAATACCACTTTCCGCACACAAAGTATCAAACAAATTATTGCAAAACTCAGGCCGTTGTCGGTTCTCAAAATTTTAATTTTCTTACGTCGATTTTCAATTAAAATTTTCCACGTTTTGAACGTGTCAAACACATCGATTTGTTCTTAAGGAGAAACACAAAGACTTTCCTGGAATAATCATCAATCACGGACAAAAATATCGGTTTCCGCCATGTGTCTAACACTGGCAGGCCCCCACACATCAGCATGTAGACACTCAAACACATTTGAACTCTTAGGGGGGTTTGGGGAAGGTGAATGAGGAAAGTTCGCACGATGTTGCTTACCATACACACAGTTATCACAAAATGGCAAGTCAGATATTTTATCATTCCCAAAACAATCATTTTTGTGCAGTATTTCAAGACCTTTACCACTAATGTGACCCAACCATTTATGCCAGATTTCAGTTTTATCTCCATGTACTGCATTAACGGAAAAGTTACTTACAGTGGAACAAATATAGAAGTTCAGTTTACGAATGGCGACAAAAAAGGTTTTGGGACCTCTCGTAACTTTCATTGCACCCTTACCCCATGTACCTTCAAAACCATCATCTTCAAGACATACACATGACATTAAATTATGAGCTAAGTGAGGAACATGCCTAACATTTTCCAAAGTTATCGAATTTCCAGATTCGAATTTAAGGCACACAGTTCCTATTCCAGCAACATTTCGTTTTACATGATCAGGCATAGACACATATCGATTTTGCAAATCACGATAGCTAGAAAAAAGTTGTTTGTGCGGAGTCATGTGAAATGTGCATCCAGAATCAACCAGCCAATCATTTTCACCAAGGTCAGCTAACACAGAGTTCACAGAAGCATGCGTAGCATCAGAAATCATAAACACATCACCTAGATTTTCACCGACAGCTAAGTTAGCCTGTTCAGATTGCTGGTTTTTCTTAGGTTTAGTGCAGTCTTGAATGTAGTGACCATATTCACCATAATTGTAACACTTTTGATTAGTAGGTCTAGGTTTAAACCGAAATTTTTCATTGCCCTTTTTCTTGTTGGCTTGGTTATTTTGACTGTTGGAAGACTTTTTATTTTGAAAGCGTTTTTGTGGTCTTCCTTTGACAAAATTAACCTCGCCAAGATTTCTAAGGGCAGCACATTTATTGTTTTTCAAATCTAACTCTTTGTTTTTTAAGCCGTTTACAACAATATCTAAGGTCACTTGATCTCTACCATATTTAATGGCAGATTTCACATCACTATAAGAATCAGGAATAGCATTCAAAAGAACAATCGGAGTTTAATCATCGATGTTTTTATCTCCCGTTAACTTTATATCTTGAACCAGTTTTGTAAACACGTCTAAATTAGCATCAATGTCTTTATTTAGATCAAGCATGTAGCGGAAAAAATTTTCAAGAAGAAACAGTTTATTGGCGTGAAGTTTCAGATACATTTCTTCTAATTTTTCCCATAATTCTTTAGCCGAACCATGTTTACCTAATTTTCTTATCACAGAGTCAGAAAGGTTCAAGATAATCGCAGAATAAGCAAACTCATCAAGTTCAGCCTTTTTATCCGCCGTCACATTAGAAGCGAAAGAATTATCAATAGCTTTGAAACATTTTTGTTGAATGAGTATGCTTTTCATTTTCTGTTGCCAAATGGCAAAATCACCTTTTCCATCAAATGGTGCCACAGAGAAGGCAGAGATCGTTCCCATTTTAATTTTCAAAATGAACAAAGTTTTTGAAAATTTGTGAAAAACACAAACAAGGAGGAAACGGTTAATTTTATCAAAACTCAGAAACACAAAGTAATCAATAAGATCACACAGATAAATAAAATTAAACGAATCTGAAAAATTCAATACCAGGCCCCTACAAGATCCGAGGACACTTAAGCGGTCCAGGCAGGAGGGTTTAAATGCCCGATTATGAAAAATTCCAGATTCAACACGAAATAATATTGCAGTAATAAACACACAGAATATTACCAACAATGCGTCAACTAACATACGCAGCAGAAGCAATAACAACAGGGCCGAGACAGTCAACCCAAAATCACGAAGAACAGTGGGACGAGAGCAACACGAAGGGCAGCAAGACCCGAACAAATATCACAAAGGAAAATCACCAAGAACAACGATCGGAAATAATATCACAAAGAACAACGAGCAAGGGAAAAACAGAAAATAAGGAGAGGGTTAAGCCGATATACCTGAGCGATCCGGGTTGACCCGATTCAGACAGATCCGAACCAAAGCTCCGGTACCAATGTTGAGTATTGGTCCGAATCGGGTGGCAAATTATTACAATAATTATAACAAATATAACTATTACACAAATCTACTCGGGATAGGGATTAGGGATTACACAACTTCTAATTAAATGAATCAAACAATAACTGGACGAAAAATTTAAGAACAGTGAGTAAAGAAATGCAAACCAAACGGCCGAAGCCGATCGGAAAGTGATGTCACTGTCGGGAAAAACAGCCCGGCTCAGTCCTCCATCTCCGTAGCCACGTCCAGGACTCACAAGACCCGCGGCCAGCACCCAGAAACGAAGCCCACCACCGGACCGGAAGCAACCACCGGAGGAATCGAAGCACTAAGCAAGATTCAACCGAAACAAACCCCAGAAAACTCAGATCCCGAATTCTCACAAGCCTCTCCCACAAAACACTCAATTATTTCACAGAGAAAAATCGAGGTAATCAGAAAATATCACTTGTTCTCTCTTCGTTTTTTTGTTGTTGTGTTTTCATCTCACCCTAAATCGAAATTTATAGGAGAATCGGAACAACAAACGAAGAGAGGAAATCGGAAAAGATTTAGTTTCCATCTCAGAAGAACAGGTCAACCGAGGAGAAGAGAAAAGAAAATCGGGAAAGATAAGGGAGGGTGGAGACTGACGGCGAAAGGAGAAATAAGGGGTAGGGTTTTTGGGGTGTGGGTTTTTATATTAGGGTAGGAAATAAAAACCAATGGCGAGGATTAAAAGATACCAAATAAATGGTCAGGATTAATCCGCATAAATTTCGCTTTCAAAGGTTCGCCGGTCCGTTTTAAGATGGACTGCAGGAGATATTAAATTGGGCCCCCATAATTTTAATCATTTGGGCCAATTAAACCCAACACAGGAGGTGAGTGTGGTGGGTGAGAGTTTTGGGGAAACCGCCGGAGGAGAAAGAAAGAGCGCTGAAGCCAGCGGCGATGGAACAAAAGAGCGGAGATAATCAGGACTGGTGGAGAAGTTATTAGGTGGGGTCCTGAACCGAAGAGTTCGTCCGATTGTGTACTGTTGTACATTGTGTTGTATAGGTTTTTATGAAGGCCACTCTTTCCGTTGGGTCCATGGTATGGGTGGTATTTCGGAACCGAAAATCGAAAATCGAATCGAAAAAATCCGAAAAAAAGAATTGAAAAATCGAAATCGAAGAAGATCGAACCGAAAAACAAAAAAACAGAACCGAATCGAACTAATTTGGTTTGGTCCTCGATTCGGGGTCGGGCGGAACTGAACCGGACCGAAATGGACCGAAGTCAAATTTCAACATACTAAAATGACCTTGTTTTTGTGATTTTGGTGTGTTTCGAATTTTAGTATAATTCGTTTTCCTTTTGTAAGACCCTCATGGGTTCAAGGAGGACCGATAATATGCTCATGTAATTTGTGATTCAATTAATTTAGGGTGAGAGAATGAGCTATTATGATTTACGATTGTTATATGTTTTAATTGCTATGCAACTCTAGCTTTTATCTTGAACATATATATAACTCTTATTGGCTTGTTGTTATATATAACTTATTCTATTACATATAATATTTGAATTTATATCGTGAAGAACCGAAAAAACATCAAACCAAATCGAAATCGAACCGAATATTTATAAAACCGAACTCAACCGAACCGAACTTCAAAAAGAACCGAACCAAACCGAAACCGAATATTTGGTTCGATTCTCAATTTCGATCAAAAACCAAACCGAATGGAACCGAGTCCACCCTAGTCCATGGTACACCCCCATGTAGTGCATTCACTGTCGGATGCACTACACGTGGCGTGCATGGACGGTGCAGATCGATGCTCCATCTAGTACATCAATCTGCACCGTCCATGCACGTTATGTGTAGTGCATCCAACACGAAATGCAATACATGCAGTGTACACGGTACCCCACTCTTTCCGTACACGTGTTTAACTTTATGAAACTTTGAATTGGGGTACTTGAGTTGTGGGTTCTTTATTTATGATGTTGGTGGGAAAAAAAATGCCCGAAATTTTAATACTGCATTTTATTTTCATCGTAATTATATTATACATCAATTGTAATTATGTTATACATCAGTGTAATTATGCTAGTAATCACAATATGTGTATATATCGTATTGTACATCACGGCGTGGTGTATACCAACTCGAATTTTTGGTATGTCCAACATATTACATAGTATTGTTTTCGAATTATACCACAAATAAGTAAGGATGACAAAATGAACCGTGGGTCTTCGTAACTATGGATATTTATTTAAATGAATCGATTTTAGGTAGCCATCTTTTGGTTTGAGTTTGGGAATGAAATGGGCAGGGGAAAATCGTGGATTTGGATTGGGTCCGAGCATACATATACTTACTTTCCCAAGATCTGCTTCACAATAAAATTATATTTTTTTCATTATTTTTATTATTACAACAGGTGGACTATTATATTATTCACACTCTTTTTATTATTTTTATAATTTATATGTATAAAAAATATAGATGTGAAATCTTATTAGATTTATCTCAAAATATATTTTCAAATTATCATTTTTTATAATTTCTAATAATGATTAATTAATTATGTTAATCAAAATTATACATTGACAAGTGTGAAAATTCAATTGTTGCAATTATAAGAGAACGTAGATAGTATAATATACAGAAATATAAGAATATAAATTAGATAAATTATTTTATCTATCATCTCCTATTCATATTAGGATCTCTTACGTCGCTTATTTGATTTGCTTAATAATAGCATTATGTTCCGGGAAATCCTTCCCTTATTGGTGTCTTACCTAATACTGGTTGTAGGGGAATAGAGTTATGGAAGGTTCTAGACTCTTCCAGAGGTAGTAGGATCCTGTTAAATGTCTTACCTTAATTAGGAATCTTATGTATGGAAGGACTTTCATTGTAATGCCTATATAAAGGCCCCTCTATTCATTATTATCAATACAATTGATTTGCTGTCTTTTACTTTCTCCTTAAACACGTTATCAGCACGTAGCTCGAACAAAAAAAAAGAGAGAAAAATCGGCCACCGGCCAATGCCGCCACTCCATCACCACGCTGCCCATGCCCACCACTGGCGCCAGCCGCTTGCCGCGCACATCGCCCGCTTGCCGCTGCCGCCACCGCATTGCCGCCCGCCGCTACATTTAGCTGACGCGCAAGACAACTGGCCACAGCATACCGCCAGCCTAACGCCGCCATCTTGCCAGCCACCACCGCTGACCACCGCTCCAATGGAAGCCGCCGATCCAGCCCAAATGGAAGCGCCGCCGATCCAGTCCAGTCGGAACATCACCACCCGACCGCCGCCGCCGACCGCCGCCAATCACTGCCGCCGCCGACCGCCGCCAACCACCGCCCCGTCGACCGCCGCTGACCACCGCCGCCGGCCAGCTCCAGCCCAGCCAAGTCCGACCCGGTTTTGAACCTCGGACCAAAATCCGAACATCAACTTATCTTCGGAAGCCACCAAAATTGCGCCTCCGGTTTCACGTCATCGCATTGAGTACCAACCGGTAGATCGAAGCACACCACAAATTCATCACGTGCCTAATTTTATAATCGAGATGTCTCGTGGCGAAATTGAGTGCCTTGCTGATAGTGGAACAACCCACACTATTCTTCGGAATAGGCAATTATTTAAGGATATTGTGCCATATATATCATCAGTGACAACAATGATTGGTTCCTCCCAAGTAATTCAAGGGAGGGGACCTGCTCATTTCTTACTACCTAATGGTACGCATATTAATGTCACAAATGCTCTCTATGCCCCAAGAGCAAACCGAACCTTAGGGACATATGTGCCAACGGTTATCACCTTGATACACATTGTGAGAATGGGACAGAATTTTTGTGTGTTAATCTGACAGAATGCGGAAGACGCCGCGTTCTCGAGAAACTTATGAGTCTAAGTAGTGGTTTATACCAGACTACAATAAGGGTTATTGAATCCTACGCTGTGAGTCATGAACTTTGTGATTCCGAAGCATACCAACTATGGCATGACCGACTCGGTCACCCTCGACGCGACATGATGATTCGCATTTTGAAAAACTCACATGGTCATCCGTTTTTCAAGTCCAGAAAATGATTGGAAGCACCACTCGATATCGGCATTGATGTGAGTGAGCTTGATACCGTATCACCGGGATTAAAGATCGCACGCCCTGATAAGGTTGACGGTGCATCTCTCGTAAATCCCGAGGCTTCCGTGGCAATTTCTAATGCCCATAAATCGTTTTGTAAAGCCTGTTCACTAACAAAGTTGATACTATCTCCGTCCTTTGCTAAAGACTCAACACAAAACATTCACTTCTTACAAAGAATTCAAGGAGACATATGTGGACCTATTCAACCAGAGTGCGGACCATTCAGATACTTTATGGTTCTGGTTGATGCATCGACGCGATGGTCACACGTCGCTCTGCTATCCACAAGAAATGCTGCATTTGCTAAACTCCTAGCACAAATCATCAAGTTACGGGCTAACCACCCCAACTTTCCAATCTCGTCATTAAGATTGGACAATGCTGGTGAGTTTACGTCAAAGTCTTTTGACGACTATTGCATGTCGATTGGGATTGAAGTTGAACATCCCGTCCCCCATATTCATTCGCAGAATGGCCTTGTTGAGGCTATGATTAAGCGGTTACAGCTTATCGCCCGAGCATTGGTATTGCGCACCAACTTGCCGATTTCTGCCTGGGGTTATGCAATTTTGCATGCGGCTATACTTATTCATTTTCGACCCACTGCCAATCAACCGTTTAGTGCGTACCAGTTGGTAATTGGATATGAGCCTGATATTTCACACTTACGCAATTTTGGTTGTGCAGTCTATGTGCCAATTACGCCTCCACAGCATACTACAATGGGTCCGCAAAGACAATTAGGTATATACGTTGGCTATAAATCGCCTAAAATTATCCGCTATTTGGAACCTTTGACAGGAGATCTATTTACTGCAAGATTTGCAGACTGTCACTTTGATGAGACAAACTTCCCGTCGTTAGGGGGAGAAAGGAATCGAACAATTCCAGTTGAACGCCAGGAAATTGTCTGGTGTGCTCCCTCCTTGCCTCATCAAGATATCCGCACAGCTCAATCCGAGCTAGAAGTGCAACGTATTCTCAGTCTTCAGAAAGTTGCGGATTTGATGCCCGACCTTACCGAGCATCGCGAAAGTGACAAGATCTACCATTCCCGCTGCGAATGTTCCTGCAAGGTTAGAAGTCCCAGTTATATGGCAAGGTTCAGCCGCCCAAAGAAATGATGCCCCCGGCATCAACCTTAGTGGTGGGATGGCTGCTTCGGCTGCTCTTATCCCTGCTCGAAAGAGGGGGAGGCCAGTGGGTAGAAAGGATACCGAACCTCGAAAGAGAAGAGGAACGGAGGCACAAAATCCTCTCGTCATCGACACAGTGACTCCGTCACATGAGATTATATCTGACTACGGATATGTCCTCGAATTAACAATGGAACAATCGACGGACGCGTCGGAAACTTTGTTGATGTCAGAGAATAAAGAAATCTCGATGCAATGTACGAGTGAATACGTACTATTGGACATGTCATCCACGCTAGTCGATGATGCTTTTGACTACTCCGTCGCTCAAGAAATTATTGAAGACGACGATTCTGAGCTGCGCTCGGTTGCTGAATGTCAACAACGAGCCGATTGGCCGAAATGGAAAGATGCAATGCAGGCTGAACTAGACTCAATAGCTAAACGTGAGGTATTTGACCGTATCGAGCCAATACCCGTGGACGTTAAACCAGTTGGACATAAGTGGGTCTTTGTTCGTAAACGCAATGATAAGGATGAGGTCATGCGTTACAAAGCGAGACTAGTTGCCCAAGGCTTCTCGCAGCGCCCTGGCATTGACTACGAGGAGACGTATTCTCCCGTTATGGACATCATCACTTTCCGCTACTTAGTCAGTTTGGTAGTGTCCAAAAAACTGAACATGCAGCTTATGGATGTGGTTACAGCGTATCTTTATATGAAAGTCCCCGAAGGGTTTCATTGAGTAGCTCTAAACCACGGAGCGCTTACGCTGTGAAATTGCGTCGTTCACTGTATGGGTTGAAACAATCCGGAAGGATGTAGTACAACCACCTACGTGAATACTTGGTTGGGAAGGGATACGAGAACAGTGATATCTGTCCATGCATTTTCGTGAAAAGAACAGATACAGGATTCGTGATTGTAGCCGTCTATGTAGATGACATGAATGTTATCGGTACTATAGATGAGGTCAATGAAACGGCCCGCTACCTTAAATCCGAATTCGAGATGAAAGACCTAGGGAGGACTCGATTCTGCTTGGGCTTAGAGCTAGAACATCGAGATGATGGCATACTCATTCATCAGTCTGCCTATGTCCACAAAATGCTCAGGCGATTTAGTATGGACAAGGCACATCCTCTTGCTACCCCCATGATTGGTCGAAGTCTGGAAATGAACAAGGATCCGTTTCGTCCCAAAGAGGAGGATGAAGAGGTCCTTGGAGCATAAACACCGTACCTTAGTGCAATCGGTGCGTTGTTGTATCTGGCTCAATGTACTCGTCCAGACATCGCATTCTCTGTGAATCTGTTAGCGAGATTTAGCTCCGCTCCCACAATAAGGCATTGGAATGGAGTAAAACACATCTTTCAATACTTGAAAGGCTCCAGTGATCTTGGATTGTTCTTTCCCTACGCAAGAGAGAGCGATATTCCGAAAGGAACTGTTGAGGTTAAGACGATGCATACCGACCGTCGATCTTCCTCTGATATTGCAGTTGAGCATGGTAGCTTGACTACCAGAAGTGCTAATGCGAGCAAGCTTACCCCTTATGCAGAGAATCCTAACGACACGTTAGTTGGATTTGCTGATGCCGGTTATCTCTCTGACCCGCATAAAGGACGTTCCCAGACTGGTTATGTGTTCACCATTGGGAATACGACGATATCTTGGCGATCTACCAAGCAGACCCTGGTTCCTACTTCCTCGAACCATGCAGAGATAATTGCATTGCACGAATCCATAAGGGAGTGCATTTGGCTCCGGTCAGTCATAGACCATATACGAGGAACGTGTGGAGTAGATCCCACTACAGCAACCCCTACTTGCATCTTTGAGGACAATGCGGCATGCATTGAGCAGATGAAGTTAGGTTTCATAAAGGGTGACAATACCAAGCATATTGCACCGATGTTCTTTTATAATCAACAGCAGCAGAAATTGCTGAATATCGAAGTGAAACAAGTGAGTTCCGATGAGAATATCGCAGACTTGTTCACTAAGTCTCTGCCGAAATCTACATTTGAGAAACATGTGAGAAGCATCGGCATGTGTCGATTATCCGAGCTCAACTAATGATAGCTCGACGGAATGAGCTGTCATGTATACCTCAGGGGGAGTATACTTCACATGATTCTGACATTTGTAGTTGGTGCGTTGTGCTCTTTTTCCTCACCAAGTCTTTGTTTTTCCCCACGGGGTTTTATTTGACTTGAAAAGGTTTTTTACCGAGGCAACACCTTATGCACCATGTTAGTATTAGTGCTCGACACAGGGGGGTGTTCCGGGAAATCCTTCCCTTATTGGTGTCTTACCTAATACTGGTTGTAGGGGGATAGAGTTATGGAAGGTTCTAGACTCTTCCAGAGGTAGTAGGATCATGTTAGATGTCTTACCTTAACTAGGAATCCTATGTATGGAAGGACTCTCATTATAATGCCTATATAAAGGCCACTCTATTCATTGTTATCAATACAATTGATTTGCTGTCTTTTACTTTCTCCTTAAACACATTATAAATATTAAGGATTTATTTATTTAGTTAATCAGGTACAAGAGTAATAGGACGGAATAAAATATAAATGTGTTACTTTTAATATTATTTATTTCTATCAACAAGATTTAAATAAATAAAATAATTTAAAAAAAATGTGGGCTATCCGTACGTAAATCGAAATCGAAGCTTATGGTATTGGACATTGTTCGAACCAATTTTCATAGTATTGGAGCCAATTATGAGTCCAATTTTTATTCATATATCTACAAATGGTCGATACCTACTCAATCTCGTCCCGCCCATTGTCATTTCTACCAACAAAATTATGATATTAGGGTTTGTATTAATGTTCTCTTTTATGTATTGTGTATTATAAATATTTGGTTTCATGTTGTACTTGCATAAGTTTATAATAAATTTTATTAATCTCTCACCTACTGTTGGAAAATTGGCACCCACTTGGAATGGTGGAAGATAGAGTTATCAAGCTCTTTTGCGTTGCGGAAGCGTAATTAACTTACGGAATGTAAATGACATAAGATTTATAGAGGTTCGACCAAACGTGCCTACGTCCTCTCTTGTCTTTATGTCGGTCCAAGATAAACCGTTTTTCTTTTCTATCGGACAATGAAGCAACTTATCTAGCTTTCTATTGGTACTAGACAAACCTCACTTGGATTTAGATATGATTCTAATAACACCGAATCAATCTACAATCTGTCTCTTTCCTCTCGTGTATGCTTTCGTGTGTGAACACTCAAATACTTATCAATTAAGTACAAATACAACAACGATAATGTATACAATGATATGTAGTCAATATATGATTTGCTTAGAGTTGTTGTTATGAATGATACCAAATGACTTGGTATTTATAGGCTCAAAGGCTCAACTAGCCGTTAGCCTCTGCAACATGCATTACGTACGTTACCTGTGGTCCATTACGTACGTTAGCCTTACGTACGTTAATGCTTCTTCGTTACGTACGTTATACTCTATGTAAAACAGTCCAGTAGCTTTTGTGGTCTTCTTTACGTACGTTATATAACCATTGTTACGTACGTTATCTTCAATCAAAATATCCGTTGCATGCCGACCTACTCCATGACGTCATCTTCAACGGTTCCTTGTTTGAATTCGTATTCAAACCATTATTACGTACGTTAGTAACTATGTTACGTACGTTAAGATCTTCCGATTGTTTACATTATCTTGTTTCGGTTGCGTACGTTAAATCATCACGTGGCTTTTTCAGGCGTATCTTCAGGTGACTTGCTATTACGTACGTTATAGTACACTCAGAGCATACGTTATATCGTCAGAATAGCGTGCGTTAACTGAATGTTTTCTTCAGCTTGATTCCTTGTTGTTTTGGCTTCGTCTTATTGATTCATTTGTTGTTTTGGATTGATCGATAATTCATTATCAAAATCAATGTATGATTATATGGAATAGAATATTCCAACACCTACATTATTTACAAGGTTGTTACAACACAAACAAAAAGAAAGATTACAGTTGTAAAATCCCCACTCAAAACACATAAGTTTTATTTGAGTTACATTACTTACAAAGCTTCTTAAAACCCAAATTTTTCACATGTTTGTGGAAACCCAGTCAATTAAATTTGAAAATATTATTTGAGATGGTTAAATCATAGGATAAATTACAATTTCTGACACATTTATAAAAATACTACAAAAACATCATAATATTAAAGTAGTTACAAGAATAAAGATTTGAGTTGGTATCTAAATGCAATATATTTTACTAGAGTCTTGTGCGTTAGATACTGAATAAATGATATTTAAATGTACTATTTTAAGTAATCAATTATAAATATTCAATCAATTTTGTAAAATATTTATTTTCCATTGAATTTTTTATAATTAAATTATAGATATTATACAGATATATCATTCATAATTTTATACGATATTTAACTTTAGTAGCATTGAATAAGGTAATTTATACTTCATAAATTTTATACTCACTCTGTCTCATAAGAATATGCTGAGTTTGTTATTTTTGTTCATCCAACAAGAGTATGTCCATTTTATTTTTAAAAATTACTCCTTATATTTTTGCTCCACTTTTTCCACTTACTCACAACATACAAAGGGTGGTCAACATCCATTATCTTTTAATTAATTAACAACAATCACTATATACTCTTGCACCAAAAAGTTGGATGCTTTTTCCATTCAAAAGTATCACTCCGTGCCCATAAAAAGTAAACACATTTCTATGGATGGAGTGAGTATTAAGGGGGTATATTGTATTTTGGATTAGAACTTTTTATAAGTAATTGATTTTAAAAGAGTTGAATTTTATATACTTATAAAGACTATCTGATAAGATTTGTAAAATCTTCAAGGTATATCTGATAGATTTGTAAAATCTTCAAGGTATATCATTCATAATTTTATACGATATTTAACTTTAGTAGCATTGAATAAGGTAATTTATACTTCATAAATTTTATACTCACTCTGTCTCATAAGAATATGCTGAGTTTGTTATTTTTTTTTTCATCCAACAAGAGTATGTCCATTTTATTTTTAGAAATTACTCCTTATATTTTTGCTCCACTTTTTCCACTTACTCACAACATACCAAGAGTGGTCAACATCCATTATCTTTTAATTAATTAACAACAATCACTATATACTCTTGCACCAAAAAGTTAGATGCTTTTTCCATTCAAAAGTATCACTCCGTGCCCATAAAAAGTGAACACATTTCTATGGGATGGAGTGAGTATTAAGGGGGTATATTGTATTTTGGATTAGAACTTTTTATAAGTAAATGATTTTAAAAGAGTTGAATTTTATATACTTATAAAGACTATCTGATAAGATTTGTAAAATCTTCAAGGTATATCTGATAGATTTGTAGTATCTTCAAGGTATATCATTCATAATTTTATACGATATTTAACTTTAGTAGCATTGAATAAGGTAATTTATACTTCATAAATTTTATACTCACTCTGTCTCATAAAAATATGCTGAGTTTGTTATTTTTGTTCATCCAACAAGAGTATGTTCATTTTATTTTTAGAAATTACTCCTTATATTTTTGCTCCACTTTTTCCACTTACTCACAACATACAAAGGGTGGTCAACATCCATTATCTTTTAATTAATTAACAACAATCACTATATACTCTTGCACCAAAAAGTTGGATGCTTTTTCCATTCAAAAGTATCACTCCGTGCCCATAAAAAGTGAACACATTTCTATGGGATGGAGTGAGTATTAAGGGGGTATATTGTATTTTGGATTAGGACTTTTTATAAGTAATTGATTTTAAAAGAGTTGAATTTTATATACTTATAAAGACTATCTGATAGATTTGTAAAATCTTCAAGGTATATCAAAATTTTGGATGATAAATTTGTACAAGTTTTTGGTCATCTGTATGTATTTTTTTATAAAAAATAATTTTTAATGTGAATTTGCCTAATACTAATAATATTATTAATGAACTTGATTCAGTCAATATAGTCAAACATACAAAAGATGATTCACGTTTTTTTTTTTTTTTTTTTTTGAAATTTTCCATTGTGTGCGCAACTGATTGAAATATATATAAAAAAAAATGTGGTTGGTGAAAGAGTGGGAAAATGTAAAGCCAAACAAAATAAAATCAAATAAAATAATAAAAATAAATAAAAGTTATAAATCCACGCAAATTTTGAGTCTATTTCGAAATAAAGATTGACAATCTATAGAAATCTGTCATTTTACGACTTATATACAATTCATAATTTTTTCAAATACGCGAGAATTCTGGTGAACTTATTAAAAATAATAAAAATACTTTACTAAATATCCCCACTACCGGCGAATGGTGAGTTATGTAATATAGCTTAACTGGTTCTTGGGTGGCGGTGCTACGGGACGCGAGTTAGTCAATTCGCTTGTGGCTCAGACATCGTTCCTCCCATCTAATGAGTCGTTGAGTACCACGATTTAATTCTCCACTCGTCACTGTCGAGTGAGTGGGGGCGCGGAATGAGGATTTCGCCTTCTTCTGACGTAATACAATTTCTTTGTCCAATTTCTTGAATCGGGCATTCATTTTTAATTAATCTGACTATATACTCTAAAATAATATTTAGCTAAGATATCTTCTGTGTCATCATAATGTATATTACCAATTTTATACTGTGATTATTTGGTGGTGTTTTTATTTTTATAACTACTATTACCAAAATCTCATTTTCTACGACTGGAGAAATATATTATTAAATTGAGTTAATATATCTATTAGTATAATTATTAATACAATGTATTACTGGATGGAATATTTTTACTAGTATATTTTTATGATTATTGTTAAATATACCGGTTCATGCATTACAATATTAAATATATTAATAATTATATTTATAATTATTATAATTATCATATGATTATCATGAACAAAGAAGATTAACGTATAAATCATGCCTTTAAAAATATTTTTATATGTTATTAATTGGTCATAGTAAACAACCAATCTTACCCTAGTGTAATTACCACATAGGGGCAGCGCAACTACGAGAGCTTCTTGAATGCAACTGTATTTTTGTTAGGATTGGCAATTTCCGACGCGACACGATAACCCGACACGAACACGCACGAAATTAATGGGTTATTGTTTGGTCTTATCGTGTTCATATCCTTATCGTGTCGACACGATAAGGACATGCTACTTTCGTGTCGTGATCGTGTCGGATTCGTGTCGTGTTCGTGTAACACGATAACTTTCGTGTTCGTGTTGTGTCGTGTCATGTTCGTGTAACCCGGAAATATTTATATATTTTTAGCATTAATTTTATTATCATTTTAAATATTTTAAGTCTATTTTCTAATTTTTTTTATTTGATTTTATCGATTCGTGTTGTTATCGTGTCGTGTCAACACGAAAAATATCGTGCCATATCGTGTTCGTGCTGTGTCCGTGTTTCAATCTTTCGTGTCATGTTCGTGTTCGTGTCCCGCATATACTTAACAGGTCGTGTTCGTGTTTGTCCTTATCGTGTCGTGTCGTTATCGTGTCGACCCGATAACGACCCGACACACACGAATTGTCAGCCTAATTTTTGTAAAAATAATGTACTACTACGTAGGAAGCATTCTAATTTTTGTTAAAAACTTATTGATGTGGCATGCAGCAGAAACGCTCATAATCGGGTACCTATATTTTCGGATATCTATATTTTACGGACACTAATACCACTAATTTTATATTTTATATAAATAATTTGTAATTTACGTATAAATTTCTTTTCAGTACAATAAGTATGAAAAATTCAAAACTAACTAAAAAATTTCATTACAATAAATATTTTCCATACAGCAATTAAATTTCAAAACTAACTAAAAATTTTATATATATCATTTCTTTTTATTATATAATTATACTTAATTCAATATTCAATTATATATATGAGAGATTTATTATTTTGTTATTAACAGTTTTATCTTTTTGTAAATTTCTAAACTAGTGAGAATAAATATCATTAATAAAAACACATGCATGAATTCTCATATTAAATATAATTCATATTATTTGAAAGATAAAGTTTCATACACTTACAAATTAAATAATTGAATTTATAAAAAAAATAACTATAAAAAATCGGGTTATTCCGAATTTACGAAACAAGTCGGCCCATAACCTGAACCGAATATAAGACTTTTTTCAGGTCTGGTACCGATCGGAATTTTTTTTTTTTAAAATACTCAAAATTTTTAATTCTGGTCATTGGGTAGTTGGACCGGATAATTCAGATCGGATTTTTTGAACACCCGAGTATGATGTTGTGAAAACATACTCTTGGATAAACTTTTGAGCTACATAAAGAGGATATATTCCCACTAATGAATATTAAAAATTAGTTTTTTATTGAAATTAAATTGAGAGAGACTCGATAAAACAAAAAATGGAAAACTTTTTTTCACAAGAATAATTCACTCGATGAATGATTTATTTTTTATTTTCTTGAGTGATTAAATAATCATTTTTTTTGTTTGGCTTTTACTATTAGAAAATTTGATGAAGGTTATTTTGTATTATATTTGTTATGGATGGTTATAATTTGGTGGAGTAAATTTATTATTTTATATTAATGTATTATGTTTATAATTTAATTTGAGTATATATTATAATTTTAATATTAGTGGATGATCTTGTGAAATAAATTTTCAATTGGACTTTAAGAAGTAATAAGTGAAAAATATGATGTCCAACTTGGAAATATACTCTCAAGATGATGTTTTTAATTTTACTACATAAAAATTATATCATGTGCACATTGGAGATGCTTTCTGTGAAAATTTAATTCTCCTTAAAAAAAAATACATGGAAAAAGAGAAGTTATACTATCGCCTTTAAATTTTTTGGTAGTGAATTGTCATTCTTGCCCTTGTCTCCCTCATTTTTTTGGTATTTGATATTTTTTTTCAATACATTCAAAACTATCATCACCAGTACATTTGGCCACCATACCACAACCGCGAAGATGGACGAAAACGCACCGTCGACACCTCCTGAGGTAAATTTTTTTCTTTTTCGGTGGAAATGCCGCGGGCGTCTGGAAAAAAGGAATGCGTCATGGGATAGGCGTCCAGGATTTCCCCCTGCACCATGGCGTAGACGTTAAACCCAGGGCCGTCTTAAACACTTCAGAGGCCCTGTTCTTACAAATTTAAGAACAAAAAATCCAAACTACTTTATTTGTATTTTAAATAACAATCCAATACGACTTCAACTTAATCAACTCTCTACTTGAAAAGAGTTGTCCTTCTAACACTTTTTGAAGCAAATTCATCAACCAAGTCTTCATATGATACATATTCCAAAAGTTCTTTCTCAATTGCTATTAATGCTAATCCATTAAGCCTCTCTTGTGCCATTGTAGATCGCACGTAAGACTTCAACAACTTCAATTTTGAAAAACTTCTTTCTGCAGATGCAACAGTCACGGGAATAGTCAACAAAATTCTATATGCAACAAATGTATTAAGAAAACAGTCTAAGCCTTTCAAATATGTTAATATTTCCATAGGTCCCATTCTTTCTATAGACAATAGATCTCTTAATAATTTTAGCTCCACACATAATTCTTTTCCATCAATATCAGATTGCTCATTATGTTTTAATGCCTCTTCAAAATGACTACAACAAGACTTCAGACATGCATCGTCCAACGATTGCAACTTATGAGAGGAAAACAAGAAACCAAAAATAATTTCATACTTTTGATATTGCTCAAATCTCTTATTAAGAGAAACTAGGGCTTGATCACCAAGGTAAAGAAAATAATTAACTCTAAACGACTCCTCTCCATATAGCTCAACTGATGGGGTATTTAGATTCTCATCAAACTGTCTTTTTCTTGGAATTATACGTCGTTGTGGAAATACTGGATTAATATCCAATTCAATAGCAATTTCCTTAGCAGTATTCAAGTATGAAAACCAGTTTCTCTATATCCTTCAAAAAATGATAGTAGGTCTTTTATTTTTTTCATGGCAACATTAATAAGCATATCATTTGATTGTAGAAGCTTGCTAATCAAATTAATAACAGATAATATTTCAAACCAAATAACTATTGCCATTAAAAACTCAAAATCACCAAGTTCATTTGTCGCTAAGGATTTAGCTTCACTTTGTATTTTAGAATCAAGATCCTTTTCAGACACTTCAAGTAAAGCTTCTCTAAAATCTGACATTTGAAATCTAATAGCTTTGACAGTATCTACACGACTCTCCCAACGAGTGGATGACAATAATTTTGGGGTCAATCCTTTTATATTATCTTTCAAAATTTGCCATCCCTTAGTAAAATTGGCATATATTGTATAAACGTGTTGAATCACTCCAAAGAAATCTTTAGCTACAAAAGTTAGCCATATCGCACAATACCAAATTAAGACTATGACAACACAAGGAATATAAAAGGCTCTTGAATTTAGGTCTAAAAATTTCTTTTGTACACCTTGATGTTTCCTTTCCTATTTGACCCATTATCATAACATTGGCCTCGGACATCAAAGATGTCAAGATCAAGATTTTTCAACTCAATTTATAATGCATCAAAAAGTCCTTGGCCAGTTGTATCAATCACATTCAAGAATCCTAAAAAAGATTCCTCAGTACTAACAGAATTTGAAGAAACGTCTACTTATCTTATTATCAAAGATATTTGTTCTTGATGACTAACATCGGGAGTACAATCAAGCATCACAGAGAAATACTTTGCTTGTTTGATTTTTTTAAGATTTCAGTTTTAATTGCAGAAACAAGCAAAAGCTTAAACTCATTTTGGATGTTATGCCCAAGATAATGATAGTGAACCTCATAATTTGTAATACGTCTAATATGTTCTTGAACAGGTGGATCAAACTCTGCTAGCATTTCAATTAACCCCAAAAAATTTCTATTGCTATTTTGATAGTCTCCCATTAGAACCTCGAAACTCCAAATTAGGTTTAGCAAGGAATTTCACTATAGAAATATTTTTTTTTAAAACATTTTTCCAATGTTCTTTTTCTTTCTCAATTAGTCTTCGAGACGTTTTATCGATAGTTTCATTCCTTTTTAGCCTTCGACGTAACTCATACCAAGTGGATCATACTCTTAACATGTTCTATGCCCGCCTCGTGTTCCTTAAGTCTTTCACCAATATGTATCCAATCACTAAAACCCTCATTTGTTAACTGACCTTTACCAATCTCTCTTTTAAAAACTTTACAGCAAAAATAAAATACTTTATCAAGCTCTTTCGAGTAAACAAGCCAATCTCTATCACACTTTTCTCCATCTGATAAAACTTTAGTATACAATTGGTCATAAATCGTCTAGAAAATTTATCTTTCGGACCATTCACAATGGAAAAATCTCTTTTAGGACCTTTCATTACTAATAAATCAATCATTTTAGAATCAAGAGCATCCTAATTTCTTGGATCAAATATATCAACCAAATGTTCAAATGAGTCTTCAGTTTCTACATTTTTATCTCTATTTTCAGCATCAACATTTTCATTGTCCACAATATCATTTTCAACAGGTACATCAACTCTATTTTCGGAATCAACAATTTTATTTTCATTTTCCATATTAATATTCTCATTAACATTTTCAACATTTTAATTTTGAATGGGAAGTTCAACTTGTGTCTCTTTTATAATAAATTTATCAAGAGCTCCTCTTTGAGATCTAGTTAATTCTTCAATTTTTTTCTTCTTACGTTTCTCATATCCAGATTCGTACTTTCTAGGAGGCATATCAATATGTAATAATATAAATTATGTAATTGAAATTAAATTGCAAAAAGGATTGAAACTACTCGCGGCCGATTCAAGTGCGGTCGTCAAGAAAAGTGCGCGGCAAGTGCCTGCGGTTGCGGTGGTTAGACTAAGAGGTGAGAGGTGCAGGGTGGTCTGGTGTGCGCGCTGACTGAGGTCCTACCGTAGTTTTTCCAGAGATGGAGGTCGGAGACTCGGAGGGACTGGCCCGACTGGAAGGAGCGGCGGCAGGGAAATTAGAAGTAGTTTTTTTTTCTATGAGAACCGAGAGTGAGAATGCAGAAGAAAAAGTATGGGTTTTTTTCCTCACAAAGCTTTTTTTTAACTAGCAAGATTCCTTTCGTTTTTTTTCACATGGCTTGGTTGGGTCTATTAAAAAATACTACCTAAACAACAAAAAAACTAGGCCCTACTTTTTTTAAATATTAGGAGGCCCTATGCAGCAGCACAGGCTGCACAGGGCCAAAGACGGGCCTGATTAAACCAAGACGCCTGATACGTGGTGCACGCGTTTACCGCAAACGCCTGTAGCATGGCTCAGGCAAAAATTCTGGGCGCCTGTGTCATGGTTCATGCGTTTACCACAGATGCCTATATCATGGCACATGCGAAAATTCTGGGCTGTGACGACATGATGGTCGAGACATGGGTATGTGCATTAGTTGCGGATTTTGAAGAGTGGGATATGTTTCCTTGGGGTTCTTATGGCTTTAGGGTTTTGTTTTACTACATGGACAATGTGGCCATAAAGGAGGGGCAGGAGCATAAGGACTATCACTTCTATGATCCAGTTTGGGCTTTACAGATATGGTCGTACGAGATGATTCCTTCATTGGGAGAATTGTGTGGAATTCAAGATAAATCTGTCCAAGTTCCTCGATGTTTGATGTGGACTACGAGGAAGATGTTATGTGATTTCACGCATTTCTTCGACTAAAAGGTACGTAAATTTATGAAAGTATTTCCTTGCGACTTCACTCATTTCTTCAACGTTATATGATTTTACTCTAATAGTATGCTTTAATGACTTTTTTGCACCACAAAGTACTTTCCACTTTACCGCAACTGGAGGAGGATGAAGATGAGTACTACTACCACCTGAGTTTTGAGAATGACTCGCCATAAAATGTTAAGAAGTTATAGCGTCGTACCAGACACTTCGACCTAGCCCATCTCTCTGGCCCAATTTCAGAAAGGCATTTATGAGCCCCATTAAGATTTTCAATATGCAGTTTCGAAAAGTAGTTTTCAAAAACTTCTTCACGATGCGTACAGGCTGCAGTTCTAAAGAGTCCTATAGCATGAGCATCGTGTGAGGCCAGATTTTTTACAAGATGGTGATAGTACAACCGGTGGAATGCATTCAGATAGACGGTTCAAACAGTATTCTGAATGCTCTTATGTTGGTCACTCACAATCAGTAAATCTTTCATAAGATTGTAGCATCTGTGCAAGTTATATAGAAAATAAGTCCACGACTCGTCATTCTCTATCGGACCGAGACCAACTGCAAGAGAAAATATTTGCTCGTTCCCGTCAAATGTGACGGCCGCAAATAAAGTTTCTTTATTCCTTCCCTTCAGGTGGGTTCCATCAACTATAATCACCGGTCGAAGGTGCGTACAGAATACCCTAATACTCTGTCCGAGTGCAACGAACATGTGGCAAAGAACTCCCTCACGATTCGTCTGCAAATCATAAATCGTCCCTCGATTACGCTGCTTCAACAAATACACATAAGACGGGAGCCTCTGATACGAATCATCAAAGTTGTCGTATGTATTATATATCGCTATATTCCACGTCCGAAGAGCAAAACTGTATAGCATGTCAATACCGTACTCCATACGCATCTCTGCAATCATCTCATTTAGCCTCAAAGTGACCCCATCACGGTCAATCTTTTAGCAAAATAATGGGTGGCAACCTCAGAAGTGATTGACCGTGCGGCAACATAGTTCAAGTCAGGGTGACATCTGTAATCCAAGGTCAACTTAGTAATTCTCCAAATGGTTGCACCCTCAATAACACACAACCTAAACTGACAATTGTTTCTCTCATTCTTATAGAGAAACACTATACGTTTATCGGCGGAACGATCAGTGATACACTGTAACATGTTTTTCAAATAACACATTTATACAGTTATCCTCAACTCTGTCTTGGATCGAAAGATGGACCCCACCTCTAGCTGACCGGTGACAGGTGGAGGCTGCTCGATCCAACCCAAAGTCCCGGCACTACCGGGTCGGGAAATGGAATGATCTAATTATGCATTAAACGTTGATGCTCATGCTCGCTCGCAGACTGATCTTCGGATGAGAAGTTTCGACGACTCATAATCCTATTCATTTGGGCAGGTTGGCGAATATAAGCAAGAAACTCTACAAACAGTGACTCAAGCAAGTCTTTACAACAATCTTTATCTTCGGACGTATGCACCTCATCACCTTCCTCATCTTCCTCGTATTGATAATCTTTGGAAGGCATGTCATAATTTATGTTGTTGGGCTCTACTCTCGAGCTGCTACATCCCACATTAACATCGGGGGTGGAGGAGCTGCCATTCTCGACATACACCTAGGGATCCTCTTTGTATTCTCACTAGCAATCGAAGTATCTCAGTATCGCCTTGTAATAGGACTTTTACTTTGTTGCCCTTGGTCATGTGTGTCAAGTACCACAATTTGTAATCGGACTCATTTTGACCACCCAAACCCTCTCTGATAAGTGATAACCCCACGAGATTTGCACGACTAACTTTGCTCGTGTCGATGTAGACAAAAATAGAGTCCCGTCTACATATGTCGATCACTCATAATGACCACCGTGATGTATCAAAATACGCTACCACAACACCTAATTACAAAATGATGAATAACTTATCAGAAAACTGATCGAACAATATTCTAGCATGTCTCTGCCTTGGACACGATCGATGCACACGGTCTGAAAGAAGCGTTTATACGTTTACTGGTATTCACGACAGAATGGTTCTTGAATGATCCCAATCATTCGTTCTCAGTTGGGGTACAGTGTAGGCCGCCAGGCTGGCTAGGTGGTGCTACTACTCTTTGGTTCCTCTCATTGCTAACTGAGACCTACCGAGTCGCGCAATAGAATTGACGACAGAATGAATCGATCTTATTCGCTCATTATGAATTTTAGATATTGGATATATAATTTTGGGGACATTGGATGTCCAAATTGATCTATTGGATAAATTAATTTACGGCCAAATGAATTAAATAAATTACTGGGTGATTAATTTAATTCATAGATATAATTATTTCTTGGAGAAATTAATTATATTATTTTGTATTTGATATGATTAATTAATTTAATTAAATAATTGATATAAATACATCGGAACGAAATTGGAGTTTATGCTACCGTGTGCAAGTTTCCTGGCCATGAAATGATCTTGAACACGATCGCTGCACACGATTGTAGAAGATCGTGTGCAACGATCGTGGACACGTTAGTTGTGCACACGATGTCAAGACCGTTGGACACGACTGTTGCACACGGTGGCTTGCCATCGTGTCCGAAAAAAATTCTGGCGGTAAAATATTAATGTATACCTTCTTTATGAACCCAGAAGCACGACAAATGAAGTTCTATTTGAACGTCAACTTTTCTTTTCGAATAATCATGTGATTTTTATAAGGATTTTGAGATACCCATTGTAAAAAATGGTTGTTTGTTTTGATGTATATGTTGTAGTTAAATTTTGGTTGTTGGATATTAATATCGGTAGAGGAGATGAGGAAAATAAAAAGGAAAAAAGAAAAGAAAAATAGTTTAAATTAAATAAAATGAAAAAAGAAACGAAAGTCAACATTGCAACTTTTGAAAGGACATTTTAGTCTTTTTAAGTAAAATGGACCAATAACTTATACCCTTATGAATGAGAATATAAAACTTGTCAATTTTATGATTTGTTATTAAAAAATTGATTCTCACTAGTTACTTTATAAAAAAATAATAAAAAATTATAAAAATCCTAGAAATATATTAATTTATTGAAGTTGAAGTTACTCTTGTGATGCTTCATTTTGCTTGATACTTTGATTGTATCAACTGAACATTCAATATTGTATCCTGACTATATGTTTCCAATTGGCATATTGTTGTTTAGAAATTTGAAATGGAGTCTTTGTTTTTGAATGGACCATCGTTGTTTAAAATTGATTTCTTTTTATTGAAACAGGTGAATAGATTTATATAGAGATGAAAAAATAAAATAGGATATTATCGGAAGCGAACTGAAAATTTCAATTCGAGTTGTATTGAATTCCGAATGAAAAAAATATGAAATCGAACCCGAAATATACAGTTCAATTCGAGTCAGTTCAAATAAGAAATTCAAAATCCGAATTTTGATCGTCCTAATCTACATAGTACAATAAGTACCTATAATTATAAATAGGAAACCCAACAGAAAACTCCTAAAAAAACAGAGAAAACGGAATGACAGAGATTAATTACCGAAAGAGATGAAACTGGGTAAGAAGAAAAACGAAAAAAAAAATATTTTCTCTTCTTTTAGCCCCTTGGATTTGAGGTAGAGTCCAAAGAATTCCAACTCCCGTATCTTGGATATTACTAAATTTACATCAACCCGTTGTTCTCTCTCTCTCTCAAGTTTCCAAGCTTTACTTCTCCGTGTCCTAACCCAGCTTCCTCCCATTCGCCACCTCCTCATCCAGATTTAACCCTTTTTTTTTTTACGATCCCACAAATTAATACAGATAGAAATTTCATTTATATACATCCACAAGCAATTCCTGGCGGTGAAGGTGGCTATGGATTCTTGGCGGAGGAGAAGTTTGCTTGGGGTTTTACTTTTCTTGTTTTCGGTTGAGCTGGTTTGTGTAGTGGAAGGCAATATTGTTTTTGAAGCTCACCACAAATACGGCGGCCGCGGCCGGGGGAAGGCGCTGTTGAGAGAGCTGAGGGCACACGACTCGCGGCGCCATGGCAGATTGCTTAGCGCTGTTGACTTTATGTTAGGCGGTGATGGTTCGCCCACCAACACCGCGTATGTGTGATCTCTTTATTTATTGATTTGCATGTGATCCTTGATTTTGATTACCGTTTGTGTGATGATGCTCTTTTTGATTCTTTTTGAATTGGGGGTGTGAGTCGGGGCCTGTGATTGAGATTATGAATTTTTTTTTTGCTTTGTCCTTATTCTTTGGTTCTGGATTATAATGGAATACAACTAAATGACTCACTAAACTGGCTGCACTTCTTTTTTCTCATGAAGTACCAGTCATTCCATGCAATTCTCGGTGCAATTTTTATTTTGGATCATTCGGAAACAGCCTCTCTGTGTTAAGACAGGGGTAAGGCTGCGTACATCTGATCCCCCTACTCCGCTTTTTGCGGGAGCCGTTGAGGCATTGGGGTAATGTTGTTGTTGTTGTGTTTTTTTTTCATGCCGTGCCACCCAACTGGTTGTGAAAATGATGATGTCATGAAATGAGATGAGTGAGCATCATATGCATGGATTAATTTTTACAACCCCGCACGGGGGACTTATTTCCATGTTGTCTAGGGCAGTGTTCGAAAAAAGTGCGATGTTGCTCAAACTGAAGTGCATTTTTGATTGGTAAGAACTTGATCGGTTTTTTGGTTGCATCCAAGTAAATCATTGCTGATGTCTTGATATTGTTTTTGTAATGCGAATTTCCTTTTGTCTGTTACTTCATTTTTCTTTGTGAATCTAGAGATGATTGTTAGTACATACCAATTATCTCAACTGAATGTTAATGAGTATGAGCTTAATTTGTCTGGGTTCCATCTTGAGTAAGTTAGAGATGTTGTCTGATTAAAAAGATTAGATTCAATGGTATTACTCTTTTTCCTTCTCTGTCATTTTTAAGGACGTGGACTATTTTTATTAACTACATAAGGAAAAATAGAAAGAGGAGAGATACTAATCTGGTTTTCAACTGGTTGTATGCTGCGATATGTGGACTCTATTTATTATTGAATGAGAATCATAGTATCCCCAAACCCCCGCCACCTAACACCGTTTCAGGGCACTTGTTTGTCATTTCTTGGGAGATACCTGTAATATCCAACATCGACCAGCGCAGTGGGGGTGATGAAGCCTTTTGAGGGCTCATTGGCTTCGAGGGATAGGAACTCCGAAGTTAAGCATGCTTCGTCTGGAGCAATCTCATGATGAGTGAACTCCTAGAAAGTTACTTGTGGGCTCCCAAAAACAAAACTGTGAGGGCCAGAGAAGAGTGTCCAAAGCGGATAATATTATGCTATGGCAGATAGGTCCCGAGATGTGACTGTTTACTATCAGAGCCATTTTTCCTTGTGGTGCGACTGTACCGACGAGGATATCGGGCCCCTTAGGGGAGTGGATTATAATATCCCATATCGACCAGCGGAGAGGGGGTAATGTGCCTTGTATGTGCATGCCCATCTCCATCTAGTTGAGGCTTTTTTGGGGCTCACTGGCTTCAGAGAAATATGAACTCCGAAGTTAAACATGCTTGATGCTGGAGCAGGCTCAGGATGGGTGACCTCCTGAGAAGTTGCTCGTAGGCTCGTATAACCAAAATCGCGAGGGCCAGATAGAAGAGTGGCCAAAGCGGACAATATCATGCGTGTGGTGTGGGTATGCGGACGAGGCCGTTAGGTCCCCTGGGGGTGGATTGTAATATCCACATCGACCAGCAGAGAGGGGCTGTGCATGCCCTCTTCATCTAGCATGAAGCCCCCTGGGGATCACTGACTTCAGAGGGATAAAAACTAATCCCCAAAGTTAAGCGTACTGGTGCTGGAGCATATCTCAGCCGCAAAGCTCTTTCAGACCCTTGATTTAAACCAAAGGGAAGAACAAGCCTGGGAAGTTGCTCGTGGGCTCTCAGAAACAAAATGTGAGGGTCAGAGAAGAGAGTGACCAAGGCGATCAATATCATGCAACGGCAGAGCGGTCCCGGGATGTGACAATTTGGTACCGCAGCCACTCTGCTGTGGTGCGAGTGTGCCGACGAGGACGTCGGGCCCCTTAGAGGGGTGGATTGTAATATCCCACATCGACCAGCGGAGAGGGGGGATGTGGCTTATATGTGCATGCCCATTTCTATTTAGCATGCATGAGGCCTTTTGGAGAGCTCACTGGCTTTCAGGGGAGAGGAGCTCTGAAGTTAAGGGTACTTCGTGCTGGAGCAATCTAGGATGGGTGACTTCTTGGGAAGTTGCTCGTGGGCTCCCAGAAAGAAAATTGTGAGGGCCGGAGAGGAGAGTGCCCAATGCGGACAGTATCATGCTACGACGGAGTCCCGGGATGTGACAATGCTCGTCTATGAATGTTCTGCACCATTCCCAAATTGTATATTGTTAGATTTCTTTCCACTGCCAATGGATGTTGTGGTCTCTGTTTGAGATTGTTCCTAGTTTGTTTATCTGAAATTAATTGATATATTGTTGCAGGCTCTATTACACCAAAATCACAATTGGAACTCCCGCAGCTGACTATCATGTCCAGATCGACACAGGAAGTGACATTTTATGGGTGAATTGTAAAAACTGTGAGAGGTGTCCCACCAAAAGTGATCTCCATGTATGTATCTTCTTCTTATTTTTTTGGAGCCCCTTTATCTTCACGAATTAAATTAACCATTGGATGACCCTCTGAATCAAACACGTCTCATCCTGGAAGTATGTTTTGTTTTTATCCACCAGATAGTCTTGAACCAGTACGATTTGACGGCCTCATCCACTGGAAAGACGATCACTTGCGATCAAGAATTTTGTGATACAGTATTTAATAATCCAAATCCAAATTGCAAAACAGGAACGAATTGTGAGTACGCTGTTACTTATGGAGATGGGAGCAAAACTGAGGGTTACTTTGTCAGAGATACCTTAAGACTTGACCGGATCACTGGAAACCTTCAAACCACACCAATGAATGGATCCATAGCATTTGGGTGGGTTAGCCTTTCTGATCTTAGTGTATATTGTACTCCCTCCTATTTTAACTAGATGTCATTTTAGACTTTCTCAATCTCTGTAGAATAGATGTCATTCTAGCTTTCTTTTCCTCTCCTAGTTCCATTATTACCCCTAGCTAATTCACCTCAAAACTCACATTCTTCACTCTTCATTAATTTCAATTCATCATTTATTAGGGGTAATTTTTGGTACAAAGGAATGTACTTAATTTGTGTGCACAAAACTAAAACGACATTTATTAAAAATAAGAGAGATTAGGTCTTTAGGTAATTTGTTTCGTTGCTTAAATATTCGTTATCTATTTGTTTATATATTGGTGGCTGGCGTAAATCTTTTTGAGTACGTAATGTTCTATAACATTTTTGGAGCTATATCATTATCTACATATAGCTTTCTGCCTAAGAAGATATGCCAATGAGGTTTGTTCATATTACAGAAACAAACCAACTGAGTTGATAATTACGAAACCACCCTTCAAGTTTGTTCAAGTTACAAAAAGCACCTCTAACCTTTAAAATTATAAAAACCACCATTGAGGTTACATCCATATTACATTTTACTTATGTTGTTAGTTGAGCTAATGGAAATTGCTGATGCCATCAAATATCTTTACCACATCCTAACCTTTTATAAATATTACAAATAACTCATTTTTTGTTCTACTTTTGACATTTACATCGCTTAGTTTTTCCAATATTGCAGATAGTCAGACGAAGAATTGGGGTTATTTGTTTACAAATAACTCATTTTTTGTTCTACTTTTGACATTTACATCGCTTAGTTTTTCCAATATTGCAGATAGTCAGACGAAGAATTGGGGTTATTTGTAATATTTTGAGAAGTGTAGAATATTTGATGACGTCAGCAATTTTTGTCCCTCACTTACCGAATTGGGGCAAAAAGTAAGACAATCAAACCTCATGGATGGCTTGCCTCTGTAATTTTAAAGTTTTCTTTAAGCTATTCCAAACTCTAGGGATAGTTTCTGTGATTATTGTTATCTACAAGACTACATTTTGTTTTTTGTTTGTCTTGCTTGCGTACTTCGTAGTTTTTTTGTGTTGCCTTTTTGTCGTCTTTCGTGATGTTGGTACAAAGGTGGATTTCTACCTCGAGTTTTTGGGATATAGGACTTGCAATGCTTTCTAAGTGGTTGAGATTTTATAATTGCATGTCCCCATTCAACATGAAAGATCATCTTGTTTGTCTCATGTGCTAGTTTGAAATGCAGGTGCTATATTTTGTAATAAAAAATTTATATATCATCAGTTCCATGTACAATATGTTTCTAAAAATATTTTTCTCTTTTATCTAAGATAGCTGCTCGGCCAAACAATCTGGAGATTTAGGTTCATCCACTCAAGCTGTTGATGGAATAATTGGTTTTGGACAAGCAAACACATCCATTCTTTCGCAGCTTGCGTTGTCTGGAAAGGTCAAGAAGATCTTTTCGCATTGCTTGGATGGCAATAAGGGAGGTGGGATTTTTGCTATTGGTGAAGTCGTGGAGCCAAAAGTAAAGACAACACGGCTGATCCCAAATCAGTACGTGTCATATATTATATATAACTTGTTTCTGTTTGTTTATTTTTAGTTATTTTCCTTTTGTATGTTATGGCATCTTATGTTGTTGTAGCTACTACCAGAGTTCATTTCTTTGAAGTCGTATTCAAGTTAGTGAAACTTTTTCTAGACTAGACTATAATAATCATTAAATCGGGAGAATTTTGTTTTTACCTCTTGAAGGAGGTAAAACCGATTAATGAGTGTTTTAAACCTTGAGCATTCATATAACCTATCAGTCTTGTTAAGTATGCCATTCATATTATGTATTTTAAATATTTTTTTTTTCAAAATTCCGCTCAATAGAAGGGAATAGGGGGTAGGGGAGTCGAACTCGGGTGTAAACCTTCACGGAAAGAACCTGTGGCCACTGGGCTAGTCCCAGTGGTTTATATATATGCATACTTCTTCCTTCTTTTTTTGTTTAATTTTTTTTTATTTTACTTTTTTCACAAGATGTTCTTCTAATTGAACTTCTATTATTATCTTAGGCAACACTACAATGTCGAATTGAGGGGAGTTGATGTTGGTGGTAAATCTCTCGACCTTCCAACAGGTTTTTTTGGGTTCGGACCAAGTAGAAGGGCTATAATCGACAGTGGTACAACTTTGGCTTATCTTCCATCTGATGTTTATCAACAGCTTATGAATGAGGTATGCCTGAAAACCTTAAACCTTCTCCTGTTTCATATGACATGTATGAATGACTAAATAGCAGTGTTCCAAAATTCGGTTCCGCTCCGTGATTACTCGGCAATCGTCAGGTTGCCGAATCGATTTTCCTGACTTGTCGGCAAAAATCAGGCACCAAAAAACTCAGTCCACTTGGCAGAACTCAGAAAAACTCACCGGGGAAATCTTAATTTTAACACTATTTATTTGGTTGTGCACTGTTATGTAGTTGTAGTTTATTTATTAGTACTTTGGGTTTTAATACCTATTCTAGACATTCTTTTCATTTGCACACTATTTGATCATATTATTATCATATTATGTAATTTAGAATACTATTTTTATTACGATACACCTATCCGATTTTTCCAGTTAATCCCCAAGTAATTGAAAATTCCACTCTCCGCACCTCGCCCGCCGATCGAGTCCAGGCTCCCATGTTTTAGTACACTGCTAAATTGCCATACTTCCTTTCTTGGTCCACGTAGATGTATATTTGTTTTTTTTTTTCTTCCCTCGCTGACTTTAATGTATCTTTATCTTTAGATGATATCACATCAACCGAGTCTGAAAACTCATATGGTTGAGGATCAATTCAGATGCTTTTGGTACAGTGGGAAGTAAGTCTTTGCACTAATTAAATAAATATCTGTATGCATGTTTGTACACTCATCAATTCAGACATATGAAGTCATATAGCACACACAGACACTCGTAAGACAATGTCCTTATTTTTGTTAATATATATGGGTTAATTACAAAAAGGTACCCTCAGATATCATCTAATTACCAACAAAGAAAAATATCCATGAAATTACAAATTATCCCTTGAGGTTTATATCTACCTTACAGGTAGCCCCCTCTTGATTTCTTTTGCGGGTGCACCTTTGTGAGATTTAAATAGATATCAAGGGGTTATTTGTAATTTGGCAAGACTACTTTTGTAAGCAAGCTCAACCTCAGGGGTAAATTTTGTAATTATTTATATATATATTATGCGAGTGATGCCAGTATGGTGGTGGATGAGCCAAAGCTGAGAGAACATTTGCTGGTTCTGCGTAGGGCTAGGATTTTGGGCTCGAGCAGGTCTGGACCGAAAGAGCTCGGGACCGAACCCGTAGCGCGTCGGCTTCCAGAAAAAAGGTCTCGGACCGCAAAGAAAGAATTTTTGAGCTGAGCTCGGAGCTCAGTTTCAGAAAGCCCGAAAACCAGAAGAAGCCTGAATTTATAGGTTGCGCGACATTTTTATGAACGTCCGTGAAAAAGCCTGATAAAAAGCCCGAGAAAACTCGAAAATGCCCAAAAATAATGTGAGGCACTTTTTTGAGCGTATCATTGGCACATACTTTTTTTCTTTTAAACCCGAAAAAGCCCGAAGCTTGGACCGAACCCAAACAAGCCGAGCCCACTTCGGGCTGGCACTTCCAAAAAACTGGCCGGCCCGAACCCGGCCCGAAAACTTTGGGTTCAGCTTTGGTCCTAAAAAATTTCGGCACGGCTCGGCCCGATCCCAGCCCTAGTTTTGCTTTATCAGATGTTTCTACAGGGATTTACTTGTTGATTATTGTTCATGCTTCTGTAGCTTATATATTGGGAGTTACTTTATCCTGCTAATGAGCTTTATCTTTCGTGGAAAACCAAAAGTAATTGTTGGTCATTTTTTTTTGGTGTGTTGCAGTGTGGACGATGGATTTCCAGTAATAAATTTCCGGTTTAAGGACTCACTTTCTTTGCCGGTTTATCCCCATGATTATCTGTTTGAAGTTCGTGTACGTAATTATTTTGGTTGGATGTTTCACTGTTCATTCGCTTGGTTTCCGCAAGTGGTTTCGCTAATGGAACATGGATCGTTTTCAAATTACCCATTTTTTCTTCATAACATATCAGTTATGCGACGTGTTCTCTCGTGTGAAAACGAGTGAAATTCAAATTATCCAGTTTGTATTCATTTTTTTAAGGAGAGCAAAATTTAATTTTCAGGATGGAGAATATTGCATTGGATGGCAGAACAGTGGAATGCAGACGAAAGACGGACAAGAATTGACTCTGTTGGGAGGTAATATCAATTTTAATTTGCTAGATTTTATATTTTGTGGGTTTATAAAGTCAGTTATACTGTGATGTCCTTTTTTTTTCCTTCTGCTTTGAATTTTCGACCGAATTGGTTCGTACCGACTTGGTCAGCATTAATATATAGACCGTGACTAATGAATCTAATTGACGTCTTGAAGGATGTTAAAAAAACTCACTCTTTTATTTGCAGATATTGCATTATCAGACAAGCTTGTTCTATATGACATGGAGAATCAGACAATTGGATGGACACAATATAACTGTGAGTACATTTTATAATTTGCAAAAACTCTGCTCCTACCCTCTTACAATTTTAGATTGCGTTATCCTTTTATTTTATTTTATTTGGATTAATTTCGAGCTCTCTGCTGAATTTCCAACCCTTTAACCAAAATAATAAAATAAAAAGTTACCTTTTAAATTAGTATTATACCGGGGTATATCGTTCTCTTTCACCAATTGCACCTATTGGAGGGAAATCTGTAATTTGAAAAAAAAAAAATATTTTGAGATTAGGCTAAAACATCGGGGGTATTTTTGTAATTATCCCAATGATGTACATATTATATAGACTATAGACACTGATTGAAACTAGGAAACAAGCTAAAACCGAAAATGAGTTGCTCATTACGGATTAGAGTCTGAGTAAATACAATAAATATATTTTGCTGTCGATCTCAGGTTCATCGAGCATTAAAGTAAAAGATGAATCGACTGGAAATGCTTATTCGGTGGTAGCCCATAACTTATCGTCTGCTTCCACTCTAACGAGGGCGAATGTTATATCATTCCTCGTGTTTATAGCCGTTATCCTCAGTCTGGTCGAATGAGGTCTGTCCTAAAGGGGGCGGCATCCCCTAAGAAATGCCGCTAACAAAACAGTTTGCTGAAGAGAGAGGGGAGGGTTGGGTATCAAAATGAAAATAGAAATAGTTTGGTGGTTTTTCTGACATTTCATTTCATTCTTTGACAGCTGTATTTTCTTGCATCTTTGGTTTCTGCTAAACCACAGGTTTACTATGAAAATAGAAATTTGTTACACACTTGTAAAAAAAAACAAAAATCAAAGGGAAGTGGTATCAAGTTCTAAGTTATTTATGTTTATTCAAATTGTGTTTACTGTTATTAATTAATACTTCTTTGTGATTCTATTAGGCCTTGTTTGCAACTTACAATTTTTTAATCTTACTAAAAATTTAAAAAGATAAATTTGCCCCAACAATAAATTATTAAAAAAAAAAAAGAGCAAAATGGAATGTTCCCACTCATCCGCCGCCCACTGAAATACCATTTGGAATTTGGTGTGCTCACCCAAATCAATTCACCATCAAACAAATCAACAAAGCAGAAATATCCATGCACCATTCCGTTCATCCAAAATCAACATTTTGAGACAGGGCTGTGAACAAGTGGGACTATACCGAACCCTCGTTGAGTTCGGCTAGGCTCGAATTTATTCGAACTTTAGGTTCGATTCGGTTCGAAAGTTTCGAACCTCAGAATTTGAGGTTCGATTTGGCTCGAAGACAATTTTGTTTTTATAGTTCGATTCTATTCGGCTTGAGTTTTCGAACCGTTCGAAAATAGTTCGATTTGACTCGAGTTAAAGTCCAGTATAACTCTATAAGTCCACGATTCAAAATATACTAAGACGAACGGTTCGGCCTGTAATGGTAGGGGTTTATGTCTTGGGCCAAAACCCGTCGAACCGACCCGAACAATTTGGTCTGATCGCCTTCGAATCGAATCGAACTTTCAGATTTGTTCACAGCCCTATTTTGAGAGGAGAGAGAGAGGAGATGTATAAATCATTTCTGAGAGAAATTCCTGTAATATCCGTACTTTTCCTATTTTTGGTAATTTCCATTTTTGGAGCATTTTTCATTTTTAGCGACTTGCTTGTAACCGTTTCAACATTTTGAGAATGTTTAATTCTTTATGTGTTGGCATCCGAGCATGTTTCGAGATTGTTCTACTCGATTTTGTGTATTTTAATAACTTTTCTGCTTGCCGGCTCGTTCGATGCAGTTGTTGTGCAAAACTGTCATTTCGAGTTTGGTGCGAGTTTGTTTATCATTGTTGGTCATGTTGTGAGCTTCGGCACGGTTGCTCGAGCCCGTATTGTGTTTTTCGGTGATTTTGGGCCGTTTTGTAAATTTTTAAAAGTTTTGTGTAATTACTATCGTTATCGTATTACGGACCTTCGGATGATCGGGATCATATTTTCCTTTAGCGCTTAAGTTTGCTGTATCGAACTATTTATACTGATGTCCGCACAATTCGTTAAATGTTACGTTTGGTGCTCGTGCCATTTTCTGCTTAGCTGATCTCTGTCCTGGGAGAGTTACGTACGTTAATTGATCTGCATTACGTACGTAACATAGTCTTTCTAACGTACGTAATCCCTTTATCATAACGTACGTTAGGGTCTTCAGGAAATCGGGCAGAAGGTTCTGCCAGACCTTTACGTACGTAAACATGAGGGTATTACGTACGTTAATGATATAACGTACGTTAATGCATTATGCATTACGTACGTAATGTTTCTGGGTTTAAATACCCAGTTCTAACCGAAAATGCTCACTTTTCTCCTTCTTTTCTCTCCTTCACGACTTGGGGCGATTCACAGGCGGTTTTGGGCGATTTTCGACTTTCCAACCACCTAGCTATCATCCTCCTCGGGATTGTGGTATAGAATATCAACATCAATCCATCCTTTTCATCTTGGAATCAAGGTAATTCGCTAGAACCCTAGATTTTTGGGAATTTGGGGGTTTCCTCGTGATCCTTTGATTTTAGTCGTAATTTGGGAGTAATTGAGTTAGGTATGAATTATCTACCCCAATACATGTTTTCTACGGGATTATGGGTTATACTTAGACTTGTTGAGATTCGAGAGGGTTTTGGATGTGATCCGCCCTCGTCGAGTATATTGTTGGATTACATGTCTTATAGGCGGGGTTTTTGGGCGTGTTTCTATTAGAATTCCAATCGTACTATTGTTGATAGTTGTTCTACGAATCATTAGGTTCGAAGTCTCTGAATTTCTTCGTCGGTGGTCGTTTTGCTTTCTCGAAAACATCCGTCATGTCTCAAAGGCAAGTAACTCTTACGAACTTACTATCTTAAATGTGCAAAGTAATATGTTTGAGTGTTTATGTTCACTCCGGGAGGGTCCGACGGGGCCTCGGAGGAATCCACGCATGGTTGGGTTCACGAACTTTTGGGTTAACCACTTCGGGAGGGTCTATCGGGGCCTCGGGGCGATTCACGCATGGTCGGGTCCATGGTTAATCGGGAGGACTGTATTTTGTGATACATTGTGGATTTTGTATTTCCGGAAATCATTATCTTATGCGTTTTGAAATTATTAATGCATGTGCTTTGATATTGTAAGATGTTAGGGTTCGTCTGTGTTACTTATACTAGCTATTCCACGGCTAACCCCATTCGGGGGAAATACGTTTCATGTATTTCAGGTTCAAAGAATATGGCTGGACGAGCACCGGGACAGTACGACGATGACGGGCAGGCGTGGTACTGTGGAATGTCTGGACGTCTTATTTTTCTTTGAGTCTGGATGTAAAACTTTATATTTTGTCTAAACTGATAGTTGATACTCGAGTACCGTAGGAGTCATTTCTTTGGGTGGTTGATCTCGTCGAACTTGTCGTCTTTGTGTTTTGATTTTTTTTTTTTTTTGGAATTTATGGATGAATATATTTTTTTTGTGGATGTCGTATACTTTAGCCTTGTGAGTTCCTAGACGGGATTCACGGCGCTGTGACATACTCTAAATATCTTGGGGGTGTTACAGAATATGGTATCAGAGCCTAGACTTATAGATACCTAGGTTGTTGGTCTTTTGGGTCTAGTCACGTTGTTGTAAGCACAGTATCATCGCGCTGCCATCATCTTAGTACGACCGGCGCTCGTAAGATCTTTTACCTTACTGTCTTTACTGCCTTGTCTTTCGATTTCATAATATGGGGAACCGGTCACCTTGACGGTTATCTTCTGAACTGTATTTATGTTTTCCTCGTTTCTATTCCTTAGAATGTCAACCGGTAGAGGGCGCGGACGCGGTCGAGGACGTGGCGCAGCCGGTGGGGCGGCCATGTCTCTCGGTTTGGATGCTGGATCGACTACTCCCACTTTGTCGAATTCAGTTCACCCTAGTTCCGATGGTCAGCAGGACCAGACGGCCAGTCTGGGAGATTCTGCAGGGAATAATGCGGGGGTTGGTGTGGCCACTATACTGCACCAAGTGGCTAACCAAATGGCACTCCTGACCCAAGCAATCCAGTTTAATAATCCACCTCATGTGGAAAATGTTGGGGCAGAGAGATGGCTACATGATGTGATCCGTATGCGCCCTCCCCAGTTCATTGGTGCTACGAATTCGATAGGCTGGGAAGCTTGGATCAACCAGATGAATAAGGTGTTTGTGGCGGTAAATTGTCCGGAGGCGCGGAAGATGCCGATTGCACAGTACTTTTTGACGAGGGACGCTGCTAGCTGGTGGCAGGCGGTTGCGCCTCAGGACCATGAGGTTTCATGGGACGAGTTCAAAGAACTAATGTAGGCCGAGTATTGCCCGTGGCCCGTTCAGGAGGCCAGAATCCGAGCCTTTTATGAGGCTAAACCCCAGGATATCTCAATATCTCAGGCGATCATCGAGTATAACCAACAACTTAATCATGTCAAGGGGCAAGTGAGGGAAGAGAGAAATAAGATCTAGCATTTTGATATGCGGATGAAACCCAGAATACGACACTACATGGCTGGGTTTGCTTGTACTACACTGAAGGAGTATCAGGGCAAACCTTTGGCCTATGATATGTCCTTCGCGGCTACGGAGACGGCTAGTGAGGGAAAGAAACAGAAGACCTCAGGGAATTTTTCGGGTAGCAAGAATAACAACCAGCAGAAGTCTCAGTCGGCGAACTACCCATCTGGGAAGTCTCACCGTGCATCTGGAGGCAACCGAAATTTCAGAACTGGTCCTAGTGTATCCAGCCGGAGTGTGACATGTTTTAATTGTGGTCAGTAGGGCCATATCAGTCGTGATTGTGATCTACCTCACCTGAAGTGCTATAGTTGCGGCCAGACGGGCCACAGAGCTGCATGTTGTACCGAGGGAGAGAAGACTCTTGGAACTCCGACATCCGTTCCTACGCCTCGAGAACCAAGTGTCAATCCGAAGTCATCAGCCGGTCAGCCGTCTCAGGGTTTCAGTCGGGGACGAGGACATGGTCAATCCGTTAGAGGGGGAGCCTCCAGTGCTGGTTCAGTTCAGCCACGTGTCTATGAGTTGAGGAGAGCGGACGATCCAGAGGCTACTGTAGCTACATGTATCGTTCATGTCCTCTCTCATCCAGTTAGAGTGCTTTTCGATTCTGGTGCTTCTCATTCATTCATCTCTTTGGGTTGTGTGCATCGATTGAATATTGTGTGTTTGTCTGCTTGCGAACCGTTTGTGGTTAAATTGCCTAGTGGGGATAGAATTGTGGGGAATAGAGAGATTAGAGATTGCCCAGTGATGATCGCGGATAAAGTGTGGCTTTCGAATTTAATAGTTGTTGATATCGTCGATGAGGATTTGATCCTCGGGGACGACTGGCTTGATATACATGGCGCAATGATGAATTATCACACGAAAAGTATATCGATGTTGGCCGAGGATGGTACCGAACACTCATTTGTCGGATACCGGAGGAAGGGTCAGAAATTATTAATCAGTGCATATGAAGGCGGCGAAACTCATTAAGGACGGTTGCATGGGATATTGATGTTACGCTACGAGAGTAGAGAACGAGAAGGTTGAATTTTCTTCAATTCCAGTGGTAAACGAGTTTCCAGATGTTTTTCCGGATGACTTGCCAGGACTACCACCAGAGCGGGTGATCGAGTTTACGGTTGATTTAGAACCGAGTGCAGCCCAGATCTCTAAAGCGCCGTACCGTATGGCACCTTCAGAAATGCAGGAACTGAAGAGTCAGTTAGGGGAGTTGTTAGAGAGGGGATATATCAGACCTAGCGCCTCACCTTGGGGTGCGCCGGTCTTGTTTGTGAGGAAGAAAGATGGTTCACTGCGTTTATGTATCGATTATAGGGAACTGAACAAGGTGACCATTAAAAATAATATCCCTTGCCTCGTATCGACGATTTGTTCGACCAGTTATAGGGAGCTACAGTGTTTTCGAAAATCGATTTGAGATCTGGGTACCACCAGCTTCGAGTGAGGGAGTCCGATATCCCTAAGACCGCTTTTCGTACGAGGTACGGACATTACGAGTTTGTGGTTATGCCGTTCGGGCTAACCAAAACGCCAGCAGTATTTATGCAGCTAATGAATAAGATATTTATCGAGCATCTCGATAAGTGTGTAGTCGTTTTTATAGACGATATCCTAGTTTATTCTCGTGATGACGAGGAACACGCTCATCATTTGCGACTAGTGCTGGAGATTTTGAGAGCTCAGTGTCTGTATGCGAAGTTCTCGAAGTGTGAGTTTTGGCTAAAGGAGGTTATGTTTCTAGGACATGTGGTTTCAGCTGAAGGGGTTCGTGTAGATCCCTAGAAAATCGAGGCAGTGTTAGATTGGGCACCGCCTAAGAACGTGAAAGAGGTTCGTAGCCTTTTGGGACTTTCTGGGTATTATAGACGGTTCGTCGAGGGGTTTTCTAAACTTGCTCGACCACTTACTCAGTTACTTCAGAAGTCCGAGAAGTTCGAATGGAATGACGAGAGGCAACAGAGTTTCGAGGAACTGAAAAGGCGTTTGACTACAGCACTCGTGTTAGCTTTGCCTCAGGGGAACAGTGGGTTCTTGGTTTACAGTGATGCTTCAGGACAAGGACTCGGGTGTGTTCTCATGCAGGACGATAGGACTATAGCTTTTGCGTCGCGGCAGTTGAAACCGTACGAAATGAATTACCTTACTCACGATCTGGAGTTGGCTGCAGTGGTGTTTGCACTAAAAATCTGGCGCCACTATCTATACGGTTCTCCGTGGCGGATTTATACCGATCATAAGAGCTTGAAATACATCTTCAGCCAGAAAGAACTGAACATGAGACATCGTCGTTGGTTAGAACTAATAAAGGACTACGACTTAGAAATCATTTATCATCCGGGAAAAGCCAATGTTGTGGCAGACGCGTTGAGTCGGAAACCGGTATCACTCCAGATGCTTGAGGTTCTCACACCACAAGCGAGGATTCGACAGGAGTTTATTGAACAGAGAATTGAAGTATGGATTCGGCAAGTGCAGGGTCAGTTACGTACCCTCGAGATTACTTCGTCTTTGGTTGATGATATCAAAGGGGGGCAGAATAATGACCCGATGATCAGTCAGCTGAAGGCGGATACGGAAAAAGGGAAAGCCTCCGGCTTTATGATTCACGGGGATGGCAGTTTGAGGTTTCAAGGGAGACTCTGCGTTCCGAACGATTTAGACTTGAGACAGAAAATTCTTCGAGAAGCTCATGCTACTCCTTACTCTATCCACCCCGGAACGAGTAAGATGTATAAAGACCTTAAAAAGAGTTTCTGGTGGAGTAATATGAAAAAAGATGTTACGGAGTTTGTAGCACAATGCTTGACGTGCCAACAAGTCAAGATTGAGCATCAGAGGCCAGTCGGGCTATTGAAGCCGCTTTCTATTCCCGAGTGGAAGTGGGAAGACATTTCCATGGATTTCATCACCGGGATGCCGAGGGCGAAAACCGGAATGAATATGATTTGGGTGATTATCGACCGATTGACGAAATCGGCATTTTCTTAATATTAAGGATACTTGGGGACCGGAGAGGTTGGCTCGGGTATTCATAGCAGAGATAGTACGGCTACACGGTATGCCTAAGATTATCGTATCTGATCGGGATGGTCGTTTTGTCTCGTATTTTTGGCAGTCGGTCCATCAGGCTTTGGGTACCGAATTTAGATTGATTAAATCTTTCCATCCGCAGTTGGATGGTCAGACGGAACGGACGATTCAAACATTGGAGGATATGCTGCGGGTTTGTGCCTTAGACTGGAGTAGTGAGTGGAAGTTGCATCTGTCGTTGATCGAGTTTACTTACAATAATAGCTGGCACGCATCAATCAAAATGGCGCCTTACGAAGCATTATATGGTAGACGATGTAGGTCTCCACTTTGTTGGGATGAAGCCTCAGAATTGGTGGAACGGAACTGGACATGTTGATGGAAACTAAAGAGAAGATCTCTATCATTCGAGACAAACTGTTGACTGCTCAGAGTCGACAAAAAGCCTATGCGGATGTTCGTTGTCGAACTTTGGAGTTTGAAGTAGGGGATCATGTTTTACTCAAGGTATTGCCGACGAGAGGAGTTCACCGTTTCGGGAAGAAAGGGAAGCTCAGCCCGAGATACATTGGTCGTTTGAGATTCTAGACCGAGTTGGTGAGATGGCTTATCTGTTGGCATTACCTCCAGCCCTTAGTCACGTTCACAGTGTGTTCCACGTTTCTCAATTGAGAAAGTATGTTCCGGACCCGAGTCACATCATCGATTATGGGGATATCGAAGTAGCGGAGGATGTCACATTTGAAGAAAGGCCGGTGAAGATCCTTGAGCATCGTGTCATGCAACTCCGAAATAAGACCATTCCGTTAGTTAAGGTTCAGTGGGCGAGGCATGGAGTTGAGGAGGCGACTTGGGAGACCGAAGACAGCATGCGCGCTAAATATCTGGAACTTTTTACTTCTTAAGTTTTGGGACGAAACTTATTTCTAGAGGGGGAGAATGTAATATCCGTACTTTTTCTATTTTTGGTAATTTCCTTTTTGGAGCATATTCCATTTTTAGCGACTCGCTTGTAACCGTTTCAACATTTTGAGAATGTTTAATTCTTTATGTGTTGGCATCCGAGCATGTTTCGAGATTGCTCTACTCGATTTTGGGTATTTTAGTAACTTTTCCGCTTGCCAGCTCGTTCGATGTAGTTGTTGTGCAAAACTGTCATTTCGAGTTTGGTGCGACTTTGTTCATCGTTGTTGGTCATGTTGTGAGCTTCGGCACGGTTGCTCGAACCCGTATTGTGTTTTTCGGTGATTTTGGGCCGTTTTGTAAATTCTTAAATATTTTGTGTAATTACTATCGTTATCGTATTCCAGACCTTCGGATGATCGGGGTCATATTTTCCTTTAGCGCTTAAGTTTGCTGTATCGAACTATTTATACTCATGTCCGGACAATTCGTTAAATATCACGTTTGGTGTTCGTGCCATTTTCTGCTCAGCTGATCTCTGTCCTGGGAGAGTTACGTACGTTAATTGATCTGCATTATGTACATAACATAGTCTTCCTAACGTACGTAATCCCTTTATCATAACGTACGTTAGGGTCTTCAGGAAATCGGGCAGAAGGTTCTGCCAGACCTTTACGTACGTAAACATGAGGGTATTACGTACATTAATGATATAACGTACGTTAATGCATTATGCATTACGTACGTAATGTTTCTGGGTTTAAATACCCAGGTCTGACCGAAAACGCCCACTTTTCTCCTTCTTTTCTCTCCTCCGCGACTTGGGCGATTCACAGGCGTTTTTAGGCGATTTTCGACTCTCCAACCACCTAGCTATCATCCTCCTCGGGATTGTGGTATAGAATATCAACATCAATCCATCCTTTTCATCTTGGAATCAAGGTAATTCGCTAGAACCCTAGATTTTTGGGAATTTGGGGGTTTCCTCATGATCCTTTGATTTTAGTCGTAATTTGGGAGTAATTGAGTTGGGTATGAATTATCTACCCTAATACAGGTTTTCCTACGGGATTATGGGTTATACTTGGACTTGTTGAGATTCGAGAGGGTTTTGGATGCGATCTGCCCTCGTCGAGTATATTGTTGGATTACATGTCTTATAGGCGGGGTTTTTGGGCGTGTTTCTATTAGAATTCCAGTCGTACTATTGTTGATAGTTGTTTTACGAATCATTAGGTTCGAAGTCTCTGATTCGTCGGTGGTCGTTTGCTTTCTCGAAACCATCCGTCATGTCTCAAACGCAAGTAACTCTTACGAACTTACTATCTTAAATGTGCAAAGTAATATGTTCGAGTGTTAGAGTGTTTATGTTCACTCCGGGAGGGTCCGACGGGGCCTCGAAGGAATCCACACATGGTTGGGTTCACGAATTTTTGGGTTAACCTCTCCGGGAGAATCTATCGGGGCCTCGGAGGGATTCGCGCATGGTCGGGTCCATGGTTAATCGGGAGGACTGTGTTTTGTGATACATTGTGGATTTTGTATTTCCGGAAATCATTATCTTATGTGTTTTGAAATTATTAATGCATGTGCTTTGATATTGTAAGATGTTAGGGTTCGTCTGTGTTACTTGTACTAGCTATTCCACGGCTAACCCCATTCGGGGGAATACATTTCATGTATTTTAGGTTCAAAGAATACGGCTGGACGAGCACCGGGACAGTACGATGATGACGGGCAGTCGTGATACTGTGGAATGTCTGGACGTCTTATTTTTCTTTGAGTCTGGATGTAAAACTTTATATTTTGTCTAAACTGATAGTTGGTACTTGAGTACCGTCTGAGTCATTTCTTTGGGTGGTTGATCACGTCGAACTTGTTGTCTTTGTGTTTTGATTTGTTTGTTTTTTTTGGAATTTATGGATGAATGTCCGGTGAGTTGATGTTTTTTTTTGTGGATGTCGTTTACTTTAGCCTTGTGAGTTCCTAAACGGGATTTACGGCGCTGTGACATACTCCAAATATCTTGGGAGTGTTACAATTCCTCTCCCCAATCGAACGACGAAGAAGACGATGGCGGCGCAACAATAACGAAGAATACAATGGCGGCGAAAACGACGAAGATGACGACGGCGAAATCCCCCTCTCACCACCCGTATAGCTCTAGCTGCAATTTGAAATTGGGAAAGGTTTTGGTGTTGAGGTAATTTGGTATCAACATCTCCCACCATTGCCGTATGTGAGAATAGAAGATGATGGTATTTTCATGTTTTAAACTTTTTTTGATTACTGCTCAATTCTGTGGAACATATCGAAGGGTGGAGTCCAGATTCATAATAGGGAGATTAGTGAAATTAGCTTGGGTTTTCTGTAATTTTGGGCTTTCCTGATTACACAAGACTACCAAACAGATGGTATAGGCCTAGATGTGTTTGCTATCTTGGCCTTATAAGGTCTACCAAATGAGGCCTTAGTGTATATGCTGTCAAAATAACCAGGTCGGGCCACATGTAAAACCCGCGCTGTGTCGGCTTGCTTTTTCAGGCCACTATTTTTGCGGCTGAAGCCCGGCTATAGAAACTTGTTCAAATCCAGGCTGCTGGGCCGGGCCGCGGCAAAAACTCCGATATGCCAGCTATGAGATCACAGTCTTAAATACAAAAGTATCTGATTATCTTTTAAATCGAACTTCTCTTAGCTCCTCTCGTTACCAAGTTAAATCCAAAGCTTAAATCCATCATAAAAAGACCTCGATTAATTGCGGAATTTCTGAATGCCATCAAAGCATGTACTGACCAACAAGTGCTTCTTGAAAGCCCGGTCATTTTCAAGGATATAATCGAAGAGATGCTTAAAGGTTTATAGGACTCATTTGATATTATAAAAATGCGAGTAGTTTACATCAAACATAATCTCTTGTAAGATGCATAAGGTGTGATACATAATGTGAGGATATTTTACGAACGATTAATGATACTCTTACACCATGTTTTACACCACCATTTACACCAAGGGCATCTAAGCAATAAAAGGAGGACCAAATTGCAAAATGACTATTTGAACACACTCTTCCTCACATGATCCAGAAACACATTCACCCATTTTGCAATTCTCCCTCTCTTTTCCTTGAACGAACAGCCCCCACTCTCTCTCTCACTCTCGAGTCTCGACCTAACCCCTGATCATCCCCACTGTGATTCCGGCGACCTCCCCATCATCCCCGATTGTGATTCCGGCAATCCCGACCCAACCCCCGAATCTAAGGTATCCCCTCTCTCTCTCTCTATATATATATATATATATATATATATATATATATATATATATATAGACACACACAAACCCGGCCTAACTCACCCAGTTTCTTGGTTCATAGCGAACCTGGCGGCCTTCCCTCACCCGGATCTGAGCTCTGGCAGCCTTCGGGAACCAGTGCCTCCCTCACCCCATCTTAGGTATCCTCATCTCTCTCTTTCCTCTGGCAGCTCTGCAAATATAAGTATATTTCTTTGTTTATTTCTTTTGTAACAGGAACACAGTAAGGTATTTTTTTTTCTCTTTCTTGTTTATGAACCACTCTATGTTACTTTTATTGATATTTGCTTTCTTAATTTCGAAATGTGAATTGTATGTCCGGTGATGAGTTTGATAATGTTAATATTGTAGAGAGGTGGAAGAAGAAATTTCAAGCGGTTTTGTTGGTATGGATAATGATAATGACAATGACAATGATAATGATAACGATAATATTGTTGCGGTTGAGGATGAAGAAGAGGGTTTGATTGTTGAGATTGAGATTATTGAATCGATGGTTGGAATGGAGTTTAATTCTGTAGATGAGATGATGAGTTTTTATGTAAATTATACGAAAGAAAAAGGTTTTGCCATATGTAAAAGATCGACCAAAAAAGTGGAAGGTGTCTTAACGTATGTGATGCTTTCGTGTAATCGTTGCGGCACCACAAAGATCGAATCAAGCGACCCACTTCACATGTGCCCGAACTCAAAAACTGATTGCAAAGCTAAGATTTCTGCATTGTATAACCGTAATGGGAAGTGGTGTTTGAAAGTAGTTGCACTTGGCCATAATCATGTAATGAGTCCAGGCAAATCACGATATTACAAGTGCAATAGATATATCGAACCACATGTAAAAAAAAGACTTCTTTTAAATGATAAAACTGGAATTAGAATAAACAAGAGTTTCAATTCATGTGTGGTTCAGGCAGGAGGGCATGATAAGTTGTCATTATTATAGAGAGATGCTAGGCTTATATCATTAAAGTTAGGCATTTACAATTTGGAGAGGGTGATGCTAATGCAATGCACAACTATTTTTTGAGAATGCAAAATGATAATTCCGACTTTTTCTATTTGATGGATTTGGATCAAACTGGTCAACTAAAGAATGTTTTTGGGCGGATGCAAGAAGTAGGGCAACATTCAAAGAATTTGGCGATGTTGTTACATTTGATACAACATATCTGGTGAACAAGTATGACATGTCGTTTGCGCCTTTTGTAGGGGTGAACCATCATGGGCACTCGGTATTGTTAGGGTGTGCTCTAATCTCAAGTGAAGACACAACTACCTTTACTTGGTTATTTGAGTCTTGGCTTACATGCATGTCTGGGTGTCCACCCAATGCAATAATCACGGATCAAGATAAATCCATGAAAAAAGCAATAGAGATTGTTTTTTCTAATGCACGACACCGATGGTGTTTATGGCATGTCATGAAAAAGTTACCTGAAAAGTTGAAAGGGTATAAGGATTACAAATCAATTAAATTTTTTTTATGAAAAAGGCTGTTCATGACTCATTAACAACAGATGAATTTGAATATGCTTGGACAAAGTTTATTGAGAGATATCATTTAGAAAGAAATGAATGGTTACTTGGATTGTACGAGAGAGGCATCGATGGGTTCCTGCATTTGTTAAAGATATTTTTTGGGCTGGATGTCAACCACTCAACGAAGTGAAATCATGAATTCTTTCTTTGATAATTTCGTAAATTCGAAGACCACTTTGAAACACTTTGTGGAGCAATATGAGAATGCTTTGGCGAAAAAGATGGAAATTGAGAGGAATGAAGATTTCAATTCATATAACACAACCTTCTCAACTGTAACTCCTTTTCAGATTGAGAAACTTTTTCATAAAGTTTACACACGAGGGAAATTTAGACAATTTCATATAGAGCTAGTTGGGAAGCTTTGTTGTCATTTGACTGTGATTAGTGAAGACATTCGTTTTTCAGAATATGAAGTAGGTGAACGTATTAAACCAAAGGAAGACAAAGAAGAGTACCTTGATGTAACCTTTAAGCTGGTTTTTGATAATGACACCAAGGAAGTTAGATGTAATTGCCGATTGTTTGAGTTCAAAGGAATAATGTGTAGACATCAACTTAAGGTATACGATCAAAGAAAGATTTATGATGAAGTACCTGCCAAGTATATCTTACAGAGGTGGAGTAAAAATGTCGAAAGGAGGCACACTAAGATTCGAATCAGTTATGACATGATGAATCGGCCCGAAGAACGTCATTATGATAAAATGTGCAATGCATTCTCTGAGGTTGCTGATGTAGCCTCAAATTCTGAAGATTGGTGTGCCGATGTGATGACACAGGTGTCTTCGATGAAATTGGGGTAAGAAGAAAAGGCTAAAATTTGTGGGGATGGTGTTGTACTTTCAAATACTCGTATTCATTCGACATCACATGGGGATGATATTGTCTATTCAAAAGAGAGCATGAATATAATTGATCCCTTAGTTACTCGTAGTAAGGGGCATCCTCCAACTAATAGGAGAGTTAGCAATGTTGAAAAAGCAGTGCAAAGAAAAACAACTGGAAAAAAGAAGAAGACTGATGCCTCAACAAACATACAGATTTGGATATTAATAACATAATTGCATACATATACATATGATAAGTTTGGATAATTATTATTTAGACTCTTCTAAATAAAAAAATGTTTAGGCTTCTCCAAATAAAAAAAATGGGTGTGCCAAAATAATAAGCTTGGATAATTATTATTTTGTTTGAATTTTTTAGGGATATGCAGAACAAGGGAATGTGGCATTTGTGCCACCAAATATGCTTCCATTGACTCCATTTATGGGACATCCTAATATGGGAATAGGAGGAGGTTTTGGAACCAAATATGGGAATCATGTAATATCCGAAATTTCTACTACGGTTGTTTAATATTATTTTATCCGAGTCATGTTGTACAACGTGGAATCTGTACAGTATGGATAAAATAAATGAAGGACTGAGAAGTCAGTATTGGTATAATTGTCGTATTTGGTCGACAATTACATTTGAGGATACTATGTGTTGAGTATACATATTCAGTGTGCCGTATATTCGTATTCTGCATGTCGAGACGTTGGACAAGAGTAGCTGAAAATGGCTAAGTATAGCCACATTAGCGCACGCTACGATGTATACTTAGCGTACGCTAAGGTACAAGGATTAGGTATGTTAATGAGTAGAGTTAACGTACGTTAAGTTGCTAAGTGTTACGTACGCTATGCATAAGGCATTACGTACGTAATGAGAGGAATCAAACAGCTCCGGCTATGGCCGACAGGTGGGACCCGCGGTCGGCAGCTTCCAGCGAGGAACGTGCACGGGTGAGTCAATGCTGAGTTAGCGTACGCTACGATTAGTGTATAACGTACGCTAACTGGACATTTACTGTAGCAAGGCAACGTATGTATTTACGTACGTTATGGAGGAAACATTACGTACGTAAGCAAGTGAACGAAACAGGTCAGTGAGCTTTGGCCAGACATTAGCGTACGCTAAGGATTTGAGTATAGCGTACGCTAAGCCTTTTACGTACTTAATGGAGTATAGGTAACGTACGTAATGAACAATGCAGTTTATAAAATGAAGATCGACTTCTCATTTCTCCACGAGAGAAAAGCTATTTCCTCCTTCAAACTTCATCCCTATGAGTGTGTTAGTGAGGATAAACCTCTTCCAACTTGATTATAAGCTTGAAGCATGGATTAAAGGCTTGGATGTGAAGATATCAATGGTTCTTGAAGAATTTGATTGTGCTATTCATGTTCTTGAGGTATGTTGATGAACTCTACACCTTGATTTCGGATTTTTGGTATTGCTATCCGTATTTGCTTCGTATAAAGATGATTATGATGTTGTTACGGTTCTTGAGGTTATATGTACTATATGTTGAAGTATATGATGGTTTATGTCTTGATTATGCCGGTTATGATTATAGATTCATAGTGTTCTTGGTGTTCTTGGTAGGATTGTTTCGATTCTTAATGTTAGGAGGATCATATATTGGAAAATATGATAACATACACCTTGAATCATGAATGAGGATTATTTAGATGTTAGAGGATATCGAATTTCGTTGTTTTGATGGCTATGAACAAGGTTTCGAATCTTTTAGTGTTCTTGAAGAACTCCTTGATGAATTGAACATAGCAAGACGATCGTAGGTTGAATTATCGGTATCTTTAGATATGAAGATCGAATGTTCGTTGATTGTAGTGGTAGAATTCGTATGTTCTTGATGAAATACGAATCATGATATCAATTTGGAATCCGGAAAGATTGCGATTGATCACCGAATATGATTTCCTTTACATTCGTATCCGTAATCGTATTTTGGTTATGAATTCGTGATTGTTTGAGTTGGATTGTTTGCAATTGTGTTTAATCGGGATATTGTGAAATCGTTGGATTTCGGTTCATATGATGGATATGAGTTCGTAAAATGGTTTGAGTATATTATTTGGTTTTATATATGATCGAGGTATCGTTGACCCGTTGAATTTGATTGGTTGGCTATGTCGGTTATTGATTGTCATCGAATCGTTGCTATTTGATTACTTCAATAGGTTGAGATTATTGATCGGTGTTTATAAACGTATGTTGCAGTCGTGTTCGAATATGTTCGTGAATTGCGTTGGTCAGGGCCGAGAAGCTCCTAGACGAAGATAATGAGATTAGTGACGGCTTCATCATCGTCGTATCGGTATCGAGGCAAGTTATTACTTGCTCAGTTATAATGTTTAATGAATGGTTTCAGTTTCGTTTCGTTTATAATGCATATATCAATGATTATATGTTGTCTTTCTGATTCTGGAAGTATAATCGTACTGTATATGATTTATTTCGGTTATTGGCATATTCGGGTATCGAGGTTACATTATGGTAAAGATGAGGATATGAGTATCTATAGTTCATTGTATGTTTGGATCACCGAGCATTGAGGATAATTGTCGGTGATGATTTGACATCGAGATTGCTACTGAAGTACTCGGGACAAGTATCTTAGTTTGATTCGGTTTAGTGTTAATGATGTTGATCATGCAGGTTGTCATTCATGTTGCTGAACATGAAGTCGTCCTTGTTGTTTCATCATAGTGTCGTTCATGTTTTGATTCATATGTTGTTCACGTTGATGAACATATTGAGTTGCATATGTGTATGCATAATTGAATTGATTATGTTGTAAATGATCCGATGGGATCATGAGGATCTATGCTGAGGGCGCTGGATCGGATGTCCATCATGCATTGGTTCGACGGGATCATCATGGGGATCTATGCTGAGGGCGCTGGATCGCTGGACAGGTTTTCCACCATGCGTTGGTCCGACGGGATCATCATGGGGATCTATGCTGAGGGCGCTGGATCGTTGGATTACCGAGTATTGTGTTGATGGAATCATGTGTATTCGCATCGTTGGTTTTATATGTGTTTTTGTGCATATGTATATTGTTGGTTATCCACCTCATGTTGATCTAGTAGGATCATCAGGGGATCTATGCTGAGGGTGCTGGATCATGGGATTTCCATTGAGTATACAATGTTGTTATTGTTTTGAGCGTATTGACGTGGTCATATGAATATGCATTTGTAGGTCTTGTGTTAGGACCGTGTCCGTATTGCATTGATCTGATCTCGGATTAGACTGACATGATTGTCGTGGTATTGTGCATCTTGAGGTATGTTCCGTATTTCTTTTAGTATTCGTCTTTTGATGGACAATCGATCATCGTCTTGGGATTTGATGATACTATCCGATGGATCGTATTGGTCAGAACTGGTATATTTCCGTATCGTGAGTTGGTTATGATAGTTTGAGAATCTTGAGTATTGTTTGAGGTACAATACAGATAATATGTTCGAGTTTATTGGTTAATCGAGTACGAGATGCGAATTATGATAATGGTTATTCTGATGAGAATTATTTGAGTAAGTAAAGTTACTATGATAAGATTACATTGGTCGTACTCTTATTTTGTATTCTCATTGGTATGTAATTATTGATGTGATGTGACGATTATCTGTAATACCCGAGATTTCTGATATGTTTTTGGAACTTGTGATATTGTCATTATTGTACTTTTGTCTGAGTATTATTCTCCGTATTTCATAATCCGATGTTGTCGAGCGTATGATTTCATGATTGTGATTTAAAAATTGTAATTCTGCGCATATAGCGCACGCTATCGGCTATGTGTAGCGTACGCTAACATGGATCCATAGCGCACGCTACAAAGGAACATTAGCGCACGCTATGCATGGTCAATTTGATTGAGACGTGCGGTAGGTGAGATCTGGCCGGGGATCTTGGTCGGATTGTGTCGGGATGAACCTGGACGGCTTTCGGGAAAAGCCAAGTCAACGCCTTAGCGCATGCTACAGGCATGTGCATAGCGCATGCTAAGTGCTGAGTACAGTGAAGTCAGTAGCCGTTAGCGCACGCTACGAACAGGGACTAGCGCGCGCTAATAACCATTTCCTATAAATAGGACATCATCCTTTTCGTATTTTCAGTCCTTTCTTCTCCCTCATCCGAATTTTTTATACTTGGAGTATAACTTCCTACATCCTAAACACTTCATATCAACATCCTAGCTCGTGATTGAGGATCGTATATCATTGGAGATTGGTATTCAAGCCTTCGGTGTTGGATTGCTTCGATTTTCTCCTTGTTCTTCACTACTTTGAGGTAGGTGATTCTTCACCAATATTAGTAGTGTTCTAAAGGACGATTTGATCATGTTTGTATGGTCAGTTATTTCGTTCAATATCGATCATCATGTGTTAGAAGGATATTTTCGACGTTTCGGCACTTATTCATCGTATGAACCCTTGAACCTTTTTAGTTGGTGGACTCCTAAGCATTTTCGAACCGATTTGTGATCAGTAGACGGATATTACCTAGTTGTTACGTTTTACACATTGGAATCATGCGTTTTGGAACGTAGGACGAACGGAACTTAGAATATTTCCTTGAAGATCAAGATGAATGATAGTGTAGTAATGATTATACGTATCTTTGAATCTCATAGTCATTTAGTACGTCTAGAACTTCCACAAACCTTATTAGCATGATATGCTTGAGGATGACTTGTATTATCACCATAGATTTATGAGTTCATCGCCATTAGCTCCAGTTTTCTGTCAGTAGTAATCTGCCATGCACGGTTAGCGCACGCTAACATACGTAAGTTAACGTGCGCTATCGGGGATAAATTAACGCACGCTACGTTTAGTACGTAACTTACGTTATGATATCAGCCGAGTCAGTCGGCTGATCAGAGAGGACTGTCAGCCTATGGCTAGCGCACGCTAGGGTTAGATGATAGCGTACGCTAACGGCAGGCTTAGCGCACGTTACGTAGAGTACGTAGCGTACGCTAAGTGGTTCAGGCAGACCGCATATTTCGAGCTGTTGGGCCGTAGACCATATTGTTAGGCGATCGTTCGACTTGAGATGATTTGTATATCATTTCTTTTGTTAAGGTTCGAGCTTGCTACGTTGATCGAAGGAGGCGGCCTTCGAGTGTGTTGAGATCATTGAAGTGTTTCGTTCTTGCCATATTCGAGGCAAGTATCGTATTGTGTTAAAATTGATATTTTGAGCATGTTTGTGGTTTATTCATGTTGTTGAACATGGAAATTAATTTGTTGAATTGTCATGATATTCGTTATCTAGTATTTGTATGTTCATGTTGATGAACATAATGATTTGGCATATGTGTATGCATGAGTTGTATTTGTACGTTGCGATCTATCTATGCCGAGGGCTGGATCGGATGTCCACCTCGTGTTGGTCCGACGGATCATCTTGGGATCTAGCCGAGGCGCCGGATCATTGGACGGGTTATTTCCACCTCGTGTTGGTCCGACGGGATCATCTTGGGATCTATCTTGAGGCCTTTGGATCATTGGAATACCCTTCTTTGTGTTAATGGAATCTTGTGGATTCGCATTTGTCGGATTCCGGTAGCGGAAGTCCGTGTGGTGTATCTTGTTATGTATTGTTGATGCATATTCGAATTGTTTAATATGATACTTGTACTAGCATCATTTTGCTAACCCCTTCGGGGGTGGACATTTGTTTTGATGTTCGGGTAGCCGAGGAGCGAGGAAGCGACGCGATGCAAGCGTGACGGCGAAGGGGTTGATGATGTTTGTTGTTGTTGGTGATTTGTTTTCTTGGTTTGATTTCAGTACTCGAGTACGCGTGTCTTATTAATATCATTTCGATATGGTTGTATTAATTACTCGTTGAACCAGTTGTTCGGTTTTGTAAACTTGAATTTCCGATGATGATGTCTTATATTTACCTTTCTTTTAAATTAGCCTTGTAAATCCTTACTTAAAGGGTTTACGGCGCTGTAATTATTCCGAATATCTCGGGGTGTTACAGAATATGGTATCAGAGCTAAGATTTATGGATATCTTGGCAGTCGGGTTTTAAATTGGGTCTGTTTACGTTATTGATTTACGAGTTGTTCGTAACATCACTGTTCAGCCAAAAGGTCGTCATGTGGACTGTGGTTGTAAGTCTCCTAATCTCTTATACTACCGTTGTACTTAATTACTATTTTGTGAGTATTGACGGGCTTTATTTCGTAAACTTTGTCCTGGATATTGAGGAATTGTGTTTACAGTATGTTGAGAGGAGGACGTGGACGCGGACGCGGACGGGGTAACATGAGACATGAGGATTCCGCAACTACCCCGGAATTATCAGCTAGTCGAACCGATTCCCATTCTGGAGGGCAGCAAGGATCAGCGAATGACGACGCAAATCCTAACATGCCGGGAGTGCTTCAACAGGTGGTGGCGCAGATAAACCAGTTCGCCCAGGTAGTCGACCGCATGCAGACGGCGATGGGACAGCAGCACCACGAGGATAATCGGGGAGACAGATGGCTTGCTGAGGTGGTCAAATTGCACCCGCCAAAATTTGACAGATCTGCTGAGGCAATTACTTGGGATCACTGGCTCAAGGAGTTAGAGAAGATATTCGTGGGTCTTAACTGTCCCGAGGACCGGAAGGTTCCCATTGCCCAGTATTTTCTGACTGGGGAGGCCTTTGATTGGTGGGAAGCTATTCGACCCGAGGATCATAATGCGGACTGGACGGAATTCAAACTAATGATGGAAGCACAATATTGTCCTCGTCCAGTTAGAGAGGCAAAGATCCGAGAGTTCTTCTCACCACAGAGTTCGGAAGCATCTGTGACAGATGTAATCAAAACTTTTAATCATCAGCTGACTTGTGTGCGACACTTGGTCAGAACGGAGGCGGAAAAGATTTTTCATTTCGATATGCGGATGAAGCCAGAGATTCAGCAGTACATGTCCGGATTCGAGTGTACTACGTTGCGACAATATCAAGACAAAGCGCTGGCCTACGACATGAAAGAGGCGGCGGTGGAGAAATCAGTGGAGGCAAAGAAGCAGAAGGTGACCGACAACTTTTCAGAAAACAAGAGTGGTGGGCCCCGCAAGGGCCAGTCTTCCTTTTATTCGGCTAGGAAACCTCCACATCCTTCTAGAGGTGGAAAGAAGTTCCGGACTACATCAGCAGTTCCGGACGCATCAAAGAAATGCTACAATTGTGGTCGGGCAGGGCATATTCGACGTGACTGCCCGCATCTTCTGTGACTTGCTACGATTGTGGACAAGAAGGACACCGTGCGGCTTTCTGTGTAGTTGCCACTAGGTCTTTTGGTACTCGCACTCCAGCGCCAGTTCTGAAGGAGACAAGTGTGAACCAGACGCAGCAGAGTGGATTTCAGCAGCAGAACGTTGGGAAGAGAGAGACATCCAGTGCTGGGTCCGTTCCTCCGCGCCTGTACGAGATGAGGAAATCTGATGATCAGAACACTGCTGTTGCATCAGGTACGATTCAGATCCTTTTGCAACCAGTTAGTGTTTTATTCGATTCCGGAGCTACACATTCTTTCGTATCATTGAACTGTGTAAATCGTTTAAGAATCTCGTGCTTATTTGATTGTGAACCATATGTTGTGGGTTTGCCGAGTGGAGAGAGAATTGTGGGAACCCTAGAGGCTAGAGATTTTCCAGTATCTATAGGAGGAAGAGATTGGCCATCGAATCTTATTGTAGTTGACATCTACGGTGATGATTTAATTCTCGGAGACGATTGGCTCAACCGTTATGGAGCTATTCTGAATTACCGAGAGGGAGTCATTTCTATCATTGCTGATGATGGATCTGAACACGTATTCCGAGGATGGAGACCGGGAAGCTCGGGAAAATTGATCAAAGCGATGAAAGCCGTGAAATTACTGAAGCAAGGATGTCACGGAGTTTGGTGCTATGCCATGATGAAAGAGGAAGGAGTAGAGCTCTCGTCTATTTCAGTTGTGAATGAGTTCTCAGATGTATTTCCTGACGAACTACCTGGGTTACCTCCGCAGAGAGAAGTGGAATTCACTATCGAATTAGATCCTGGAGCAGCTCCTATTTCCAGAGCACCATACCGCATGGCGCCAACCGAGATGTATGAACTCAAGAAGCAACTGGAGGAATTGTTACAGAAGGGCTATATTCAACCTAGCGTTTCCCCTTGGGGAGCGCCCGTTCTCTTTGTCCGGAAGAAAGACGGATCCCTCCGACTGTGTATTGATTACAGGGAGCTCAACAAGATGACGATCAAGAATAAGTATCCTATACCTCGGATCGACGACTTGTTTGATCAACTGCAAGGAGCAAGGGTATTCTCGAAGATTGACTTGCGATCAGGATACCATCAGTTGAGGATTAAGGAATCGGATATACCAAAGTCTCGCTGTGTCCCAGACGGCATTATGAATTCGTAGTGATGCCGTTTGGACTTACCAATGCTCCTGCGGTATTCATGCAATTGATGAATCGGGTATTCTTGAAATACTTGGATAAATTTGTGGTCGTCTTCATTGATGACATCTTGATATATTCAAAGGACGCAGAGGAGCATGCCGAACATTTGTGTGTGGTTTTGAGCACCTTGAGGAAGGAACAGCTATATGCAAAGCTTTCAAAATGCGAGTTCTGGCTCAGGGAGGTAACTTTCTTTGGGCATGTGATATCAGCTGACTGAGTTCAGGTGGACCCGAAGAAAGTCGAAGCAATCTTGGAATGGGAAGCCCCTAATAACGTGAAAGAAGTCCGGAGTTTCTTAGGACTTGCTGGATATTATCGCCGCTTTGTAGAGGGATTTTCCAAAATTGCTCGTCCGCTCACTCAATTATTCTGAAAACTCAAAAGTTTAAGTGGGATGAGAAATGCCAGGCTGGTTTTGATGAGCTTAAGAAGAGACTGACGACAGCACTTATTTTAGCATTGCCAGATGGAACTGATGGATTCATGGTTTACAGCGACGCTTCAAATCAGGGTCTGGGATTTGTGTTGATGCAAAAGGACAAGGTAATTGCCTATGCTTCTCGGCAGTTGAAACAGTACGAAGTAAATTACCCGACTCATGATCTGGAGTTAGCAGCTGTAGTCTTTGCATTGAAAATTTGGAGACATTATTTGTACGGCACTCATTGTCAGATCTTTACAGATCATAAGAGCCTCAAGTACATTTTCAGTCAGAAAGAATTAAACATGAGGCAGAGAAGGTGGCTGGAATTGATCAAGGATTACGACTTGGAGATTCTCTATCATCCGGGGAAAGCAAACGTAGTAGCCGATGCATTGAGCCGTAAACCTATTTCTCTTCGAGTGTTGGAAGCACTTACATCCCAAACCCGTATTCAACGGGAACTGATCCGCGAGGGGATTGAAGTATGGGCACCAGGAATCCAAGGGCAACTTTATGTGATGGAACTGACTTCACC